>JAJNNQ010000075.1:61440000-62640000 GCA_027886175.1 Phylloscopus collybita
TCATTGCCACTTCACTAGTTATATCAGAATGTAAGGCTTTGGTAAGAAACTGGTGTAGGCATTTCCCGATCAAACCTGCAGATCATGT
This sequence comes from Phylloscopus collybita, assembly GCA_027886175.1. Lineage (NCBI taxonomy): Eukaryota > Metazoa > Chordata > Aves > Passeriformes > Phylloscopidae > Phylloscopus > Phylloscopus collybita. Next base: position 61,440,089 of record JAJNNQ010000075.1, read on the forward strand.
TCCGTGGAATCATAATTACACTCAAATCTACTGAACAGCCACCTAGTTAGGGCTTGAGAAATGGGATACCTTACATTAAATATGTGGGTAACATCCCACAAGGACTGACTTTGTGCCCGTGTCTGTGACTGCATTTAATGGGAAATATTTTCATCCATCTTGATGGATGTTGGGTTGGCTGATCTACTTTTGTAGAAGAAAGATCCAACTTTCTGCTCAGTACAGCACAAATTAATTTTTGTTGCTGTTTATTAATATCTTTCCTAGTGTGACTCAAGATAACAAAAGAAGAATTAAAATCACTGAGTAAATTACAAGAATTGCATTTTTATATTGCTTTTTTTGCTGAGAACCAAATTATGGCATTATTTGTATCTAAGAGTACATTTTCTGATATTATATGAGTGTGTATTTTTGGTCAATCTGATGCATTGAGAGGCTACCTGGAACAGAGGCTAGATAAAGGAATAAAGTAAGTATTTATTAAAAAGGCCTTTAAAGGATACACCTTGGGCAGAACAAGAGCCTCACTGTGGCTCCACCAAGATGGACCCTCAGTCATGAGTTTTGACACTTTTATAAGTTTTGGTCCATTCACATATTGAGGTTAATTGTACAATTACAGCTTCAGGTTATGAAGTCCCATCCTCTCAGTTTGTTCTCCTCAATTTGCTGTTGTTTTTTCTTTTTGAAGCTGCAAAGGTGTCCTTGGTTCTCAGGCTGAAAAGGATTGTTTTGTCTAACTAAACTGTGAAGAGAATTTGCTAGCACTTTATATGAAGTTCAGAGTTATATACCAATGCAGTACAGAATCAGGAAAATATGAAAGCTAAAACTTAAGGCATCAAATGTAGGTAAAGTTGAATGTGGGTGTCTCTCTTTTTCTTTTTTTTTAGGGTGAACATATCTGGATAGTTCTGGATGGACCTGTTGATGCAATATGGATTGAAAATCTGAACTCTGTTCTGGATGATAATAAGACTCTTACTTTGGCCAACGGAGATCGCATTCCAATGTCCCCCAGTTGCAAAATCATTTTTGAACCCCACAACATTGACAATGCTTCCCCTGCAACAGTTTCTCGAAATGGGATGGTCTTCATGAGTTCTTCAGTGTTGGACTGGAAGCCTATTTTAAGGGCTTGGCTGCAGACACTACCAGTTACATACTCCAGTGTCCTATGGAATTGCTTTGATGCTGTATTTCAGGTACTTAATTAATTACTTCAGAAAAAAAAAACCAAAAAAACCCCAAAAACATTAAAAATCTTTTTTTAATAAAGTGTTGCTTCTTCCTAAGTGTTCTTTCAATTATTTACATTTCTTTGTTTATGTGATAAACTAAAGATGAAGAATTAAAACAGGAGAGAAAATTATCATTAATAAGTGACTGGAGCTATAACAGATGAATAATCTGAATGTTTTGTTTTGTCTGCATACAATAGTTGGCAATGAATTGTTAAACCAGTGATTATTTTATATTGCATGTTGGCAAAACAGACCTTCTCTTTGCTTGTAATTTTAATACTGCAATTTTAATTATTGCTACGAAATACAAAGGAAGTGGATAAACTTCTTATTTTGTTTTAAGTATAAAGAACTAAATTCAGAAAGAAATTGAGCTAGATTTACTCTGGTGCAACAGGAATGCATTTGATCCATTCGTTATTTTTAAAAAGGCTTCCTATAATTCAAATTAATCCAGGGTAGTTCTGTGCTCTCTGCTGCTCTGAAGCTCTGACTATAGTTCTGAGGTTCTGACTATAGTTCTCTTCTGATTTTATTATGTATGTTTCTGTTTCAATGGAAATTTTTGAAACTGCATCTCTTTGATACATTATCTGACTAAATTGTGTTCAATCAGTAGATCCAAAGCAAGTACCCTCAATGTTTTTCCCCCTCTGTTTGGCCTTACCTTACTGAATCATTGCAAAGGTTCCAGCAATATTATGGATGGTTGTACTCGATAGTGGGTATGAAAGCATAATCTCAGTAGTATAATTCTTCAATCACTTTGAAATACTTATTTTTGCTTCTGAATGTTTTTAAAGAAATATTTATGTCTTTGCAACCTTTCAGTGTTGTTATCTTCTGATTTCTCAATATCTGTGGAATAAATGCAGCTTCCAACATACCTTGGTTTTCGATCAGCTTGCTCCTGCCTGTCTTGTAGTTTTGGGTTTCACAGGGGTTTCTCCTGTAATATTTTTCACTGCTCTTGCATTTTAAAAATGCAGTTTTTAATGAACTTGGAGTGACATTTCAGAAAGCTTTTTATAGACCATGATAAAAGCAATGATTAATATAGGTTTTGAATGCCCTGAATTTTAACAAATGTCTTGTAACGTTCTACTTTTCATTTCAGTGTGCATTTACTTTAAAACTAATGTTTAACAAGCTATTCATTTTGTTCTACCTCCCAAACATAATGGTATGACAAAGTATTTACTGCAGCAGCAAGAGAAACAATTCTGATAATGAGTTTTAAAATATGCTTCCAAAGTAATGTATATGTGGGTCAATTTACTGCTTCTTTGCCAGAATTCTATTTCTGTTTTATGCTACAACTTGTTCTGAAAACATAACAACAACACTTAAAATGCCCAAGCCTGAAGCAATAGCAATAAAGTCCAGAAAAATATGTATTTTATTAGATCAAGAAATGAAAATGCAGTGAAATATGAAGTTAGTTCAGTGCTGAAGGCTGCATTTAGAACTATCAAAATGTAAATGAAAGCTGTCATGCTGGCAGTTTTCTTTCACTTTTAATGTGCTGTCTTTGCTTCTCAAATAATAGAGGCAATAAAAGTGATTTTACAGATGAGAGTAACACTACTTTTGTGTTCACATGGCTCTTTTTATAGTTATTATTTTGTGCCACATTAAAAAAAAGATAAAATTCAAAAAGAAAATTTTTGAAGTAAGGTTCATCAACAGTGATAGTCAAACCCCAGATACAGACCTTGGTGAATTTAATGCTAGTATTAAGAAAAACATGGATATAAAGGTCTTACAAAGATCTGATTTTTCAAAGAACATGAAGATTAGAGTATAGATGGAAATATAGTAACCAAGGAGACTCAGTCTTAAGTAGATATATACAGACTTTCTGAATTTAATCTAAACTCAACTAAAATAGATGTAAGACAAAAGCTAATTCCAATTTGCTTACAAAACACTCTCATTATCTATGCTGATAAAAAATAGTATTTGTCACTGAAAGTCTTCATATTGGATAAAGTAATTGTTAATAAAGGTGCAGCAGGTAGCAGTAATGGAGGAAGAAAAAAGGGAGAATAATGGTTGTGAATCAGTGGAAAAAATGTATTTATTCTTTTCATGTACATTATAAATGGCACTGTAAGTCACCATTTTTTATACATTACAAAAAATAAATCCAAATCAGAATACAAAAGACAAAAAGTCCAAAACTAAAACCCCAAACCCAACCTTATTTCAATTTAAGATGATCTTAGAGTCCTTTCTATTTCTACAGAATTTTTTTTACAACAGTAATTGAGGGGTTTAACTTTCCCCCTCCATTTCCCAATTCTTTCTTGTCAGCAATATTTCCTTCTTCACAGTAATTTCAAATAAACTCCCATCCCTATAAAAAGTTTCTCCTAAATTTAGAAGCTCCACTGCCAGTTCCTGGTCTGTGAATCATGCTGCTACCTGTAAGCAACAGAATTGCTTAGCTGATGGAAGTAATTATCTGAGACAGTTTCAAAGAACTGAAATAATTAAAATAGTTACCTGAGTGGTGTTATTGAAATTGTCTGCAAAGTGTGAAGCTCAAACCAGTGACGGATGTTATGTGAATAACATAAGTTTCAGCACGTCCATGTATTGTTTAAATGAAAAAAATGTAGTAGCAACTTAATTTTCAGATGTGACTAATTTTCTTCCTCCATATTAAATTTCACACTAATCCAATTTGTGTAAAGGCTGCTACTGCGCCTGGAGCATAGAGCTGAATATATAATCCAAAGAGTTTCTTACCTTTAATATTTAAATGCTGATGTTAAAATTAATATTACAAGTATTAATAACTTTATATTACTGAATTGTTCTTTTGCTTGTCTAAACCCTTTGAATATGTTACCAGCTTCCTGTCCTGAAGACTGTTCTGTAGTCTAGTAAGTTCTATACTGATTTTTCTCTGTACAAAAAGATTTTTCTTTCATGCTAGTTTTTAGCATCTGACTTCATTTTTCAGCCTCCTTGTAAAGTATATAAAGTTCCTGATCCAAATTCTTAAAAATTTATGTGTATTTGTCATGACCCCAATCTTTTTTCCAGTCCCCCTGTCCAAACAATACATGCAAATTTCTATGTTAATCCTACATCCTTTTTTCAGCCATGTATTGTTTTAAAAATACTAGCAGTAATAAAATATTAGCATATATGGAACTGATTTATTTTTTCCATAAACTCAGAGAAAAAGAAAACATTAAAAAACCCTTCATAAACTACAGAAACCTCACTGGATTCATAAGTACCATAAAACTAGTTCTGGTGAAAATTGGGCTCTTGATAGTACAGAATACTTTGACGCATGAAGTATCTTTATTCTGTGTGTTTCAAATCAATTATTAAACAATTTACAGTGCCCTATGAGACATCTAGTCTATTTTACAGATGAGGAAGCTGAATCTCAGTGAGATTTAGCTCCAAATTCTAAAAGTCTTAGATTTGAATTTCCCCCAGTGCTTTTGTGCACTCCCTTGTGGCACCCATAACGCCCTCAGCTGAGCATCCTATGTACCATTGGGGGTGAACCAGGCATTTTTGAGGGAAAGCCACAGAAAGGCAGCACACAGAAGTAGAAGCACTTTTGCTAGTCAGCAAGAAATAACAAAAGAAGCAACCTGATAGAGTGGGTGACATTCCTGCCCATGGTGGGGTCAAGATGACTTCTAAGGTCCCTTGCAACCCTACCTATTCCATGATTCTGTCTATGCCTGCACTCAGATTGTCTTCTTAGACCACTTATCCATAAACCCTACTCTAGATTAAGGTGCCTAAGTGAGTTTTTGATCACAATATATATTTTTGTTGTGCGTGTGTTACCTGGAATTCTAGTGGGATGGAACTCAGGAGGATGGGTAAAAAATATTGATTGACTCTCTGTGACAATACATATCAGGACAGGGCACTTGGAGAATTTTAGTGGCAAACCCCCCCCCTGAAAAGTGAAACAAAGCTGGTGAGCATGTGGGTAAACAGCTCAGTGATTTTTTAGAAGTATCTAAATAAATTGTTTATGTCTTTGGGAAATTGAATATTTTCGATGTCTTAGCTTTCTCTCTAACACGACATGACATCTATAAATGGAATCCTCCCAAATTACTATATCCCATAGTTATACTTTCACTTCTCAGAATGAGTGGCCAGAGTTGATTTCCAAAGATTAAGGGGGCAAATAGAAGCCATAGGGAGAGTATTATATTATAGATGGTTGGATGAAAGTAGAAGAGGGTTATAATTTACATTGGTCTGTATTATTGGATGGCAATTGATATTTCAAAATTCTGCACTGCAAATCTCAGAGAGGACTTTACATCAGTTTGAAACTTTGCTTCAGATGTTGCAAAACACGTGACAAAGGCAAACATGGTAGCCATCACTATGAAGAAACCTGAGTAAAAGTCTAACTTCCATTAAAACCAATTAAAATTTATTTTTGAATCTTGCCAGGATTCTGCAGGAAAATGAGAGTATTGGTTTCGAGAGGGACTGGTACAGTAAGGTGCAGTCAGAACAGATCAGACAGATCAGACAGATAGAAATTTATAGTGGTAAACTTGTGCATTATATATGTGTGTGTATCATCAGTGCTTTTATCCTCCTACTACAAATATATCAGTGGTAGATTAAAATCTCCAGTGGAGAGCACAAATGGCAGGCAGATCCCTGAAGTAACTGAAAAGCATTCTTCAAATTGCTCTTCAGGAAATTACTCTGTGGAGCTCATATGAATTGTTCTGCTGACTCTGGTACATCAAAGTTATTTTTCTAATATGCTATTGTTAGAAAAAAAGTCATGGTCAAAGTCTGAATATTTATAAGCCCAGAAATGGGGAAAATTGTTGTTTGGAAATAAAGTTGTGAATATATTTGAAAATAAGGAATTGATCTCATCTAAGAAAAAATCATACCCTTGAAACTTTAAAGAGAATCTTTAAATGATGTTTTTTTTCTTCCCAGGATGTGATGGATTTTGTTTTCTCTGCTGTGACACCAAAAATGTCGATTTTAGAATGTATGTACATCAAGCAAGCTATTGACCTCCTACAGGTAGATATGGCATCTATTTTTCTCTCTCTGATTCTGTGATTTGTTCTAGGAGGGCAGTAGTTCTGTATTGCATCCCCTTTGCAGGGCTTGCTGTCCAGCCGAGATGAGAAGCAGCTCAGTGAGGAACATGTTGCTCGCTTGTTTGTTTTTGCTGTGATGTGGTCAGCTGGAGCCCTTCTGGAGCCAGACGACAAGCTGAAAATGGAGCTGTTCCTACGGAAGCACTCTGCAGTGAAAGAGCTTCCAGCTGTGAATGGAGAGGAAACCATGTTTGAATTTGGTGTCAATGCCTGTGGCCAGTGGGAGCACTGGTCAAAGAAGGTTCGTATGCTGCAACAGGCTAAGCTTTCTTAACGGGTACACAAGATGTATTTGGTAAGAGACATTTTATTGCCAACACTACATAATTTGGTTAGGAATATTAACCCTACCAAATCCTCAAGAGCCTCTTTTCTGGAAAGAAGTTTTTCTTTTCCCCATAAATATCTTCAGCAAAAATAGAAATGTGCATTTGAAATAGCTTTGGAAGTGAAATAGAAATTATCTTAACTCTGTATACTGTCTATCACACTACTCTTTAAGAAATTCCAGCAAGGAAAAGCTTTTATCAGGCACTGGAGGAATGAAAATATCCTGTTAGTCTAACATCCTTTTAGAAAAGCATGACAAGATACTGATTGATTACAAAAGGATACTTGGAAGAAAAGTTTTGCTGATGTAAATTTTATAAAGTACATCTGATTTTATGTTCTGATGCAAAGTGATTGTGTGGGCAGGTGGGAATTCTCAAACTTTTTGCATGTCTTTCTTACGCAGGTCCCTGAATTTATTTATCCTAAAGATTCAGTACCAGAATATACTTCCATTCTAGTTCCAAACATAGACAGTGTCCGAACAGACTTCCTAATGCACACTATCATGAGGCAAGGAAAAGCTGTTTTGCTAATTGGGGAACAAGGAACAGCAAAAACTGTTATGATTAAGGTGGGTGGAACAGAAAAACATATGTAGTATATTAGTACAATAACATTGTAATAATTGGTATTGGCACAAATGTTAAGTTGAAGTTAAGGATAGTTTGATTTTTCTTCAGAGTACATACTAGCATTTCTACTGAGGCATTTTGCCAGTACTCACATGGACTACAAGCAAAAAACCCCAAGTCTCTACAGTTTAATATAAAGGTTTCTTTTAAACTTTGCTAACTGTGGCCACAAGGTCGGATGATAAACCCTCTCTCATGTGCTTTCTTTTCTTTTGAGTAGTCTAATGGAAGATTTTGCTAAGAAAATGTTGATTCTTGGAGGATTTTTTATTTTCCTGTGCTCTGTTGGTGGTGCCATGTGTGAACTGATCTTTTGTACACCCTTGTTGCACAGCTTTTCTTCAAAAGCCTAACAGAAGAAAAAGAACTTTTTTCTTTAGTAAGGATGGTTTTCAGAGGGTAAATTTACTGTTTATTGTCTGCTCTCTCAATTTCTTCACTCAAAATGACATGTTCTTTCTCTAAAAGGAAATAATAGGGTTGCTACTAAATTAACAAATACATGCTTTCTGTATTATAAAATGTTGCGGGTCAATCATGTGACACAAAAAATAATAACTTAATACAGAAAAGTCAATAATCAAAAGGCTGAACAAACCCAGATGTCATACCAAACTTGGCATCCCTTATTTAAAAAAAATGGAAGCATAATGTTTTTCAGCAGGGTTTCTGTGTTTTTCAGGGGAATGTGTCAATTCTTTGATCAAGGAGAGGTAGCTAGATAAAACTGATCTACTGTTGGGAGAGCTGAATTGGCTATGCAGGCATCTGGCTGGCTGTACATTGGCTATACACACCTCCACTGGAGGATTTGCAGGAGTCTTGAAATGGAAAATAGCTGAAAAACACCGGCCTAAGATGACCTTTGGCTTTCTTAAAATCTGGAGCCATTTTGTGTGCCCCGGCCATGTGCTCTCTGAGCCCTGAGGGAGAGTGAGCTGTACCCCTGCCAGCAGCATTAATACTGTTTTTTCAGCATAGCTGTCGATGCCAACAGGCATGCCGGTGTAGTGTCAGCTTCTGTTCCTGGCACCAGCTGGAAAACTATTTTAGCAGAGTGAAGAGGCGGGGTCTGGGCGGTGGTCTTGATATTCCGCATACTGGATTTTGTCCAAATGCTGGCAACCTCCAGCCTTCAGCTGCCATTCCTGTCCCTAAAAATAATTGGTACTGATTCTTGGGAGTTGCTTACGCTGAGTCTATGCTATAGAGCAGAGTATGTTCCTTACACAAGGGAGCTTTATGCCAGCAGATATTTGATCTCATGTAAGGCTAGGAGTGAGTGTTAACTGCCTTCACAACTGTTCTCCTTCTGCTTTCATCTTCTGTCGAATTTTGTTTTACTACACCTTGTGGAAATTTCCAGATATAAACAGCTGATTTCATAAAAAAGTAAGAGTCTTATCATAGAATACTTCAGGTAGTAATCTGAATTAATCTGAATAATCTTAGTGTTGAGTAAAAAATCAGTATGAATCAAAATAGAGAACTTAAAATGGAATATTAATTTAAGACCTTTATTCTCTGTACTATTAATTCTTGAATTACACAAAATTTTAAAAAGTAATATTAAATTGGTAAAGGACAGTTGAATATTCTCTGATGGTTTAACTAACAAAAAGAATCCTATTCAATACCCTCTTCTCTTTCAAAGATAGTTCTCATTTCTGTACTGTGCAATATTACTGCTACCATGCAAACATTCTGAAATGCCATAATGGATAAAACACAAATGTGTTTTTTGAATGGTTGAGAATTTGTAGTTGCAGTTTGCTGGCCTTGGCCAGCTGCAAGATCCTTACCCAGCTGCTGGTTGCTTCTCCCTCCTCACCAGCACAGCGGCTGAGGTAAAGACAGGGAGATCCCCTACTCACCAATTACTGCCATGGGAAAAACATTTGACTTTGGGAACACTTTTAAAATTTATTTCTAAACAAAAATAGAATTGGATGGTGAAAAACCATTACTGAAAACACCCTCTTCTCACCCCTCTCTTCTTCTCAGGCTCGCCTTTCATCCTTCATCCCTGACTCCTCTACCTCCTCCCTGGCCAGCAGTGCAGGGGGATGAGAAATGGGGGCTGTGGTCAGTCCATAACAGCTCCACTCTGCCTCTCCTTCCTCCTCATGTTGCTCCCTTCTCCTTGCTCCCTTCTCCCACATGGGATACAATTCTTACTAGGGCTGCAATTCTTCATGAAATATTCCACCATGGGTTCTTCATGGGGTCACAAGTCCTGCCAGCAAACCTGCTCCAGCATGGGCTTCTCTTTCCATGGGTCTGCAGGTCCTGCCAGGAGCTCTAGCATGGGCTTCCCATGGGGACACACCCTCCTTTGGGCATCCAGCTGCTCCTGTTTGAGGTCCTCCATGGGCTCTAGGTTGATGTCTGTTCCACTGTGAACCTCCATGTAATGCAGGGGTACAACCTGCTTCACTATTGGTCTGCATCACAGGCTGCAGGGGAGTCTGGGCTGGAGCACCTCCTGCCCTTCTTTTTGCTCTCACTTAGGTGTCTGCAGGGCTGATTTTCTCACGTTTTTTGCACTTTTCTCTCAACTGCCAGGCAGCATTTTGCCCTTCTTGACACAGGCTGAGTGTCTCCAGTGGGTCTGCTGGAGGTGGCTGGAACTGGCTGTGTCTGGCATGGAAAAGCCCTGTCCTCCTCTTGCCAGGGGCTGCCCCACAGCACCACTGCCAGCATCTGGGCACCTGCACCTGGCACATGAGCTTTGTACAAATTGTTGGGTTCCTGAGGAGAGGTCTGAGCACTGACCTGCACCAACCCCTCAGCTGTGAAGAGTACACACCAAACAGGACTGCATATACACTGCACGTGTGGGTTGTCATTTCTGTGAGGTCTGAAAAAAATTATTTTTGAAGGCCACTTTTTCTTAAACTGATATCACTGTATCAACAAAATCAGCAACATTCATCAAAATATTTTGAGGGAATCTAGATGTGTCTTCCTTTCTCTTGTCACACAGAAAAACTCTCATTGGAGTTCTTAGAGCACTTCATCAGCAATGATAGAAATCTATTTTTCTGAGGTACCAAAATGGGAACATTTCTAGTCAACCCTTTTATACACATAAGAATTTCAATGATATTCAACTTTGTCATCATTGTAGAAGAATCAAATTTTTAAAAAGAAATTATGTTGGAAATATGGAAATTTTAGTGCTATTTTGAAGCTCCAGGACTTTTCCTAAATAAAATATTTCCTATACTCTCTCTGTCTACATATCCCTATCCCTTGGTGTGACTCCAGGGTTCCATATTTTTATTATAAAACCTCACTAAATATGTAAAGAGGAACTTTGTTGCTTTGGGGCATCTTCAGCAGCTGTGGGAATTGTACATATTAATAAAATTCAAGGATTACTATCTTCATTAAGAGAAGATAGCTATCAGTAAGTGTGATGTAGCTGGGTTTAATTTTACTCTGCCATTCTTTTACACTGCTTTTTGTTTTAAGAGTTTTGGTTTTGTAGTGTACACATGTAAATGGATTTGGTTTTCCTTGTTTCTTGCAGTCTGCTATAATTGATCAGCACTAATAGCTTAAATTTAGAAAAACCCTGACAATTGCTAATGCAAACTTGCATCTCAAGCTGGCATACATCTACTTGTTGTAATACTTAGAGAAGTCTATTAAGAGCTTATAAATTTTAATACTTAAAAATTTTATGCAAAACATTAACTGACAGTTTGTTTGAATTTCAAGTTGCAGATGGTGTATTTATCTTAAATAAACTGTGTTTGGAGACTTTGAAGTTAATAGTAGGACTGAGGTTTTTGCAGGGCTGCTGATCATCTGTGTCTCCTTTTGTCTTAATTCACCTGGAGTTATTGATGCCCTTTTAAAAGTGGTTTATCTTGCAGAATTACACAAGCAAGTATGATCCTGATGTTCACTTGACCAAATGCCTAAACTTTTCCTCTGCAACTCTGCCACATATGTTCCAAAGGAGCATAGAAAGTTACATAGGCAAAAGAATGGGCGCTACACACGGTCCTCCAGCAGGGAAGAAAATGACTGTCTTTATTGACGACATCAACATGCCTCTGATTAATGAATGGGGTGATCAGGTAAAAGGAAAATATTAACATTTGGGAGTTGATGGTCTTACCATTGTTGCTGATGGAAATATTGATCTGTGGGTTGAAAAAATGGGGCAGGTTAGAAAAAAGGTATCATAATATGGATTAGAACAAATATGTTTACTAAAAACCATTTCCCCAAGCCAGTTTTTGACAAGACTAATAAGCTGTCAGTCTCAAAAATCAAGGACAGTGTCAAGCCACTTGGTGCAATTGTAGTATTTAAGCCTTTTGGTTTGGTTGCGTACAAATCTAGTAGGATTTCCTAACTAGCAGTCCTGAGAACCAGCCTGGGAAAGAAAGCATGCAAATCCAAGGAACACTAATGTTTTTCTTTGATGTGCTTTTGACTTTAAATTGCTATTTTGTGTGAAGTCCATTATGTGAAACTAAGCTGGTGGTGAGTCTAAAGAACAAGACTTTTGAAGAAACTGTGGTTGTTGAGCCTTGAGTAAAGAAAGCTCAGAGAGATCTTGTTGTGCTCTACCTGAAAGGAGGTTGTAGTGAGGTCAGTGTTGACAGGACAGGGGAAATGGCTTCAAGTTGTACCAGGGGAAGTTTAGATGGGATATTAGGGAAACATTTCTTCACCAAAATGGTTGTTGGGCCCTGGAACAGATTGTCCAGGGAAGTGGTGGAGTCACCATTCCTGCAGGTATTTAAGAGAGGTGTGGATATGGCACCTGGGGACATGGCTTAGTGATGGATTTGGCAGTACCAGTTTAGTAGTTGGACTCAATGATAAAAAGGTCCCTTCCAACCTAAACCATTCTATGATCACAGTTGACATTAAAGACTAGCAAGATGTCTTAAGGTATTGATGAAAGAATACTTACAGACCTATACTCTGAAAATGTGACTTAAATTTAAAAAAAAAAAAAATCTGCTGAGAAAAAGTAATTTCCCTGCCTCCAGTACAGCTCTGTACTCAGTGTCTCTGTGCAAGTGGACATGTGACTACACATTGTGCTAAATTAACCATTCTTTGTCACTATCTAAGTGCCTGTGTCAATCTGAAGATATAGTCTGGATTGAAAATGAAAGTGCTGTCTTTTCCTGAAATCATGTAAACCCAGCTGAATGTCTGACTTCATGTCCACAGCTACTTAGCACATGAAGCTTACATGCAGCCAATGCACTGCATCTGAGTGCTTGGTTGCCACATCGCGTGTTGACAACCTTGAAACACATAACTCCTCCATTTTTTCTTTTTTTTTGTTGTTGTTTTTGGCTATATTTAGATCACCAATGAGATTGTAAGGCAGCTGATGGAACAGAAAGGGTTCTACAATTTGGAGAAGCCAGGGGAATTCACGAATGTGGTTGACATCCAATTTGTAGCTGCTATGATTCACCCTGGGGGTGGTCGGAACGACATCCCACAGCGCCTGAAACGCCAGTTCACCATCTTCAACTGCACACTGCCTTCTACTTCCTCTATTGATAAGATATTTCAAACAATAGCTGAGGGCTATTTCTGTGAACAACGACATTTCCCCACAGAAGTATGTAAACTGGCTTCAGCATTAGTATCTACAAGTCGAAAGGTTTGGCAACTGACAAAAGCAAAGGTAAAATTACATCTATTAAGCCCTTGAAACATCTGACCCAGGCCTTTTGTACTTTCGTGTGCATTTGTAGTTCATATTGTGAAGCTGTGACCTATGGGTGTAACTGCTGGCTGATGCCTCTGTTCTGAATTGGTTGCTCTCAGCATCAAGTTACTGATGAAAATCCTAATCACATGCAGAGTCTTCTTCAGCTGATACAAGCATCACATTATGTACATATAATATAGTAAGCATAGCTGATAGGAATACTGAGAGATCTTCCAGTTGAGAAAGTGCTGAGAGCACAAGGAACCAGAAATTAAAAATAAGATAGGAATCTTCTGTAAAGCTTTTTGGCATTCTGAGAAACTTTAAAGATCTGAATTTTAGGAAAGAAGTCAAATTTGGCAGAGAAAGAATCAGTTAAAAACAAATAAAATCTGGTATTTAGTAATTTATAAATATTTATTTTCCCCATTTCAAACAGACTGTTAAAAGCATTTGACTGCAATTCCTGGGAAAATTTTGCTTTGAAAAAGACAAAAATAGTAGGTATAGAATGAAATTTGAAAAGAACCAAACTACAGCATAGAAATTTGTGTCAAATTTGTTCTTCTGAGAAAGTGGAGGTTTCTTTCCAGGAAAGGTTGGTCAGAATTTCACAAACAACTCCCTGTAGACCTATACTTGTTTTACCCAGAGAAAGAGAGGAACTTCTAGCAAAACTATTGACTACTCACTATTGACCAATATATTCAACAGAACTGGTGCTTATTTCTACTAATTAACTTCCTTTCCTAGAGAAAATGTAGCTTTTGGTAGGTCATAAATATTTTTACAATATTTATATTTATTATTTTACAAAATGCTGTTTTTTCAAATCCTTCCCTTCCCTTCCCTTCCCTTCCCTTCCCTTCCCTTCCCTTCCCTTCCCTTCCCTTCCCTTCCCTTCCCTTCCCTTCCCTTCCCTTCCCTTCCCTTCCCTTCCCTTCCCTTCCCTTCCCTTCCCTTCCCTTCCCTTCCCTTCCCTTCCCTTCCCTTCCCTTCCCTTCCCTTCCCTTCCCTTCCCTTCCCTTCCCTGTCTGAAATCTATGTGAGATTGAAGACCTGGTCGTTGCTACTGTCATTTTTTCATTTTATGGTTGCCTCTTGAATGCCAAACATGTATTTCTGCTTTGACACAAGACTGAAGTTTGTGAAAATATCCACATTCACTTTCACCTAATGATAAGTAGAAAATATTTTCATTTAGCAGTTATTTGAATATATATAATGACATTATTTTGTAGATGTTGCCAACTCCAGCTAAATTTCATTACATCTTCAATTTACGAGACCTCAGTCGTATTTGGCAAGGAATACTTACAGTTACTTCTGATGTCTGCCAGAGCATCAGTGTTTTGGTAGCCTTATTCCAACATGAGTGCAGACGTGTTATTGCAGACAGGTTCATCAGCCAAAGCGATAAAGACTGGTTTGAAGATATGATGAGGAAGGTAATCAAACAATATTTTAGTATTTCCACAGAAAGATGCCAATGACATATTTCATTACTAAAGCAATCCTTAATGTATTCTTGTAGATTGTTTCCGAGGAACATGGTCAAAATCTGTCTGGAGATAAATGCACGGAATTATACTTTGTGGATTTCTTGCGTGATGTCCCGGAGACTGCTGGAGATGAACCTGATGATGCAGACTTGAAGGCTCCTAAAATTTATGAGCCTATCCCATCTTTGGATTACTTGGCTGAAAGATTACGGATGTTCATGCAACAGTACAATGAAACTGTCAGAGGATCAAAGATGGATTTAGTATTTTTCAAGGTATTACTGCCTGTAATTGTATTAATACAGAAAGTCTTTTGCACTTAGCTATACATAGATCTTGCATATTTCTATCATTATTTTGGAGATAGCTCAGAACAACTAGGTTGTTTATACAGTGCGCACAAAATCATCTTGCTTTCCTGAAAGTCACCTCCTTGTCAAAGGTCTCAATGCACAATGCTTTCTTCAACTTTAGATTGGGTGGTTTGATCAAAGTTTAGGGCATTTCAGATTAATTCTTGCCCCAAGATAACTGCAGCAGTTGAATAAGAAATGCCTGTAGTGCACTTGCATTTTACTTTTGTCAGTCTATATAGAGAGCTTGTAAATAGGTCAGTTAAAAGGCTGGGGGAGTTTTTTCTGCCTTTCCTTCTGCCCCTAAGGGGCATGCCCTCAGCTCCGCTGATGACAAACTGTGCATATGACATTGCTTCATACAAGCTTGATACGAGTTCATTTCTCTTGGGCTAGCCCTGCTGCCCACTGAAGTCAGAGGAAATCTCCTGCTGATTTTGATGAGTGCAGGACTGAGTCTTTGGCATAGGCTCCAGAGAGGCCATCTAGCTGTTGGGAAGCAGTTGGTTGGTGACAGGCTTCTAGTTGATTATACATTGCATCATTTTTGCATCTCTTCATCCCCTTTTCTCTCAATACACAGGATGCAATCATCCATTTGATTAAAATATCACGGATTATTCGCACTCCACAAGGAAATGCATTGTTGGTGGGTGTGGGTGGATCTGGAAAACAGAGTCTGACCAGACTAGCATCATACATTGCTGGATATGAGAGCTTTCAGATTACTTTAACAAGGTAACACAGTGCAGTATACATGGACATTTGCTCCTTAATTTGCCATAGAAATGAACTCCTCACAATCAGCTTAAAGAAATGCAAACCTCTCAAACCTTTATAAATTTGTAAAAACCTTATTTTTTTATATAAGACCATATTTCTGGTCTTATACTGCCAAACTGCATTATGATAATGTATGTCAATGACTTAATATTTTTTAGTGCTGGAATTCTATAATTTTTAGAAATTTGAAGTGAAAGGGAGTAGCTACTGCCTTCCTTCTGTGTCTCTTTTGACATAAGGTTTACAGGGGTAAGCAATGAAGACCAGCGGAGTGTATTCTCCTTTGCAAACTATTTAAAATGCTGAAAAATATTCTTTAGAAAGACATATCAGGTCTATGAATAATGTTATGAGGCTTCTGATGAAAGGAAAGACATATCACAATCTCTTCTTGTGTCCCAGAGCAGAAGAAAGGAACACTGAGAAAAAAAAAGAAAAAGGAGGGAAAGAAAAAATCCAAAGTGATAGAACAGAATCCCTAGATTTCTAAGATTAATAAGGCAAATATTAAGAGTGGCAATGAATGGGGAGGGAGGAAGAATGAAATGAAGAGTGGATGCTGGGTCATGTTTTCTCTCTAAGTATCATTCCCCATAAGTGGTGTTAGATTATTGAACCAGATACACTGCTATTCTGACTCAGAAGAGAAATTCTTATGTTCCTATCGGAATACTACAAATCACTGTAATAACTGTGGCTGACACATACAAACTGAAGAGTTGGATTGTTTTTCAAGCTCTGCAGTGCTTGCTTTACAGGTATTTATAGAGCAGAAATAAGATGGAGCTGAAAGAGAATTGGGACACTTCCTGTGTGGCATATTTAATATGTGAAGAACGGGTCATGTGGGTACTGCACAATTACTTATGACTTTGAAGAGATTCTTGGAAATAAGAGACTAGTTACAAAGAAAAAGGTTTCTTATTTCAGCTTTACTTGGCTAGGGACAAAGTCTGCCATTATATTAACCTTACTTTACGTCATGTTATATTGAACAATCTGAAATGTGTAGTTGAATTTGTGTGGACTTCATCTGAATCTTACTTACTGTGTGCACCAGCTATAAGGCACATAACAACAGAACAAATCATGGTCTCCAATTGCAAAAGAGCTGATCAGCCCAAGTGATAACGTTCAAACATCATTTCTGGGCTTAATTTTAGTTAAACCATATAACACAATAAAACCCCTCGGTTTCATTCTCTTATGTCTCAATGATTTCCTTTAACCTGCTCTCCATATCTTCAGAAGATAATCCAGCTGTATTTACGTAATGGTTACAGGTATCAGAACCTACTTGACAACTTAATCCAGCTGTATTAACCTATTTCTAATAAAGAATTTACGTCTGCAAACCATGGGGATAGAAAACAGCATCATAATTGCCTTAGATATAGCATTGCTCTCACACTTTTTCCCGGCACATTATTTTGTTGACTTCACCTCATTTCACATTATTTATGTTACTGAGCTTTCACTTTGGGAAAATGTTTAAGAAAAAGAAACCTAAAAAATGTAACCAGGTGCTATGGTATTAATTTCTTAACTAGATTTTTTTATTGTCTTAAGGAAGCTGATCCAGATGATACATAAGATGAGATGTAATTCTTGTTCTCTCTTTCCTTAACCCTCTTCTATTCCAGAACATATGGCACCAACAACCTTTTGGATGATCTGAAAACCTTATACCTCACCACTGGGCAAAAAGGAAAGGGTGTTGTCTTTATATTCACAGACAATGAAGTCAGAGATGAATCTTTTCTTGAGTACATGAACAATGTTTTGGCTTCAGGTGAAGTCTCAAATCTTTTTGCACGAGATGAAATAGGTGAAATCACACAAGACCTGATTCCAGAAATGAAAAAGGAGTACCCAAGACTTAGTCCCACTGGTGAAAATCTTTATAATTACTTTATTGCCCGAGTTCGGAATAACCTGCATGTGGTTCTTTGTTTTTCTCCTGTTGGGGAAAAATTCAGAACTCGTGCACTCAAATTTCCAGGTCTGATTTCAGGCTGTACCATGGACTGGTTCCAGCGTTGGCCTAAAGATGCTCTTGTGGCAGTTGCACAGCATTTTTTAGCTTCTTACCATATTGAATGCACAGATGAAGTGAAACAGAGTGTTGTTAGCACCATGGGAACAATTCAAGATATTGTAGCTGAAAAATGTGTTGAATACTTTGAACGATATAGGAGACGAACTTTTGTGACACCAAAATCTTACCTGTCCTTCATTGGAGGCTACAAAGCTATTTACAAAGAGAAGTTTACCAGTCTCAGAAGTTTGTCTGAACGCATGAGAACAGGTACTGTAAAAGCTTCTTGATTTGTGTTTCTTTCTTTGTTTTTAGAAGGGCAAGAAGAATCTGAATAAAAGGATGTAAAAGCATGGATTTGGATCGTGAGCTGGTGTTCATTTGGAAGCAGACTCATATATTTTTAGATGTATTGTGTGTGATTACAAAATATACAGAGGTTTTGTTTCAATGAACTTTATGAATGTTCAGATTAGAGAGAATCTTTGGAAATAGTGTTAGTTAGCAGTTACAATACCTGATGCTTTGACATGTATGTGTGCCGAGGAACTACTGAGATCCCAGTTTTCACGTGTAAGCATGCCAAGAGTAAAGGTAATTAAATGCTCATATTCAGTCCCTCTGAAGAAATTTGTAAAGAAACAGGTAAAGGTAAAGGTAAAATTTACCAAAGGTAAAAATTGCCAAAGGTAAAATTTCAAAAATATTGCTCTCCTCATGGTCATACATGGTAAAAAATTAAAGAGACTCCTAAACTGAATGCTGTTTGGAAGTGAATGTGAACTTAAACTGTTTCTTCTCCCACCATTGACAATTGCAGACCTGACCTACGTACACATATATCCAAAGGGAAAGGGTGGCTGGCTGTGTGGAAGAACAAATACAGGGTTTTTTCAAGTTAGAAAGATATATATGATGCATTTAGATGCATGAATTTATATATGAGTATGTTTATACTTAAGAGATCTTCTCACAATTTGTTCAAGTTATTGGAGCACTGTATTGTTCAAGAGTCTGTAGGTTTTTTTACCCCCATCTCATCTAGACCTTCATGTAATGTTGACTTCAGAAGCTCAGCCTACTCTCCTTGTGTCTTCACTTTCATTGCCAGGCCCCTCCTCTTTGTTTTGTACAGAGTACAGCCTAGTACTTCTTCTGTTCTCATGGATTTCAGGAATTTCACACAAAATTGTTAAGAGTCTTATTCGCCATGCCGTTTTTCAGTGTGTGTGTTTAATATTTAGTCTCCATCTCATATATAAGAATATAAACAATTGATCAAGGGACAGATTCTGAAGGCTTTTTTGCATAAAAAAAAAAAAAATCCCTGCTTAATTTTGATGTTCAACCAATGGGATCACTCACTGGTGTTCCCAAATATGAATCTGAGCAATTGCTTTTAATATCCACATTGCTTCAGTGAGGTTACTCTCTCCATAGGTCTTCCTGTTGCTAAAATAGAATTTGTCCACCACAGGTCTTGCAAAACTGATGGAAGCTGAGGTTTCTGTAAATCAACTTTCCAAAGAGTTGGTTATGAAGGAGAAAGATTTGGCTGTAGCTTCAAAAAAAGCTGATCAAGTTTTACTGGAAGTAACTATGAAAGCCCATGCTGCAGAAAAAGTGAAAATGCAGGTGCAAATGGTAAAAGACAAGGCTCAGGCTATTGTGGATGACATTGCCATTGATAAAGCAGCAGCAGAAGAAAAGCTTGAAGCTGCAAGACCGGCACTGGAAGAAGCCAAGGCAGCCCTGCAGGTCAGAAGCAAATATATTCTGAATATGCATGTAGTTAATGATCATTGTGTACAATAATATGGCTTGTGCTTCTGTCTTGGGGTGAAAAAGGAGGATTGAAAGAATGGCACTGACCTGTGAATCCTTGTAGAAAAAATCCTGAAAACTGAAGAGGGGAAGAGGTAAGATGGGCAGTACTCTACTGTCAGGTAATAAAGTGGTAGTAAAGTAGGACTACCTTTAGGGCCTTTCTGCAGTAGTGCTTCTGAGTGACATGCAAACCTGCAGCAGTTGCAGTACATATCCATCCCTCCCAAAAGAACATCATTCTTTGCAATCGAGTGACTGCTTAAATAAGTGGACTATTTTCTTCTATAATTTTTCAGACAATAAAACCTTCTGACATTGCAACTGTTCGCAAACTGGGTAAACCTCCTCACCTGATAATGCGGATCATGGACTGCGTGCTGCTTTTATTCCAAAGGAAAGTAGACTCAGTGACACTAGATCATGAACACCCAGGTGTGAAGCCATCATGGACTGAGGCTCAGAAGTTAATGAATAATTCAGGGTTTCTTAGCATGCTGCTTACTTTTCAGAAGGTAAGTCATTAGTAGGGGCGGGACAGCTTCAATAACCGTCTTCAGAGTTCACTTAAAGTGTCTTCTACCATCAAAGGCAGTTTGAAACAGTGTCTATGTATAGTTGTAGATACTTTGTGACTATTCTGCTTCATTTTCATGGCTCATTATCTCAGTAATTTTTCTCCTGGGCCATGCAGTGGCTTCTAGCAGACAGAAGTATCCCAAGCACTAGACCAAATCTACAGAAGCTTAGTGTTACCTTATTTAGGCAGTTTCTCTATCTAACTAAGAATTTGCCTTAAAAGGTCCCACTCTTGGTTTTTCAAATGGCTCACCTTCTCCAGTGCTACCAGGCCTGTAAGGCACTCGACAGTTCTGTCTCCAATTTGCTAGGCAGCTAGCAGGAAATAAGAAAAAAATGACCAGGAAAGGTAATGAGATGATTTGGGAACTTTTGGGGTTCTTTCACTTGAAAAATAGTGAAATGAAGAATAATCTTATTATCAACTGTAAAAAAATAACCATGAACAGGTTTTTCTTTCTGTCAGGACAGAAACTTCTGCAGCAAGGTTCACTGAATTGTGAGACAATGGAAAATTCTCTATAGGGAAGAGAAGAAAGATGTCACAGGTAGCTGGACCAGAAAAAGACCTAGGGTAGAATATGAAGTGGCATATTGTGGCATATAAAGTGCCCAACTTTATATCCAGGAGACAAAGCAGATTTCAGCAAAACCTGGCTTTTCTGCAATATTGCAGAACATACTTTCATTTGTACACTGATGTTTTAATCTACTTAGCTGTGCATTTTGCTGATGCTTTTTCTAAGCTGCTGTAGTGTTTTTGTTGTGAAGATCATTCTCACAATCCCTGGGAGCCATTTCTCCCAGAGAGCCATATTGTGGAAACTTGCACTGCCTCTGTAGACAGTTTTTTCCTGGGGCTGTCAGTCCGGTCACTTTTCCAAGTTCTATCTTCACTAAACAGAAAGAGGAAATTAGTTTTAAGACAGCAAGGACTAATTATGCACTCCTTACTCAAGCTTCTGCCTAATGAGACTTCCAGTTTTGGCACTTATTAATAGTGTATGTATTCCTGCTGGTAGCTGGCAGCACATATAACTCAGAGGAGTCAGAACAACTTCTGTGGGACCAAGTTCCTGCAGGAAGTGATACTGATGAACATGGGGTAGAGTACTGGACTGCTTCAATCCCTGAGGAGGTCCTTGACATGCTGTCCTCCTGCCCTGTTTTTCATTTTGAGTATATATGACAGGAAAGCTTGTTGTGTCTGGAGTTCTGAGTAGACTACACAGCTTACTTGTTTATGAGATTTTTGTTCTTTTCTAATATTTTTTAGGCAATTAAAATTAGTGGATGAAGTTCAGTGAGTTCAAAATTAATTACTTGAAAGGAAAAGCATGACATTTTCCAAGCTTTTGAGCAAAGGTTTAGGCCACTGCCAATTGATCTTTGCTTCACCTTTGCCAGCTTGTTAGCTCATTATTTTCAGTAGGAGAATAAAAAAGTCAAAATTTTTGTCCAGCACTATTTTACATTTTAGCAAATGATCGCAGTGAAAACATCACCATGGCTGATCTTGGGAGTAATATAGTAAGTATCTTTTTTTTTATTAGAGTAGCTAAGGATCAGATAAGTACAAGGCAGTACTTTCTGCTGTGCAGAAAAACAAGAAAAGGGTAAGTTGCTTGACAGTATGAATGGTGGGTGATTTTTAGACGCATTAAAAGAAAGGCATTAATACATTGCCAAAAAAAGGGAAGATTCTTAACATGGCTATTGTTAAGCAGTCATTTTTAGCCTGTATAAGCTCTTTTACTCTCTACCTTGCTCGAGGAGATGAATTCCATTTTCTTTTGACACTTACATAATTATAGATTAACCACCATCATCAAATATCTGGCTTTTCATGTTCTCAGCAGATTGTGAAAAAGGGGGAAAGAAAACTGGGATTAGAATAACAGCTGAAAGAAATTTCTTTTATGGTTAAGGAAAAGGGTTAGCTTCAGTGAAGTGAAGACAGTGCCTTGCAGTTTCACCCTTTTCCTTCCAAAAGCTGCATGTTCAGTTCCGTTAGCTGTGTTCACACCTGTGCCTGTCTGACACCATGGTGAGCTTGTTTATGGAGCAAGACTAGAAGAAAATTATTCAGTAGTTTTCTGACTTATATTTCTGTCATAACACTTCCCAAACTTGATCACTGAGCATTGGTGAGGGTATTAAAGATGGGACAAGGACATCTGGTTGAGGGGGAAAGGGAAGAAGGTGCAATGTTGTAGCAGCAATAACTTAGAACAGCTTAAATTGTCATGGAGCTATGAGCACTAGTAATGTCTGTAAATCCTATGTGTCAAAGAGGGATATTAAATGCCAGCTCAAGTCAATCTGTTGCAATGGAAGTAGGAGTTATTTTCAGGAGTTCACAAAAACTACTAATCTGTCCTTTATAAGAGTAAAAGGCAACAGTGTTGCTTTGTTAATTTATTCTGTAAGAAGTGTTACCCCATGGTTTTAAAAATAAAAATGCCTCTGTGAAGTAGACCTTACTCAAAAACATATTTTATTTTTTTTTCCTTTCTGCTGACTAGGACTCAATTACAGAAGAAACTGTGGAGCTTTTAGAGCCTTATTTGGATATGGAGGATTATAATCTTGAGACTGCTAAAAAGGTGTGTGGAAATGTAGCAGGTCTTTGCTCATGGACACAAGCAATGGCTTACTTCTACGGTATTAATAAAGAAGTTCTTCCTCTTAAGGTATTTCATATGGATTTTTTTTTTTAATTGAGAGATGAATATAGTCAAGTGAGAAAAATGTTGTGCTATTTTGGCTAAAAAAAGAGATTCTTGTTTCTTCACACCCAGTTGTTAAGTCAAGCACATGGAGATTTAATATGTCTTGGCAACTTTTTCCCCTTACACACAACTACTCTGTGGTACAGTTGTTGCTCGTGTGGACACAGTAAGTATTCAGTTGTTCTTTATAGAGCCTGTCTAGCTGTATGTGAGAGATTATGATACCCTCTCTGCTCTTAGAATGGGTGCCAGGCACTATGACTTCAATAAAACTCCTCTGTCCTACTGGCCTGGGAAGGAATCTACTTATTGTGGTCATGATAGAATCTGGGAGAGGAGAGGAGAGGAGAGGAGAGGAGAGGAGAGGAGAGGAGAGGAGAGGAGAGGAGAGGAGAGGAGAGGAGAGATTAGTCTTGGCACAGAAGCACTCTTTAAGGAATTTAGCTGGAATTCAAAAAAATTTTGGAGTTTCAGACTACTACATGCAAGTGTACATATGTAATAAGGAAAGTTGCAAGGTAGAGAATTCTGTTGAAACATAGAACTGAAGTAGAAAGGGATCAGCCATTGTTGTGTGCATTCCTACAGTTAGCTTTATTGTCTTGTAAGTGTTCCATTTATGAGCATATTGAAAAGAAGGGACTTTGCATATTTATATAATGATTTATAGTCATTGCTCCCACAGTGAGTTTTATGGCTCTTTTCTGAAAAAATACATCCAATCCGTTATGCTTTCATTGCACTTGTGTTTGGTTTCTTATTGAATAAGTTACTGTATCAATGGTACAGAAAAACTCTTAGCATAATCTTTTAGTATACCTAGACAGATCTGATTCAAATATGTTAAAAGCATATTTTTTTTTATTCAAGTAACTCAAGAGAATGCTATATTTTTGTGATATATAAGTAGTTTTTTCCTTTTCAAATAATGGGATGTTCACTAATGAAAATAGAATTTGAAATGTTACTATTGAGAGCTATAAAAGGGAGCAAGACCTGGGGGAAACAGTGGCTTTATATGCAAATGCAGCCCTGAAAGTTAAAAACATGCCCTTGTAGTTTTTATTTGAATATATATGATTTAGGATTACATATACATTTAGCTCTGTGTTCAAGTACTTGCATTCTTGTCACACTGTAGCTGATAAAAAATGAAACACATATATTGGCAAAGTGGTGCCTATTGTCAGGTACAGCAACAGTCACAAATATTTTAAAAACTGAAGATGACAAAGGGAGGAAGGGAGGGAGGAAGGAAGTGTTTAAAGTATGCAGGAGATATTGCAGGAAGCAGTGGAGTGATACTAAGAAAATGATTGAAAATAAATGTACAATTAAACTGCAAAAAGTACTAGCCCAGGCTAATCCACCCAGTGCTAAAAGCAGGTTTACTGAATGAATTAATCAAACTGCTTTATCCTAACTGCTGTTCCAGGATATAAATCCCCTTCAACACCTGCAAAATGGATTTAATATATTTTTAAATTGCATCTTAAGTGAGACTCATTGCCTCATTTATCTTAAATATGACAATCTGTGAAAACTAATTAATAGGGACTTATATTTTAGTAAATACAGTGTGCAAAAATTACCTAATTCCTAGGAATGGATACTGGCATTCTTTAGATAAGTGACCTGCAGCCCAAGGGTCATTAGTTAGACATTCCTGTAAACCTTCAGCATGAGGATGAGCTGCTCCTCCTCAGATTGCTACTTAGTAAACCAGCCTGCTGCATTAACCTGAGAATTTTGGAACACCATCTGCTTCTTATCCATTATTTGAAGAATATAAGGGCAGAATGGGGAAGGCCTGACTTTTGCTGTGATACTGTCAGCCTCCAATTAAAATACTGTGTATAGGAGTATAATTTCTCTTAGGGGTATCTCCAGTGACTCTAATTAAGATCTCCTTAGGCTGTTATGGTGATCAAGGGAAGTTTGTTTACAGTTTATAATTTCTGTTTGATACTGAGGATTCTCCCTGTCAAACCCAGTTTTAAGTATGAGACTTTATTGCCTTTTCTACTTTCATTTGTCTCCATGCTGAACTAAAAACCACAGCAGGGAATGAGAGGAAATCTTGCACCTGAAGAAGAGATGGTAGTCAAGGAGTGAAATTTGAAATTAGTCAAGGAGTTGAAATTTGATAGTTGTCCATTTAAATAAGCATGTCCTTGACAAGGTGATGCTCACTGGGCAAGAAAACAAGCATGCAGGTCTGAATTCAAGGCCCACATTAACTGTGGACAGAAAGCATATACTTTGTAGGGGGTGAAGGGAAGGTTTAGATCACCCAAAAAAACAGAGAGAGGTCAGGACATGTAACTGAACAGAAAATATGGGAAGTCTTTCACTAGCTAGTACAGACTGTGAAAAGCAGATAATAGACATGATTTCTGTGCTTTTCAAAGGTTATTTTAACCCCACAGAATAGCAAAGAAACTGACACCAAGATTTTATTAAAGTCACTCTGCATGGATCTGTTTGTATGTGTACATATGTATATATATGTATGCATATGTGCATATGCTTTTTTTTTCAATTCATATTGGTGAGGTAAAAACAGTGTTTTTGGGAAGTCTGCAGAACTTGTGTATGTCTTAGCACTCTTTTACAATCTTTCCCTAAGTAATGGTGGATACAAGTGTATCATGATATTGAGTCTTTGGGAAAGTTGATCCAAAGCCAACGGAGAGTCTACAGGAAAAATCTGCAGTAATCTGGGGCAGGGGCAGTTTTGAGATTGCATTTCCATAAAGAGTTTTCAGTCAGATGCCATGTGCCCAGAACAGTTCTGAAGCAAAAGGCAAAGATGAGCAAAAATGAGCACTTAGCACATCCCTAGAAGGTCAGGAGCAGAGTGACAGAATCCAAGGCCAAGAAGCCTTCTGGCCTAATCCAGCAGCAGTGAACTGTCACTGTAAGAGCAGTGGACTTTGGAAGCTGAAATTTGTTAATAAGAGGAGTTCTAGGAAAGCTCCAAATCATCCTTACCTGTAGTGAACTTCATAGTTTTGGATGTTTTTCTTTCCTAATGGGATTCTCCTAGTAACATTTCTTGAATTTACTGAGCAGCAGTTGCTCTTCAGAGTGATTTGGGGTTGATCTGAGCATTCCATTCAAGAGCAGGAATAGCATTAAATGGTATGAGGCTTCTTTTTGTTGGAGAAGTCACTTTTATGGAAATGCTTCCTTGGATCAGGGTCAGATATACTCGGTACTTTGCAAAATTGAGTTTGCAATGAATCAGTGAGAAACTCAATGTCTATGTCAATACTAATAAATTAAATAGTAGTGAATTTTTCTAGGCACTGGAAAGTGATAATTTACACTGGTAAGTTGTTAGAATGATCCCTAGTGTGGATTTGGTCTTGGCTAAACAGCATTTTTCAGTAGTCTCCGGGCACCTTTCAGGTTCTAGCATGGTCCAAGAGCCATTCCCACATGGCTGTCAGCATACAGTCATACTGTTTTAGAGACTGGGAGAGCTTAATGTGAGTTTTTTTATGCTGGTTAACCTCAGTACCAGAAAAAGATCCTGGGCATGTTTCATTTAAGAATATAGCTGTGACTGTAATTATGTTTATTTGTTCTGGTTTTATGTGGAATTCAAAAATGTTAAGAGGGGCAGGATCATCTCACCATCTGCTTTGAAGTCCTCTCTGAGGGCAGCTTGGAAGAGGGCAAAACAGCTGCTGAACTCTTTAGGCTGGGACCCTTGTTGGCAGGTGCTGTCTCTGTACCTGCCCCATGCAGACAGACAGAGAGCAGGTAGCAGCACTGGCTGGAGCAGGTGCTGAGAGGATTGTCTGTCTGGTTCCCCACAATGCCAAAGGCAAGGAAAGGCTGAAGCTGCTGTTCTCACACCAGCCCAGGCATGTTCCAGTGCAGCACCACCTCTCCAGGAGCGCAGATCAGAGTGTGGCCCTCATGTCTTAAATCCTCGTGATTCATCTGCATAAAATCCATTTATTCAGGCTTTCACACTGCATCCAGCTGGAACAAATTGTGTATCCTTGCTTTGCTGCGTGATTCTGAGAGAGGAAATTAAGGGTGTGAGGCTTGTTCACAGAGCAATGCCACCAAAATTAGGAAGGCCACAGTGGTTCTTAGTGGTTGGTTGGGAAACATGTTTCCTTCCTGCCTATTATTGGCTGGAAATGATTGTATGGAGCTGATTGCAGCTGTAATAGTCTTCTTGTGCAGAAGATTCTCTTTGGCAGCAGAACTTGCCTCCTGCTCTCATGGCAGAGCTCTATACAGGAGGCTGCCAGGCAACCTGCCACTGATGTCAATACAAAAGCTGTGTTTGTACCCATGAAATTTTGAAAACTCGAGTTTGGGGGGAAAAAAAACAAAACAGGGAGAAAGCAAATAGTGGTGATTTCAAAGGGTGATCTGAAACAAATAGCCTTTTTGCCTAGGGGAATCACATAGGTTGGTCATCCTGGTATGTTAGCTGTTAGTCTCATGCAACCAATCAGTGTTCATCACATATGATCAAGCGGCCTATAAATCAAACTAATATTATAATTTCTTGTACTTTGTTATGGTTACCCTAAAATTGGCTGAGAATTCTGATTGAATTCTCTGTAAAATAGCTTCTTATTATAGGTCATTTTCCAGAAAATCCGTAAAGTCTTGTGTAAATAATTTTAGGGATTTTTTTTCAGGTTAGTATACAAAATACATTTTTTTTTCTAAGTCATCTCTGAAATACTTTTTTTGTTGTTCCTACATCTTCAAAGCTGACAGCCTTTTAAGAGTTTTAAGAATGGAGAAGTCTGTTTTATCAATCTTTTTGCACTTTTCTGGGTAGTTTATTGCTGCATAGAGACCTGCTTTTCATATTTACAAGGCATCATTGCTCATATGTATTGGGAATTCACATGCCCATTGTTTTCCATTGAAGTTCACATCCTGCTGTGATAAATGTCAAGGTGTTATATGAATCCACACAGCCAGGTGTAAGTTCTCTGTTGTTCCAGCTGTTCTGCCAAGGCTGTTCTTCACAACCCTCCAAGGATCTTGTTTCCTGTGTAACCTCAGTATTTGTCAGCTGGGACTGACACAATATGTCATAGCATTGTTTGACTCCCATTTTTAGCCCTCAGAGAATTTAAGGATAGGAGGATGGTCTGCAGTGGGGAAGGAGGCAGGGGGAGGTAGAACAGAGCTGGTGCAGGGCTCCTTTTGGATCTCAGTAAGAAGCACCTGACAGCTGATGGCTAAATGAGGCATCTGCTTTAAAAAGCAGAACAACAAGAGGAGTTTAAGATAGTTTGAATGGTCAAAAGAGAAAATTTTCTCTTCATGGACTGGATCTGCTCTGCACAGGATACCATAGGCAAAACTGTCCTGGCTCTCTCTGGTGCTGCATGAACGTTGGGTGTCCAGCATTTGAAGGGGTGTAAATTTTACTCATTGTTTGTCTTCTTCTTACGAATCTCTTTAAGGCAGTTGTCTTATTTAGCCATTTGTTGTCAGACCTTTCTCATTCAGATGCAAAAGGAACCCTGCTCTCTCTCTCTCTCTCTCTCACATCTCACCCTTTCCCCTGGTGCAGGGCACAGTAACACTACGTCACCTTCTAAAAACTCCTTTGCTGTTGGAACTTTGCCCAATGGTCCAAGATTCACTAAAACATAACAGCAGTTGTTCTGAAATCTGCTTTGCTGGGTTTAATCAAGACTTACTGACTAAGCAGTGTTTATTTCTAGGTGATGTTCTTTTATGTGTTTTTTTTGTTTGTTTTTTGTTTGGTTTTTTTTGTTTGTTTGTTTTTGTTTTTGCTTTGTTTTGTTGGTTTGTTTTTTTTTTTAAACAGGGAGGTAAAAATATTTCAGCATTCTTACATGATGGGAATTTTATGAGCAGCCATTTTACTGGTTCATCTGGGTTCCAAAATATTTTTTTTTTTATCTCTAGGGTCTGTCAACATAGCAGGTGGCTACAGTAGATGAAACTTTACTGACAGTGCTATTCTCTAACATATACTGTGTACATATACCTAGATTACTAATATACATGGACACAGATACATGGGATTCAGCTGTATCCAATACACACATATGCAACATGCATGTACATAGATATTAGTCACCTGCTTCACTGATTAGTATATATTTGCTTCTCTAATTCCCTGCTCACAAACCACTCTTTTGAAATAGACCAGACCACAGCCCAGGGTTATGCTGTTAACTAGGGGTTACCCCTTAAGAGAGATGCCTTCCACTGCCACTCTTCTGGCGTGATGTAATGCAAGTGTCAAGTTTCATACTCCTAATAAAACAGGTTTTACAGATTCTTGGTTTTTGTCTTCATAACTCTTATAGAAGAAAAAAAACAGGAATAAGATACATGATATTTAAACAAGCTTTTTAAAATATTCAGAGTAAATGGAAGCAACCTTTATCTGTAAGTGTGACTTTCATAAGAAATTTGTCAGGCTCTAATCCTTTGCAAATGTATATGGAAATACATTCTGAATTCACTGAATATTTTTTTTCAACCCTGTTAGGAATATAAAAGTTAAGAGGCCACATTTAAATGACTAGTAAGTCATCATGCAAATTTATAGAAAGATGTGAAAAAAGTCTCTAGAGTTTTACTTTCCAGAGGAGCAAAAAAATACATTTGTTATATTTTTGTTGTAGAAGTAATTGATGGAAAAAGAGAGCAGAAGAGAAGTTTTTGTTATAATTTTTATTATTTTATAAATTATGAAGACAATATTAGATTTCTTTTGCACTGAGAATATATTACAGGGGGCATACATACGAAGCAACCCATTGTATATGTTGTCTCATATGTCTAGTAGACAGCTATTTCAAGTGTATTGTGATTTAAA
Source organism: Phylloscopus collybita (assembly GCA_027886175.1). NCBI lineage: Eukaryota > Metazoa > Chordata > Aves > Passeriformes > Phylloscopidae > Phylloscopus > Phylloscopus collybita. The sequence goes on from JAJNNQ010000075.1 coordinate 61,469,795, forward strand.
ATCATTGGTCATCATGTGATCAATAGACCACTCTGAAAATATTATTTAAACATCTTAACATTGCCTTGAATAACTTTAATGCTATGCTTCTGTTCCAGAAGTAAGAAGAAAAAAAACTTCTGTTATCTTAAAACATGTATTATTTTTAAAAGTACCCAACACAGTACAGTATGTGCCATTAAACGAATGTAATTTGCTTCTGTCAAAAAATAGGTATTAAGTACTCTTTACTTTTAAATATCTGTAGGCAAATTTAGCTTTGCAAGAAGGAAGACTTGCAGCTGCCCAAATGGAACTCCACAGTGCACAAAATCAGCTGGACGAGAAGCAAGCAGAACTGGATGAAGTTCAGGCCATGTATGACGCTGCCATGAAAGAGAAGCAGGCCTTGCTCGATGATGCTGAGGCGTGCAGAAGGAAGATGAACAATGCCACAGCTCTGATTGAAGGATTAGGGGGAGAAAAGGTATTAGCACACGTGTGTAGGTCTCCAGCACAAAGTAGGTGTGCAGTTTTGAGAATGCTCTGCAATGATCATAGCAGTGCTCAACAAACTCAAGGTGTGGTGACATCTTGATATCGTGTGACACTTTTTCCAGTTATATGTATGGTTTGTTTTCCTTGAAGTTAATGTATGCAGCAAAGTGAAGCAATTTCTTGTGTTAATTCTTCTGTATGAAGGTTTATGTTATACCGTATGACTCATATTAGGATAAAGTTCAGATTTAAAGTGAAGGAGACAAATTCCTTTTAGCTTTAGTAAGAAGAGGAATTAGGCTTAACCTAAATAATTGCCCTAAAATATTTATAAGGAGGATTACTCTCTTTTTTCTCACCAAGTATAGAAGAACACAAATTTGAAGCTTGACAAAATTCCTGAATTATAATTGAAGCTTAGATTTCTACTGGAGCCTTTTACAGAATTATGGGCTAATTGTTATCCTTTGCACTGAGCTTGAAATTTACCTTTCCTATGCAGATCTTTCTGGCTTGAGCCTGAAGGTTTTCAGAGGAAGCAGGACACTCTTTTTTCTCCTCTTATTATTTGCTTTGTTAATTCTTTCATTGATTTCACACGAACTCAAAATTAATGAGAGTTTTTACTTCAACCATTTTGTCCTGCAAAGCCAGCGCCTCAGCATTTCTTTGCATAGCTGCCCTTCAAATTACATCAGTCAAAAATCTTAGATGCTTTATCATATTTTTTTTCTAAATTCAAGAGCAACACAAAAATAGGAAATTATAATGCCTTATTGTGGATTTTCTGAAGCCTTGTGCTATGAGGTCTTGTAAGAGCTGTTATTGCACTCTACTTTTGAAAATTCAGACAAAAAATTAAAAACTCTGTGCGACACGTGGAGAACTGGGCAAAACTGACACTGGGTTAAATGTGTGTTTTCTAAATTTGAAACATGTAGGTCCTGATCCAGGTTGCAGAGTGATTGTAAGGGAACAGCAATCTGGAAAGAAAGGAATAAGCAAAACTATTAGTTTATTGTTATTAATTTTAAAAATGTAATAATGCTTATAAAATTGCAGAATCATGAAATAGTTGAGATCAGAAGGGACCTCTGGAGGTCAACTAACCCAAAACACATCACTCCTTCCCTGCTACTCAAGGCTCAGGGCTCAGGCAAAACCCATTTTTCGTTGCATTTTGAATATCTTCAAGGATTCCACAACTTCCCTTTGCAAACTCAATTTCTGACCACTCTCACTGAAATAAAGGGACTTTTTGTGTGTTGAATTAGAATTTCTTATATTCCAATTTGTGTCCATTGCCCCTTGTAATTTCACAGAGTACTAGTGAAAAGAGTCTGGCATCTTCTTCTTTACACCTCCCCATCATGTATTTGTACACATGGATACATGTGTACAAATTCCCCCTGCACTCTCTGTGTTCAAGACTAAACAATCTCAGCCAAGGCTATCCCCAAATTTTAGATCCCTGATCAATTCTTTATCTGAAAGTTTGAGGTTAAGCAAACTGCCTTTCCCCTCATTAAATCCTCACTAGAGTGTGTTGAGAACTTTTCTCAACGCCTTCCTTAAAACCTCAAGGATAGCTTGTGCCTTTCTGTGTTGTTCCTTCAGATACTGAGTTGTTGAAGTTCCCCATGTAGATCAAAGCCTGTGGATGCAAGGTTTCTTCCCCTGTCTGAAAAAGCCCTCATCAACTTCTTGCTAATCACGTTGTCTGTGACTGACACACACATCTCCCATGTTGATCTGATGCTAAACCATTAGCTCCCAGCTGGCATATTGTCTATCCTTGAGTCTCACATGCATTCCACTGCTCTCTCACATGAAAGAAAACCCTTCTTCTCACCTTCCCAAACTGTCCTGCCTAACATAGAGGACAAGCCCATAGACAGCTGATTCAGCTCTCCAGTTGTGGATGTCTTTCCACTATGTTCCCATGACCCCCATCATATCATGACACTGCAACCACATGCAGAGTCCTCTTCTCCAAGCTGTGCACATTCATGTAAAAACGCTTCAGAAAGGTGCCCAGCTGGGATAATTAATGTCCTATAAGCAGTATGAAAGCTGTTCCCACCATTCTGTCTGGTGGACACTTCTTCATTTAGGTGGGTATCCTTAGAATGTTCCTCCATTAGACCTGTTTTGCTCTACAGCTGATCTCACCCCACACATTTTGTTTGCCAGCCCAGTCCTCCATTTCCTCACATGACTATTGGTCCTTCTCTGCCTGCCACTTCATTCCTCCTTTAAAGCTCTCCTTACCTGTTTGACCAGCTTGCTCACAAAGATGCTTTTTCTCCACTTGGTCAGGTGGTTGCCATCACTTCCAAGCAAGCTTCTACTTCTGCAAAAATGGTTTAAAGCACAAAATACTCATGTTTTGAAGAAAAACTATTTAACAGAAAGAGATAAATTTTTAAGTTAGATGTTTGCGTTAGTTTTGTTTTCTGCTTAAGCTAACTTATTTTTAATATTTTACATACAGCTTCGTTGGACAGCAAGCAGCAAAAACTTTCAAAATCAAATTATTAATTTGGTGGGGAATGTCCTTCTGGCCACTGGATTTCTCTCTTACTCTGGGCCTTTTAATCAGGAGTATAGGAATTTGCTACTCCAATTGTGGAAGAAGGAGATAGACAATAGCAAGATTCCATACAGTAAAGTAAGTGTTCATGTTTTGTTCATGTTCTGACCTTATTCTTTGCCTTGCTGAGAAATTATACGTGGAGCTTTTAGTTCCAGAAAAGTACATAATTGGAAGATTATATACAGGCTGTCACATTCAATCAAATTTTTAATAAATAAAAAAAATCTGTCTCAGTTGACAACTGAGCTTCTAAACCAATATGTTTTAAATTCCTCTTTATACTGTCAAGCATATCACAATTGTATGTAGGACAATGCTCTGGCAAATCTGAGAGAGAAATGCTGTCTGAAGTCAGCTGCCCTGGGAGAAATAGCATAATACAGGAAACAAAGTAAAATTTATCAGCTTAGAATACATTTACCTTTTCATAAGAGGAAACATCACCTTTGCACTTTTGTATGTTGTCAGTATATACCCTCCTGTCATACCCTCTGCTGTGTACCCACAACATTTAATTTAATTTAATTTGAAGTGTCTTGTAGAAATTATTGATTTAAAGAAAACCTGCATTTTGCAAGGCTTGGTTTTCAGTACTTTGGCAGTTCAGCTTGCTCCGGTGTTAGCTTTTAAATCCATGCACCTTTGTCACCGGTGAGGCTGTTCCAGTGAGGCAGTATCTCCTTCACTGGCCTGTGTCTGTGCAGACAGTGCAATGGGGCCACAGTCCCATCATTCAGTTTCTGTTTCCTGCCACTTCATATTCTACCTTTATTAAGGTGACCAGCCTGCATGCTGAGACTACAACACAGGGCAGGATCCCTTGCATGAATCTTGTCCTTTACTTTACTTTTACCATTATCTGTCTCAGGAGTGCCCGACCTGGCAGATGTTCTGGTGTAGAGGCTTTGCTCCTAGCCAGCAGCAGCCTTGCTCCTATTCCATGATTTTTAGGAGGTCTGTCTAATATTCTTCCCTGTACCTGGATAACATATTCATGCAGAAGGCAGAATTTAGGCCACAGTAATCAAAACTGTCTTTCTAAGTAATCTATGTTGTCTTTCACTTGGTTTTGTGAGTACCTGTGTACATTTTCTTCAGCAGTAAAGGCTGGAGAAATAGTTCAGGGACTCTCTCTTCCTCTCAGCACAGGAGGTGAAGCATTAAGCTCAAACAGTTCCTGTTTTCAGCTGTCAAAAATTTTGACAGAGCAGTTGCTGCTGAAAAATGCTGTGAGCTGCTGAGCAACCTGTGTACAGCTGTATCATTGTGAAACAGCTAAAGGTAGATCTGCATCTTCTTTTCAGGTTTTTTTGGGATTTGGCGCTTAAAGCCTCTATTAAGGAGACCTCTTTTCTGTGAGGGGTTTGTTCACTTCATAGAAGTTACTTGTGAATATCTTTTCTATTATTTTTTTTATGTTAGGTTAGCATAATTCTTGTAATGCTGATTAACCTTGACCTGACAGAGTTAAACTTGCAATCCAGCCAAATTTATGCTGTGACTTAAAAGATGAATGACTCTGACCTACTCAGTAAAACTCTCTGAAAGCTGCTGATGATAAAAAATATGTAAGACCAAGATGGATTTACTAATAAAGTACCAGGAGCAGTGCAGTTTCAGGCAAGATTCTTAACCAGCGTGGCATGGGAGTTACCCTACATACACTCATCCCAGGGAGGCTCTTTCTCAAATTCACTGTACAAAATGTTCTTAAAAGCTATATACCTTGGGGAATATCTGTCAAGCTTCTCACCATTTAAGGATAAGAAACTAGATGTATAGTGTCCTTAGAAAGCAATGCATAAAGAACTAAAATTCTGCTTCCATGAAGGTGTTCTGACCACATTACTATTTGGCTGCATCCTTGAAAATTTGAGGAATACTTTCTTATCATTTCTATGTTGCTTCCCCTTCCCCCACCCCCGTCCCACCAATCTCAGTTAGACGGAGAATACCATAGTTAATGAGTTTCAAAATATATTTACCATTCTGTTTAGACTGTTCCCATTACAGACAGAATTATGATTTCCATCACAGTGTATTAAAGAGAGTTTTGATTTTTCCCAGGGAATTAAGTACTCACGAAAGGCATCATATGGATTCTTTCTTGATACTTCACACCACAGGAAAGAAAGCAGCTTTGCAGCTCAGGGAAAAGGTTTGACATCTGCCTGCCTTTGTCACAGACTAGCTGACCGTGGGCGTATGAGTCATTTAGGCATAACAATTTAGAAAGATCTGTTTAAAATTAGCCACCTATCTGTTTAGTTAGGCATTTAAATTAGCTGAGTTTCAGAGTTGCAGGGTGACTGATACTTCTTGCTGTAGGTAAGAAAAAGTTCAAAGCTGTTCAGATCCTACTCATCTGCTTAAGGAGCTAAATATGGTTTTAGGTTCCAATTGCCAAAAAATTTGCCTATTAAATGCTTTTCTGTCCTTTGCACAAATGGAAACTTGATTTCTGAAATTTCTCTGTCTTCTGAGAATGGTTTGTGTTGCTGCACTGTGAGTCTTCAATAATTTTAGCAGTAAGAAAATCAAAGGGGGAAAAAAGCTTTGGAGTCTTGCAACCACTGGTATCGTTAGGTCTCATGATTGTAACACAACTCTCACAGTACTTGAAGTTTTGTTTTAGTCTTCAGATGCTGGATTCTGTGATTTTTGCAAGATTTGCAGGCTTTTACTTTCTTTCTTTCATGTCTTTATTTTAAATATGTTTTTAGAGAAAGCTTAAAAGTAGCAATTGTTGAATAAAAAATGTAAGGAGCAAATAAAATAACCCCTTCAATTTTATTATTTTTAAAATTCTCAATCCTTACTAAGATGCTGTTCTAAATTAGGGAGTTTGGTTTGCTACTTTCAGCACTGTTTTCTTCACATACACCTTTTTTGAGAGTCACTTTTCATAGAGTATAAAATAAAGCAAATTTGTTGACAAGGGCAAATCAGACTTTAGGAGAATATGTGAACTGTGAAGGGTTTTAACTTAGCAGCAATAACCTTTCATGATAGTTCATGTTTACTGATCATATCTCCACTTTCTTCTCTTAGTCTCCTACAGCCATCCAATACCTGGAAGGCACTTTCCAGCAAGTGGAAGCTCTTGTGAGCAAGATGACACTTCCACTTGAACTGGCAGGCAAAGAGTTTGCCATTAAAAATGGCAAAAAAAACAGTTTGTCATTAGATATTGAACTGGATTCAGAGTTTTTCTGACACTCTCTGATGGACATCAAAGCCTCAACAGAATTCACTTTCATTACTGCTCAACTGCAATAATTGAGCCGCTAATCTTTAAAGAAAAGAAACAGTAAGCAATAACTACCAAATACACTCTGTCATGCATTCTGATGAGAATAAGAAGAAAAACTATCCAGCAGATGTTTTAGTATAGCTCCTCTAACTGGCACTAATTTTGTATTTATATGTTTTCTTCTGGTACTAATTTTGTAATTGCATATTTTCTATTAGAACTTGAACCTTACTGGTATGCTTGTTGACAATGCTACAGTGGGTGAATGGAACCTCCAGGGTCTTCCAAATGATGACCTTTCAATTCAAAATGGCATTATTGTCACAAAAGCATCTAGATATCCTTTGCTGATTGATCCACAAGGTCAAGGAAAGATCTGGATCAAAAATAAGGAAAAGAAGAATGGACTTCAGGTAAATAGTTAATTTACAGTTTTTTAAAATGTCTGTGTCATTTGTGTCATCATACTTTGGCTGTGTGTAATTTAAATCTGATGTTTATTGGTATGCAGTTATGCAGAAACTGAAACAAGACTGACACAGAACCTGTACCCTTTATCAGAGTAACAATAACAGAGTAAAATAGCTTGGAATATGTCATGACAAATCTATTTTTCTGATGAATCTTTTAATTGCTTGCCATAGTGAAAGAGAAACAAAGAGGAAAGTAAGAGGTTGTATCTCATTCTCCACCTTCCTGGAGACTTGTATCACCTGCTCTGAATCTGGGTTCTCCCCAGTAAGTCTAGGAGGAACAGAGTTATGTCAAGATTCTAAATACACAAGTGTTTGAATTACGTCTTACATCTGGGATATTGTAATTTGCTATGGTCTTGTTGGTGTTATGGTTTTGGTCACCCAGACACTAGCTTTATCCCTCAGCTGAATTTCAAATAAAAATGTTGGCAACGTGCTGTTTCAGTAGATACACATATGCCTACATTATAATAAACAAAAAGTGCAGAGTGGTGGAACAGCGTATTAATTTTTAAATAATAAACTGGTTTAATTCTGTGTAATGCGCCTCTAGATATTTTAATTATACCTTTTTCAAAGAGCTTTGCCCTCAAGACAAGGATTTATTTTAAAAACATGTCTATCCTAATTTTTTTTTCTGGTAAGAGAACCACCCGAAAACCATGACTTAAGAGATTCCTAGAAAGGCTATTCAATTATCTTCTTAAAGGATTATGTTTACTATATTAAATTTAAATAAATGAAAAGGAGTCTGTGTTACTTTTAGCAATTTTAAGACTGGTGGAACTGAATTGGAAATTGAATCAGGCCTCCTATGTAACACTGGTTCCCTTTCTGAGCTCCATAAATATTTCCCTACTTCACATTAGTGTTCTAAGCATAAATCTGTTTATATTTAGGAGATATTAACACATTACAATGATTAGATAGATATGCAGATAAATATGTAAATAAGTAACAATAAAGAAACCTGATCTCCTATCCTGCTAAGTTTAAAGCAAAACTTCCATTCAGGTCAGCAGATGCAAGTTCTGGTCCCTAGAATGTAGCCATTTGTACAGATATCCCAGGATGAGTACAATTTTTTAAAGCTGCAGTAGATTTAATGTTGTTTTCTGTGTGCTTTCAAATGCATGCTGTGTTGTGACTCAATCCTCCTAGGTTACAGCTATGAACCACAAGTTCTTCAGAAGTCACATAGAGGACTGCTTGTCTCTTGGCCGACCTCTGTTAATTGAAGATGTTGGAGAGGAACTTGATCCTGTTCTAGATAACATCTTGGAAAAAAATTTCATCAAATTTGGCTCAGCACACAAAGTAAGATAAATTGTAGACATGAAATTAAAACCCAATAAGGACAGATGTTGGGTATGGGGTAGTCTGAATACTGACATGATTTGTACCTTTAAAACAGTTAGAAAATGAGTAGTGAACTCATGGGGTTGTTTGAGCTACTTTTTTATCATTAATCAGAAAGTTCAAAAAGTATAAATGAAAATATTAAAAAAAGAGTTCATAGAATTTTTTTTTTCATTGGATAAAAGAACAGTTTTTCTGAATTCAGCTTTTGAAATCTGAGAACTGTTTTTTATTTTCAGGTGAAAGTAGGTGACAAGGAGGTAGATCTGATGAAGGGGTTTACCCTCTATATGACAACGAAGGTGGCTAATCCTGTTTATACTCCAGAAATTAGTGCAAGAACAACTGTGATTGACTTCAGTGTTACTATGAAAGGGCTGGAAGATCAGCTCCTTGGTCGTGTCATCCTCACAGAAAAGCAGGTATCGAGTCTTGCAGTGCTGGAATAGAGGGAAAGCTTGTTCATTATCTGCACCAGGCGTGCATACATATTCAATGGCCTGGTTGAAATTAAATGCAAGAACAAAAATGTGAATGAAAGTTTAAAGGTTGTGCATTTGCTGAAATACAATGTGGAGCTGTTTTTTAATTGAAAGGGGGAACCTAAACATTTATTTTAAGATCTGGCCTTGGAAAGAGAAGAAAGAAAATTATTCATTAAAAATACATCACAGGCATACACATGACATACATAAAACAACTTTATTCCTTCATATATGGAAAGGGCTTCTTGTTCAGTCAGAAATCTCTTTTATTTCTGAATTCCTTTTTAAACTTAATTTGAATTACATGAAAAAATGCTTATGAACTTGAACTACTTTTGCCAGCCAGGCTCTAGTGTGCAAGGAGATAAGATTCCTAAGGAGCCCTGAACACTGACTTGACTTTGTTCTTACTAAAATTTGCATTGATTATGTCGAAGTTAATATAAGGAAGAAAATCCTCTGTAAGGTGAGAGAAAAAAACCTGAGGTTTGCATTAGCAAGCTGCTGCTTTCAGGAAGTAGCTCAGGTAGGCATGCTGATGTGAGAGGAGTTGCCTACCTAAGGGAATTAATTCTTCCTTTGACTTCCCCAAAGCACGTTCTAACCAGCGTTCATTAGTGGTGCTGTCATTTTCTCCAGCCAACACCCTTCCACTTTGCTCAAAATAAGCCTTTACTGAAGTAAGGACTGGAATTAAGGTGCTCTTCCTTCAGTCTGACAGTCACAAGCAGAGGCTGGAAAGTCATTGTAATGCACAAACTTCCTGTGAATTGTTCCATGAAAAACAGAAAGACTGTAACAGCAGGTACTGTGGAAAAATAGGGTGGAACAAATGCTTTAGATGCAAAACTTTTAATCTTTACTCCCGTAGATGTAGGTTTCTGTAATCAAAATTGAACAGCATCAGCAGGAGAGAATGGGAGTATTCTGACTAACCTCTGAACGGAGGGAGAGGTCTAAACCAAGATAGAATTGAAAGAAGTGAAATAAATCTCCTCTTCCCACAAGATATCCTTCCTCTGTGATTTTTCTTTTCTTGGACAGATCTGTTAGAGAATTCATACTGAATGTACGTACCAACACCTAGACTACATTTTAGGTCAAAAATATAGTTACTGAAAAATATTTCTCCAGTGCTGTACATCAGCTGAAGAGACTTGCAAGGGAACCTGGTTGATATTGGCACTACTTGCTGCACAGGGACATGGTTGCAGCTGATCAACATTTATTAAATTTCTTTTGGCAGAAGACATCATGGTTGTTGTCTCTTCTGTCTCAGTAAGAGATTAATGTTGTGCTGTAGATGGTCAGAGCCAATGGGATTTTGAAATACTTAGTTCAAAGGAAAGACACAACACGAACAGAGATTATGAAGAACAGGTTTTCTATAACAAGGGGACAACTTTATGATCGCTGAGTTAAAGTAATAGATTAAAGAAACCAAGACCTTCTTAAAGATTGCTCTAATGATCAATGAAATACGATCAAAGAAGTGTTTATTCTTCTCAGCTTTATAGGTTGATCCTGTAATATATGTAAAAAAATCAGCATATTTTTGCGCTTTGATAATGAAGTTGCTGCCACTATTTTTTGTTCAAAACAACTATTATTTATGTTATAAATATGGTTGTGAAGTTCCCTTGCAAACAAAAACTTGCACCTGGTATATTTGCTAATGTTCTGAAAGACACCTTTTAAAAGTTTATAAATAGTATGGGTAAAGCATGATCTTAAATAAAGCACATCCTTACGTGGAATTTAAGCTTGTAATTAAATGTGTTTTTGGGTGTTTTGAGGAAGTATTCCTTTTGTGTAATTCCAGTCTTTTTTTGCATTAATGGTATAGAAAGAGGAGCAAATGTAGAAAGCTGAATTATTGATGCTTAAGCCATTCCCCTCTTTTGGGATGTAGTTACTTTTAGCTTCCACAGAGCTACACTCTGTAGCTCTAGAACATATTTCAAACAGGTTTCCAAATGAGAAGTTTGTGAAAATAAAGAAATTTGTCACTTCTTTGAAGTACAAGAGAACCTCTCCTATACTGTATAACTCTGTACATCTCCTTTTTCTCTAGCTTGGCATGTTGACAAAAATGAAAATAAACTGAAGCCATAGGTGCAGATAGACTATTATTAACTATCCTTTTCTTATAGGAAGGTTGACTTGATTGATTAAATAGCTAGCAAGAGTATCCCTGAGCTGTGTAGACTGTGCTGTACAGATGCCTCATTTCACTTCATGTTGTGCTGACTTGTCTGCCTTTTTCCCCTTGTCATTGTCTGTCTTGTATAAAGGGCAAAAAAATCTATATGACATAGATAAAAATTGTAACATTTCCTGTTTTATAAGCAGTAGAGGATTGTATCTTTCAAAGTCCCAGAATCGTAGAAATTAGAAATAGAAAAGGTCATCCAGTCAATTTTGCTCACAACGTAAAATCCATCCATACAAAGCATCTTTCAGGCCTTTATCTGATTTAATTTTGAGTACTTGCTGTAATGTGGCTTTTATCACTTGCCATTGGAAACTATGGTTTAGTGGTTTGTGCACCTTACTATGAGGAAGCTTTTCCTGGTAATTCTGATGTGTTTTCATTCTCCAGCATTTATGCTTCATTAACCAAATAAATACAGGATACATATAAATTACTTTAATATATATATTCAGCATGCATCTAAATTATTTTAGTACAGAAATATATAGTAATATTTCAGTGTTACTGAAAAGACAACAAAGTCCCCAATCTGATATAAGGAAATCACATGTTTTCTGTGTCTTTATAAGGAATCTTCCATTTAATTGATGTTAAATTTTCTATGGCAAATGTCTTGAATACAGGAACTGGAAGCAGAAAGAATTAAACTGATGGAACAAGTGACATCCAACAAAAGGAAAATGCAGGAGCTTGAAGATAATCTGCTCTGCCGTCTAACCAGTACAGAAGGCTCGTTGGTTGAAGATGAGTCTCTGATAGAAGTCTTAAGGATCACTAAAACAACAGCAGAAGAGGTGAATTTTGAATGTACTGCAGATACATCTTGTAACTGTAATTTAAAGATGGTGTATATAAAGATGTAGGTATACATTTTAAATCCTCTTTTATTTTTTTCCATTCAGAGCCATTGTATAACATCTGATTTCTTTACAAATAAATAGTAGAAACACTAATCTTTTCTTCATAAAAAATTACAAAATTAATCTGCTACCTGGATACTGTTTATATTCCAGATGTATTTTGCAGGTGTAAGGCTGAATCAGTTCTCATTGTGACATGAGTTGGAGCACATGAAGACACAATGTCTGTGTTGACATACTGGCAAAGGGAGGCAAAGCTTAACTAAAAATATTATTGTGGTCTTAATCAAGACCTCTTCTTTTTGTATGTGTAGTATAAATCACAAATTATACAACTTTATCTTCATGGTCTTTTCCTTTAATTTTAAGGTCAGTGAAAAATTAAACACAGCAATGGAGACAGAAGTGAAAATCAATACTGCACGTGAAGAATATCGCCCCGTGGCAGGTCGTGGTAGCATCCTCTATTTCCTAATTGTGGAAATGAGCTTGGTTAATGTCATGTACCAAACATCTTTAGGGCAGTTCCTTGGCATTTTTGACCTTTCAGTGGAAAGATCTCGGAAATCTCAAATTCCAGCAAAAAGGGTAGTTTATATAATCGAGCATCTCACCTATGAAGTTTTCAAGTACACAGTTCGAGGGCTGTATGAAAATCACAGGTTCCTGTTCACATTGCTTCTGGCACTGAAGATTGACTTGCAGGCCAAGAAAATTTCACACACTGAGTTTGAGACACTGATCAAAGGTAATTTCTCTAAAAATGTTCCTGTTTGCGTATAGCTGTGTACTGCTAAATTCAGATTTTGCAGTATTTGCATTACCAATGTGTTATATCCTGTGGATCTACTAGTTTTTAACTTGTGAATGAAAGCATATACAGCCCACGAGGGAATTAAGAGACAAATTTTCCAAAACAAGAGCAGTATAGATTATTTGTTATAAAAATAATGCTTAGGTGAATACATTGCAAAATGGGAAAAAATAAGTCCATTACTTTTAAGAGAACTTAGTGTCTACTGTCTGTCTCTTTTTTAAGTTGCCGTGTATCTGTGGCTGTGAGATTGTAGACAATCAGCAAAAGCTCTCTTGATGGCTGAGGAGCAGGCATGCGAATGCTGTACCAGACTTAAGTATCAGCACAAAAAAGTGGAAGTCTGTTACATGTTGTAAAACACTTCTATGTTGCATTGCATTATGTCACCGTTGTCTGTCACTGCTCAGACACAATGGCAAAGAAAAAATTGAGTAAGGTTTATGGAATTTGATGGGGGTTGACCTTACTGTCTCCGAGATAAGATAAACACAATCTGATACAAAGACAAGTACAGTCAGGTGCTTGGCATCCAAATGTCCCAGTTTGTTTGGCAAACACCGAGTCGCCATTCAGCTGTGGCTCAGCTGTGCTGAGAGTGCAAATGGGCATGAGGCTGAGTGGTGGTTGAGCTAAGAGGCTGTTGACGTTGCACAGTCCTGGAAATGAATGCACCATGTGCTTTCTTATTCTTTGGTAGAGATGAAAAGAGGCTCTACTAACCATTCTACATCTGCTCTGAAGAACTGGGTTTGAGTATCCTTTTAGGTGGTCATGTTTTATTCCATCTCTACAGATAGAGTAGAAGAAGCACAAAAAATACTGGGATATCAGCTTTGGGAGGAACTGAAACCACTTTCCAATTAGGTCTTTGATAACTGTTTCTTCCATGCAAATTCTAGGTCTCCATATACTGGTTTACATAAAATGTTACTCCCTGAATTATATAAAACAAGTATTTTTTATTATTTGTCACTTTTCTGTTCAACAATGTTTGTTTTCCTCTAAAACACTTTTCACTTTGCAGGAGGTGCCAGCTTGGATATGAATTCTGTGGAACCAAAACCAAAAAAGTGGATCCTTGACACAACATGGCTCAATCTTGTGCAGTTATCTAGCTTGTACCCTTTCAATCAACTTCTGGTGCAAATTGTTAAGAATGAGAAGTCTTGGAAAGCCTGGTTTGATGAAGAAGCTCCTGAAAAATCTGTTATTCCTGATGGTTATGACAGCTTACTGGATCAATTCCATAAACTGCTCCTTGTCCGTAGTTGGTGCCCTGATCACACCGTTGCCCAAGTAAGACACACTTTTGTACAATGGTTATGCCATGTGACATCTCCTGAAGAACTGCTAATTCCAAACTTACATTCTCTGTATTTTTTGTTACCATAATATTTGTTGCAGACTGAGCTACTTTGAAAAATCAGAAATTGAAATGCTCATTAAAAATATGTGTGAAAACACTAATTTATTTAATTGCAATGAACCAGGAAGCAGAACATGAAACAAATTGTGTTGGACTTGCAAGAACACATTTTTTTGTGTGGTGCTTTTAAGGTTGAGTCGTGAAACCTGTAAAGAAGTTGCCTTCCTCTGGTAAATCAGAAGATACATCTCTGTTCTTTTTTACAGAAGCAGTGGAAAAAGAACAATTCACTTTTATGACAGGTGCACTAAAACAGCAGATAAACTATTTACTTACCCTCTCTACTGGGAAAGTAGTAATTAAGGCTGCCTCATGTCAAATGTCACAGAAGAAACTGCAGTAGATGAGCAGTTTCTCCACCGTTCGTGATATTTTGATTTTTCTTCCCTATGTAGGTGTAAAGGAGATGTATGAGCCAATAAGTACCCTCTTTTCACTTTTTTTTTTTTTTTTTTCCTTTCTGTACTGGAAAGTAGTAGTTTTTCTTTCCTACGTATCTCAGCTTTACATGTTAGATGCTGTGATAGCATCTGTGTTGTGTTTAGGGGACACCATATTTTCATGGACCTCTTTTTCAACAAGGCTTGTTCCACTTTTTTTCATTTTTTACTCTTCAGAAGCATGGGAGCTCCAACTGCCATAATTTAAAAAGAGCAAAATATTAAGTCTGCTCCTGCTTATTTATCAACTTATTATCTATCAACTTATTTATCAATTATTTGTTATTGTCTTGCACAACCACCCCTGAAAAAGAATGTCTCTAAACAATGGTTGCAAAAAAATGTCATTATTTTAGTTTTTGAGGAGAGAGGTAAACATTTTTTTTTACTGTCTTCTTTATCTCCTCTTTCCCTGCTGTGTTTCCCCAAGCATTAGAAATTCTACCTGTCTAGGACAAAATATACACTTAATAGTGGGTGACTGAGGAGTTTTTTTCTACAACTGACATCTTCCTCAGTCAGCCTTGTTCCTCACTGCTTCTCTTCATCATACGTGACTCAGAATCTGTGAGAGTCATTACATAGCTAGGAAATCACCTCAGTCAAAAAAGAATTTCATGCACTAAGGTAGCTTTAGAAGTTGTTTTAGAAAATATCTGTGAAAAGAAAAAAAAATAGAGGCATAAAGAAGGTTTGACCTTTAAGGATGAAGTCTGAGCTGAGTTTATGTTTTGTAGAAATAGATATTCAGCCTGAGAGACATGAAGTGGATAACCACTGGACAGGAGAGTTTGTTTGAAGTTCCAATAAATATATGGGAGATTGTAACTGGGTCAGGTGAAAGATCTATCTAATCCACTATGCTGCAGAGACAGTGTCAGCAATACATACTTAAAGGAACTAAGAATGGAACTGGTATAGAGAAATTCTTTTATTTGGCTATCCACCAAGTTTAACAGGCAGTAATTTAGGGGCAATATCTGGGCTGTCCTCAGAGCTGACACTGGATCTGTTCTGCATGGAATTTTTTTTTAGTTCTTTAAAAAACCCTTTTAGCATTTGCTAGCAAGAGTGTTCACAGGATGGCTGTTGTGTGAGCAGAATTCTTTCTCTTCTTTGTTTGAAGTTTGCTACATGAGAATTTCAGTAGGTGCCTGCTGTGGATCAAAGTTGAAGAATTAAAATTTAGACAGTCATTGCCTTCCAGTGTAGATACTGGTAAATTTCATATCACTAATTAATGCTACATTAAAAAAAGGTAAAGATAGATATATTTTTCTGGTTTTTGTTGTTGTTGTTGTTTATTTGTTTTTTTTATCCCAGGCTCGGCACTACATTGCAGAATCTCTTGGAGAAAAATATGCAGAAGGATTTATTCTTGAAATGGAAGCAATGTGGGCAGAAAGTGGCTGTCGAACACCTTTGACGTGCCTTTTATCAGTGGGGTCTGACCCCACTGAAAGTATAGAACACCTTGCAAAATCAAAGGTATTCTCCTAAACTGAGTTGGCTAGAGCTGATAAAGACATTTTTAACTCTTCTTTGCCCTAGAAGTTCTATTTCCACATTTTAAAGATGTTCAGTTAATGATATTTATATTCATACTAGTATTCTCTATTTAATTTTTGACCAGTAGCCAAAATGCATTTACTAGGAAATGAAAATGTTGCAGTCTTGCTTTTTGCAGTTTGATTCCAATGAGACCTCCGTCTTTATCCAGCAGACTATGACAGTCCACTACTTAGGAAATGTACTGTGCTATGAGATCAAAGCAACATTTGTGGTTTACATTGTGTTGCAATCACTGTAGGAGCTGAGAGTAATGACGATTACAAGTTAAAACTAATTTCTCTTGTCACCAAATTTATGATTTTTTCTGTATCTTACAAGAAGATTCAGAAAAAAAAATCATAAATATGGTGACAAGAGAAATTAGTTTTAACACCCTGGCATTCAATCTGTGCACTTGATGGAGGTATTCAATGTTTCCTGCAGAACAGCATTACTTTAAGGCACTCTGTGCTCTGTTTTATGGTTTACAATGTAGCAGCATATAAAATTTTCCCAAGAAGAAGTTATTTACTTTAAATCTCCATAAATTTTCCTTCTCGTTAGAATGCATCTTCATTTAATGGTGTGGGATTTTAGTATACACTGAGTAAGACATACTAGCAAAAGTGGGAAGGACCCACAAATCTCTTTAGGTTATTAATTAGAAAGTGGAGATGCTCATTCAGTTTGAAAATCAAGACTCTTATGTGTCTGTCTGTGTTGAAGGGGGCTTAAATTATGACCTAACTCTCACTTAGTGTTTAAATTTAGGAATCTTAAATCTGAAGTCATTAATTTCATCCTTGTCTGATGTCAGAGCAAAAGGACATTGCAGTGGACAATCTTAATATGTTTTCATACTTTCAGGAAATGTGTACAGAATAAATAGAAAGTGAGGTTGTCAAAGAGCTAAAGGGATTGCCTTGCTTCTTCATACATGGGTTATGAACAAGTCAACATCAGCTAGGCTGTCATAACCTGAAGTTCAGCTCTAATGTCACCTGTAAATGTGAAGTCAAGAACACTGTTTAACTGTAAGGTTCTTTTCTAATCTCTTGAAGTGAAGACATAACCACACAGCATATAAAAACCTTTCAAGTTTACAAAAGCCATCCAAATGCCAGAAAACAAAATGCAGACACAGATGTTTTTAAAAGTAAAAATGTATATAACAATGTGAAACTTGAGGGGCATTTCAGCAATTCTTTAGCTTTTGAAACAGGTATCTGGAAATAATATCGTTTTCAGAAATGTTTTCAAGGGAGCTTTGTGTTTATTTTGCTAGTATGTCACCAAATTTTACTTAGTTCTTGTCTTTTGGATTTCTTTGGTTTTTTTTCCCAGACTAAATCTTTAATACAGGTTAATTTTACCAGGGATCTGATCTTTAAGGGAGGTGGTGGTGGTGCTGGGGTTTATTTCTTCTTAATGATAAAAAACTTGGACCTCTTTTTTCAATTATTTCCCTTTTACTGTCATGATTTGTAGTCTTAAAATGGATTTCCAGTAGTGGTGGTGCCTCTAACTATAGCCTTAACAGTATAAATCAGCTATCTGCTGTTGGTAATGCTCAAATTTGTGTCCAGAATTTCTTTTTCACTCTAAAATTTACTTGTTCAGGTGGCCCTCTCCCAAAGAAATGAGAACAGTATCTGTGGCTACTGAGCCATATAATCTTGTTTATAAACCAAGCAAGCTCTATCTTAAAACCAGTTGCATTTATGCCCCCTTTACTTTCACTTTAGGATGGTGTGAAAATTTAACTTTCAGAGTTTCTTATGCCAGCACTTTGACTTCATTAAAATCAGATTTTTTTTTTTTTTTTAAACCATAGAGGTAGTTTCTTCTTTTAGAGAATGATGCACAGAACCTTCAACAGAAGTGTCAGGGCCACTGTAGTGACTAAAATGCCAGCATTTTCATCTGGATAGCGATGTATTAAGATGACATGGATATGCTGATATGACTCACTATTGAAAGAAACATTCTTTATGCAGACATTTGATAGAGTTCTTTCAGAAGGAGTAAAATGAGGACAATTCATAGTGAAAAATATTTTTTTTCCTTCTCTCGATGTTTCTTTGTAACCTTTAATGATTGTACATTTGAGAGGTAACTTTGCTGAAAAGAGCAAATTATGAGTAGATGCTTTGTTAGGGAATAATGTACCTTCTGAATATTTATGCTCTCTTATGCAGGGGTAGTCATAGTCTTTGACTTACAGGAGTGCTAGCTGTACTCAGATGCATCTCAAAAAGGTAAAGTTTTTTGATTCTCTGGCACAGAGCCAGCTTCATGGGCTGTTCAGCTTTGCTTCTTTCAGCTACAGTTTCAGGTTTCACTGACCTGAGAGTAGGATTTAACTGCTTTCTTATCTTTGGCATTCTCATGTCCTTAAATCTTGCCAGGATACGGGGGATCATATACAGCAGCTGTGTTTATACTGTTCTGTAAAATCAGGTCACGGCCTATTCTCTGACCCTAAGGCCAGATGACCCAGCACAGTTTGTGTCCGTATGCTTAACCTTCTTCTCCTGCAAAAGTAGGGCAGCCTCCTCCATGCTGCTTAGGAGTGGATGTCTTCCTTCCTTTTTGTTTCACAGCAAGAGAGTCTGAGTAGCTGTACAGGTCAAGACTAGCCTTTGTAGCTCTCAGGCAGCTGGAGATAGCCCCAGATCGATAATGCAGCTCATTGCTCACTACATGAGGGATAGTCAGCTGTAGGTCTTGAACGCAAAACTTGAAAACTTGAACACAAAACATGAAACAGAGTCTCTTCATTGATTCTTTCACCCTCAACATAGATGCAGAGTATTATGTTTAACTGGGTTTGAAAATTCTGGTTTTCCCTGGCAGGAGCCAGGCAGCCAATCTCAGCCAGACTTAAAGCGAACAAGAGTAGCAAGAGCAATAAGTAAGAGAGGGTCTGCCTGTACATTACTGACAGACTTGTGTGATCCTGATCTCAGCCTTATCTTTTTCGGGTCCCTTTGTGAGAGCTTGTATCTTCCTCTGGTTTTCTGAGCAACTGGCTTTACTCTCCCGTAGTCCCTGGAGAAGATGCCATAAAATTCCAGAATTTTATGTTTGCATTTATAAGCTTTCTCTCTTCTGTATCTAAATCTGCTCCAGATCTGCTTGAACTAGCAGATCACCAAACTGGAATCCTCTGAATCACTGGCTCCACAGCAACCATTTAACAATACAAGATGTTTCTTGAGTAATGCTTTAATATGAACTAATCTTTCCTGTTCTACCTGCTTCATCAGCAGTTCTCTTTTAAATGAAAAATGTTCAGACAGTAAAAAGTCACCAGAATTGTTGGGTTTACACTGTGCCCTAGTATCTGCTCATCTCAAGATAGTACATTACAGGAAAAAGGATGGTCAGGTTCTATTTATGTCTTGCTTCATTTGAAAAAGTGGTGAAAAAGATGGAAAAAATGTTCCAGATGTCTCATCCCACAGATTTTGTTAGACCAGCAGAACAACATTATTTCCAGTGGGTGTTGTTTTCTTCCAGCAGGTGGAAGATAAGAGGAACTTGAAGGGTTTTGCTTTTTTTTTCTTTTTTTTTTTTTTTTAATCTGTTTTAATATAATCACTCCCTATTGACATTAATGGCTTTCTTTGTGGCAGAATGTCATTACACATGGATCTACAGAAGCAATACATCACATGTGTAATTCTAAGAAATTACATATAAAATAAATCTTCTTTTTTACTTTTAGAACATTCCATGTCGTGCAATTTCAATGGGTCAGGGCCAGGAAGCCCATGCAAGGCACCTACTAAATCAGTGCATGCAAGACGGAGGATGGCTTCTTCTACAGAACTGCCACCTTGGCTTGGAATTTCTTAATGAATTAATGGACACCATCACAACAAAAGAGTCCATGAGTGAAGATTTCAGAACCTGGATCACTACAGAGGCTCACCCAGAGTTTCCTATTAGTCTTTTACAGTCCTCTATAAAATTTACCAATGAACCTCCTCAAGGTAGGAAATACTTCCATTCCATTGGAGAGATTGCTGCTGGACCAGGAAGGTTGGGCAGAAAGTAATGTTGGTTTTACTGTGCAGCCACTTAAAGTTGCCAGTCTTGGTTATTACTGACCTATGTTCCTGGGCATCTCCAGGTCTTCTGAGCCTCCACAAACCTCCTTACTCCTCCAGGATCTTTCCCCACTTCTGGGATGTTTCCTTATATTCAGATATTCATCTCATGCTTTCTGAGCCTCTATGCCCCAGCTTTCCTAACCTAACCTAAGTAGTCTATGTGCAGAAGCACAATGTCAGATCTGCACCTTAATTGGCAGTTTGGATTCATGTTTCTGTACTAATAGGGGTGTAAGAAAGACATGGATGGAATCAGTTCAATGAGAACCCCCAAAGATGCTGAAGGCATTGGAGAACTATGTGAGGAGAGGCCAAGATGATTGTTAAACCTTGAGAAGAAAAGGGGTATCTTATCAATGCCTACAAAAAAATAAATATACCCTTTCTTTATATATATGTGTTGCCACTGGTTTCAGTTGATGATGTGGGTAGGAATAGAGAAATTTTATCCAAGATCCTATTTAAAGCTTCAGATATTTAAACCTCTTATTTCAGTATTTAGCTTCCTTTGAACATTAGTAAAATGTATACAAAGTGTTTGATTTTGTGAAACACATCCTGTTTCAGCATTTATACTCCATCTCAAGAGCATGTAGTCAGTCTGATAAAAATTTCTTACTTCTTTCTCTTCTCCTCTCCCCCTTTCTAATTCAGAACTCAGCATCTTTTTATTGCACAGTGGCCTCCTCCTAATCATTCTAATGGTAACAACCTATAGGTTCAAGAGGCTATTTTAGAAGTCAAGCTATAGCAAATTTGCAACTTGCACTTAGCGGCTAAAAAAATCCCAGTGTAAAAATTTAAGTCAGGACGAAATATAGACAGTTTTAGTTTCTTAAGACTGTCCTGCCACACTGGTAGTACAAAAAAAAATAAAAAGTGCCAAAACACTTTTGTTTGATTTTGGAACCCTCTTATGATACCTGTTCAATATTTTGAAAAGCTATTTGTTTGAATATTGTTCCACAGGATCTTTGTGAAGTATGAACAAAAGCAAAAGTACTTTTGTTGTGTCATAGGAAGTCGGACGACTTAGATAATCTTTTCACTCCACTTAAAATCTGCCCTTCTAGACTTGTGTGAAGCTGATTAGGTGGAAAGTATCATAAGAGGGACCTGATGTCAGTAACTCATGCTTGGGTTGTCTGCCCAAGGCAAAAGATGCTTGAGTAGCACTGCCTGAAAACATTTGGGAGCAGTCGAGCTTCTGTGTTGCATGGAAGCTGAGACTGCATCAGTATCAACTGCCTAAAGCTGTTCCTGGGATATGAAATGTCAGTGCTCAAACAAGCCTCCCCAAGTATTAATATTTGCGCTATGAATTTAGGTTCTCATCTCGTCACCGTAGTGCCTGTAGGCCAGATGGAGAGCCTGCATACAGTATTCCAAGATTTTTGTAGGACTCAAATCTAAATAAAATTATCTTAAATAAAACTAAAATCTTATATTATAAGTAAACATCAAAACAAACTCTTGTTTTGTACCCAGTGCTATATTTCATATTGTGTTAAGTGTCCTTTTTATTGCCAGGTAGTTGCTAAATAGTCATGTTTCTATTTCAGTTGTTATTGGGAATATTTAGAATATGATTACTTAATTTTAATTCCTTCCAGATTCTTGAAATTAATTTTTTGTGTTATTGACTGATAACAAAATGTTATTGAAGTTTGCCTGCTATGACCAGCTGAACAGACAATTGATTCTGAGACATTATTTGAAGGTATAAGGAAGATGATACTGCAAATTGGAATAGAGAATTATGCTTATCAGTAGTTGGACTTATGGATTCCATACATTTTTTTTTGCTAATGTAATTCATTTTTATACTTGCTTTCTAGGTGTGAAAGCTGGCTTAAAACGAACATACTCGGCTGTTACTCAGGATCTGCTGGGAGTGAGCAAAATGCCACAGTGGAAACCACTGCTGTATGCTGTAGCATTTCTTCACACAACTGTTCAGGTTTAAAAATATATTTCTTCTCTTCTGTCATAAAGTCATGTTTCATTTATTAATGAACCTTGTCATTAAATGAAAAATATTTTTAAAGGGAAGTCCCATGTTGGCAAATTAAAACAAATAAAAGAAGAAAAAGAACAACATATCTCTTTTACTGCAACCGTCTTAGAACTTACAATTTTCTTCATACTGGTCCTGTACCTCCAACAGGGATGATATTTCAAAGGAAGAAAAGGAAAATCGAGCAGTGATCAATTAGAGTACTCTTCTATTAAAGTCCTGGGCAATGACTATGTGATCTGTCTTTCAACTAACTGGACTTTTACTAATATTTTAAATCATAAAAGCATATTAAAGAAATTTACAATTTATTGTTTAGAAAACCATAGTCTTAAAATGCTGCATTCACAATGAGAAGGTGTAAGAGGGTGAATATAAATCCTTTCTACTCTGAAACCTGTAGGAGGAAATGAAAGTAGATTTTGGGTCTTGACTTTCAGGACTTCCATTAAAGAAAGTGCTTTATGGATTAACCACAACTTTTCATCATCCTATCAATAGATTTTGCAGTATCCTTAGTTTATATTTGGAGCCTGGTTAATTTAGCTCTGTGGCATCCATGCACTGATATATTGTGGTCCAGTGGAAGCCTGTGTTATGCTTTTCTTTGTATCACTTTGGTATCACTTCTTTCTTGGTGGAAAAAAAAAATTGCAATTACCAGATATTGCTCTAACAGCTATATACGGCCAGCTGAGCCTGTAAATGATTCCCTAAGAAGCAGTTTTTCCTACTTGCATCTGCACCATGCAGACACAGCAGTGATAGGAATATATCTAGTCCATAGGAAGACCCCATACAATGATCATAGCTGATGATTTTGGACACCCCTCGCCTCAAACAGCAGCCTAATTTTTGAAATTCAAAAGCTACGGTTCCAGACTCAAAGATATAGAAAATAATTAATAAAGAGGATTTTTTATTTTGTGAAAATGTTAACTTTCCTATTCTTTGTTTGTACAAATTTAGTTACTAGATAATTAATCAGGTGTTTGGCCTAGTCTGTGTTAAATGTATTTTTTTAAAAGTTGGCGAAACAGAGTTCCAGCTGGACCACTGCATTCTCAACGTATTTCCTGTACTCTTCTGCACTTAAGCTTTCTTTACAATTAATACCAATCAGCTTTTGACCATTAATTCTAACTCTTTTACAGGAAAGAAGGAAGTTTGGCCCACTGGGCTGGAATATTCCTTACGAATTCAATCAGGCAGACTTTGCAGCCAGTGTGCAGTTTGTTCAGAACCATTTGAACGACGTGGGCGTCAAACAGGGAGTGGACTGGAGCTGTGTTCGCTACATGCTTGGAGAAGTGCAGTACGGCGGCCGTGTAACTGATGACCTCGACAAGGCGCTGCTGAATACATACGCAAGGGTCTGGTTTGGAGAGCACATGTTCAGTGAAAAATTTTGTTTCTACAAAGGCTATGTTATTCCAAAAGGGAATACAGTGGAAGACTATCTCCAGTACATAGAGCAGTTGCCAGTGATCGATACACCAGAGGTAAAATATTTTAATATATTAAAGGGAGTTTTTTTCAGATGAATAACTTAATGAAGTGGTTTTTTTTTTCCAGAATTGAGTATGCACAGGTCAAGATTAGCAGGCAGACCATGATAGTGGGTATTCAGTGTAGATCTGCTGACCAGGAAGAGGTAGATGAGGCCTTCTTCAAACAATTGGAAAAAGTCTCATATTCACAGGCCCTGGTCCTTACGGAGGACTTTTAGCAATCCTAATTATCTTCTGGTAGGTTGATACAGCAAGGTTCAAGTATTCTTATCTGTGTGTACAAAACCCTATTGGAATGCTGTAAAGATGGAGCTGGAGCCTTTTTGATAACATCCAATGAAAGAACAAGAGGCAATGAACATAAATTAAGCAACAGGAAGTTCCATCTGAGAACAAGAGAATTTTCTAAGTGAAGGTAGTCAAACACTGGAAGAGTTTGCCCAGAGATGTTGTGGAGTCTCATCTTTGCAGACATTGAAATCCCAACTGGGCACTGTCCTGGACAGCCTGCTCTATCTGCCCGTGCTTGAGCAAATGATTTGGATTAGATGACCATCAGAGGTCCCTTCCAAACCAAACTATTTTGTGTTTTCACAATTCTGTATGGGATTGAGCAGACATGCAACCTGAGGAATAATGAAAGTAAAAAAGCCCTATGGTCTCATTTTGCAAGTTACAATTGGGAGTTTATTCCATTTTGACAACAGAAAGATATGGATGTTGCCATGAATTGATGGGGTAGGGTGCAGGGTAGCTCCAGGTTGTAACCAGTTTGAAATGACCCAATGTGTGCATACCACAGTGGTTGGAGGATGGAGACTTTCTGCTCCCTTCAGTACAGACCCACATGATGGGAGTTATTTAAAACTGAAACAGAAGAGAATGCTCTGGAAAATTGAAACAGAAGAGAATGGCCTGAATTTCTGTCTCATTTCTATTAAGTTGATAAATGCCATTGGAAATAAGTTCTATTAAAATTAAATAGACAGAGTAGAACAGAAAAACTCGTTTTCACTTACTGATAATGTGCTGGCTGAGAGGGTAAGAAGTTTCCAAAGTCATAAAATAAGCTTGGAAAGTTCTGATTCTCTGAAGACAGTGAAAGCAGACTGCAAAAGTATTTGTGCCAGCAACGATGCAACTTTTCCAAGTCAGGGTAAATGCAGGCATGATAATTCATCAGTGGGATCCATTTGAGCTCAGCTTGTGAAGTGGTTCCTATCAGTGTATGAACCTTGGCTCTATCAGATTTCAGGTGCTGCTTTTAAGGATCTGCTTTTTTAAGCACTTGGGAATCTATATCACAATGCTGCAATGTATTTTTAAAGTGTTTTGATTCCTGTAAAACATCTGTATGTATGGTTTGAGGTAGGGGAATTTTACCTTTGGCTTTTATGTAAATAGAAGCAAGTCCAGGAATGCAAACATCTTTTTGTCCTTCACATTTTCACTTGTTAGGAAGAAAGCTGTGACTTTTTTCTGTCATTTTAAAATCTGTCAAACTTGCTCATGAAAACCTTTAACCTTTTAATCTACCAATCTTCTTTGTTTCACAAAGGATACTGTGCTAGTCCAAACAGTGTATCCTTGATTCATTCCTTTTCCGTTTTTAGTTAAGAGAGACTGAATCAGTCTGCTTGCAGCATCCTTGCTTCTTTGATGAAATTTCATCCTCTGAGCAGAATGAACACTGTCTTCTGAGAAGGGCAATTGATCTCAGTGTTTTGGGTTAGCATGGAAAGGTTTCAGTAGCAGGGGGCTAAGGAGTGGCTTCTGTGAGAGGCTGGCAGATGCTTCCCCCATGTGTGACAGGGCCAGTGTCAGATTGCTCCAAGACAGACCCACTGCTGGCCAAGGCTGAGCCCATCAGCAGTGGTGGCAGTGCCCCTGGGGTGATGTATTTATGAGGGACAAAAAGCTGCATGTGAACCCTCAGTCAGAGAGAGGAGTGAGAATACGTGAGAGGAACAACTCTGCAGACACCAGTGTCAGTGAAGAATGAGGGGCAGGAGGTGCTCCAGGTGCAGGAGCAGAGATTCCCTTGCAGCCCATGGAGGACCCCACCCTGGAGCAGGTGGATGACTGAAGGAGGCTGTGACACGGTGGGACGTCCATGCTGGAACAGATTCCTTCAAGATCCATGGCCCCATGGGGAGAGGAGTCCATGATGGAGCAGATTTTCTGGCCAGACTTATGACCCCACAGGTGACCAATGCTGAAGCAGTCTGTTCCTGGAGGTCTGCACCCTGTGGAAGGAACCCACACTGGAGCAGTTCAGGAGGAACTGCAGCCCACTGGAGAAGCCTGTGGAGGACAGTCTTATGGGGGAGGGACTCCACGCTGGATCAGGAGTAGAGCGGGAGGTGTCCTGCTCCTGAGGAGGAAGGAGCTGGAGACAGTATGTGATGAACTGACCACAAATCCTGTTTCCTGCTCCCTGTCTCCTTGTACTCCTGCGTAAGGGAGGAAGTAGAGAATTTGGGAAAATGAAGTTAATTCTGGGAAGAAGAGAGGGGTGGAAGGAAGGTGTTTTTAGGATTTGGTTTTATTTCTCATGATCCTAAACTGATTTGATTGGTAATAAATTCAATTGATTTCCCCAAGTCAAGTCTCTTTTGCCTGTGATGATAACTGGAGACTGATCTCTCCCTGTTCTTATCTCAGACATGGACTTTCTGTTGTAACTTCTCTGCCCTGTTCTGATGAGGAGGAGATGATAGAGGAGTGATTTCAGAGGAGTGTAGAGCATTAGCAATTGGTTTTGATGATTCATGAGGCTGGAAAACCCTGAAAGACAAAATCCAGAATTCTCTTTTTAAACAATGTTCCCAGAGATTTTGGATTGATGAGAGATTTGGGTCCTTGATTAATATACAGGACATTCAGAAAACTGGTCCACCCACTTGTTTCTTTTTTTCTTTCTTCTTCATACATCACTTGCATAAAACCAGAACTGTCTCCCATGTCTCCCTGTCTTTGTTAATATTGCTCTGATGTTTAAGTTAGCCCTTGGACTAGGGCTCCATTCACAGATACAGCAGATTTTCTTCATGGTGCTAACTTGGGCTATAATATTGCCACAAAATCTGCTAGAGCAAAACCTAACAAATAAGCTCTCACTGTGCAAGAGCAAAAGCAGAAAAGAATGAATCCTCAAATGGGTATTTCCTTCCACATAGAATATGAGTGTAATAAAGTGCATTGGTATTTTCATCTTTTACAGCTCTAAACATTCAGTTTGAGTAAACCACTATTTGCAAAACATTAAATCCGATCTGAAATCTACCTGCGTGCTCTTATAGTCACACCCTCACTCAAATGTGGTATTAGGTCTTTACTTTGTACTGTTGTAATGATATGATTCCCAAACGGTCTAGATCAGTTCAGCTTTGCTGACTTTGGCAATGGTGCAGCCACTTATATCCCTTGTCTCTGAATTACTGGATTTACAAGTATAACAATATTAAATGGCCCTTTTACTTCTGTCCTTGGAGTATGTAAATACTGGTTTCTAGAGGTGTCTTCTTGCAATATACAGATTCTAATGTAAAATATGAAAACTGAATATATGAAAAAATGTGAAAAATGAGAAACAGAAGCTTTTGTGGCCTTTGTGCTCAGTTTGAGGGCAAGCCTTCCTCATTGTGAGATCAGTGGTTCAAAGTTTGTAAGAGATATGTAATAGCTATAATTAAATGAGGGCTGGTGAAATAAGTCACAGTACATACAATTCCTCCTAGAGAAGAGTTGCAATTGTCAATCTGACAATTGTAGACTTACTGATATTTCTGTGGAAGTTTCTGAAAAAGCTATTATCATTCAGATAAAGGGCAGCTTTGCAGTAATTCTGTGCTAGCTGTATCTTAAATAAAATAATTCTAGTTCAGGAGAAGGAGAAGTAAGGAGGGGAAAACCTCAACCGAAAGTAGCTAAACCATAAAATATCCTAAATATATCACTATCTTTAGGTACTTTGGATGTGGGCATTATTTTATTCACCATGCTACATGTCTTATAAGCCTGAGAATCTGAGTTAAAAAAACATGGTAGAAATGTTGACTAGTTGGATAAATAGGGGCATCTACTTGAGCTGGTACAACAGCAATAGACTCATAGAGACAAAAAAACTAATGCTAAGGGGGCAATGTCCACATATGACATTTCCAACAAGCTCTAGTCTGAACCAAGGAAAGAAATCTGTTCTCACCCCTTGATAGCATTCGAAACATGATCCATGTGAAGATAACGAGATAAGGTAAAAAAACCCTCCACTGATATGAATGAAAACACTATTGCATATGCAGCCTATGTTAATATTTTTGTGTAATTTGAGTTTAGTCCTTAGCCATTTAAGTGGAAGAACTTCCAGTGACCTGTTCATATCTATTGTTTCATGAAGCTGAGAATTTTCTTCCTTGCATTTTTCATGCATTCTTTCATGTAAATACTTTTAGAAGAAAAATCACTTTCCCTTCCCTGTTTTTATACTTTTTACTTTAAGGTATTTGGACTTCACCCAAATGCAGATGTAACTTACCAGACCAACCTGGCTAATGAGACATTTAGTACCATAGTGACTATCCAGCCCAAAGACAGCAGTACTGGAGGGGGAGAAACCCGAGAAGCAGTGGTGCAGCGTCTTACTGATGAGATGCTGGAGAAGTTACCTCCAGATTATAACCCTCATGAGGTACGTGCTACTTTATAAAACAGATGTTTTATGTGTCCATGTATATACATTTGTCTTATAAGTTTTATTGTGCTTCTTAACTTTATCTGGCACGTGCTTTAAAAAAGCTCTTAAAATTATGCATGGGGGTTTATAAGTGTGTTTTGGTTTATTATCTAAAATATTCCTACATCAGAAATACACATTTCAAATGCCACAGTCCACTTAATCAGTCACCTTAACTCAGAAGATCCATTAAAGGCTTCAGAAAGTTCTTGCTTTCCTTAGTAGCTTACAGAAGCAGCCTGGTGCCTCTTTCTGAAGGACTGGTGATCCTACAATGGTCACAGCATTCAATTTACCTACTCCCATTATGACACCATATGACACCACTCCCATTATGACGAGTGAATTTTATCACTGACCTTTTCCTGCTCCAGATTATTTGGGGTCTGAGCCATAAGAGGTATCTTTGTCTGTGTTTTCTTGCATTTTTCATTAACAGTCCCATTAAATGGAAAAATCCAGCATAGAGACTCTTGCATCTGTTTGTAAGTAGGTTCTGCTGTCTTGCCAAGTGTTTCATGAGCAATAAATATTGAAACGCCCTCTTTTCCATGATTTTATTCTTTACAATTCTGTTTTGCATTGATAGTGCCTTTTTTTCCCACAGTTGTAGTTCAAGCTTGTAAAATGCTCAATATGAATTACAACTTGCTATGCATGCTTTATTTTCTTCTCTGGCCAACTTAGAATGTCCACCTAAGTAACAACTAATAGTCTTGGGGCCCTGGCAATATTTTCTCTCTTCCCTTCTACTATTAATCTCATATTTAATACATCTTGTATAAATAGCCACTTTTGTACTGTCATAATTCAACTTGGAACTTCTCTTTTCATTCCCCTGTTGTCAAGCTACTTATGGTCTACAACATTTTTTGGTGATGCTTCCTACCATTTATCTCCCCTCTATCTTCCTATCATCTATCTACAATAATGTTATTTTTCCATCCATCCCTGCTTGCATCTCTCCTTTTGTCACCTTCTTATCAAGTGAGTCTTAATGATTTGGGTTAGCATGGATAGTAAAAACCAATTAGTGGTTGACTTTGAGATTGACAACTAAATTAGCCAATTAATTATAAGTGTACTCTGGGTCACACAGAGCTTAAATACAGGAGGATCTTGGGAAGCTGGCCTTTTTCCTCCCTGCTTTGGAAGAGGTAAGCTGGCCCTGGCTCCTGGGGAGCTGGGCCTGGCCAGCCCCTGCCCGGGCCAGGCCTTTCCCAGGAAGGTGCCGGGACCAGTGACTCCCAGACCAGGAGAGGGAGGAGAATATGGCCCTTCCCAGCCCAGCCCAGGTCTGCAGCAGCTGTAAAACACCCTGCAGCACACCCCAGCTACTAGCGAGGGGGAGGAGAGGCTAGAGCCTCTGACAGTAGCTTTGAGCTGGGCCACTCCAGATGAGACCAAGGGGTGAAGAAGAGAAAGTCTCTATCAGCCTGCCTTAACTACTGAAATCCCGGTGTCGTTTCTGAGCCTTCCCCCACTGGCATGACTTTGAGATCTTTGCAGCTCTGGCCAGCAGAGATCACATGTCCATTGCAGGCCTGGGCAAGTTTTAACTCTTTTCTGCCAGCAAATGGAACTTCCAGAGCACTGGCCCTTCCCTGAGGAGTGGCCGAACTTGGCTGGGCTTCTCTTAAGGCCATGGAGCCTGGACTAAAATATCCCTTCAAATCATGGGAAAGATATGCATTTGGGGAGATGCTGTTCAAATTTGTGTGTGGATTTTTGAGCAAAGGTGCTTGTGATGGACTAAGCGATATTAATCTTATGAGATTCTTGAACAGAGATAGAGATGAGAAGTCCTCTGTGCCAGTGAAGAAGTGAGAAGATATCTCTGTTCTTTGAGATGAAGGATCCTTTGTTCTTTGGAGTTATTCATCTTTAAAAGGTGACACTCTAATATGCAGAAGTCTAAGACTCATGACCCGTGAGCAGCTTGGGAAACTGCTTATGGGAGGTGTCACAGAAGCAGGTTTTACCAGGCGGCTATTTTTGTGACAAGAGAACTGTTCTAAGTTGTCAGTGAGATCCATGACTCTAAGAGAAACTCCTCTCTTAAAGAACTGATGAAAGACTATTTTCAAGTGATAAAACTGACTGAAAATCACAGGTTGTCTCTTTAAGTTGTTTGTGAAAAAACGAAGAGTTTGTGGGTGTTTTGAAGGTTTCGTTTTTTTTCCCTTTTTCTCCTTTTAGTGTGTGTTAATAAAATCTATCTGTTTACTTTAAGTTGGGCCTGTTTTCCCTTTTTCTCTTAATCCTATCTCACAGAGAGAAAAGAAAGCAGATACTCAAACCACTACACTAAATTTGTCCAACAGAAATAGTGACAGCAAAGGTGAAACCACTATATTGATCTGGTGTTTCTGCCCGGTTACAAACCAAACCAGAACATATATAAATGATTTTTTTTGTAGAATTTGATTAAGAATGGAGTCAGTTTTCTAGCTTTCATATTGTTAATTATTAGTGAATCAATTTTAGAAATAGAAAATAAAATTAAATCTAGTAAATGTAATAATTAATAAATGTAATAATTTTCATTCTGGATCTACAACTGTCATTTACACCTTAAACTGTTCTCAGTCCTCTTCCCTTATCCTTCCAATCAGAGTAAAGCTTTTTCTATGGAACTAGATTCTTCTAGTTTCATTCTGCTCCTTAATTTTTTTTTTGTTCAATTTACCATAGCAATACTGAATGTAAATACTGAGTGCCTGGATAGCATGTATGTTTTTGCCATATTTGTAATATGTCTATTGAGCTAAGTTTTTACAATATACTTGCTAAATCTTCCAGAAGACTATTTCTTCATTCCCTTGTTAATCTGCCAACTTTTTTCCTCCTGAAGAATTTGTAATACTTAGAAAACATCAATAGTACTTACTGCACTTTACATTGTAACCAGAGGGTAGCCTTAACCTCAGGTTTTACCCCTGGGAAATCTGTGCAATACCTTTTAGTAATGTAAAATGCACACACACTTGTTTAATCCAAATTTCACTTCAAAATGGTTTGAACAAATACAGTTTTTCTCTGGCATTTCTTCTGTTTAATCTCAGGCTCATTCACTTTCCTTCTTGGTTTATTCACTGAGGTTATGCACACAAACCACATGTAGGGGATGCTTCCCCTTTTCCGTCACTTCATCAACTCTTAGCTTGGGAGACCACCAGTTTTGGAGCCAGGGACTGCAGTAAAGGGCAAAGGGTCTGAGAGGTTTATTTTGGGCACTCCCTCCTTCACTCTTAACTTTTCTCTCTCTATCTTACTGCAGTATTTGAGTATAATGCAATGCATACTGTTTCATGTGACTGTATTAAAAAAAAATCACCACCAATTGTTTTCATTGCTCTTTCAGTCTCATCCTCAAGCAGGATGACAAACTATTATCTTTTCTCATGACCTGCCAATCATAAATGAGGGGGTTTATTTTCTTATAAGCAATCATCATTATAATGGTGCTCAGAATTAACATTTCTTTGCTTCAGTACTGTTTCTCTTACATCTTCTGTGAGCTTCAAAGGAAACTTCTTTTGCTTTAATTTGCTTGACAGATGTCCTCCTATGATTCAGCCAAGGAGATCTGAGTTTGTGCAGATGATGTGCTGTTGGATCTACTTTTTTCTTTTGTATTTCCTGTAGATGCATTCTGAGTTCAGTAAGATGCCACCTCTTCCTGCGGATATCTAGTTTTCTAAGGCTCTGTGCATCTTGAGCTGTGAACTTCACTTTGATAAACCATACCACTCTATTTACTTGCCTTTTTTCAGTCTGTATTACTGATGGATGACACGGTACTTTTCCACAAAAAAATCCAAAAATTATGCTTTGTTTCTGTAACATGGTAGTAATTCCTTTGTCTGACCATCTAGAGAATATCCTCTGTTCATTGTCTAAGAGTTTTTATTGCTAATAATCTATTCTTCAATATATCTCCTTGGCTATCTCAGCTGCTCTACAACTTCTACAGATTTTATTTTTGTAGCATTATGAGTTCTGGTGTTGTTACTTCCAGACCCTGATTTTTCAACATTCTTTCTTCAGTCTGCTTAGTGAACTTATCCTTTGTCTCTTCCTCTAAATTTTAGAATTTGTCTCATTCTCTACATCTTAGAACTTGATTTGGTTCTTTCTTTGTTGTAGGGGAATTTCCATTTTCTGCCATTAGTGCCCAGGTCCATGTTTTATGTATTGCTGATGTGCCAGGAGTGTGGCCACATCTAGACAATAAGGAAACAAAGTCTATATCAAATGTATTTCTCATCTGAACTGTTGCTCCCATTATTCTAGAACCTCTTAGAAAGCATGGATATAGCTGGAGTGAGCTGTAAAGAAAGCTAAATTTTTAAACACGAGTTTGCATAAACTGAAAAAATCCCCATTCCCAAATGACTAAAATACCAAAATAGAAAATTAATATCATGCGCACTAACATATAAACAAGAATTTCATCAATCAGAACAAAAAATAAAGGGGAGTTTAGGTATTCTCTGAGGGAAGAAGCAATAGAGTTTGGCAGAAGCTACAATATGGCAAATTAAATTATGTTTGCAAGTATAAAGAGTGAAATGGATTATGTAATTACTTCCTGCGATGTCTGAGAAAAAAGAAGGAATGAGGTGAGTTCTGTTGTTTGTCAATTTAAGTCAACATTTGGTCATTCAGGACATTGTTACATACTAATCACTTTAATAAATCTGAAACAAATAAAACCAATATTGTAAATTGTAAAAGACTGAGGGAATGTGTCAGAAAAAAGAGTTTATATGCATGCCTCATTGGAAAAAATCAGTAAAAAGAGAAACTTTCATTAGTCCTAGCAGTGCACCTTGGCTTTGTTTTTAGAATAATACTGTGCCCCAGTAATGCCATGACACGTTAATCTTTGAAA
Source organism: Phylloscopus collybita (assembly GCA_027886175.1). Classification (NCBI taxonomy): domain Eukaryota; kingdom Metazoa; phylum Chordata; class Aves; order Passeriformes; family Phylloscopidae; genus Phylloscopus; species Phylloscopus collybita. Next base: position 61,503,028 of record JAJNNQ010000075.1, read on the forward strand.
ACTTAGGTATAACAATACTATCAGTGGAGAAAAGGAACAAAAAATTTTGGAAATGTTGAAGGTAATTAAAATCAAATTCTCTTCAGGGAAAGTGGCAGGTGCCTTTGTTACCTTTGATCAGTTCTTGTGGCTCCCTTTAGAAAGTGTGGAGTGAATTTGCACAGAGCTACAACCCCAACAGACTGGGTTAGGGACAGATGGTACCAAAGCCAATTATTTGCTGACATTCAGAGCTCAGGATTGTATTTTCTCTTGATACATTGTGAATCCAGAGAAATTTCAGGATGTCACAGAGAGGCCTTCATTTCTCAATTATTAGCCTTCAGCAATGACTTCAGTCTCAACAACTTTCAAAACAGGGGAACCATTTTACCCCATGATATATGCTGCTTCTTTCCTTGTTGTGTTCTTGTAATGCTTCTCACCAGTCCAGTAACTCACCCAAAAGAGTAGAAACAAAACATGTCACCTTTGCATGCTTTCTCAGCCTGTGGTTTGATATAGGTGATGGAAAAGCAAAATAAACCTTCCTCCTGACCTAAAACTGCCCTCATTTTTCTCAGAGTAAGAATTCTGCTTTCAGAACCCCTTTTGCTTCTGGGTCTCACCTCGCAGGTTACAGAGAGATTAGTGGTGAAATTATTAGGTCCAGTCAGTCCATGTGAGTGAAGACAGGTGCAAGAATAAATGTCAGCCTGTCATACAGAGAAGTTTGCAATGAAAATGATCCTTGCATCTTGAAAAAACAGCTTTCTAGGGAATAGCAAGTAGCAGCAGTTCCTTTCCTTAATATTTTTTTTAGTATTGATTTAGCTGTAATTCCTCTAAGGCTATGGCTACATTAGCAAGCATTGCATGGAAATAGGAATTTGTCTGAGGACCCCGGGCCTTCATTAGGTGTTTTGCTGGGGAATTTGCCTTGGTCTAACTCTAGTCTGGACCTGTAGGCTGAACCCATTAGTAACTTAAGTACCTTAGCGTCCCTGAAGCATACCTTTTGGGTTAGTTTAATTTGAAGCTAAGATTTTTCTGTGCCTGGGATCTAGTTTTCAGTACAGGTTTTTTGCTACAAAAAACACCCCCCCGCCCCCCCCCCCCCCCCAAAAAAAAAAAAATTAAAAGAAAAAAAAAAAAAAATCAAGGTCTGAACTGAAACACTGACATAGATGATTCTGTAAGATTCTGTAATGTGTCTCTGGTTTACTTCTCAACACTATCAGATATGGTGGTCATGCAGCTCTAGAGCCTCTTCTATTTTCTACGTATTTTACTATCTGCTTTCTTATGTACAAGGAAGGGGTCCTTGACATCCCCTGAAAAGAGCTTTGGCTTGTTCATTTACAGAGTGATGGACTTCCCATTTCTGCTGACAAAGAATGTAGCAAGTAACTACATCTGATTGAAAATAATAGCATTTGCTGAAAACCATAGGCAGTCACTACTGCAGTAACTTGATCAATGATCATGGCATGAGTTCAGCAACTACTTTTCTACTGACAGTCCTATAAAGTATGTGCTGACAAAGAAACTGGTGACCTGAGGACAGTTAAGAAATATGCATAAGGAATCTCACACAGTAGAGATATGCAATGCAAAATCATGTAGACAAAGCTATTAAGATTCTGATTGTAGTAGCTCCTTTCTTAAATCACATTGTTTTATGTTAGATGATAGCTGTTTGCATAATGAAAAGGGGATGTTCTAAGTGGGCTTTATGGAATTAGTATATTAATCTCAGAAAAGCTATTTTGGTTAATGAGTTTAGTCTTTTGAGTTTGTTTTTTTTTCCTGAGAGTCAGTATCCATATCTTTATGTCATAATAAATAAAGCACAGGGTGTAAGACATCTGATTGCTTGACAAGAAGAATTCTAATACAAAACTAGCTAATCGTACTTCAGTGCTTGTATTTTAAAATTAGCAACAAGAATTCCAAGAAATGCACTATACCCAGTAAGACTCACCATAGATCAGAACTTATTTGTGTACAATAAAGTAAGAAGTATGTAATTTTATTTTTTTTCAGTTTTGATATCTGGTTATACTTGGTGCTCCAGATTGAGTGCTGTGAGCATATATAGGTTGGATTAGGAAATTTCTGCTTTATTGGTTGGCTCCATTATTCAAAGCATTATGGGTATTTTTGTAGGTACATGAAAGTAAATCAGAAGAATGTGTAAGTTCTGAGAACTCACTAGTTAAATTGTAGAGTAGTTGTACTAGTTAAATCAGCACAATGATATTTTAGAATCTTTATTTCATATCCTCTTTGTAGATTCATAAATATTAATATTTTGGAAAATAACCCCTTTAATAACATCTTACATACAATTTTTCCTCAAATGGGAAAATTCTTCCTCTAAATGATCCCCAAAAGGAACACATGCTTTGTACACAAGAAATAAAAAATGTGTTTCTTATTTAAAAGATAAAATGCATAGGCTATGTTCGGTATAATTCTTTTATTATTAGTGGCATGCAGAAGACTTCTAAGTATTCTGAAAAAAAATCAAATGTTTTTACTGTTTGTCAAAAAGCAAAATTACCAATTCATGTGAAATTTTCAGAAAGCAGAAGTTTTCCCTGGATTTTGTATGAACTAATCAGAATACTTCCTTGTGTGGATTATCCAAAAACTTTTTTTCCTCAGCTCTAGTCTTGTAAGAGCTGATTTAAGTATTTTTTTCTCTTTCACAGGCAGGACACATTAACTCAGTCTGTAAAATGTACTGTCACACTGCAAAGCATTAGCATAATTGGCTGGCACCTATTTCTTGGACATTCTGTCTGACAAACCCATGGGTCCTTGTGATTAAAATATGATGTATAACCTTGCTGATAGCTGTCTCCCAAGGAGGATAGCATAGAAAGTTGAGAAAGAGTATTTTATTGGGCTTGGAGTTGAAATTTAAGATTTGGAAATTGCCAAAGCATTTGCATATTTATACTAGTGATTATAACTACTCATCTGCTGTATGATACTCATCTTGCAGAAATTTGGTATTCCTGGTAATAATTAAATCTTTAGTAATGTTTATTATTTGTATTAAGTGTATAGTATACATAATAATGTATACAATGAGATATGAGCCATTGGCTCTCTAAAAGTAGGGAACAACTCTGGAAAGTCTGAAAAATCAAGAATTCTGGTACTGTGTAGGGTATAGGCACCATGATTTTTGCAGCTGCCATTAAACCCTCTCTCATGCATTGTAGTATACAGTGATCTTTGATACACGTGGAACATGCAGTGCATGTCTGCAGCACATCCCATACACATCATATGCAAAAGCAAGACAGGGGATGCTATCGCTACTGTTGTTATGACATGTCCTTGACCAACAACTGATACCATTTTGAAAATATTCTCTGTTGAATTTGAGAGGAACTGTTATCCTTAAAAACTAAAAAGGCCAAAGGCTTCTACTTGCAAAATGGTGCACATAATGGTGTAACAGATTTCTGTGGCATCTGTATTATTTCTGGCAATCTTGCCTCTCTAGTAATATGTCCATGAGCATCTTGTCTTATGAAGTCACATGCTACTGAAAGTAGCAGCTTTTACATATCATTGTGCTTGTTAAGTGGAACTCCATTTATTGCATTATTTCAGCTCAGCAGGGTAAGAAAAGGTGAGAAAGTTCACCCAGCACAATTTGGGAATACAAGGAAGTTACCATCAAACAGTGCTTTTGTATAGCATTTGGGGTTTTTTATTTTAAGATCTAAGACCCTACAGCCTAACAAGGACAGAAAGAACTGCTGTGTCCCTTCAAAAAGAGGGAACTTTCCCTTCTTAGAATGATGGAGGAGCTCATTCTGGTAAGCTAATGAGTCACAGTGTGCTAAATCTTACAGTTGGCACAGGACTTGAATGGCCATCTGTTACTAAAATGTTTCTTTTCTGAAAATGTTTTTGCTTTCAAAAATCATTGCATGGGAAACAGGAGATTAGATTTTATAATCATTGCACTATTCTTTTTTAGGTGAAAGCCCGACTTCAAAAGATGGGAGCTTTTCAGCCCATAAACATTTTTCTTCATCAAGAAGTTGACCGGATGCAACTTGTTATATCCAGAGTTCGTACTACACTGACTGATCTCAAATTGGCTATTGATGGTAAGCTGCAATATCAAAAATTGTAATTAAGGTGCAATATTTATTACTAGAAGCTGCTTATACCATATAACTAAACAAGTATTTCTCCTCATTTCCTTCCTTTCTCTTTTGTTCCCTCCCTCACACAGTTTTTCTCTTTTTCTCTCTCTTTATCATATGACCATTAATTCTAGTCCTTAAAATCTCCTGATTGTGTCTCTAAGGACACTCCACCTAAATTTATTCTGCATGCATGTGCTCCAGTATTGCAGTTCATGTCTCTCAGCACCACTTCTGTGGTTCTCTCTAGGATCCTACAGAGCTCAGAGGAGCTGAATTGCATGATTAAGTCCACGGGTCGTGTACCAGAGTCATTTATGAAATTAAGCTGAGACATAATGATATAGAACAAGGTAGAAGTGTTGCTGCTAAGTAATTGAGAGACAGGGAACTCAGGAGGCAAGGTGATAAAGACTCTAATTGGAGGTGAAATTTGACATTTTTGTGAAACTGCTTATACCAAATGGCATGTCTCTAAATGGAAGCTGAAGTGAGTGGCAGTGTCAGTCAAAAGAGATGCCTTCTTTTAGGTATCATAGTAGGCAGGAAACAGCACTCTGTATCTCTCAGAGACAGGAGTATTTGGCTGAAAGTGAGCAATGGTGAATGAAGTTAAAATAAACCAAGAACAGAGGCAACTAGAAGCAGATGGAAAATTTGATCAGAAAAGGAGTGAGGAAAAAGAAGGGATAATGATGTTGCCATCTGCTTTTTGTTTTCACTTTCTATTCTGCTCATCTGCAGGAGTTGAAATACCCAGGAAGGAAGCTTCTTGACTTAACAAATTAAAATGAAGCAGGAATGGGTCTATTCCACTGGTAAAGCTCTCACCCAAGTCTGCTGTTCTCTAGCAGAGAGACAGAAATTATCTGAGACAGCAAGCTGTCCTCACAGGAAGCAGGTCAGAATGCCTCAGAATTAGTCCTTTCTGATATAGCTGATGGCATTATTGTAATCTGTCTTACTGGTGTTCTGACAATGTCTTTCATGAGGGGAGATTTTTTTAAATTCGTATTTTTATTACATAAGGATCTGTCTTGGTTTGGAAAGACAGGTGTCTGCCAGGGACAGCTGGAGTTTCCCTTAGAATGGAGAATGTAAACCCCTCACCCCCGCCAAATTATAATTTTGCAATTAAGGGGGAGATTTGGGAATAGGAATAACAGTTCTTTAGTAGGAATATTAACAATACAAATGTAGTAGAAAACAAAACCACCCAACCAAACCAGCAAACAAACAAACAACAATTTTGGAAAACCCTGACAGAGTCAGGGGGAATAACCTGACACCCTGTTGGTCAGGGTGTTGGAAGCAGTCCGAAAGTGAGTGCTCCTGGAGTGGCAGATGTGGTTCTGGTGCAGTAGAGATGATCCTGTAGAAAAGGGTCCAGTGATGGTGAGAAGGGGTCCAGTGGTGGTGAGAAGGGGTCCAGTCTTCCTCCAGGAATCCAGTGAAGCTAGGTACTTTCTGTTCCTACGTCTCAGTTTTTATCCAGGTAGGAATGGTTGGCTCCCCCCACTGGGTGGAGCATCTCACAATAGGATGATGGAATGTGGATGTACTGCTTTGTGGATTTACTGTTTTGGGGAGCAGAACAGCTTGGGGAGTCTAAATGGCCCATTGTGAAAAGAGATAAGAAACACTGCCCCACCTGGTTTCAACAGTTGGCCTATTATCAAAAGGCATCCGCCCCCCCTCCTCCCAGAGTTACAAGAGATAAAGAAGAACATCTCCCCCACTGCAGATGAAATAGAATACACATTTTTTGTTCCATAACCCAAGACAGGATCAAAAGGGATTTTTTTCCCTATCATTTGTATGATACACTAAGACAAAAATACATGCTTCAGAAACCTCATGCCTATAATCTGAATGTAGGAAAGAAGTTCATAAAAGTTGCTCAAGGCTAATAATCTTTCATTATAATAACATTATACATTCATTCTGTAATAACATAGGCAAAGATCAAGCTGGAAAAACAATTGTCCTCTCTTCCTGAGCTGGAAGTTCCCTTTTATATGTGAATAGAGCCCCTTTTCAAGTAAATAAACAGAATATTTTCCATCCAATAAAGTGTTAATCTCTCCTTGATTGTGACAGATATATTTAAATTCTCGATCTGTATAATATTCTGCAGAGGGGTGGATGTGTAACATAATTTATTTGCACATCACACTCAGTTCCACAGTGGGCACAGTCTTCTGCCAGATGTTTAATCAAGTTAATGCTGAAACTTTCATGCAATTCTCTAAAACATAATTTCTTACAGACAGGCAAGTTAAATATAGTGAAAAATTGCTCTGAAAACAAAATTGGATATATAGTTAACAATAATGATTAATGGCTTCTGGCATGGTCATGCTATATCAAGTGCATATGGTACACTGTTAATTAGGGGATGGAAAGAACATTTGGGCACTCTACCTCAGCAAAAGGGAAAACACCCAACAGTCTCATACTAGATTCTCTCCCAAAACTAGTCAACTGCAATCAGGTCATCTGAGGTGCTTCATTTTCTTTACAATGAGGTAAACTGATGTGCCTACTCAAACAGGTCATGTAATTTTTGACATCTGCCCTGCTGGTATATCTGGCTCTGGCTTCACAAACCCATTAAGATCCCAGCACCCACTTTTACCAGACCTATTATTTCAAATAAATTTGGTGTTTAAGAATATAGTGTGTCTTTAGGTTGTGAAAGGAAGTCTGAATACCTGATTCTGCAGTTTGGATGTGATGGACCTTGTTATTTTGATGTTGCTCACCAACTTGCATTTGTGGTATAATGTAAAGCCTTCCTCAGAGAGAGCCCAAGTGCAGCTGATCATGAGGGATGTAGAAGGAATTTGCAGACACAGTTTTGTCCTTCTATGCGGAGGGCAGATTAAGCAGTTCAGCTTTTGGGAGGGGTGAGGATGCTCAGCATGTGTCCAACATGTTTGTTGGCAAATATGCCCCAGAAGCTTGCATCTCCATCAATAAACTTTGCTGCCTAGAGGGATACTTTTTCTGGCTCAAATTGTAGTAATTAGATTGTAGCTGCACTTTGTACTCTCACTTATGTCCCAACCATTACTTCTGCTTTAATTACTTATTGATTGCCCAGAGTTTATTTCACAGTTGGCATAATACAGAGCTTCACCATAAATCAGAGCACAGCAGTGATTGTTGTCCTCTCAAGTGCCCTAAGTAGAAGCCATGTTCCAAACAAAGAAATGTTTTTAGAGACAAGGAGAAGTAAGACATGGGGTTTGCACCAAAAATGCCACATCTTAGTGTGTTATGAGCAGTAGATCTTGAACCCCTGTCAGAAAATGACCATTCTTTGTAGGGCAGTATCTGAGCTGTAGAGTTCCTGTGTACTTATGTCCCACCTCTGGCAGTGCAGAGGCCTCTGGCACAGAACACTAATCCTACACTCTTTATTGTAAAGTGGGTACTTCAAATCCCCTCTCCCACTAGTGAAGATCATGTCTCTAAATGCAATTAAATCTAATGACCCATCCAGTTATACCTAGCCTTTTAGAGTTTGTTTGAGTTTGTTTGTATGTGGCCTTTCTGTGAGATTTTGTGGGGTTTTCTTTATTTCTCCATGCACTGAATAAGAGTGGTAAGCATTTTGATGTCTTCTCTTGGTGAAGAAAGTGAGAAGAGAGATTCTGTGGGAGTGTTTTTCATGAATGAAGTGGAGCACACTTGTAGTATCACTGGAAGTGGGTACCGAATCCTTGGCAATGGAAATAAGCACAGCTTTTAGTTTGATTTTAATCCTTATTCTTTTTAACTCACTTAAATTTGTGTATAAGGGCTTCTTGTGGAAGAAAAAAAATGCTTAACTTATTTACTTATATCTAGGTTCTACTTTGGCACAAAACTGCGTCTACGTAGTTCTGGTACCTTACAGCTTTGTGTTTTCAAACTAATCCTTGGGAATTGCCTAAATTTCCTACTTCATGAACTTCAGAACTTCTTTTTCTGAGAAACCTTGGATTTTTTTATCTTTTCATGTCATATGATCACAGAACTCCTACTATTTGTGCAGTATTTGCAGAGTTAGGAGAGAGAAGTCCTTTCCTGATAACACATTTCCTAAAAATACAGCAGTTCTATGGCAGTGTAGTTCTACACATTATAGGAGTTGTGTAGGATTTTTATGTCATCTACACAAGCTCGTGTGTGAAGCCCAAGGTAAAGATTCACTACTTTTTTCCAACTCAGAATACCATCAAGTTGAAAGTAGCATTTGTATCATGGCTCTGCAAGGAATTTCTGTTCATTGTATGTGGCACCCTATAAGAGGGATATAAATGAAGTCCAAAAGAGTCAAAAGAGGTAGCTGGTAATTTATTTTAACCTACATGGTGAAAAAGTGAAGCTGAGAAAACGATTCTTGCCAGAATGTACAGGAAAGGTAATTTCCCATGAAAGGAAGAGGTATGGACTCGTTCCCCCTGTCTGGCTAAGTTCTGTTTTGACTCGTAATGGTATAAGACTGCTAACACTAACACAGTTTTAGTTTGGCTTGCTGACAATGGTAATAGAATTTTGGACTGAAAGATCTTGGACTCTTGCCTTACTAAGTTCTACTCTGTGTGTGTCTGTGTCTGTGTCTATGTCTATGTCTGTGTGTGTGTAAGGCTTGTAGGCATCATCACTTTTGGATGAGGATTTTATTTGAAAATGATTCAGAGCGCTCAGTGAAGACATTAATGGAATGTAACAATGGAGAGATCATTTGAGGAATAAAGGGGATGACTCTAGGGTGTCTTGTGGTGTAGTTACTCTTGGCTCAGAAGCTCCCATCCATTACTTACTTCTCATCCTGATAAGAATGCCAGAATGTCTCCTGCTGTCTTTCACAGTGTGGCACATCATTTCTGAACTTCTTAATAGGTGTTGCATATGCTTGCCATGATGCTGGCCAGGACAACTGTTTAGAAACACACTGTGCATTAAGGACAAACTACAGAATAGAACTTATCTGCCTGTTGTATTGCTCTAGCTCAGGGTAGTGATTTGTATTACTTTTTTTGTAGAGTTGTGTGTGGATTTTCATCTTCAAATTACTGCTTTAAACTTTTTATTTTCAGGCTTTTGATGGAAAGGACTCTTCAGCCAAGAGTATTTAGTGCTGGAGATGGTAAATTTTCATAACAATTTGCAAAGTTACTTTCAAATTGCCATCTTTCTAACTGAAGGATTTAGCTATTGAAGAGAACTTAGGATTTTTGTGCTCTTCTATATGAAAAATTGCGTGCTACTCAAGTTTCTTAGTCCCTCTCCTCTCTCCTGACTTGAGGAATTAAATCAGAAGATTATGCACCAAAAAAGAAAGGTGAGAAACAAAGAGAAAACAGAGCAGGGGCAAAGGTTAGATGCAGCTGGAGAGAATACAGTCTACAAGTAAAACATGGAGAGAGTGTTGTGCATTGCAGGTCTTGGCTGCCTGTCTTACTCCTCCTGTTCTAGAGCTGGAGCGCAAGAAAGCAACAAACTGTTGAGGGGCCTTGGGATTAAAACAGTGTGGTGGAGTTAAATGAGCTTCTGAGAACTTTCTGGGAATTACTTGGAGCACTTGTGCAAGCATGTGCAAAAAATAAATTTTTAGGTATAGGAAAACATACATTAGGTTTTATATTTTGTGCATTTGGGTGGAATAATTTAAAAAGCTTTGGAGAAAACACTGGCAAATGTTAGCTGTTGCCATGTCAGAAAGAGAAGAAAACTCAGGAATTTATAAACAAGTTGATATTTTGTTTTCAACATGTTCAGCAAAGAAGAGGGAGTTGGAGCTTGGTGGTGGAGGCAAGGTGTGACTGCTTCAAGAACAAAGCAGGTTCTTTGGGAGGTAAACTTGAGAGGGGATTAAAGGCTGAAAAGGTCAGCTTCTGAGGTTGCAACTGGGACAGTCAATAATGGATTGATGCTTTCACTGAGATTTTTTCCTCTATGTACTGTTCGGGCTAGCTTAACAGATGCAGTGTCTAGCAAGTATTGTCCTCCAGGGCTAGTCTCCAATTTTATTATAATGATATCAGCTACTGGCAAACTGTACTTGATGGAGAAAGTAGCTTTTTCTCATCTCATTTATATCCTACATAATTATTCTTGTTATTTTTGATTTATATCTGTGCCTGTGGGAAGAGAATCAGTCAGTGGACCAAAGCTTTTTTTAGTTCATGCTGGAATTTAAGATCCTTCCTTTGTTCCTAACTTTAGCTACTCATTTAAATGAACTGTGCAAGTTTCCTATTCCAGATAGACACTTTCATAAATGTGAAATTCAAAACAGATGCAAATTTTACAAATTCCACAGTTTTCAGATCCAATTTGTTGGAGGTATGGTAGTGAAAAGGGTCAACTCCAAGAAATAATACAGGCTCCTGATGTAGTCTATTCAAAGCCTTATATCTATGGAATGAATCACCCTAAAACCAGATCACTTTAAAAGAACAGACTATTTACTTTAATTATCAATAAAAGCTAGTTACCCTCAGAACTTAGAAGCTTTATTTGGGTTATTCACCGCTCAGCAGTAGGATGGATAGATGTGGTTTAGAAGGGAGATGGTATAAATGTAGGGCAATCAAAAAGGAGAATCCTAATTTTCAAATCTGTGTATACTGTGCAAACAGCATGGTTATAGTAGATATTAATTTTGAAGTGTGGAAATGCCCTCTTTTCTTTAACTGACCTGACCCTTCATCAGTCATTTTCGGATGGCCTTTATTTCATTCAAGAAAGAGAATATCATGGAGTAACTCCCAAAATAACCAAGTTATAAACAGTTGGCCTGTCTGATGCATAGAACACTCAAGCCTGTCATGTTAAGTTCATAGGACATTCAGTCTCTTCATACAGTACAGTGCCCAGAGGTTCTCAGAAGTTAAATATGAGAAGCCTATGGCATTCTACTACTCATTCGATTTATCAAAGACAGTTTTTCAAACACCTGTATCACTTTTGTCCAGAAAGATGGCATGATTTTTCTCCTATGGTACTGATTTTATTTCTGACAGCTATTTTATTTTGTTAGTTATTTTTATTTTTATCAGAGTATTTTGGCTGCAGGAATGCATCCCAACACCCACAGATGCCATTTAGTGCTGAAATTCAAGCATGGTATGCCTACTGCCAGAGATGACACCCCCTCACTAGGAATATTTATGCAGATACATGGGCACGGCCTGAGCTGTGAACATACCTCATCCTCAAGAACACTCTGGCTTAACATTCTCAACAGCTGCTCTGAGTCATAGCAGGCAGACATCCTAAGGGATTTCACAATGCCTCGGGGCAGAGACTGGTTGTATCTCCCTATTTGAAAAGCTCCAGCCTGCCCAGAAGAATAGAGAAAGAAAGGAGAAAGTTGAATGTATCAGCCTGAAAACAAGGAATAACCAGAGCTGAAAGAGTTCTTTCTTTCTCAGTTCAAAGGTAGTGATCCCCAGGGCTAAACTAGGATGCACACTTGTTTTGTGCCCTCAGTATGGTTGCTCTGAAGTTGAAACCAACACACATTGCAAGACTTTTCCTCCCACTTTTTCTGTCTCTGTAAGGTGAATAAAATGTATGATGCAGTGCAATGTTTTTTCTAAGCAAAATGGAGAAGACATGGAGTGATTTCTTCCTTAAATGTTGGTTCCCTTGGTTATATATTAGAGAAGATTAATACCCAAAGAGAAGGTTTATTAACTGTGTTATAAAAGTCTCTTAGCTACTCCAGAATGTGATTCTGCGCCTGACTACAAAGCAATTGCGGGGAATGCAGGATAGACGGTATTTTTTAATATTTAGAGTTCTCTAAAAGTTAATGGTTTTCTCAAGGAATTTGTTGCACAGAAAGAGGTGCATATAAATGGAAACAGATCAGTCATTATCTGCTGGAAGAGATCAAGGCCTATTTGCCATTTATATATTATAGAAAGCACTAAATTTGCATGCACTGCTATACAAGTGTTTAGGTTATAATGCTGTACTCTTCAAAATTAAGCTGGTGTTTGGTTTCTGGATACTGTTTTCATTCCCCTCAACCGAAGCCCTGTCAACCTCAATGGAAGGAAGGGATTTGAAATGTTTTCTTTTTGCAGGTGATGTTTCCTTATAGGTATGTTTGCATGGACCATTGCAGTTTTTGTTTGCAGTCACCCAGACCACTTCCCTTTCCTTTACATGTTCTGTGGTGGCAGCCACCTAATTCTTTTTGGTATCTCATGTTGTGCTTGTGGCAATTACAGCAGTTGTGTATGTGATGATACGTTGAATTTTGGTTTTATACGAATATTTAATCAAAGGAGGTACCAGACCAATTTCTTTAAGAGAATAAATAATAGAAACAGTTTTTGGAGCAAAGAAGTCATCCTGAGGCATGGCTGTGTGCCAGATCTCAGTACTATTGAGAGTACATAAGGTGTAGGAACTTCTAGCACATGGAATGGTGAGTGTCACTGGGAAATCACTGTCTAAGTAAATGTCAATGTTTTAGTGGAGAGAACAGCACTGTGCGTGGAATACGTGAGTACGTACTGCCAAAAAAAAAAAAAAAATCTTGCCTCTAGCTTTATTCTACCTACTGCTTTCCCACTGAGAATCTTGATAATGGAAATGTACAAAGTTATCATTAATAACAGTGAATTTCATGAATATAATCACTGCCAGTACATGCTTAGGATATAGATGAGTTACACAGTGTATCTCTATCATTGATCATGCATGTAGGATCCATTAAAATTTGTAAAAAAGTTTTCAATGATTAATCGCATTCCAGACTCACTGTGAATATAATGAATATAAATAATGTGTACAAGGGAGAAGTTGTTGAAGAAACATATCTTTGTTTCTGATCAAAACAACAGAAGAAATATCATTTATCTTATCGCCTTTAGCTTTGAATCAAGTCTTATAATTTTGAACAAATTAACTGCAAACTGATAAGACTGCAGTGCTACAGGTGTGCAATTAAGGCACAACAAAAGAAGGTTTATTAGACTTGGAATGTCATTTGGAAGTTATAATTGCCTTTGCAAGCTAGGGGAAAGTTCATTCTGAACGTTTTACTTATCTTCCAGGAACCATAATTATGTCAGAAGAATTGCAAGATGCTTTAGATAATATTTATGACGCTAGAATTCCAAAACTGTGGTTGAGGATTTCCTGGGAGTCAACTACTTTAGGATTTTGGTTTACTGAGCTTCTAGAGCGAAACCAGCAGTTCAGCAGCTGGCTGCAGGATGGTCGTCCAAACCAGTTCTGGATGACAGGATTCTTTAATCCACAGGTAAGACTGCCACGTTGACCTTTATAACTTCTGAGTAACAGTTAAATTAGACCTTGGGAGAACTTCAAGTTGACTTAATATTGACTATATGAAGTATAATCTATATGAAATTTTTAGCATAAATATAGGATAAAACATCTTCAGTATCTACTGAAAAAAATTTTGCTGGAACAAAATAATGCCCCTGAAATAATGAAATACTTCTTTTGGCTGCTTTAATTATAGTGAGGAAATTGGCTAAGTACAAGCTTTCACATTTCAGCTTAATCTTCCTTTTTTTACCTCTTCTGTTACAGTAATCTGTTTTTTATTTATTGCATGAAAGTCCCTGGGAGTACAAAACAAGATAAGTTCCAGAACTTTGACATAGGAAGAAGAGATTTGGACTTGGTTCTCAATCCTTGCAAATCAGTTCCTTGAAATGGAAGGTTTGTTATTCATGCCACCCCAGGACTGTGCCAGACATGGTCTGCAGAGACATATAAAAAATACAGCCTCTCGTCTGCACCATCTAAAATAAAAACCTGGCATGAAATGAAACACAGAAAAGGGAACAGCTGAGAGCAGAGTTAAAAGAAGTAAAGTGTACATACCTAGATGATGTGTAGTTTCTTTGCAGAGCTATTCACATTCATTAAAGCTTTTTATGATCCACAGATGTTTGTGGGAAGTGTGAGTTGTGGAAATGAGTCATTGTGAGAGTATCCAGCCATCAGGTTTCTATGAAGCCTAAGGAAAGAGCTATTTTAAAGATCTATTTTAATCTCAGTACTTGTTAGCAATGCAAAAGCTAGCTTAAACAGCTGCCTAGAATAGAGAAAGCAACAGTGGCAAATATTCTCTAGGACTACTGCTGGGAAATATCCATCTATCATCTACTCTGTGTGTGTCAGCTGTCTGCCAGTACAACTTTATAGCATGGAAGGAGGCTCACAGAACCCCTGAGCAAAGGCTTCTCAAGTATGAGGGAGAGGAGTAGGAGTTCTAATAAAATGATTATGCTTCGGTGCTTGGTTTGCTAACACACTGATAGCAGCATTCTAAAATACTTCAAAGTAACTTTTGCAATGATCATGCTGCAAGCAACCCTAACAACCTTTTTGGCTGGGTTGGTGTTTGCTTTTGCACTAGAGATGAGCAAGAGCTGATAGAGGTTTTGTACTGGACATTTCAAATGGCTTTTTTGTGCTCTGGGGTTGTGTCAGTTCTGAAATTTTGCCAGCCCAAACTGGGCATCCTACGTTTTTTTGGATCAAAATAGCTGGATTTCTGAAAAGAGCTGCCAAATAATCAGGGTAAAATGTCCTCAAACAAAATGTGATTTAATAGACCATAGTAAATGAGAAAGCCTCTAGAAATACAAAAATTACACACTTCATAACCTCTAGTTCCTAAAGTCCCTAAATACATTGTGTGCAGAGATTAAAACATTTATTTTTGCTGACAATCACAAGCTTAAGAATCAGATGGTTATTGTTGTAGTCACCATTTTCTGTAACCTAGACTGTAGGAGTGGCTCATTCTAAAAGCAATTCACCTGAGCAAAAACAAATTTTCTATTTAATTAGCTATTACTTTGTTAATAGTCATACTGCTGTGCTTAAAATCAGTATTTCATGTGCTATGAAAATTGATTTTTGTCTTCTAAAACAAGCTGAGGTGATGAGATATTAATGCCGCAGTTCTAATGGCTTGTTTGTAATACCTGAGAAGTTGTCAGAAAAATCCTTTCATTTGTGAGATGAAATGCAGCTCCTAAATCATTTGCCTACTTGCATATATCTCGCTGTTTGCCTCACAGTCAGTGGATAAATGCCACGGATAACACAAGGCAATAAAGTAGATTTATAGCACTGGGAAAACTAGGCATTCTGGCAATAAAAAATAATATAGGACCAGACTCTGCCTTCTCGTGGACTGTTTATACTCTAGGATAAATTCAGTAATTTCACAGAAGTTAATCTTTATTTTTTGTGATACAAATGAGGGCTGGCTCAGACTTCTATATAAAAGAAACCTGATTCCCCATGTGTGTCTGCATTGGGCCAAGATAACTGGGGCAAACAAAACAAGAAATGCCATGAATTTTTCTCCCTCTGGGAAGTTAATCTGATGTTACTGCATTTTTTCATCAAGAACTTGACATTAGGCATTTCTTATTTCTTCCTCCCAATTTCCATTTAGTGGCTGACACTGTTTTATTGTTTCCTTATTGTTTCCATAGTTTGCGTCTCTGTATCCAATTCCTGTCACTTGTCCTGTATATAGAATTCAAGCACTGTGAGGCAAAACTGTCTTTCTGGTTGTGTAGTTCTGAGCATAATGAACCCTCAACCTGCTTCTACAACCCTTAGATGTCAAAGTAATGTTAATACTAATCAGAATATGAAGTACAATGCCTCCATTCCTCAGTGTCCTCTTAGTTCTAGCAAACCTGCCATAATCTGCACAGTATTTGCAAAGTAAGTGACAAACAAGGGACCTCCAAAGCAAGGTAAAGGAGAGAATATGATTCTGAGAGCAATGGACTTCACTGATTTTCACGTTTTTTTTTGTAACAGCTCCCATCTGTGCCTGCTTTTCCCTCACTAGAAGGTTCAGAGTTAGTTCACATGAGTTATTAAAAGGCAAAAGGGGCAAAGCTTTAGCAGTTTCCAGTGAGCTGGACAGGGAGAAATTCAGGACAAGGCAAACACACATATACAAAAAAATTACCAAAACCCTAACCAATCAACCAATCAAAACCAACAAACCAAAACAAAAACCCCCCCCCAAGGATTACCAGAAATTGAAACAGATGTCATGGCAAGTGGGTCATTATGTCCCTGGCAGAGAATTTTGGGATGAGCCAAAGCCTCAGCTGTACAGTGGCACCTCAAGCCACTTGATTCTGTTTTGCTCTTTTTTGTGCCATTCACCCACTCTGGGACACCCAGCTGGGCCTTCAGCTCACACCTGCAGCCTTCAAATGCTGTCTAGGATTCATTCAAATGAGCAGATAAGCATGAAAAGTCCCACTGCAGAAAGTGTATAGGTCCTGTCCTGCTATCTCTGTAGGAATAATCTGATATCTAAACCTTATCCCTGAAGACAACTCACAGCTTGGAGCTTACTTTTATTCCAGTGTTTCCATGGTGCCTTTGAACTGGTTCCCTTAATACAGTCACAGCTCTGTCCTCCTCAGGCTCTTCTTTCTTTAATATTTCAGTTTATCTGGGGTCCAGTAGCCCTCTGGGGCCTCATGGCAGTGAACACTTCATGTATTTTAAACTATTGGTTCTAGTATGTTTCTACAAATTAAAATTCCACAAATTACTGCAAGGATTCTACTTTCATTTAATGGCATTTCTGATAGAAGAACTTGGCCTTTAATCCCATCTCCTTCAGCTGTACGCTGGAGTTCTCAACTACTTCAAACGCAATTACCATTATCTGAGCTATCACAAAACTTCTTTAAAACACTTGTCCTGGGGTCTCTGGTATTATATTAATGAGAAGCAACCAGTGTAAGTTAACAGAAACCTCTGAGCTCATGAAAGTCATCTCACGTTCTCAAAATTTAAAGGGTATTGCAAGGCTACCAAGGGCTTGGAGCACTCCAGTCCTATCAGCCAGAGACTGGCCCCTGCCTTCAGTAGACAGTGCTGATTTTCCCACATCTGACTCCTTTCCATATATCTGGCCCTAATGGTAGCTCAACAGAGCATCTCACTCTGTGAATATTGAAGAAAAACAAAAAACTTCTTCAATTCCGTCGTTCAATTACCTCATTCCCATCCTGATTTCTTCCTAGTTGTGCTGTTGGCTCACTGATTCCCACCTTTGTGTGTTCCTCATGTGACTCTCTATTCCCCCTTCTCTGTCTCCAGATGCTTTAACTCCCTGTTCTGAAATATGTCGGGAAACTTACTCTTTCCTAGGTGTCCTTTTCATTGATCTTGCATATTCAATTTTGTGGTTTATTAATTCACACAAATGGGTTTCTGTAAGGTAAAATAAGATGCACATCTACAGCATGATCACTGGAACAGCAAAGAAGTCTGCCCTCCACTCTCTAAGGACTAAGGCATTTCCCATGTACTGAACTGTGCTTTCCCATGGACAGCTGTTATCAGTGAAGCTAACCAGCATCCTCAGCCTGGCTTGTCTTTTGGTAGCTTATACCAATGTCATGAGATTGTAGCTCTCTAGAACAGAGAGTTAGTTTTATCTGTGCTGCTGGAGTGCTTCGGGTTTAACTTGCTGTTGTCTAAAACAGTATGTTATTGTAGTATACAAAGAATTCACTGAGAGGAATGTCAGAGAGTTTTCAGTATTTGATGGTGTGATTCCAGCTGGTACTTCCTTTGTGTTCTGTAAAATGCTTATTTGTTGACTGAAAAGCATTTTTTACAATGTTGGTATAAGAAAAGATGAATAATACAGCCAGCGTTAGAGAAATTAGAAATTACCTATGTTTGGAATCTCTCAAAACACATTAATATGGCAGCCTTATAAACATCTGGTTGGTTGTAAAAAAGATATGAGAGGTGAGTTATAGAGGCACTTCTGATATGTTAAATAAGCCAACTTGAGGGCTTCTTAACACCAACATGTGCACACCAATTATGTATGAATTCCTGATGCTGGGGAAAGCATTGGATTTACATGACTGAATTTAGTTTATATGTACATGAAATCCTATGGGATGAGCTTTTATACGGCTGGTGTCACTCATATAGGGAAAAAAAAAAAAGCTGGAGATGGTTTAAGTCCAAGGCTTTTTAAAAAAATCCACCATGTCACATTCCTGTGTGTTTCCTTAGGGATTCCTAACGGCCATGAGGCAAGAGACAACTCGCATGAATTTGGCCAAAGGGTGGGAACTGGACAGTGTTGTTTTATACAGTGAAGTGACCAAGATGATGAAAGAAGATGTTGTTGGCCCTCCTCCTGCTGACATTGGTGGGGTTTACATACATGGCCTGTTCCTCGAAGGGGCAGGCTGGGACCGCAGGAACAGCAAGCTGGTGGAGTCAGCACCGAAGGTAAGGATTGAGTGAGTGTAGCAGGCTGAGGCATAAGGCTCTGGGAAAACCAGAATTATGCTGAGTGTCTGCAGCAGTGGTTTCACAACAGGTTTTAAGAGGGTAACCAACACTAGTGGTTAGTGTTGGTTACCCTCTCTTTACCTACCAGAAGTGAACAAAAAGACTTCTGTCAGAACATGAATTTAGGATGCTTAGCACTACAGCAGACCAGATGCTGGGCTTCTTGGCTTCAGGGGCCCTAGCAGCACAGTTATGTTTGAATAAAATAGTGCACCCCATAGTCAGTCTCCTTTTGACTGACCAAGGGGGACCTTCTCAAAGCTTCGAAAGCCCTGGGCTAGGTTTGATATGGAGATCATAGTTTGGTTGACTAGAAATCCCTAGTGTTTGTTTTTTAATACGAGGAAGGTATTAATTCCGGGCTTATGCTCAGTTATCCGTGCATTGAGTTACGTTTCACTGATGTGACTAAGCAGATTTAAAATCTTGCTATGGAGTAATGATTAGTTGCCGTAGTCACGGTCCGGGGAAAATTGTCATTGTCTGCACTGGTACACTTTTTCCAAGCCAGTGCTAACTGTCCTGGAATTGGAATTGAGGTAATTCCTGTCCACAGCTAAAACATTTCTGTGTCTGACTGAGAGAAAAGTTTTCCAAACCAAACCTTGCCAGCTGTAACTTCTGTTGCCTGGTTTATCAAGACCCCTTCAAACACAGAGTTTAGTCAAGTGCAGTGGAGTGTTCAGCAGGGTTCCATGTTGCTCTTGAATCTGGGCCTGTTTTATCCTCTGACAATGAATACTTTATCTTGGTGGAAGACCTGAGTTTATATCTAGTTAGGATAAACACCCAAGAAGCCCCTTGGATGTTAGAAGCTCCACTGTCAACAGTGCAGAGGTAACAAGGAGGGTTGCTAGTTGCAGCTTGGTTTTTGTAACTCCACTCCTGCCATTCAGGAAAAAGGAGGTAGGGAAAGAATGGGAAACCTGGAGACAGTTTAAGTCCAAGGCTTTTTAAAAAAATCCACCATGTCACATTCATTTCCCCATCCAAAGGTGGGGAAATCAGTGAAAGGAGCAAAGGAAGGGAAAAAAGACAATGGTTGCTGTCCCTCCTAGAACCACCCTGACATTTTTCCATCCACCCCCACAGCAAGCAGTTTTCCAGGTTTCTGGTTTTCTGCTTTCCTTTCCTTCCAACATTCTTCCTGATAGCTGTTGTCCCTGAGCTGCCACAGGCTTAAAGTTAGTGTCAACATAGTAGTGAGTGTAGGACTTGTATTCTCAGGTGTACCTCTGCTGAGCTGCTGGTGCTTTTGCTGAAGGCTGGCACTGAATCTAGTTCCAGTGTTTAGAATTCAGATGCCCTGTCCTGCTTCTCTAATGCTGAGCCCTGTGTGTCTTTAACATTCTCAGGTGCTGTTCACCAGCCTTCCTGTAGTCCACGTGTACGCTGTTAGCACGGCAGCACTGAACGACCCCAGGAGGCAGCACGGAAATGTGTACTCCTGCCCTGTCTACAAAAAGCCTCAGAGAACAGACCTGACATACATCTTCTCTTTGAATCTGAAAACGGTGCAGAGTCCTGATCACTGGACTTTGAGGGGGGTTGCACTGCTCTGCAGTTCGAAGTAAGGACAGACGGCTATGAAAGAAAGAGCCACCAAGTAGGATTAAGCTGCAGCCAGTATTGCATTGTTATTGTCAAAGTGGTGGCTGCCTTCTCACAGAGGGGTGGGAATTGGCAGGTGATACATGGAGATCATGTTGGTTATATAGATCAGCTTACTCTGTTCACAGCAAAAATACTAAATTTATTTATGCAGGGAATATCGGAGGGAAAACAGCTGGGGGTGTAAATTTGGCAACTCTTATAAAGCAAGTGAGAATAAAATCAACTAACTTGCTCATAATGGAAGCACTACATAAAAAAGCTTATGATAGTGACAACTGCTCTGACATCTTATGGTGGATCTTTTGTAGATGTTATCTTTCTTCTTAATACAAGAAGTTTTCATAATATAATATAATTATTTTTAAATTCAACTTTGTAGTTAAAATCTTATCATCCGTAGCATTATTAAAGCTGTAATGACAAGATAATTAAATGCATGGTAAAGTTTTATGTTTATCTGCATATATTTCAATGCACAGTTCCTTTGATTTTGCGTTTCTAAACTTGCTGGGTGGTTTTACTAACAGCTGTGACCATTTTCTTGAACAGTCGCTTTTTAATGTAAACAATCATAGAAACATGAGTGTTTATCTTTGAACAAGAAGTGCCTTTTGTACCTTTTAACTTGTTTCAAAACCTATATCCACTTATAAGGGAGGTGTGCACGCCCCCCATTATTAGCAGGAAGAAAGGTTTTAAAGTTTTCTTAGAGTAAACATATCTGAACACAATTTTGGCTCTATTAGTACTCATTCCATTTGCATTAGTGCCTTAATCCCGCAAACTCAGACCTCTTAACTGCTTTTTGTTCTGTATTTTGCATCAGTTTAGTTAAAAAATAAAAGAAGACGACACACAGGCCATACTTCACCTGCAATGGTTGAAGTGTTTTTGTGTTAACCACCACTGCTGTCTGCTTGTAACTGAAGGGTAATTGATACTTCTCTTTTAATAGACAGACGGCTATTGGCAGAAAATGTGTTTAGCTTCTTTCACTAGCAAAAATTCAAAGCAAAAGGAACTGTTGTTGGATGTTATGAAAGAAGGACTTGCAGTCAGGACTTTGTTAATTTCTTTTTCCTCCTTGTAAACACTTTTAATTTTTGTATAGCACGCGTCTAAGAAAGTAGTTCATCCCTTTGCATAGCCAGTTTTACTCTGCAGTTAGCACTTTGCAAGGCTCATTCCATGAGGAAGTTTGATATTCACACTCACACCCACAACAGAGTACAGAGTGCCAGCTTTCTTCTTGGAAAACAGAGCAGACAGGGACAGGGTCCCTTTTTTCCACTGAGTTAGGAGCAACAGTGATGGTGAGATTATCTTTTTAAGTGAAACCAACTGTTCAAAAAAATCTACACCAGACCCCCCTGCAGTGAAGCTGTGCATCAATCAATTTCATTGAGAATTTTGTTTCTGAGAAGGCTGAAGGTTTTGGCTTCATGGTCATTGATCTTGGAAATTATGAAAAAGATGGGGAAGACTTCAAGCAGCAAAGGTCTGTGCTGTTCCACAGAAACTGAGGTTGCAGACCATAGTGTTTTCTCCATTCCCTACCTTTATGAGGTGATATGGAGTAATTACCTTTAATCTCTTTGTACATGTAAAAGTCAGGTCAGTAACAGTGAGAGTAATTTAAAATAAAAAAATGTACATTGAAATACTTTGCACACCTGAAGAACTCATTGCTTGCTATGAAACAAATCATCCTCTGACCAACTGAAGTTAGAAGTAAACATTAAAAATATATGTTTGATAGAGGTTATATCTGGTGCTACATTATATGCTCCATGGAAGCTGCATCGTTTCTTTGTCAAACAAAATGAGAAAATTAAATGCTATATGAAGAAAATCTATAGGCAATGATGTTCTAGCACTTAGTGTTCTGCTGTATAAAAATACAAAGAAATAGCTTATTTGAACATCAACATTTTCATTTCAATAACTAAATCCTGTTTATAAGTTTAGGAAAATGCCAAATCTTGCAGAACAGAATGCAGGCCATATTACAGAAGAACCAGAAAAATCATACAATATTTCACTGAAGATAGCTACAGCTTCATACAGAACTGAAGAACATAATGTGACTTTGCTCCAAAAAGGCTTCCTATCACTAGTAAAGAACACCAAACAAAACCTTCAGTGTATTCTACAAGCAAAATACTCTTTCCTTTTTGCATATGATTATAGTAGAGTGGAGTTGAACAATTTACTATTGACAGAAATGTCAAATGTTTCCCCATCTCCTTCTCTTGCTCTATTCTGCTCTTCCACTCAGTGGAGTTGCTGCTCCCAATCTGACAACATTAATTTGATTTGAAATGTCACGGATATAGTAAAACACTGACCTTCCCCAATCAGTGTTCCCTAGTTGCTATTGCTAAAGCTGTTTCACTTCAAGTGGTATGTACACCAAACTAAATGAAAGAACTGGCAGGCAGAATACTTGAAATCAAACTAATTATATTTGAATGATAGATTAACAATTAGCTGGAAGTCTTCAAACAATGTATATAGATAACCAAGTTATGCTCTTCTGTTAAAATGAACCCGAGATATTAAATACAATCATACAGCTTTTGGCAATATTGTACAAATTTCACACAGATAGTAATGACTAACATTGCTTTAGATAAGTGCTTTTTTGAAGGCAACTCCATTTAAGAATGAAGAGAGCAATACAGTCCTGCACCCCATGTCAGCGTAGCAGTCATGTTTACAAACATATCTGATGTCAGGGCACTGGCTCCTGAGAGTTGCAAATAAACAGCATTCCATAGTCCAAAGGGTGTCTGTCTCATAATCCCTGAGGCTGTGACTGGTCAATAATGATGATGATAGGAAAAAAATAATTGGGTTATGGATTGGCCCTGTACATCTGTGACTTTGTGGAATAGATTTTAATTGCAGTGAAGCTTGGAAAAAACACAGAGAGTGGAAAACAAAACGATTCCCTTGTCTGGTCAGTAATGCTCATAAACCCTATGATCCTCTGTAAAGAAAAATAGTATTCTAAAAGATCTCAAGGAAACTGTAGTTATGATATTTTAATTTTTCTCTCCATTTATTCAGAACCTATACATTCATCTTATTCCACTTTTACTGCTTCATATTGTTGCCTTTCTCATAATCTCATCTTTCCAAAACATAAATACAATACCTCCTTCCCTTTTCCTCCTGCTATTCCAGATTTAATGTGTCTTCTTTTTTATTCTTCCTCCATAAATGCACAAAACGCATTGCTTACTTACAGTGAACCTTCCTATTCCAGAAGTCTGGAAATAACTTCTAATTGTTTCAGGAGTTTCTCTTTTCCACTAAGAAAAAACCACAATTTACTTAAAACCCTATAATTCCTCCACATTTTTTCGTATTGTAGGTAAAGCAGCAATATGCTCTTCCTTGTTTTTTCTGTGAGGGCCCTTAAGTGATGCTATTTGTACAGCTAAATGACATTTTCCATAGCTCCTCCTTTTGCTAATATGAAGTAATAGCTTTGTTATTGTTTTCTGATTAGATGAGTTGGTGTAAGATAACGGAAATAAATTTTATACTGTTGTACATGAAACGATGAGAATGATTAGGCTGTAAAGTGACTGCTAAATCAATCTTGGAAATGCAGCGGATTCCCGTCTCCCTTGGACGTTGCGAGTTCCGTTTGGGTTAGCGATGGCTGTCGGCGCACGCCGAGACAGAGGGGGAGCCCCTTCATTCAGTTTGCATGGCTTGACTTTTGTCAGGAAGACAACACTACAGACATGGGTGGGGATGGCAGAACAACACCAACACGGTTTGTGATATAACACGAATTCACACGTTTTCCTAAAGCTGAGTGGGTACATACTGTGTTCTCTCTTGCTCAGCGAGGACAGTATGGTGTGTGTGCTCATTGACTCCTTATACTGATTGCTTCAAGTCTAGCAAAGGAACGTCATCGTCACCTCCTCCTCCTTCTTTTCTTTCCTGCTTAAGGACGACTTCTGGGATAGTCACCCCTATTTCAGTTGAC
This sequence comes from Phylloscopus collybita, assembly GCA_027886175.1. NCBI lineage: Eukaryota > Metazoa > Chordata > Aves > Passeriformes > Phylloscopidae > Phylloscopus > Phylloscopus collybita. Next base: position 61,527,175 of record JAJNNQ010000075.1, read on the forward strand.
TGGGAAGCACCTTTTGTTGCACTATTCTTGTCTTTCTTTACCTTAGTGATCACTTCTGTGTAAGAGATTTCTTCAGTGAAGGGCTCTGCTGCTGGGAGCTCAGAGGCGATGTGTACACTGCCTTCCTGGATCCCCTCCTGACCTTCAGCCCCTGTTCGTTCTTTATTTTTTTTATGGATCTTGAATGTCTCCTTTGTTGGAGCAGCTTGTGAAATGGTTTTCTTGATCCTCATCCCAGATTGTCTCAGTCTCTCTCCTGACTGCCTGATTCTCTCTCTTCTCTCAGGGGTCACTATCCTAGTTTGAAGCCTGTTTACCTTCTTACCAAAATTTTGTCTTGTTTTTTGGATATTTTCCCTTGAAAATGCCTTTTTGATGTCATCAATGCGCCTCATGCCTGATTTCTTGAACTTGGTTGCTTTGCTTTCTTCGATATAATATTCTTCATCAGAAGACAGATCATCAGGTGGGAAGAAATCATCCTCTATAGTTTCACCTGCTGTCATCTCTTTGATAACAGAGAGAGATGAAGGACATTCGGTTTCCTCCTGTGAATGAAAGCAGAGAGTCATGTTCCAGCAAGTGTGTTTCAAAAAGATGGTGATTCCATTTTTTTTTTTTTTTTGTTGGCTTGCAGTTAATTAGTGCTAATTAAAATATAATACTGTAAGAAAGTAAAGTAGGCTTGTGCCATCATACTCAATCTACGTATAACACAAATGGCAAAATAAATGTTTGCCAAGTTCTCTAGAAATATTATTCGCCTGATCAAAGATTTCTTTTCACTGTGGTTCTGAAATTGATTCATGCAATTGTCCTATGAGTCCTGGCCTCTAATGATTTTCAGAGCAGACTTGTCTAGGTTTTGTTTGTTTGTTTGGTTGTTTGTTTGTTTTTGGAGCTTACCTGCTTCTCTCAATCAGACCTCCATTATTCCTCACCAATAAAAGCAGACACTGTAGACAAAAAAGGCTCTTGGCCTTGTGTCAGCTGCACACTGTCTGAGCAAATGCCTGAATGATATGAGTAACTTCAGTCTACTACTATTACCAATCGTGCATTTTTGACAGTTTGGAACTTAACAAACACTGCTATTGCTGCCCAGAAGGGAATGAACCCCACCATATTAACTTACATGTGCTGACTGCACAAGGGGACAAGTCAGTAAAGCAGGGAGATGTTCTTTGGTAAACCCGGTAACACACAATTCATTCAGCACCTGCACCATCGCTGAGGTGAACTTTTGTTCCATCTGGAAATGTATGATATTCCTAGCAGGCACCTCTGTTTCCTGTGGAGAGTTTGGTGCCTCTTTGAGCATGCAGAATTATATATTTATATGATACATCTAATATGTACCACAGCATGCTTGGAAATGGTAACTATCCTAGATATCCTTAGCCCTAGGAATTCATGCAGCCTTCTCTGAAGAAAAGTGGCTAGGTCAAAGCTCAAAGACATGAAAGACTTCCAAACACTGTCCAAAGTAAACAAAAAATTTACAAAGAATCAGCTAGTGTTTAAGGATGTCAGAGAAAAAAAAAAAAAGGAAAAATAGTTTATGGCCATGAAAGATTTATCTGAATGGGGAGAATCTCCTAAGAAAGCTATTTACCTAATCTGCATGGACAGTACGAATTTGTAACTCGGTGTCAGTGAGTTACTTTTATCTAGAAGTGTAGTGTATGCAGAGTAGAAAAACTGTAACTTGTGGGAGGGGTATGAGATGGACAACCTCATGGACAATGCCACCCCCTTCTTCCCTACCAGCTTTTTACATGCACATGCCTGTGCTCTTCTCTCAGAAGGTGCAGCCCGTTGGGGTACAAACAGGTTCAACAGCTGTATGACACTTTTCTAAGCTGTTTCCCATTAGTCATAACTACTTCAGCTGATTTCTGGGGCATGGCAGTGTCAGGACTTGACCCTTAGTATTATCATCCTAATGTAGACAACAGGAGGGTTAGTGAAGCTGTGAACCCATGAATGGCAAGTAAGGCTAACTGAATATTTTGCTGTGAACTTCTTTCCAGCCAAAAAGACGTCTGTCATTTTTCACAGTGACTCACTAGTAGTGAGTCATGTTATTTTATGGAGTGCAAGCAATACATAAAATAACATACATTGAGCTATTTGACAGAGAAAGCCCACTTAAGAGTCTCTCATCATGCCTTGGCTTCATTAAAAACTGTCTAGTAAAATAGTTGTTAATGCTTAGAAAAAATAGGGACAAATTACATTACATTGATTACCGCAGCATGTTGTTCAACTCATCTGTCAAAATCAGCAGGAAGAAAACTACAATGCTTTGCTAATAATCTTCATTAACATGTGCAAATTAACATTAATTATATAAAGACTTCTACATGTAAACATAGTCTCTTTTTTTCTGAAAATTAGCTAAAACACAGCTGGATAGTAATTCCTCAAAGTTTTTAAATTATACCCCACTCCTTTAGCTGAAATAGTAGCAAAAATATTTCCAGAACAAATATTCTGAATTTTCAGTACATATAGAGATGAATATGGGGAGAGGAATATGCCTTTCATATGAGGATTACTTTTTAAAAGGAGGGAAGGCAGAGATGCTATTTTCCCTGCAATATTTAAGTTGTCTTCCTTTGGAAGAAGAATTTGTCTGTACTTTTTGTCAATTGCCAGATTTTTAATGTATTTACCTTTAGTCTGTTGGCTACAGAGGAGAGCACTTCAGCTTTCCTGCATACATGTTAGAATCAAAAGTTATGAACAAGAAAATGTGAGATGAAGATCTTGTAGATGAAACACATAAACTGAGCTGCAGATCCTGAGAAACATTTACATTCTCCTACAGACTCTCAGCCTGAACTTTGGCAAATCTTTGATTTTCTTCTTTTCCTTGGTCTCTGCACACATCCTGCAGAATCAAAAGTATCAAGGCAAAACATTAGTGTGAGTTTCTATCTCCTCTCAAGATTTCTGGATGTTACCGAAGTGGAAAGTATTAGTGAGCCTGTCTAGCATGTTAGGAAGATTTTGGAATAAAAATTCAGTGATTTAGGCTCAGTAGGTGAGCTTTTTCATCTGCTTCATTTCTCTCTCTCCTGCTCCTAACTCATTTCTTCTTATCACTAGGTATCTGTGGGGCAGAGAGAAGAGAGGAGCTCATCCTTCCTAAGGCAGGAATGAGAAGCTTTAGTACTAGGTGGAAAACAGACAAAGTCAAAGCATATAGCTACCAACTCCTTTGTAAGCTCACTAAAACTGAAAGACCAAACACCTGATTTCAGCAGCACAGAACAAAGCCCTGAATTGGGTGAGAGCTTTCTCCTTGTCTATAAAGCAGATGGTACTGGGAATAGCAGGCCTGGGCAGTCCAATCTTTGGGGAGGGTGAGAAGAGAGTTGAGCCATTGATGCTACTGCTTTCAAGCTTTTTGGTAAAAATCTGCTTAAGCATTTTCCTAGGAAGAACTTGGGAGGTAAGGGAGGATCTAAAATGAGGATAGGAGATTATTTCACAGTAAAGCATTATACCAAGCAATCAATTATTTTCAACATGATTTCTTGAGGAAAGAGGCATGCAGTCATAGGGGCTGTCTATTGATTAATACATAGGATATGTACTCTGCTTGCCTCATCTACTGGCAAACACCAAAGACACACACAGGCCAGAATGAGAAAACAAATCTGTGGAAGCTGAGCATTCCCTTTCCCTTTCATCACTCCTCCTTGAAGGAGCACCTGCAGAGCATGCTCACACTGGTTCATTGGCCATAGTTGCTCATTGGCCATAATCTCCTGAAAAGTTATCCACCACTCAACACGCTGGAAACAGACTTAGACTTTTCTAACAGAATAAATTTTTTTCCTTCTCTTCCAAGAAAAAAGTTGGTAAATCTGTCATGTAAGTGGTGGATTTGGAAGTTGTCTTTGATTGGTACAAGAAGTGTAACACACACATTCATATTATGCATCTCCCACCTTCTCACCCTTACAAGGCCCCTCCACCAACACAGAAACATTTGGGCATTTTCCACCAATTTGAGAATGGAGCTGGGTTCTCACAGAAAGAAATAAGCGCTCTTCTGTGGAGGTGGCTGTGTTCTGAGTCATTCTGTCTGTCCGCCCCAAGCTGACATCTGTTCCGAGTAAGCATGTCATAGCTCAGGTACCTTGCTTGTAGATCTGAACATAGTGGGGGGACAAGGGTGCTGAGAGGAGGGGTTGTGTGTTATGAAGGGGTGTGGGAGAAGAGAGGGGAGAAAGGTGTCAGATTAGATAGTGTGTTGAAACTGGAAATGTTTTGGAGAAATGCATGTGTCTGAAAGGACGTGAAGCCTGAAAGGAGAAAGACTTCAGGTTTTGTGGTAGCAAAGGAGGGATTGAAAGCCTTGGTAAGGGAACAGTAAGGGAAATCTTGGAGACGTTTGCAGTTGTAGTTGCAGGGTATATAGATCCACTGCTTAAGGAAAAATTTTTATGGACAAAACTTAAAAGTAACAAATAACACCATAACAGAACAATTGCACAATTCAGAAGGGGCCGGTGAAGCCCCTGGCATGGCAAGTTTTCTACAAAAGTATCTTAAACCTGAACTTTGTTTTTTCCAATTTTTTGAGTATTTAACCTCTCAAATATGCCTAGCCAAAGAATTTTGAGTTCTTAAGGGCCTGGTTGAGTACAAAGTAAACATATAAGTAACTCTTGGCTTCGATGAAGAAGGCCAGCATGGCATTGATTTGAACAGATGGCTCCAGGGCCAGAAAACATTGAATGAACAAAGTCTGACTCCATCACTGGCATTTTCACCCCCTGCTCTCATTTCAATTTCATTCACAATTAGAAATTTTTCAAGGGGACATAGACTGTGTCTTTCAAACCCTCCTTTTGCTCTTCGAACTTTCTATCAGTTGCCAAAATTCTGGCTTCTCAGCATCCGTGGGAGGGAACAGTGACCAGTTTGCAGGCACTGCAGGCTTCTTCTAACCTCAAGGAAGGGATCAAAGCAGTAGCATTTTTTCCCATAGGCTATAGTAAAGCATTTATGGGGGAAGGCTAATGCACCTGCTCCTCAACCATGCAAAGGGAAATGTGCTGAATTTTCCACCTTGCTGAAACCTTAAAACCAGGAGGTAAATAATCTTAAATGTGGCAATGCCTCTAATCAACCCTATGAGACTCTCAAGGTGGCCATGCTCAGATAATTGAAACCCGCAGGGGAAAAGAGGCTGTTTCAGAATGTGCCCGCTTGATAACCCTGCCTGCACAGCCAGGCTCTCCTCTGCTCTGGGAAGAGAAAGAGGGAAATGGCAGAGCAAATTGTTTAGCAATGTCTCAGGTATTTTGCAGCCATGGTGTCCTGGCAAAGATCAGGTTGGCTCTAAAAGCAGCCTTCACTTACTGCTGCACTAGGGAGCCAAAGGGGGCTGCTGGAAGAATGTCATGCCTTCAGCAAGGACTGTGAGGCTGGGAAAAGAAAAAGAGTTGTTGAAAAGATTCCCTCACAAACTTATTAGGTAAATTTCCACTCTGTGGGAGCACAGATGGGATCAATAATTAATAGCAGCAGTACTTCTATTTTCTTTAAGAAAGTGTGTGTTTCTCATTTAGGGTTCACTTGATTTGCTAAGCAAAGCAGTGACATAATGTCACTGTAAAAAAATACTTAGGTTTTATTTAAGTACATGAACATTTTTAATGATAATTTCAGTAATAATTTTATTATGTCATCTGAAAAGAAAAAAATAATGGAATATGAGAGTATTTTAATGAATGTAGCCAATTCAAGAATTTTACATCCCTTGTCCTTTCCTGTTCTTTGGTATATGTATTCAAAGCTTTGTATTTCAAAACTCAGACTGGGTTTCCAAAATTGGCAGAGAGATAAAAAGATAATACACTATATCACACATAAATATTTGCTAGAAATGCTATAAATTTGTTTTGTATTCTATTTCCAAATAGCTTGAAAATGTAACTCTAAACAGCTCTAATAAAGGCAACAGTTATCTGCCCTCCTATTACCTAATTTCAATCAACACTTTAGCAGAACAAAGCTTTTTAAAATAAAAACTCAGAAAATCAAAATTACCAAATAAATAATTCATTTTGATATATCTAAAATAACACACATATACATATAAACCTAAAATTATGTATTGTATATATAAAATCAAGACTCAAAATGGTCCGTCCTTAAGAAACTGCTCTCAGCCTAAGTAGGGAGGAGAGACAGATGAAACTCCGTAACTTGGAGTCATTGTGTTGCAGAGGGAAAAGGTCACAGCAAATGATCTTTCAGCCTTGGGGTGTATGGAAAGTGCAGGTGATGATTAACATAAGCACAGATGGGGTTGACTGATGATCACCTGACAATTCTGAAGCAGGGCACGAAGCAGCAAAATGGTCAAAGGCTACCCAGCCAGCGCCTGCTCTGGCACTGCTGCTGTGTCTATGACAACTGGTGATGCAAGTGACGGGCAGCTTATGGGCAGGAAACTGTATTGCCACAATGTTTTAAACAAATCTTAGAAATTTGCATGTTGGATGAATGATTTGTTATTCAGACTGGTAGCCAAGGTAAATCAGGAAAACATCTCCTTGAAAGTGCACTCTAAATCTACATGAAACCACTGATGAATAACCAATTACAAATCATTCAGTACTCATATTCTAACAGTTAAGAGTGAAGCTTTATAAATCTCAAGTGATCCCCTCATTTCTTCTGCAAATATATCACTTCAGAATCTCTGACAGCTGGCTGAAATTCTGCTCAGATGAGAGAGAAACAGGATTATTTTAAAAGGCCACCTAAGAAATTTTATCAGGTAAACACTTCAGCATATAAGACTTAATGGCTAAGTGCTGTTGCTGCATTTATAATTATTTTTACACAATTGAAAACCAGCCTGGTCAGAACAGTCAACTCCCCTCATTTCTCTTTTGTGAAGCCTAATACACATCCCTTTCATTTAAATTCTGACAGAAATTCATTAATTCAACCACCAGCATACAATGACTACAAAGGAGCTCATCTCGTTCTGCCATTACTGCTGTCTGTGGCTTGCAGCAGTCAATGAGCAGCCAGTTCCCAGTTACACCACATCAGTGGAGAAGCCCTTGGCTCCAGGCTACCACATGCTGCATAAAAAGGACGACTGCAGCTTCAGGGGAAAACAAAAGCTTCACACTTTCTCTGCTCTGCTATTGCTTTATAGAACTAGACCAGGGAATAGCTCTGAAGGTCAGTTTGCAGGCTTGCAACCAAATTGGTGAAATTTCTCATTTCCAAGTTTTCTGAAAGCCCATTGTAAGGAAAGGAGAAAAAGCATCACAAGGTGTGATAAGAGAAAAAAATATATATTTGGTAGTGTTTTGATTCATTCATTCATCACATGATGACTGCTCCTACAAGTCAACTAGACCAGGGGAGAGCTCTCAAGTACCAGTGAAAACCAGTTATCAGAAGCTGCTGAACTTGTCTGCCCAAGCAAATGGGTCTCCATTTGAGTCTCCAAATGGAGTACGAACTCATTCCTGGACAACCTCTTAACTAGATGGAGACAGCAGACACTTATAATGTAGAAACTGTATCCAGAAGTAGAGGTCTACAACTTGGTGAATCAAGTCCCACACACTTCTCTCCGCTTACTTGAAAGGAATATAAAGGCCACATGTACAAACATCTGTGGTACTGACGTCTAATTACTGCCTGGCAAGATGAGTCCTGTCCCAGATCCTAAACTTCCTGTTTGTGACTTGACATATTCCTCATCTCTGTTCCTGTGCTGTTTCAATCAGTTCTTTTCCTGTACTAAGGGAATAATTGCAAGGTTCAGCTATTTTCAGTAGTGCTGAGAATATGAATTCCAAATGCATGTCCCCAGTCGAGTCCATTCCCAAATCTGTGCCTCAGGAATGAAGAGTTTTGCTGAACAGCTGGATTTGATGATCTCAAGAGGAATTTTCCAATCTGAATGATTCTATGATTCCATTCTAAGATACGCACGTGCCCACAGCTGCCAGCCACAGCTCCTGGTGACAGTTCCAAGCAGCCTCTAGGACCATGGAGAAGAGGCATGACACAGGAGGCTCAGGGTGTAACTGTGCACCTCTGCTGACTTGCAGGGCAACCCCAAGGGAAGCCCTAAACAGCTGCATCCAGTGCAAATATAAACTAAGATCAGCTGTTTCCACCACTCAGTGCTAATAGGTGGAGAAAAATCAATGGCAGCTCTGAGAAGAGGACCCCCTCTGTTCCCCCTTTGAGGATCATCTCAAAGGAACAAGTCTGGGGGCACAAGATCCAGTGGTGTTGAGTCCAGTTTGTAATCTGGTATGAACAAAGTCCTGTGAACTATGCAAGCTATTTCACTTTAGGAAAACAGAAACAGCTCAACATCTGGGTTGTTTTATTAATTTTTTCTTTTTAAATTTTCCATTCTCCTCATTCCCTGCAAAGATGTCACCAGAAAAACAGTTTTTCTTTAGCTGGTTGATAGCCTCTCCATGAGTGGCTGCTGCCCAGCATGGGGCCAGCTCTGCACTTTGAACTGGAGCACTGGGCTCGACAATGCAAACAAAGGGCTCTCGTGACACTCTCTGACAAAATGATTTGATTTATTTTATTCTCTGTGTTCTCAGCAAGGCAATTACCTATCTCAGCTGTAAAAATATTTATAAGGCTTCTGCCACAAGACTTCAACAAAGGCCCTGTATCGCTGGGCTGCTGAGGCCAGTGTTCTGCTGTCAGAAGTAGTCAATTCACACCATTTTTTTTCCCATTAAGATTTCAGGCCACACTTTAATAATAATAATTTAGGTTTCTTCTCTTCCCACAAGTTTTAGAAGGCAGTTTTGTCCAGACCCTGTTGCTTCCAGGACTGGAGACATCCATTTATAGTTTCAGATCAAAGCTAAAATTACAGGAATTCACACCATGTATACTAAAATTAGCATAATTCCAGCTGTAAAAGTAATTTGATTTCTTGTCTATATTTCTTTCTATGAACTGACAGCTTCTAATTTTGAGCACATTTTATTAGTATCACGCCTTTTCTGTACCAAGATTTTCAAGGAAGATATTACACAATTGACAAAGACAGCCTTAGGAACACACTTTCAGCATTGCAAGCTTCACTTCACATTTCAACACAATGCACTGCCACCTGTTGTTTTTCCAGATAATCTGTTATGAGGTAAGATACCAGGTACATAAATATGAGAAAGGAAAAGACCTCCCACGTCTCTCAAAAACAGAAAAGTGATCAAATATCAGCCACCTAGCACAGTCTGCTCTGGGTGAGCTATTTAACTCCATGCTACTAAGGATTTTGTTCTGCAGGGCCATTTTTGAGCCTGCCGTTCTTATGCCCAAATGGTACCAAATTAATGGCAATCTCCTGAGCCCCTGAAACCCTGATTTCTACTGCCACTTCAGACAAAAGTGCTTCCACCTCAGATTTCCAGATTATTATCCCCATCTTGATCTCACCATTCTTACTGTCTACTCATTATAACCACAGAAGGTCAGTGGGCAGGAGAAGACAATTATATTTTTACTTATTTATGCGTAATATCAGTGACCTATGCAAGTCTGCTTCTGTGAGCCTCTCCCTGCGTGTGCAGTGGAGCAAGCACAGGGCAAACAAATCAGTTGTAAGCCTGCTGTGTAGGTCAGTCAAGCCATAATCTTACTTGGTTTACGACACGTCCACTAATTTTAAATGTCAGACAGCAGCGAGTGAAATAAATGCACATGTCCCTTCATTGGAAGTAGTTATTCATTTATGGTGCTTATGTGAGGTAAGAGTAGACAAAAGCCCAGTAACAGTAACATGGCATTCTGGTGCCTCTACAGTTCCATTTAAATAGGAACTTGCAGAACATGCAGAAAAGCATATGAAACAAGTTTATCCAGGGTAAAAAAAAAAAAAAAAAAAAAAAAAAAAATCCCCTTTAATTTCTGAATAATTTAGTCAGAATGATTTAAACTGTTAAGTGCTCTTTGACTTCAGAGAAATGATAGCTCTTACAGCTGGTTATTCAGACTAACCTGAACAGAAATGAGCAGTGACCTGTACAACCTACAACATCCTTTTTATTCCCTACTATAGTCTCAGGGCATACAGCACTCCAGGGTCAAAGACTTCACTAGAAAGTCTGAAGTAACCGGGCATTTTTAATCATACAGTCAGCCTAGGGAGGAGAGCTGCCTGCTACCAAATCTTTTCTTCAACCACATGGCCTTCTAAAAATGAATCCTCTCAATTCCCTAATCATTCTGCTCAAGGAGGATCACTTTGTCTTTTTTTAATGTGAGGATATCGCCAACTCTTTTTTCATCATTGCTGAGATCTCCTGGGACAATCTCCTTCAGCCAATGAGCCTTTGCAACCTGCCTACTCCCTCCATCAATGATAAGATCAAAGCTATCCACTTGAAAGAAAATCTTTAGTATTTAATTGATGTTTCCTTTTTCTTCATATGCTGATGTTCTGGCAAAAGTTAAAACTAAAACCCACATGTCCTCACCCGTGTAAAGATTGCATGCCAGCAACACATGGGTCATTGGCCCCGTCACAATGTTCCAAATAGTGCATCAGAAAAATGCCCCACTATAGAGGAGCTGTCAATCACAGCCACAGAGTAAACAATTCGGGTATATCCATTTGTAGCGTATAGCACAGGGAGTACGCTGGTTCTGTAGCTATTTACAGACTCCCACTCATCCCAGCCAAGCTCCAGTCATTCAGGTCTTGGCACTGCAGCAGTGTGCCTACCCTGGTGTAAATCAGCAGTGTGAAAATCACTGCACTTGTGTGAAAGAGACTCTCATAAAGGTACCTGTGCCTTGAAGTTACAGTGCACTCTTGCCTACTTAGAGCATTCCAGGTTTCAAGCAGTGCTGCAGCCAGAAAAGTGCTAAACAGCAGATCCTAGATGGATCAACATACCTGCCTCTCCTCCGTGCAAGTGGGAAAAGGTTGTTCAATCTACCTTACAAAAGGGATGGAAGTTAAGGAGAGAGTCATTCACATTCTCACTGACAGTTCAAAACCACTGAAGAAAGAGGAAGCCAGAAAGACAACAAAAAATGCTGTTTCCCTTCCTGACAAGAACCACCTAAGAATTAAACACACAGAACAGGGTGCAGGCCATTCTTTTCCAGCAAAACCAGCAGAGAGACCATAAACTCCTACTGAAGGTGATTCTTAGAGAAAGTACACCTTGTGAGAGCCACCTTTTGTATAAAATACCTGAAAATATCAATGGCTGCTCTTAATACCTGCATGTAAATCCATTTTGACCGTATTTTACTATATTTTTAAATAACAGCTCATGTCTTGCTAGCAGAAAAAATTACAACCTGTAATGAATACTGTTTTAAGAACAAATATTTTCGAAGCATTGATTCTGCTGCAGGTAAAGGCCCATCAATGAAACGGCATTATGCCATTAACCAGAGGAGTCACAGAGAGTTATTACCTTTAGCTAGGAAATGATTTGCAAGCAAAGAGTGGAAGTGCCTGTTTTCTATTCCGTGATGATGATGCCGGTTGCAATAATGGTAATAACAGGACAGATTGGGTCTGTACTTTCTACAGAACAGCCACAGTAAGTCATTCAGTCAGAAAATCTGGGAGGCTCAGTTTGGCTGTATATGATACTAACATAACATTAAAGAGGCAATATTCCCTACCTTCAGCTTTTTCTCCTTTTTTTCAGCTATTTTTTCCCCGCAGCGGAAAATGAACTATTTAAGAAAGCTAGGTTATAAAGAAGCATTTGTCAGCTGTACACGGTGGTGAATAAACTCAGTGAAACACAGCTCCATTCATTGCAAATGACGTTATTTATGTACAAACAGATGCAAGACCAGGGTGTAAAGCTGAGTGATGGGGGTGCATTGTGTTACTCATGACGGGTGGTATTTTCAAGAACACCTAATGAGGAATACAACTCATTTGAAAGAAGCTTTGGCGACTTGCTGGTAAAAAAGGAGCAATTATGCTTCTGGCAAAAGCTAAAGCACACTTACTTTCTACTGACCTGGGAAGCTGGGAAGTTCCAGCAAAGGCAGGATCAGACATTAGACAAATGTGTTTCACAGCACTCATTGACAAGATCCCAGAACTGTCTGCACTGTTTGTAGGGATGCAAGTGAGACCATGTTGTTTCATGAAACTTCTCTTTAAACACAATTATTTTAAAGTACAATGAGCATCCTAGAATAAGGTCAGTGAAAGAAACTATATGATTCCCTTGCCCACTGTGATTAAAAGAACAGTGCTATGTTAAACCATTTCCAAGGTGGACCATGCAAGGGAGTATTGGTTTGTCATGAAGGGTTTGTGGGTCTGAGCTTTAGTTCGTCCATATACTGCCATACACTGAGACAATGAAAAAGTCCCAATTTGTCAGCAGTATGGAAGCCTGGACAATACTGCAAATTAAACAAGCCATGTTTTGAAGTTAGTGTTAGAAGAAAGTCTGTGTTTCAGAGAGCCTGAAAACACTTTTGCTATTTGCACTTCTACCTAATACGGTGAAAAAAATAACAGAGATGAATGTCAGGCATGGTTTGTATGACAAGATTTACAGGGCCTGCCTCATATTACCTTTCGGAGAGGCAGCAAATAGTCCTTGCTGATCTGCAGTTAATCTTACATGACTGCCTCAGAAACCTACCCACACTAATAATAGACCCTGTGTGCTGCTGCCAGTAGGTTCATGCTGAAAGGCATTGGGGAGCACAGATCAGTGTTAAAGAAAGCATAAAATAACTCCTATATTGGACAGACAGCACCTACCAAAAGTCACCAAGGAGGTGGCAAAGTGACAGTACCACAAGAAATTAGGTTCACGGTTACCTGGTAGATCACGACTCGGAATTTGTTTTTTCTCAGCATCTCCTGTTGTTTTGCTTCCACCTTCCGCACGCTGGTGCTCTGCCTCTCCACGCGCGCGCGCACCTCCTTCATGGTGGAGCTGACTTTGCGGGTTTTCGCCAGTAACTTGTTCACCGTGAAGCCTGTATTGCCATGAGCCTGGGCAAGCTTTAAAATGTCAATCTGTATGGTCTTGATGGCATTTTCCATCTCCCTGTGCTTCTCCTCTATCCTTTTCTGGCTCGCCTGCACGCTGTCAACAATGTTGGCCACTTTGTCCAGGACTGTCACAATGGTGTAAGCTGCATCTTGCTCTTCTTCCTCCTCGATGACGCTGGAGAGACGGTTTTGGTGTGTTTTGTCAGTCTCCGAGGGGATTTCGCGGCGATCCATTTTGCCTGCCTTCAGCCAGGTTGGAGGGAGGCGAAGTTTCGGTGATCCTGCCAGAAGGACTCTGGCGCTGTTGCAGGGAGCCAGGGCGACAGCTGGCTCCGGCGATGCTCAAAGTAGGGCGTGAAACGCCGCTCCTGGAGCTTGGTCAAATACCTCTGACTACAAAATATCCACACATGATTGCTCAGATACTTTCAGCAACATGAAACCCCTAAAATTAGGAAGCAATATCTGGAAAGGAACATACGTTTAAAGGGTCACGCTTCTGTACTGATGAAGTTATTAGTGTTAATCCAGGAAAGTTAAGTAACTTGCTAATTAAGCAGGAAAGCAAACTTGCATATTTTTAAAGATCTGCTTTTGTTTTCATGTTACTGGAGTGCTTTCCTCTGAGGGAATTCAAAAAGCGGTCAGGAAAATTAGCACGGTTGTTTCTTTGCCAGCAAAAAAACTTCAGGTCTTCAACTTGCTGCAATTACCCCGTGGGGTAACAAATAAACACACTAAACCAGAGGCAACATAGTGAAAACGTTGTATTGTGACATGCTTTTCCAGTTCAAAATGTTGAAAGCATTTTTTTTTTTTTTATTGAACAAATTATTAAATCCTACATGCAAAATTCTGAAAGCCTACACTACATGTTAAAACAGCTGAACACATCCTATTCACACTTTATCTTGGGATCTTTCAAACGACAACTAACAGTCTATTAATATAACTATGACCAGCAGACTAATTTGGATGGACTTCTTTAGCTCTTGAAAATACTCTATACAAGAGCACTAGGAATTCATTCACTTTTATTTTTTTATTTTAATCACAAACACTATACAATCTGTATTGTAGGTGTTAAAACATGTCTTTTCTTTAAAAAAGTTTAAGAAGTATTAAAACAGTTTTAACAGTGATAAAGTAGGCTTTATTCCAATTATTTGTGTTCAATTATTCAACACCAATTTTTACAATACCTAAATCTACTAAGACCTACTTCTTTTGGACCTGTGCCATCTGTTCTACCAGGTAACTTCCCAAATTATGAAATTTATAATTTTCGTCTTTAAAAATAAATTGTTGGAATTGTTTATGAAGATGGCAGTGCTTAGACCCAGCCCACACATTTTATAAATATGTTACAACTACACACAGCACACAGCTTCACAGTTCATGCGATAGGCAGTGTCTAAAAAATCAGTTACTAACTTCCAAAAACATTTAAATATCTACGGTATTTAAACACAGTGTTTTCTAGTTCCTCATAAGAAAAGTAAGCTGTAAACATTTTTACCTTTAGTTCATGCCTTGTTTGTTAGGTAATGTGGACTTATTTTGTTGGTTTGTTGGGGTTTTTTTTTTTAAGTCTACAACCATGGCTGGAATAAATCTGTGTTCCCAAAAATATTACATTCCATGGATAAAGCACAAGTCTATTATATAACCATGTGATACAGATACGGAAAATGAACTACTGTATACAAAAACATAAAAGTAAAGATACTAAAACAGTCCATAGCTGTTAGAGCTGATGCTTTCAGAATACAGACCAACATTGTTACACTAAGAATGTTCAAAAATAAGGCCTCTGAAATAAATATTTCCATTCTTTAAAAAAAGATATAATAAAAATGTACATCACATGGTAAATGTAGGTATAAAAAGCACTAAGTTAAACCATTCTGGATGATGTATCTGAAGTAAAATGGCCTAGGTTTTGCTTCTGCCGACGTCCTCTATTGTTTTTGGGGCATTTTCTGTTAAAAAAAAAAAAGAGAAATAGGAAACGAGGGCTGTTTTTATATATGCCACATATAATTAAGCCTAGCAATCATGTATTTTCTGTACTTAACAATAGCAAGGAGTCTATGATCTGTGCTAACAGGTGGGTCACTCCTGCTGTTCAGTACTGGGCTGTGACCTGGGAATGTCTGTGGGACCACAGATCATTCAGAAGGGAGTCCTGCTTGAGGTTGAGACTGAAACCAGCAAGGTGCTCCATCTTCAGCCTTGATACAGCAAACACCTTCCATGGGGAATTATTGCATTAGCTTTACTTTATACATATTTTATGTTTAAAACCCAGTGGATGGTGAGACTGGATAAATCAGACTTTTGAAGTGCTGGACCTCCAGGTGCCTTGCTGCTCACAGCAGCCCATAAGACAGACAACCCAGGTGTCTCTGTGGGGTGACTCTGGTGATCCTTTTCTTGGGGCCAGACACACAACTAAAAGGATCCACAAAAGCCAGCAATCCTGAATGGAATGGCACTTAGCCAGGCAATGAATGATAGAGCAGTCCTGCTGGGATGCAGCAAGATGTAAGAGACTGAGAGCTGGAGAATGATTACACAGAGGCTAAAAGAGGAGCTGAACCACACCACTGCTTTGGCCTACAGGATGTTGAGTGAAAAAGGGAATGACATCATTTGCATGAGCCAAGTAACTCTTCTGCATGTGCAGGTGGTGTTTTATACATGTGCTGGTGTCAGTTAGGTTGAACATTACAAGGGATACAGGGAAAAAGGCCTGCATTGTTCATTCACGAGGTGTCCCTCTACATCACTGAGTTTTGGAAGCCATAAACTGATGCAGTAGCAGAAAATTTTATGACCCAGTGTAAATGGAGCTGAAAAAGCAAAGGACAACTTGAGGAGGAAAAGTCAAACTGTAGCATGGATTCCCAAGTGTTAAGACTTAAATACTTCATGCATCTATGAGGTAAACAAGCCATTCTATCTCAGAGACCTCAGTGCTTGTTTGGTTCAAGTCCTAGAACTGAATGCCTTGTCATCAAAAAGAACCCATGGCTCTCATCTCAGTTTTTACACAGGATGAGAATTTGGGACAACCCAGAAACCTGAACTCTGTGCTTGTGTGTCTTTAATTATCCCAAAACAGGTTCTTACGCTGAGTGTCCAATAATGGGACTCAGATGCACACTAATTTTCAGAAGATATATATGGTGTGAGGGGTATTTCTTTCTCTGTGTAACACCATTTACAGTGGTACCACAGGGAATAACATGTTGTCAACCTCTCTGGTTTCACTGGGTGGTAGCTGGGGATCATAGCTTCCACGAAATTTTGGAAATGCTTCAATAAGTCCAGCAAAGGTCTAACACAGTAGCTTAACTCCTGGATTTGTTTCAAGGCTGATCTGTTCTCCTGTGTATTTAGTCTGGAGATTCAGAGTGGCTACTGGAAATTTCTGAATTCAAACAAATCTGTCTTTTGTGACCAAAAACACAAGGGGGCAGATAAGATGTTACATAATTATCCCACTTCAGTCATTAGGTAGTTTTTAAGTGGGTATTAAGCAAATAAAATGTTGGGCATCATATAATTAAGTACAGAGAAAGTATATCCATACAATATGTAATTTTTCACTGTTTTTGTCATTACCTACCTGGTTATGCACATGACAATTGCAACTATAATGGCAATCTGTACAGCTCCAATTATTGCTGCAATAAGGACATGCGTAAGCTTTTGTCTACTTGGGACAACATAAAGAATACTAAAGTCTGTCTTTTCACAGTGCTGTCCAGTATATCCTGATTCACACCTGAAAAAGAAAAGGAATATTTCATGGAATCTGTAATTTGTCAACATTTTGTAGATGAAATGAGAAAGCCAAGGTGACTCCAGCAGAGAAAGAGGTGGTGAGAAGGTGCATGGGTGATAATGCCTGGGTTAGGGAATGGTTTGGTTCTGTGAGGCAAGAGAAGAGACAGAGCAAGCAGATATGCTCTGCTTTTTCTGGATAAGGTTACTAGTGGCCCTCTGAAAACATACCAGTGTGGAGAAGGTCCTGATTTGTCAAAAGAGATGTGTGGGTCATTATTATATTGGTACAATACTTAGGAAGAGTGAAGCGACTGGGTGGAACAAGTAGACACTTGGAAGACAAGTAGACAAAGCTAAATGAAATACAAGAACCATGCTCATGAAACACAGGGAGAGCACAACTCGTTCAGCTCCGTTGTCAATATGGGAAAGAAGTGACAAAAAGGAAGGAGAGCATTGAAATGTCTGTTGAAAACAAACCTTGAAAAAAGAAGACCCCTTTTCAAGCTGCAAACTGGAGAAATGGAATCTTGCAAAATCTACTGGACAAGATGAGCACCAAACCCCTTCCTGCCTTGTGGCTGAGCCAGAATTTCATGCAGGTCAGCTTAGAAAACCCAATGGCTCACAACTGTTCAAGTGAGAGCCCAAACACAACTTCTTTCAAGGAAGAATTCAAAATAATTTCCATGTTGTGGGGGAGAAATAGATGGGAGCAGAAGAGAAGCAGCTCTCTAAATGGTAACTTGCCTGAGCGAAGCAGCAGTTAGCTCAATGAGAAACTCAGTAGAGGCTGTTCCTGAGCAGTGACTTATTCTGGCAATGCAAGATGTGCCAGTGCAAACACACTGTGAGACAATGCATGTCTCAAGGCAAAAGAGGCTGAGGCACAAGAAAAGGCAAGAGCCACCCAAAACACTGAGATGAAGTCGGCAGAGTCAAAAGCCACCACTTAGAACCCTGAGCAAGTTCCTTGTACAGCTGTCCTTTAGAATGGACTGACACGAATGCATCACTATGGAGAACTGAATCATACAATTGGCCTCCAGCTCTACAGCTGGAGAAGAACTACTCACATGCAAGTAGAGCAACAATCCTTTTGTGAACTGGATCTGACAAGCCTGACAAGCAACACAAAATCAGGCTCATCCATTCAAAAGCTTTGTGCTAGGGTAGGAATTAATTCTGTTTGGAGCAACAAAATAATTACACCAAAGACCTTTCTACGACTGCTAATGCAACTCCTAATCCTCCTCTGCATGCAGGGATAATAGTTGGGGTTTACATGTTCATAATCTTGTGACTCTACTTTCTCCAGCCATGAGCTGCTGTGTAAGGAGTTTTGGTTCAGGCATGAACCAAATTCCAGTAAGGCTTGTTAAAGAAAACCCTCCATGTACTGTAAGTGTGCCTGGTGGTAGCCAGGAAGGGAATAAAGAGAAGGCTGTATAAGCATACAAGAAAGAGGACAGTGAACACACTGGTAGTCATACTAAAAGATACAAAAAGGAAGAGATCTCCTTGTTAGTCAAGAGGACTTAAATCTTATGGTTACTTGGCTTCTGTTTTCATTAAAGAAAGTAGCAGATGAAATATTATCAATGTGAGAGCTGCTTTAATGCAGAGGAAACAAAACAAGATAAAGGAGGCACAAAGAAATTAAAGATGTTTCCTCAGAAACACTGAAATGACAAGAAATTATTTCTGAGATATACTGAATGCAGATTCAGGAGAAGAAGTGCTTGTATTAAGAATTACATCATGGCAGGATTAAGTAGTAGGCACTTGTTTTCTACCTTAAACTAGTAGAACAGATTTTAAAGCATTCTGCTGCATAAAGTTATAGCAAAATACAGCATTTGTATAATGGCAAGATCAATAGAGGTCAAGGATTTATCAAAATAAGCTGATCAATCAATTAATTGATTTAGCATAAAGAAGTTTGGATTTGTTTTTAAAGGGCTGGACTGTGTGTCCTTGACACAGCCTGCCATAAGGACAGGGCAGAACTGCACTGCACAAGGGGGGCAGCAGGAGACAGACCTGATCCCATCTGTGCAAAGGCTGCTGAACTCAATACTGTGCAACTGACTGCTACAAAACCTTCCTCCCACCTGCCTGCTGGAGGACTGCTGTACAATGAACAAGGAGATTCATTGCCCTCAGTGAAAGCAGAAGTCAGAATTTGCTCTGCACAAGTATTTTCTGCATTTTTATAGGTCATCCGATACCTCACATACATCGCTACCAGGAAATGAGAACCAAATTAAACAGTGTGTATGCTAGATGTGTATGAGAACCAAAAGCATTTGAAAATAACAATTTGCCCTTAGCATTCATCATTATATTTTCCTTCCTGAAGAAAGAGAGGCTTTTTTTCTCTTATGGAGGTACATGATTACTACGGTGGATTGATGTCTGATATAAACTATTTGTTTCCTTAATAACTTTGCTACAGTAAGAAACATGCATAAAGCATGAGACCATCAGTATTTTAATAGCCAAGAAAAATCCAAGGGAGGTCTCATACTCAGGGTCAAGAACTGATAGTCACAAATGCTTGACTGTAACCACATGAGGTTCGTTGCGGTAGGCTCAGTGCTGACATACTATTCAGACTGTTTAAATACACGTGTGAAGGTAGTAACAGTAAATGTAACCATAAAATAGAATCTAAAAGGATGATATATTAATTAAATTCATCAAAACATTGTCTATCAATACTTACTAGACTAATAATAAGTATTTAAAAGATTGAATTTATACTGAATCATAAATTGATAAATTACTACAAGATGAGCATCTTCCAGAAAATAAAAATCTGAGAAAATAAAAATTAGTTATTTCAGACAGGAATGTTTTCCTTGAAATACTGCTACTTTAAACATTTTGAAGACAAATACATTATAAATTGTGTTAAACATCGTTCTAGACAAAAGAATACTGTAATCAGATAGTAATCAGATTGCCTAATGCCCATCAAGATGACATTGGGGATGCACCCATTATCCCAAGAGAAGCAAAGTCATGTTGAGTTCTCTTAGTTCCAGATGAAAAGAAAACCAAACCAGTCCTATTGGAAAGGTGAAAATAAACAAGAAAGGATCTTGCATGGTAAAAGAAATAATAGAAGCTTTCAGGTGCTTCAGTTGACAACTATACTGGCTCTGCCGTTTTGGCTTCCTGCTCTCTGATCTGTCTGGAAACCCTTAAATCTTGGCAGTGCAAAAAACACCTAAATATCATCAATCAATAAGGATCAAGGGAGAAAATATGAAAGTATCCAGTGGATTTACAGCTGAAGTTTCAAAAGCAAAGGAAAGTGAAGAGCTATAGCAGTTTCAGCCACATTAATCTGAAAGTACAAGCTTGCAAGATAAAAGCTCAGGAGTGAAACCTACTAACAAGTAGGGCACTGCATCTTATTGCAAAGTGGCCTTTTGCTATAAACAGCTTTTATATAATAATAACAACCATAACAATAATAAAATTTTTGAGGAAAACAAAGATACAGAATTCAATTGCTGAAATGTAAAGGAAAAAACATTATCTGGGAGCTAAGGAACGTTCTTATGTTCTGGGAAACACTGGCGGGCTTAATACTGAGTGTTCTGAGTTGCTAGTTACACTGTAGACAAAAGGTGTGGGCTAAAGAATATTTTGCAATTTTTTATTCTCTAGATGAAGCCTATTATTGTGAAAAAGGGCAATAAATGTTAAAAATAAGGTATTGATTCTCTAGAGAGAGTTTATGACAGGAACAATAAAATGTACAGATAGTGCAAGAACAGGCTGAGAGGTCAGTGGAGAAAGAAGAGTCTTAGAGAGAAGCCATGCAAGTCAAAGACCTTTTTAATGTCTTTCTGTTTTGTTTGGTTTTTTAGCTCTGGATATGATTTAGCAGCTGAAAATAAGAAGATAACACTGAGGTTACACTCCTCAGAGAGATTCATGATGTACCTGACTGATTGAGCCTCTCCTCTGAGCACTGTCTCCCTCCTGACTGAAATAGCTGGGTGCTGCCCACAGCACGGGGATACTACTCCTGTGCCACTGCTTAGAAATCACAAAGTGATACATCCTGCCATTAGATGCATCAGAGAGTGCCCAGAGAGCATTTTAATTAAGATTTACAGTGATTTCAATAACATTTTGGAGACATGAAGGACTTACCGGCAGGAAGCCTTCTGAGTGGAATAAATGAATTCACATTTTCCATGTATACAGTAACCATTGAAGCTTTCTGAACAAGGTATGTGGTTTCCAATGTAAATGTCTTCTCTTTGATCACTGGCATCTTGAAAAGAAATATACATAAACAGTTATACATGGGTCTATGATGTTAATTTAAAACTCTCGACCAAGAATAGCATATCCTAAAAAACTTGCAGTGAATAAAGGAATAGAGAATAATAAAGCAGAGGCTTAAGGGGAAGTTTCAGAGGCACCTACAGAGATTTGCTAGAATGTACTGCATTGGAAAATGATCCTCAGAAACATCTAAATATGCTTTTTATATCAGGTTTCTCAAAAAGGAGAAAAGTGTTCATGACAAAAACAAAGCAGGAAGATCAGCAGAAGATTTGTTAGTGGCACTGGGGCAAAGAGCTAATACATAGATACAGAGAGCTCTCTCCCATGTGTAAACAGATGAAAAAGAACCCTCTAAAAAGGACTAGAAAGATGCTGAACCACATTTTATGATTATTGGGTAGAAAACCACTTGATACAGCCCAGATCCGATTGGTACCACTAGTGGTTAAAGCTGAAATCAAACACTCTTCAGTAGCAGTCTTCCTCAGAGAAACATTTTTATGGAGAGAGAACTTAAAAATATTGAAATGTGTTTAAAATATCCATTCCTTTGGGAGGTGTGCTCGTTTTGGCTGGGATGGAGTTAACCTCCTTCACAGCAGCTGCTGGAGTGCTGTGGTTTAGATTTCCGGCTGAAATAAGAGTGGTAACACAACACTGTTTTGGCTGTTGCTGAAGGGAGCTCACACAACATCAAGACTTCCTCTGCTTCTCAGTCGGCTTCTCCCCTCAGCAAGAAGACTGGTAGTGGGCAAGAGCCTGGGAGGGGACACAGCCAGGACAGATAACCCTCTGACCCAAACTGGCCAGAGGGATATCCCATGCCATATGACATCATGTTCAGCAATGAAAACTACAGTTTTGGTATTTCCAAGAGGGCAGTTGCTCAGAGGCTGGCTGGTCATCAGTTTGCTGATGAGATATCATGAGCGACAGCTTTTGCATCACTTATTTTTTTCCTGTTTGTTTCCCCCTTTTGCTTCTTAAACTGCCTTTAGTTTCACCAATGAGTTTTTCTTATGTGTGCCTTCCTAATTCTCTCTTCCATCATCCTGAGGGAAGCTGGGATAGAGCAAGAAACTAGTGGGCAGTTAGTTGTTGTCCAGCTCAGCCCAGTACAGGAAGGCAGTCTCCTGCCCCAAAATCTTTCATGCTTGTTGTGTTACCAAAATTACCCAAAGCTGTGCTCATTTTCAACCATTTTCTCCAAAAAATTTTTTGGTAAAGAAGTCCTAAACACAGAAGTTTGTATTTCATAATGAACAGGGATCTTAAGATGTGAGTGTAATTACGGAATTGTGTTCATTTCCATGGCGATAGGCTATAGCTTCACAAATAAAAAATTAGAAAGCAAAAGGGAGTGTGAAAAAGAAATCTCTTATACAATTGCAGATATTTTAAATTACACCAGTAAGAAAGAGAATGTATTTTCAAAAGACAAAAAAAAGAGATATGCTGCTGTTTCAGGTTGTTGTTTTTTTTTCTGAAAATGTCTGTAATGTATTCTAATTTGGTTCTGGAGAAAAAACCCCAACCATGTATTTGAGGGGTTTTAGATATAATGAAGCTTTTTAATTCAGGCTGTTTTGAAGACACAGATGACTTGATACAAGAGAAGAACGTTGACTAATACTGACAATGTGTCCAACACTGAACTGATGGAATAGACTAAGTCATGACACGTCTAAGAGGAGAAAAGTGGGCATCTCTCATCCCAAAACTATCATCTCCTTCCTTTCCCAAGAATTTAATTACTGTCATATGTGGTCCCAATTAAACCTTGCAATGAGCTACAGACAGTTATATTAGTGTGCTCAGAGAGCTGCAGCATATCTGGTTTTAATATATGTACTGATACACAATGTGAGGCTCAGTGGAAAACTGAAAGGTGCGTCCCCTGAAAAGTGGCCAGACAGCCACAAACAGGTCAGAGGCAAAACTTTTATTAAGCAAGGAGATGTTAAATGCAGGAGGTGATTCCTAGTGTAAAACAGACATTTTTCCCCTTTTTGACAGGAATCCATTTTTAATTGGAGAGACTTGCTAGACTGCTCCAGAGCTCCAAAGTGAAAGACATAACTGGTGTAGGAGCCTTAAGAGTGACTGGATATGGGAGTTCAAATACTTCACCAGAAGGAAGAGTCATGCATAAAAACAGAAACCCTGATGCTCATTTTGGTACAACAAAGCCACTGAAGCCAGCTGAATCTGGGAAGAGAGACCTTTCTGGTGGAACTTTAGGTAGGCACTTGCACTGCAGGACGAGATCATTGCAGTTCTAGAGGCTGAAAGATATTATCCATTCAGGGAACAGGGTTTAACAAGAGTAACTCACAGGAACTGAAAACAAAAGCAAACAGATAGGAGTGTGGACTGTTCTCTTAGCCTGGATGAAAAAACAATTCAAAGAAGTTTACTTCAGGCTCTCACTATCTAAAGAGACCTGAGTACTGTATTAAAAAATTTCAAAACAACCTTTTTCCTTTTCATGCACATCATTTGCTGAATGTGAGACTGCACAAGCCATACACATTAATAATAATAATTATATACAATGGTTTTTCCACTAACTAGATTTCAAGGGCAATTTGCATGCAAAGAATAAAAGGCTGTTACCTCTTTGGAATAGGAACTGAAAGTGGTGTTTCATTACATTACATAATAAGATGTATATTGCATTTGGTGCCTTTTATACCTTCATAACGTAAGTGAAAATTGACATTAAATCACTCCAACTGGTACATCATATGCAGCGAAAATAAGAGAATTTGTGAAAAGAGAAAAATATATTAAGATTTTTGGCACTGAATGACTTTTCAAGAAGAACACAAGGAATGTTGAAAGCCATGCTGGGATAGCCTTACTCAGGGAAGCCAGGAGAGTGCAAAAACAAGTAAGTATAATGACAGAAAAAACTGAAGACCAGAGCTAACAGAGAAGGTACCAACCACTTGCAACAAAACCTGCATTAAGACTAGCACTGAGGAGAAAGAACGGTGAGTTATGTTAATTTGTGATTCCTTCCTGTGCAAAATATAAGCACCCATTTGCAGACTGGATTCTCTTTTCAGGGAAGTTTTCTTCCTCCCTGGGACCTGAATTAGAGATGTCACCACAAGACTGAAGAAGTTATTGCAACCTTCAGGCTACTATTCACTCCTGCTCTTTCACGTGGCTACTAATGATCATGTAGCAAGAAAAAGTCTGGGGTCAATCAAATGAGATTTCAGAAGCCCTGGGGACAATGCTAAAAAAATTTGGGAACACAGATTGTGTTTCCCTTCAATCCTCCCAATAATGAGGGGAAACTTGAAACAAACAGGTGAGCCCAGGATGTCAATACCTTGCTCTGGGAGTGGTGTTTCCACCAAAACTTTGAGGTTTTAAATCATGGAAGAGACAAGGCATGCTGGGGCCTGACAGAACCAACCTGTCCTGAAGGGTAAAATGACTTTTCGAGTGTAAGCTGGCAGGATGGAGAGGCCTTAAAACTGGAATTGATTGGGGAAGGGGATTCCAACACCATTGCAGCAGGTAAGTCACATGGCATCACCTGAGGGAAGCAACTGCTAGTGGGAACACTTGCACTACTCCTGGGAGCTTGGAGAGCTCAGGAACACATTTGAAATGCTTGAACACCAACACACAGAGTGTGAGAGAAAACCAGGATGAACTAGAAGCACTGGTCAGCTCCCAGAGCTACAATATCACTGGTATTTGAATTGGTAAAAATGAGTCCCACAAGTGGAGTGTTGAGATGGACAGCTACAGGCTTTTCAGGAGCGACAGGCACAGCAGAAAAGTCACAGGTATCAAGTTGTATGGAAGGGAGAGGTGATTGTACAGCGCTTGCAGTTAGTGCTGATGTGGTTGAGACCCTCTGGGGGCTAGAGGGATGGAAAACAAGGAAACGTGGCAGTGGATGTCTACTACTGAGTGCCCAGCCAGGATGTGAGCACAGATGACTTATTCTATAAACAATTATGAGAAAATTCTGGATTGCTAGCCCTTGTCCTTGTGGGAGATTTCCCACACATCACCTGGGAATATATTCTTGCTGTGATGAACAGGACTTTCTTGACATTTGCAGGAGATAATAGCTTCTTGTCAGAGGTACTCAGTGAGCCAAGCCCTCCTAGGCTTGCTATTTGTGAATAGAGGGCTCATGGGGGGTGTAATTTTAGGCATCTGTCTTGGCCACAGTGATCATGAAATGGTTGAGTTCAATGCTTGAGCTTTCAGTGCAATGAGAAAAAAGGACACCCAGTGTTGCTACCCTGGATTTCAGTAGAAAAAACCTTCAAGCTATTCATGGAGCTCTTTAGCAGAGTACCCTGGCAACCTGCTTTGGAGGGGTCCATGAGTGCTGGTCAAGTTTTAAGAAGTGCCTTCAGAAATACAGGAGCAGTATTCCTGTGCATTGTAAGTTAACTAAGCGGGATAGAAGACCAGCTTGACTGAAGAGGGAACTCTTTGTGGAGCTCAAGAGGAAAAAGAATTTGTATGGCCACTGGAAGTGAGGTCAGGCTTCACAGGAAGAGTACAGAGCTGTGGTTCATATGTGCAGGGAGGAGACACAAAAGGCCAAAGCTCATATAGAAGTGAATCTGGCCAGTGTTGTGTAAGATAACAGGAAGGGCTTTTCTAAGTGTGCTACTAGCAACAGGAGGTCTAAAGAAAGCATTGGAGTGATACTTGATGTGTATGATCATCTGACTAGTAGGGATGAAGAAAAAAGTTGAGGCATTAAAGATTATTAAAAGGCAAGGTAGGGTTCATGTAGGTGAAACATTTTCAACCGATGTGTTTCAGCATGTTAGTTTACTGAAAATATTTTAAAACAACCTAACATACAGGATCATCCATTTTCCCCAGAATTTAACAGAAAAGATGGGATCATGGCAGGGAGGCTTGTGCTATATTATTTCATCAGGAATGTCACAGCTTGGTGTTTTCCAGTAAAGATATTTTCAGAGCACTTGGAGGGAGTCCAATCCTGTGGACACTGCACAGGGTACTGAGCAGCTGGGCACCTCAGAGGAATACAGCAGGCAAAACTTACAAATCATGCACATCTTCCTGCTAGCCTTGCAAAACACTGTAAGAAAGAAGCTGTTCACAGGTCTGTCTCAGTTACAGGAATCAGAGCTGTAAGGCAGCTGTAAGGAATCAGAGCTCTAATAGAAGAGACTTGCATGCTCTGTTTTCTCATCTGGTGAAGTCTTAACCGAAAAGCAGAAATCTGCACCGTACCTTTCACTTCTGGCCGATACTGCATGCCATCATCTTTCTTTCCGACTGCATTTGTGTCATCTGTTTCTAGGCGATAAACACATGCATGGTTACTTATTAGAAAAAGGACATTTTCTAGACCACTACGTGTGTATGGCTGACAAGAAGAGTAATATTCAAAGAACTATTTTAAATTGCAGTAAAGCTGGACACACTCCCACATTATTGCTCCCACAAACCAGGTTGGTATCACATCTAGCCGGTAACCCTGGTGACCAGAACAACACATGGCATACCTCAACCTCTAGGTTTTGAACTAAAAACTTTACTGTGATATGGACCTAGGTTATTTTGGTGGCAGTCTGTTTTGGTGTTGGAACTGCCCAAGTTATAGATCTAGATGTAACTGGCAAAAAGTTGCTAGAAAGCTGCTATTCCCATGAGAAAGTCCTAAATGCAAGCCCCCAAAACTGAAGGATTATGGACAGGATTAGCTACAAGCCAGTAGACAGAGCGCTTCAGTGGAGCATTCCAAAGTGGAAAAGGAAACTATAGAATCACTTTGGTTAGAAAAGACCTTTAAGAATAATGGATCAATGTTTGTGCAATCAGGGCCAACCCAACTCACACTGGAAGCATATTTTGCAGGCTGCAGCAACAAGAGGGAAGTTCCTTCTGTTCTCCTACCACCCCCTCATGTAAGAACTGTTGGATTATTGCTTAGATTTTCCCAAGAGCTTTTCCTGTCTTTCCAGGTAACAGCAGCCAAAGAAAGGTGATATAAACAAAACACTATGTGTGTGGTGTGGGGAACTCAAAATTACAGGTGATGAATTCACTGATAACTGCATCAGTGACTTCTGACCAAAAATGGAAAAGGGAAGGTCTACAAATCCCAGTTATGCCATAATTTACATTTACCAGAAAACCAGAATTAGTCCTACCTGAGCAGTGACCGAGGTGCCTGATGTCAATCTGCTCTTGCCTCAGACAGGATGCCTCTCTGACAAAGCACGGATTGTTATAGGAGCTTCCATCAGAAGCGCATACAGGATTAAAACTGTATCCACTGCAGTCTATGTTACATACACACCTGTTAATTGAAGCATACAGCAACACAAAATTGACATCCAGCAAACAGAAATTAAGTCATGTTAAGTCCTAAGTAAACACTAGCATTATGCACCAATGCCAGGAGGGGGGAGCATGCTGCATGAGGATGCTGAAAAAGTCATTGGCATCTCAGGCTTCTGAGCAGAATGGACAAAATTCAGTGTGCTTTTCAATAATGTATTAATGTTTTTTGTAGTTTTACTCTGGTATCAATCACATAGAGTATACCTGAAAAGTGATAAGACATTACTAGGAAGATTTACTACATCAATATACCAGTTTGTAGTGTTTATTCTCTAGTGTGAACAAAACCAGAAGAATATTCTAATTTTTTCAGTGTCAGGATCCTTGAGAGGGGAAAACAAAAAGGACTCCCTTTTCTGTTAGGCAATAGAAAGAGTTCATTTTCAAAGGTTGTATAGATTCAATATGCTTGGCTAACTGTGTCATTTCAGCAAGACTTTCATTCATACCTTTGAAAGTTAACAATAGGTCTATTGTGTTGCATTTAAAACAGGATTATGCAATCTGAATTATTTTATATTGCATCCCATTAACATTTTGGTTATTTAGCATGAATCATTTTCCACACAACTTGCAACTAGAGATTGTTAAATGAAAGCAGGAAAAATGAAGACCTAGTGTGTAGCTGGTTCCTAATTACACAGAGGTAGGACAGCCAAAGACTCAGACAGGGCTGTGAACTGCTCATGTTTAGATACTTTTGTAGCCCCAGCAAGAAGTCCAGAGATTTTACATATGTGAATGGCAGAGGAAAACTCTGCAACTTTCCATGCCTCACACCCTGTGATTATTTTAATCAATATTCTGCTTTCTGATGGAACTTCTATTTTTGAATGAAAGTTTCTGTGTATGTTTCACATTGCTCTGCAAGCTTTGGGATGGGGAAAATAATGTGTAGCTGCAGAATGAGGGGGAGGACAAGGTGGGCACCATGTCCAGCTCTCAGTCAAGCTCCTCCTGATGTTATGAGTATGAGAAAGCCACTCTGCACTTTCTGAGAAGATGGCAATGGGCACAAGATCCTCTCCTTGGCAGAAGGCTCAACAGGGGGCACATGGTCTGACTGCCAGAAGTAACCACTAGCTTCATCTTGATCTACTCTTGTAAGCCACAGGATGGGGAAAAACATCCAAGCTACCAACTTACCAGGTTTTTATGTTCTTCCCCACTGTTGCAGATAAAATTAAACTGTTAAACAGATGAATATATGCCTCAGGCTAGTAACAAATCTGCAGCAGAACCAAATTCTATGCTTCACAAACACTGAAGGTGGCCAGCATACTTTTCTCTCTTCCTCTTCTTCCATGAGAACCTTTTGTTGCTTAATACAAATATGTTAATTTTGTGGATAATTTTCCATGCCTGTGAACTGTAGATTGTTGCTAGACAGGAACATCTCTAGTGCAAACAGGGTTTTAAGTGCACCTACTGACAGTGAAAAACTGCCCCAGTAATGTCTCTTCACATCTTAAGGACCTACTTCCACGTATTAATGAAGCCTCTAAATATCAATATAATGAACATATGATAATTTGTTCTCACTAGAAATGGTAATGGCTGTAAACCTTAGAACCAGGATGGAAATACTATTTTGTTTACCTGCTTCCACATGATGTTAAGACTAATCAGTGGTTTATTAGGGTTTATGACATACAAATAAAAGGCTTATGGCACAGCAGTCATGCATATTTATTGACACAAAATAGCAGAGAGCTGCTTCTCATTTGTATGACACTGGCTGTGTGCAGACAGATACCTTTTCTCTCCCTTAAATCTGCCTGTAGTCACCATCTGACGTCTGTAGCATGATGATTATGGTTTTGTCATTCCTGGTGACAAATAATGTGAGTTTTGAAAATATCTTTTTCTTCTTTATGGTGACATTACAGGCTAGAGTTGAAACTGCTTGGAAACTGCTTATGTTTTCATGCTTTGCTGTGTTCAGATTTAACATCTAATATTAAATGCTTACTTTTTCAGAATTGTCAGGCACTTGCTTTAGGGTTGTCTTGGGTTGCAATGCAAGATGCATTCTATTCCCAATCTGCTGAAACCAGTTTGTGGATACTGAAAGTGAAAGATCAGGCAGCAAACACTAGCTATGTGAAATCAAGGCACATAACTTTCTCACACTGGCCTGAGAAACTGTGAGGAGGAATGTAAACAATCTTTAGAAAGTAAAAAAAACAGTTTGCAGGTATTGTTTTTCCCAACTGTTATTTACTTGTAAAAATGGTCAATGGGTGTTGTTCTAATTGTCAAATGACATTTCTTTGTTGGAAGTGTCTATAAAAGGACGATGTAAAATAAAGTTTTGTTCTTCTTTCGTGTGAGAGATTGAAGAGTCTGTGTCGTTACTGCCGCTGTTCCTAATTGATAGCAACACCGGTTGAAGAGGTTGTTTTTTTTTTTTTTTTTTTTTTTTATCTCATAATTCCAGGGAGGAGGGGGTGAGTCTCTTTCTGCTAATGGATCAACTGTTAAAACCAGGTGTCTCGTCCACAACCCATCCTCCCTCCAGGAGTGTATCTGCTGTTAATGGGCCATTAAGGCTCACCACATGACTGAAAACAATCCATCATCCCATTGTGAGATGCTCCACCCAGTGGGAGGAGCCAAGCATTTCTGCCTGGATAAAAACCTAACATTTGGAATCCCAGCCAGCTGGTTTTTTCACTGGATTCCCAGAGGAGCCTGTTTTTACTGGATTCCAGAGGAAGACTAGACCCATCTCGCCACCACTGGACCCTTTCTACCGGATCATCTCTACTCCAACAGAACCACATTCATTTCTCCAGCAGGATTTATTTGGACTGCTCCCAACACCCTGACCAACAGGGTGTCAGGTCATATTTCTGACTCTGTCAGAGTTTCTAGGGTTTTTGTTTGTTTGTTTGCTTGGGGTTTTTTTTGTACTACTACATTTGTATTTTTTTTAATATTCCTAGTAAAGAACTGTTATTCCTATTCCCAAGTCTTTGCCTGAAAGCCCTTAATTGCAAAATTATAATTTGGAGGGAGAGCGGTTACATTCTCCATTCCAAGGGAAACTCCAGCTTTCCCTGGTAGACACCTGTCTTTCCAAGACAGGGGTGCTTCTGAATTCCTGACCCTGGTTTTCTCATCAACAGTCTCAGTCTTATCTCTAACCACCTCTTTAATGTACAGAAATTTCACATGTTGATCCCCCTTCACATGTATCTGATTATCTGCCTGGTGCCATTAGCTACTTCCTTGACTACAACCAGTATCCAAGTGGTACTTCCAGCCTTCCCCTGGTCAGTTAGTCACTGGTCACTCAGCAGAGCTGTCTGACATGTAAAGGCAGGTGGTTTAATTACACTGTAGGGTAATGAACAGTTGAACTGGACTGTTGTACTTTAAAAAAACTGATACTCTTATTCCAGCATAAACCTCTGAAGCCTTCCAGAGGGCTGAAAGAGAACGAGTTAAGGAGAGGACATGGCTTGAGTGCAATGGTCTGAAGGGAAAAGTGCCTCCACAGATGCAGTAGGGTGGCAGAGAGGGAGCCAGGAGCACAAGTGTTAGAAACCTGCACTTGTCAGA
Organism: Phylloscopus collybita; assembly: GCA_027886175.1. Classification (NCBI taxonomy): domain Eukaryota; kingdom Metazoa; phylum Chordata; class Aves; order Passeriformes; family Phylloscopidae; genus Phylloscopus; species Phylloscopus collybita. The sequence goes on from JAJNNQ010000075.1 coordinate 61,558,250, forward strand.
GAGTGTGCACAGGGTGCAGACTTTGTCCTTTCTCATAGACAGTTTCTGCTGGACCAAAAATACAGTCAGGACTGCAGAAAGTGCCAAATTGTGAGATGAGAGCAGTGACATATGGGGAATGCTGCCCTTGACAAAAGAAAAAAAAAAAACAACAACTCATGAAAAGAATGTTGTTTTTAACTGCTTGGTGCTTGTGAAGGAAGGTAAAACCATGGGAGAGCAAGTTGCTGCTCTGATGCTGCACATCAAACGCTTTAAAACTGGAGCCTGAGTCCCTCTGAGGGGACAGGACCACCACAGACTGAAACAGAAAAGCAGCTCAGGAAATATTTGGAAGATCTTCCAACAAACCCAGTATGAAATACTGAAAATATGTTATATCCTGACATCTGAGAGGGCATACAGAGGGCAGATAATAGCTTGGTACTAAGATGACAGGAAATCCAACTGCTTGGTGTAATCTAGCTTCCCCCACCAGCCGGTTTTGGAGCCAAAGCCAAGCAGGAATCAAAAATCAAGGCTACCAAGCAGGGCCCACAGGTCTGAACCACACCATAGACCATACAAGAAGCACACAAAGTATGTGAAAAGACACAGCAGACAGTGAGAATGAGCTAGAAGTGATATCTTAAAGGGCAAAAATCTTATCAGAGGTCTTTGCAAGCAGGAGAACTTGTAAGAGGCACCAAGGACTGTTTTCCTTCACAGCTAAGACTGAAACTGAACACAAAATTGCAGTCTCATATTGTAATCTGTTCCCTGAAGTCTCTCTCCTGCTGGGGAGAGAGCACAGAGAGAGCATAAGGACAATGCAGAAAGCTGCTTACAAAGGCAGGGCAAGAAAAGCTTGAGATCATGAAGGGGAAGCATGGACACGTGGGAGAAACACAAGAGGCATGCCCAGGAAGAGAATGAACCTTAACTGTAAAATTCAGAAGAAAAGAGTGAGTCACTTAAGGTAAAATCACTCAACAGAATTGTGTATTAAGGACATCTTGAATGTACTTGATGTTTCATATGAGAAAGAAGTAAATGAGTGCTTCAAATTTTTGCTGGAAAAGCTTGTTGTAAAAGCACACTGGAATAAAAGGAGTGAGAGCTCTACAAACATTTTCTTCGTTATAACCTTCCTGTTGGTTTTAACCAAAAGGGTTTAAACAGGTAGTTAATGCTCCAAATTGACGTCTTGCTGGAGGAGGTTCCTGCTTAACAGATTATTTCCTCACTTAGCCCAAGAAAGTCAACAAGATATATTCAGATGTTTTCCTGATGTACTAGGGTATGCAGAAAAAGTCCCTGAATTTTGTCACCTGTCATCAGAGAGCTGACACCTTGAGAAAAAAGGCACACCAGCTTGCTGTGAAATGTGCTTTTAGAAGTTGTGTGCATATCATTCATTAACACCGTTAGTTAAACAGAAAAGGATTTGAATTTCAAGAAGGTACAAAGTGATATAATTAAACCAAACAGGTTTTTTGGGTGGTTTTAATAAGCAAGAAATGAGGATGTACAACTCATTTTTTAGGGGCTACTAGGTGTAACAAAGCAAACGTGCTTAGTAAAATGAAGTGACAAGCCCAGGCTGTAGGAGCATTTGCTGCTATTAGTAAATTAATTAGATCCCCAGAGATCAGAACACATTTCAAGGCTCCCTTTTGTTTTCAGGCTTCAAGGTGTACGTGGTCTGTTGGAAGTTCTGTGTGCTTAAAAACCCTGGTAGGTTCAAAGAAAAAAGAGGGGGAAAAAAGGAAAGGAAAAGCATGTTTGACTTGTGGAGCGGGCTTGGCTACTGGGAGAGACTGGCATTTCCAACCAACAGCTCAGGCTGCTGCATTTATGCCCACCTGGGACTTTGCTCATAAAGGTATTTTTCTGGCCTGGCCTCATAGGGAGTGCTGCTTGCTATCCCTTCCCAGCAGCTGACAACAGTGAGTGTTCTCAGGTACTCACCAATTCATTGGCACCCCTGCTTACAAATGTGAAATAGAAACACTACAGTAAAACAAAGTGTGTGAAATGCACACAGATGGATAAGGGTATGCTTGATGGAATAAATTTAGGTGAATTGAAAAAGCAGGGGTGTTGCAATTGCAGTTAAGAATATAACCATGCCAAATGAAGGATTACCTTTCATTTGATGCTTCTTCCCTTGTGTGCAGTTCTTCCCAGATGAAACCTGAACTAAGAAAATCTGGATTTCAAAGTGATTTTTCTACCTATTTGACTAGAGTTGAATCTTCATCAGATTTTTAGTGTGTTTTTCAAAATCCTTTCATAGCACAAGAGAAGTAGAATTCAATTCTACAAAGCTTCTTTATGCCTGGCTATAACACTCTGTCTTCTGCCCAGCAATCCAGAACACCCTTTGAATACCATAAGCCTCAGCTATTTTCCAGACATCCCTTTTCCCACATTCCCTTTTTCATGGCATGACTCTCTCTGACCACTGAAGAAATTTAGTCTTTGCTGCAGTGAGCTTTTCACAACATACATTGTAAACTGATGTTTGCTCTCTCAAAAGAAGCCCAACTCTCCCTCCACCATCAAATAATAGGAACCTTCAAAGACTTGGCACACATTGCTGCAAAGAACACAAAAAATATACATTAAAAAACCAGACCTGGATTATTACCCAACTAGGATCTATTCCATTTCCTAATAGCCAATTTAGTGAAAAGACCATTATGCTATTCCTCTCATATCAGACTATCCTACACCTAGATTTTCATAATTCATAATCCTACAACACAATTTTAAATCCCTTGTTCAGATTGATTTTCTCCATTGTCGGAATGGTTTATTTTGCACACAAATACTTATGATTTCTTTTTTCTGTTGGATCAGAAAGCTGTGAATTGCATTTACACAACATTTAGATGCCCTTCCTTATGAATACCTACATACAATATCATACCCCAAAAAGTTAATTAAAAAAAAAAGCTTGGTAAATAAATGAAAAAGTGGTCAAAAGAGGTAAGTATAAACTTGCATGACAGACTTTGAAGAGGCCAAATCTTTCTCTGAAGGACAAATTATATAAACAAGGCAGAAACTAGGACTTTGAAATGTCCACACTGGCATTTCTAACTGTAATACTAAGACTTCTGAAATTCTGGCTTGGCCTTTGTGAAGACAGACACTATGTAAATTATAGGCCAGTTGAATCTATATATTGCTGAGGCACCTTTGCTTTCCAAAGTAAATATCATAAAATGTTAATCTCAAAAAGTCTACAGGGGGATCAGCTGCCAATCTTTCTTGAAAATCTACATTATAAGTCAAAACATATCTTTGACAGCATAGTACACTTATTAAAAAAAGAAGACTGAATGTGTTCAGAACCTCATTTCCATATTTCATCTGTTAAAAAATAGGTAAAACTGGGAACATGATAAATTTGAATTTTTTACAGTGAGGCTATTTTTTAGTCAATGATTTCCTTATCAAAGGGGAAAAAAAAAAAGATAACAACTCAAATGGGGCCTTGACAAGATGGAGGAACCCCCAGAGGTCTAAAGATGGCAGGGACATCAGTCACACTGCCACAGGACAGATTGTGGGTGGACCAGCAGGGAGGCAGCTCTGCAGAAAAGACCTGAGGGCCTAGGGGAGCAGCAGGCTGAGGGGCTGCATCGCAGGAGGGTCACCAGCAGAGCAAGAAAAGTGACTTTTGTCCTCCATTCAGCATTCACGAGGTCCTGTGTGAAGCACTCTGTCCTGTTTTGGGACCCCCCAGTAAAAGCAAATATTCTGAGAAAATGGAGAGGCTGCACTGGCAAGATGCTGTGATGGGTAGAGGGAGGGAGTCTGGGCTGTTGTGAGTGCTGAGAGGGTGCACTGCACCTCTTCAGCCTGGAGAAGAAAAGGCTAAGAAAGTGACTGCTGTCACCAGCAACCCAAGAGGGGTTACTGAGAAGATGAGAGCGAGGCTCTTCTCAGAAGTACACGAGGAGGAGTGAAAGGCAACAGTTCCAAGTTGCAAGGAAAGGAATTCTGATTGAACACGAGGAAATTGTTCCAAAGTGAGAGAAGTTCAGCCCTTGAACGTGAAATCTTTCTTCATGGAGATGGTCAGAGCTCTCCTGGAGAAGTCCTTGAGCTCACATGAATGGATTATCCCTGGCTGCAGTGCAGGGCGGGAGCGCAGACTCTCTAGAGATCCTAGCTTTTGATTGTGTACTGATAGGATGATCTGTTTATGTCATGAACGTAGACATGTCAATAGAACTGAAAAGCCCAGTGTGTGCTTAGAAAAAGTCTGAATACCCCAGGGTATATCAAGAGCAAACCATATATGTCTGTGATGGTGCCCTACAGAATTTACCCCATAAGCTCTAGATGGCCCTGAGCTTTTTGCTGCCAACTCCGTGTCCACTTCTCAGCATGACTGCATTTCTAATTCAAAATTCCAGCAGAAACACAACCACGTTCATGCCACCTATGTTTGTGGGCTCCTGGCCACTTTCTCACACAAGAGTGTAAGTCTACCAGCCTCTTGGGCACACATTTTGCACCACTATGCCTAATATATTGTCTTTCCAACAAAGAGGAGGAAGCTTCTGGCCAGAGAGACATTCAATGGTCAGAGGAGAAAGGCAGACACTGACTGAATGGTGTCAAGCAGCAGCTTTTCCCATGATATATACAACTTGTTTCAGTTTTGTCACTAAACAGGCAGAAAGTCCCACCCAAGCCTTGTGAATCCTATTTTTGCATCTTGTTACCTCAGACCTACAGAAAAGCACTGTTCAGGCAAATGACATGTTATGTGTTTATGCGATTTAAGATTAGTGCATCCACAAGTGATTGTCTATGCCCTTAAAAAGATTGACCACAAACTAACAACTCTTTAAAATACATACTAATTGTATGAAAAAAAGAAGAAAAATATGGACAAATATATTTCTGTGATGCTTCCTCAACCTGTTTCCTTTCTAAGTTTAGATAAAGAAATAATGTATTGATTTGCATATGGCTGGACACAAATTTTCCAAGTGTGCTGTTTATGACAACCCTCTCCTCAGACTCTATTTCTGTGTCTCAACCACTCCACCTAGAATCAACATTGAAATTTTTCATAGAGGCAGTGGAAATTATAAAGCTGTTTACACTTTTGCATTCAGTTTCCTATGCATCGTTACCACTTCTGGTTTAAACAGATAACATTTTTGTGAAATCAAACAAAATGAAGATAGAAATCTAAAACCCTGTGCAAAGCCTTGATTGCTTCAAACTACGTATGATCTAGTGCAATAAAAGCATACGGACCATTTTTGATCAAAAGATAGCCATAATAGCTTTAACACCAAGCATGAAAACTAAGAATCTGTAACTTTTTCAAAGGGAAAAATACAATTTAAAAGCAACAAAAATTTTAACATCACTTATTTGTAATATGGCACGTATCTCAGCTCTGTACAACCAATCTTCTTGAAATTTGCTGTCAAAGTGCACCAAGATCCAGTAATTACCAGATTCACAGATTAATTTAGGCTTAAGAGATGTGTAGAGATCATCTAGTCCCAGTCCCTGCTCAAAGTAGGTCCCAAGGCTGTGTCTGATCAAGTTCAGGCCATCTCCATGGATGGAAATGCCAGACACAGTGTTGGAGTGTCCAACCACCCTTGTGGTAGAAACATTTTCCATGATGACAACCCAAAATTTACCATGCTTTGACATGTGTCTATTGCCCCTCACAATATTATTGTACACCTCTGAGAAGAAAGGACCTGCTTAAACAACCCTAGGGACCTGCAAATTCAACTCTAAAAAAACAGGAAATGACAAATGGTCTTGTGTCTGCTTCTCTCTTGTGAGGATCAGCCTACAGTTTTCACTGAAAGCATCAGATGCCCCCATTTTTTGCATAGGATCCCACAGTTTTCCAGACCTAAAAGACAAATCACATTCTGCAGGGAACAAAATTGTCTAGGATTTTTCCATTATTGGGAGAAAATTTGCCTATTCTGCTCCCTAGGCTATTGTGGCTGGCCTCTTGGTAGGTCCTGGGATTCCTCATTAATTCCAGCTCATTTACCTCAAACCATTCAAAGTGCAGTGGCCTGTGTGGCACCCTTGCCACCCATTCCCTAAACATTTTACCCATAAATTAATTTCCATATTGATAAATGAGGAGTACAGATACTATTTTGCTTCTCAAGAGCTGTCGGAGCAGAAGGAGCCGGTGTTCAAAACAGTCTCAGATTGCACAGCTTGGAAAGGAGGTTGAAAAAATTCCTGTTTGTATCGTAAATATGGCTTGAGATTATCTACTTAACATTAGAGGACAATTCAGCTAACTCATCCAGTTGTTATAATGGAGCAAAATTTTCTTTAAGTGCCTTCTGTTATCACATGGATCACTCTGTTAAGTGTATTAACACCACAAGGTGCAAGCAAGGGCTGTCCAGGCCTAATGAACCTACATGAATGGAACTAAATGTACTTTTTCTTTGTGGTTCAGTATGCATTACCACACTCTCCAAAAAAGTTACAGTGGCCATCCTTATGTCTTAAAAACGAAAATCAAACCAGAATATTCTTATGAAATTAGCATGTTTTCTGAGTTGCTATAAGTAGCAGTGATAGTGTTTGTAATCTGGCACAAATTTGAATTAAATGATAATTCAGACGAGCAATGTTTATACATAATGAAATATATTTGTATTTCCAGTAACTTTATATGTAATTATATAGTTTTATGATGTAAAAACTCATAGTGAAACTCAGCAGGAAAGAAAATAAAAATCAGATGTAAAAGCAGATATAAGGGCTCCTCTACTAAAGTTTCCCAAATAGAAGATTCCAGTCCCAGCTTGTTTCTGCCAGGTAAATATCTGTTTTGATTTTATGAAAAAAATATGCCAACTCCTATATTCAACTTTACCAAATTTGTGACTTGCTTGTGACTGGTCAAAATCAACCTTGTGAAGGAAATCTATGTTAACAGACCCTGATTTATCTATGACTAAACAGTGAATATCACTGAAGCCTGTTTTAAAGGTTAAAGGCACTGGGAAAAAAACTAGATTATATTAAATTCCTGTATAGAATTGAAAAATATTATCCAATAAATTGCAAATAAACTACATGGGAATATTTTCTAACTTCTGAACATTTTCTACATGAAAGTTCTTATTTCCACTAATTTTTTTAATGAGGACTAATTAAAGAAATCTTAGAGGCAAAAAGGCACTCTCTGCCTGTAGCCAAAAAGAACTGGTTTCATTTTATGTGAGTAGGATGCAGAGAATAAATCTTCTACTCTCCTTAGCTTTATCCTAATTTTCTTATAGATACTATATAGCTGCAGGAATGCCAGATCTGCAAGTGCAGAAAGACTAGGCAAGCTTTTACTGCAGTTGAATGCTTCAGGATTTATTTTCCAAAGCCAAAAGCACATCTCAGTGCATATAGCAAACATATATTTATATAAATATATATATATGTGTGTACGTATAGCTCATCTATACTACTTTTCCAGTCACAAATGAAGCAGACCAAGGCAATATTCCAAAAGATTGTTAGTATTACAAAAAACAGCTCTAGTTCATTTGTCTCCCTCCTGGAAGGAGCAAGCCAGCTTCAGTACTATGGCATTTTATGAAATGTGAAGTATCATGCTAGTATTCATGAGCACTATTACCATTTTCCTTTCCCTTGTATTCTACAATTTAATCTTGAATACACGTCTTGAATATTAGTGCTAAGCTGCTTTAGTGCCTAAGATGTCTTCATGCTGGTATCCTGTAATAAAACCTTGTGCAATTAAGACATATTTCAACATTAAATGGATTCCAGCTGGAAGACAAGAAAAGGGAGAGTGATGTTTTCTCCGATTAGTGATGTTCAGGCACTGTTATTACTAGGTGCTGTTCTCTCTGTGCATACAAAAATGCACCATTTGCAAGTCTCTCTAACACCTTCATGCACTGTGTCTGCAGGCACAACCCCAGTACCTACCAGCAGCCCAGATCCCAATAAACCTTATTCCATACTGGAGGCCACTCCCAGGACAAAGGTTGGAAAACAAAACTCCATCAGCAGACAGGACTTCTTTTAATTCCATAAAAACCCCTTAAAGCCTCGTAGAGCTGTCTGAAGAAGCCCTTTCCTTCACGATATCTCTGCCCTTTCTGAGAGTCACACAGAGCCTGGACAGCTGGGGTGTAATATAACCAAGTACCTTGAGTGGGGAAATTTGGTGCATCTGCTTCTGCATTATGGATTGTCTTTAAAAGCTTCTGGTTTCTTGATAATTTGTTTTGAAGTTTGACAATAATTAATACTTTTCATTCATTTCTCCCTGGGTGCATCTAAGAGATCAAATGCCACAGTGAGTTTGGAAGATCTGACTGGCTCAAATCCCCAGTTCAACTTCATGTTAAGGTCCAAGGTTAGCACCAATGGAAATAACTGCATGTTAACACTTTATGAACAAGGAGAACATAGAGAAAAAAATCTCAGGGTTGAATAATCAGTCTTTATTTTGCATTTGCATTCCTGTTTGGTTTTTGAGTTGTTTTGTTGGCAGGATAAAACAAATCAAGGTTCTTTGTTTGAAAAATATTAGCTAAAGATTTTCCAGTACAATTCTCTGTTGTTTTTCCCCCACTACTTTGCAATTGCAGATGGTTTGTTCTTTACAGGCACATATCAAACCCATTGTTACTGGGTGGCACTAAAGCTTCAGTTAGTAATAACATACATAGCCAAGTAGATAATCAAGTACTTTTAACATTTTTTTTTTCTTTTTGTTCAGTGATACTTTTAGGGAAAATATTACATACCCAACATTCTCTGCATCTTCATCACACTCAGCCCTGTATTTGCAAACTCCACATTTTGAGTGTTTTCTCTGAACTTCTGTCCCAGATCCTTCATACTCTGAAAAAAAAAAATATATATATATATATATATATATAAGAGAAAGCATGACTTTCAAATTAAGCTCTGTTTTTGCTTTCCTAAATCCATTTGCCTTCAGGAATACTGTCAACATAAAGCTATCATATGCTGAAGCTATTAACCTTAATAGTGCTCCCTTTTTGAAAGTCTGTCAATTGGAGGTTGGTAGAACTGTACCAGTGATAGAAAAGCATCCCTGAAAACACTAATGCTTCATTGATTGGCTCTTCCTTTATTCTTATTTCAGTCATTTTTATTTATTCCTGCTTCACCGGGCACATAACTGGCACTGACATGCAACCTAGTCACATTTACTCTTAATTGCCACTGATAATGTATAAACCCTGTCCCTTTAGATGTCCTTGAATATTAGGTACTGGGGATTTAAATACTACTTTCTGTGACAGTCTTTAATTACAGATATGCTTATGCAAGGTTACTGCTTGCATTTTTTCTCCTTTTTGATTCCTGACTATGAGATTAGACTGTGCTCATATGTCAGATCTGCTGTGGTGTATTTTCCAGACTACTTTGTGTAGTTCTGTAGGAATAAAAGAAAAAAGTCATCCTAACAAGAATCTGGTAGAAATGCTATGTGTCCTAAAAAGTTAAATTAATATCTCAAATATTCTGATCCTAAAACCATCTACAGTAATTTTACTGTTGACATGGACATCAAAAGCCTTCACCAAGTAAAAGAGTAATAAATTATACCCTTACTGTTTCACTACCATTAGACACTCCTATTTTTGATTTTTAACAAAGTGATGAAGGAGAGCTAGGTATTTGAAAGGAAGGAAGAGAACCAGAGAAATCTGCAGAGGGAGTCGAGATCCACTTAAAGTATCACAGTGTCGTGGTGGTGCACAGCTGACTGCACAAGGCTGCCGGATGGATGGAGATCAAAGTGATCCCATTCCTTCCCTCGTGGCAGCTTTATCTGCTGTAGCAACAGTAAATCAAACACCGCCAATGAAACAGCTGAATTTACAGTCCTTAAATACAAACAGGAAAAAGGGATCCTCAACAGCTCTTCCTCATTTCCCCGGATCTTGGCTGCAGGGAATCTCTCCCTCTGACCTGTGGGGCTGGGTTTCCATGAAGAATAGTGCAGGTGAGACCTGCAAGCTAACTGCCTTCTGTCTAAAGCATGCCATGCATTTTCCAGAGATTAATACCCATCAAACAAAATTCCTGCTGTAGAAATTCTATCACCACTCTTATCAAGCTGCAGTAGAGGTCATCTGCTTTTGTCTTTACAAATGCACATCTTATTTGATTTCTCCTTCTTTCCAGGTGCCACATTCCTATGTCTATATTTGGCATTTTAAATTGTCCTTTAGTGTCAGATTTCCCTTCTCCATGCTAATAAATGATCCCCTACGGTTTGAATAAGTTAAACAAATGGCACTGCTTTCATTCATGGTATTTCCACTTCTTTTTTCTGTTCTTATGACCCTTGATGCCCTTTGCAGCAAGTTGACACTTTCTGGAGTTACAGGTACAAGAGCTGGACATATTGTTCCAGAAGAGTTGTCATCAAAGCCAAATACCATTTGTGACATTCTTCCCTTTAAACATCCAACAATCATACTACTTTTTGACCATTTATTTTTGCACTGACAATCATATTTACTTTATTATCCACTTTATTCCCCACTGAATACTTTTCAGGGTCAACAGTCTGTAGGAGAGATGTTTTCCTGACATCAAGGAAAAATTACCTAGGTCCTGGACTTGCTGCAGATAAATGTCCTCAGGAATTAAAATCCTGCCTACTTATGCATCCTGTTATCTCAGTGACCTGTTCTCTGTCATCCACACCAAAGCAGTGCTGACTGATTTGCTCCCAGGTCACCAGTGGAAGGGGTCACGAGGCCAAAAACAGTCTCTAGAAACACACTGATTTTCTACTGACTCCTTAACATTTAATGATCTATTGATTTGCAGTATTTTTCCATGTTAGATGTGCGCTGTGTGGGTGCTGTGCTCTCTGCTTACTTAGACTTGTATGAGGTTAAAGATCACATTTGACTGAGAAAGGTTATGGCTCTGTGGTGGTATGCTTAAATAAAATGTTCTGTTGTACAAATGCCTTTCTTGGAAAAATCAGTTTGAAAAATGGTAATTTTCTCAATAAAAGTTTTCCACAAACTCATAGTGACTGGCATTAATATTTTTTCCCTCACTTAATTCTGTACTCAGTTAATTTTTCCACCTTCTATTTCATTGCTATGCTTCTCATAGGTGCCAGAATGAGAGGCTGTTGCCCCTCAGTCATCACATTTATCTTTCCTGAAAGTATTTGTGTACTATTTATCATTATTCTACTGAAGAAAAAGAGGCAAAAAGTCATCAACAGCCTAGAGAATTCTTTACCACCCATTTTTAAAGCTTTCATGTGCAAACTTGGCAAACCTGTTGGTTACAAAATACTTCTTCAACATTTGGTGCTTGATTTCCTTCTATGGTACCACTAGCATGGAAAATATTTCATCATGCCCCATTAATACTATCTGACTTGACTACAAATGCAACCAGAATGCATTACTGAGCACTTTTACTGCACTATTAGCATTCCAATTTTGCAATGGAGCAAAAGAAGTAACACACACACAAGCACATGCAACGTACACGCTCTTCCTCTTGAGCTCTAGTTCTGCTCCCCGTGAATGTCCCAATACCTTTTTATTTTCAGAATCGTAGCCCACAACTACTTGTTCATTGTTTCTATATACTATTTGATGTAAAATTCTCACTCTCTCCTTTCCCCACCCCCTTCCTAAAATTGCTTTCTCTACCTTTTAAAATTAGGTTTGTTTTTAGAAAAGTGTGACTTTTGTTTTTTTCTTGACTCGAACTTGCTGGACCTCATGTGTATCTCTCACCTACAATATTCAGAAGCATCTTTCACTACTAGCTGCATTATGGTTTAGCAGTAACAGTATCAGACACTGCATATGATATAGACTGATATCCTCTTGTGATTTAGGAGAGGTACTCCCCATTCAGTGTCCCCAGCAAGACTCTCCAAATCATGTGCCGCTCCCTGGCTCTGCTCTCCCCTCCCCTTTGCCCCTGTGGTGGGATGGAGGGGTAAATTGGAGGCACAAAGGGTAAAACTCATGGGTTGAGGCAAGAACAATTTACTTCAGACAACAAGGAGATAAGAAAATGAACAGTAACAGCAACAATATTAATAACAAAAGCACACAGAAGAGAGAGTGATTCATATGCTAAAATGCTCACTGCAGAGCCCATCCTGACTGCAGCCATGCTGCCCCCAGTAGAAAAGAGCCGTTCCCTTCCAGAAGCAATTCCCTTTCCCCTGTCACCATCAATGATGCAAGGTGGTACACAGAATAACTTCTGGGTCCTGCCCATGCCCCCTCCTGGCTACTGCAAAAATGAAGATTGTCCTGGCTGGAACCAAGCCAAGTCCTTCAAGAAAACAGCTTTTCCCACCAATAAAGAGTCGATGAATATTGTTTTTCAACCTGAATTGGTAGCAGACCTGTACATCTGTATCCTACTAAAATATGTTAACCCATTAATATTTGAGAGCATGTTTCTCTGGTGTAAACATCTTCAAATAGGCAATATATCCCTTGACATATTACCTCTCCCTTCTCCTTCCTCCCCCACATTTGATTGTTCCTATATAGGTTGTAGGCATTTATTTTAATATTCCAATCAATTGGATCTTCCCAGCAGGTTTCAGTAATAACAATTAGGTCAAAATATGCTCCCAAATGAGCAATTCAGGCTCCTCTTGTTTATTATGCAAGCTTCTAATATTGATGTATAGATGATTACAGAATTTCTTCTTCTCTGTTTTGTTAGTATCTTGATTAATTCTGTTCTAGACATATTAATTTGATGTTGAGTGAAAGCTCATTTTCCCTCTCTTTTTAGCTTCCTTACATCTTTCAGGCCAGTGCCTCATTAATGCTCTGTCCTTCAAAAGAACCAAGGCACAGAGATAGGATCAGCGACTCCCAGTTGTCTCTCCGAGCTGTGCTCCCTAAGACTTCTCCTCAAGTCATTATTCCTCTGCAGAAGACAGCCAGCTATGTCTTAGGAGCTGCAGGGTGGGAGCCTGCCAATGGACAGCAGCTCTAGAGGAACTGGGCAGCAGTAAATTGCTTCCCTCAGCAACTCATTTGTGTTCCTACAATGGTAATGTGGCTGGGTTTCTGCTGAGGGCTTTCAATCAGGCTTAAAGCAAAAGCATCCATCTGTGTCAAGGTGAAGTTTGGTCTGCCCTAAGGCATAGCTTGGGAAGGGAGCTATGCTGTGTATTTGTATTTATCACTGTTCCCAGTGAGGAGAGGGGAGCTGCTACTCCCCAGTAGTCATGTATAGATAGAGTTCCTTGATAGAATGTTTAGGAAAGCCCCTCTGAAAACTAATTCCTAACTGGTTTGGGATCATAATGATTTTTACTGTATCTTATGGGATCAACTAATCTCAAAAAGATTTCTGACTGTGATTCCCTCACTACAGCTAGCCCTGGAAATTCCTCTCAAAATACCACAGTCCACAGAATTGCACATTAAGGACTGCAATTCACTGCAGAGCTTAGTGACTTATCCTACATTTCATTAACTTTTAGGGCAACTTTAATGATGTACTTAGTTAAAAAGGAGATTGTTTCCATAATTTGAAAAAAAGCTGCAAACCTGCTCTTTTTGTCTGTAAGTATATATTTAAAGCAAGTGCAACATTACCCTTAGCTCTCCCAAAGTTTTGGCAAGTGATATCTTGAATTCTCTTGGCCGTGCTGCTGGATCGTATGCAAAAGCAATATTTGGCAGTGTGGAAGGTCCTGCTCTCTTAAACAACCACCCAGCTGGCTTAGAAGCAAAGCCTGGCTTGGTACAGCAGAGATCTATATGTGGCTGAATGATCCTTTCCATGTGCAGGGTGGAACACACAGTGCTGCTTCAAGCACGCCCCAGTAAAGGCACCAGCCTTTGGAACTGGATTTTGCAAGAACGGGCATTACAGGCTTAACAGGAGGATGCTGGGTCTACTTACAACTGAGGTGCCTGGAGGAGGGGAGTTTGAAGGTTGGTTCCCTAATCACAACCCAGCCAAAGTGATTGACTCACCCAGTGCTTGTGACAATGGCAATGTGTACACCTGTAAGCAAAGGACGCGAGGACGTGCACTGTAAAACTCCCTACCACCACAACCCTTGTGAGGTGTTGGGGATTTCACACATCTGAGAACTGGAACTTCTGGCTTGCCTCTGTGCATATGACACCATGGATAGTGGTAGGAAAAGCTGGCATATTGCAAGACTGGATCAGCTTTCACACTGCAGAAACCTTCAGTTAGAGAACTCGAGTACCCATTCACTCCAGTGCCCTGCTTCAAAAGCAACCAACTCCTTTTTCTCCAAAGGAAGATGCAATAACTTTAGCGTAAGCACTGAAGCATAAGCACTAGGGAAAATAAGCATGACTAGATGATGGTAGAAAGCAAAGGACATGAAAGTCACCAGATACCAAGGGAGGTGTCCCACAATTTCATGAACACATTGGACGCGTTTTTGCAGGCCCAGTGCAGGGTATATGAGACAAATCTGTCCTTATTTGCTACATATCCTGAGCAAGAAGGAAAAGGAGTCGACCTTTATGTGCCTCTGGCTCCACATCCTTCCAAGTATGCTCCAGTATCCCTGAAAAACCTGCTTACAATAAGTCTCCACCAACAGAATGCCTGTACATTTAGGGCCTTTGCCTCTGCCTTTATGAATCTTTGCTGTAACAACAGCAATTCTTGTTTTATTTTAGTGTTAATTTTACTTACATCTAGCAGGATCTTAACAGTAATAAATAGGGCTATTTGAAGCTAAAGTGATACTCAGTGACAAGCCACGCAATGGAATCCACACCTAAATCTTTGTAAGTCACACATCCTTATAGGAATAGCTAAAAGAATGGATGCTACCTCCTATCTGGGGTGCTAATCACCATTAAGTTTCTGCAAGTCATATTAAAATACATTAGAACAAATCAGTGGCACTATTACAAATTAAAATAGAAAATATTCGAGGCTCTAAATTGTGTGTTTATTCCACCCTGACTGTGTGACAATTACTGGATAAGTGTTGTCCCCAGTGAGGGGAAGGAACAGATGGCAGCCTGCTAAAAAGCACATACTGTATATCAATTTATTAATTACTAAATGCAATCTGCTAGACGTTCATCACAAGATACTTCAGCTATTAAATTTCAGAGGGATTAGGAATTCAAAACAAATTATTTTAATAATAATTAACTTAGCTATATGTATTGCAAGCATGTTATTTCCTTAGCTTAAAAGCCTGAAATGATTGGGTGCCATCTGTCTAACTACCATTACAATTTTTTTAATATCAAAAAGGGCATTTTGCTCAGGTACACAGACAAATGCTGAACAAAATGAATGAAAAATTAATGTTATGGGCATAGTAGGACACTTAGAAATCTCACCCTTGTTGGTTGATTACTAGAGCAGAGAACCTGCCTCTTCTAGGACAGCAATTTGTTTCTGAGAGGCTGGCTTGAAAAACCTTTACCATTTGTTAGCTCTTTCATGGTGTATCTAACAAATGCTGATGGTTTTCAACACCTTCTTGCAAAGGCCCTACTATATCACAAAGTCAACATCACAGCTGCGAGCTGGCAATCTACATTTCACATGCATGTGATGGCCTCAGAATAATTTTTTGTGCCCCAATCTACAAGTTGTGGAAATACATCCAGCAGGTCAAATAGTGTTGCAATTTACAACTGGCAGAGATGAACACAAATCTGAGCCTGTTCCTTCTCCTTCTGCAGTTCTGCCTCAGAGTCTAATAAGATATTGTTTAAACAAAGGGCCTAATTTTATGACTCTGTTGTTCAGAACAGGGAAATTGCAGAATGATTCATATGAAAATACAGAGAGAAGCCCATGTCTTAGATGCAAATTAGATCCACTGTCTTCAGCCATGACCCAAGCTAGGCAACTCTTTAAAGTCTGAGTCTCTGCTCTCTGACATTGCCTTCTGCAGAGGTGAAACATAATGGTAGAGTATTGAGACTTTTGAAATTTCTCTCATTTCTGAATTGACAGTCATGCACTCTTCTTAGAAGTGGCTCAGGATACCCATTGCCACAAGTGACCAATTGCTTGGTTTCATAACTACAATTTTTATTACGCTAATTGAAGTTTCAGACTTCTGAAATTAGAAAAATGGGTCATTTTATTACAACTCAATGCTAACAGAGCATAGAAAATGGAAATAACTCATTCAGAATGTCAGAGGGCACCTAGACAATTGTGTAATCCTTAAAAATTACATTACTTCATCTCATTTAGGTATACTGAAAAAATTCTCCCACTTTTAATTCTTTTCCTAAAATCTAGTGTCTTTGTAACAGTAAAGAACTGTAGAGAACCTCAACCAGCAGTCCTATGGTCTTTAGGTGTTTTTTTTGGTAGCACATGATAACTACTAAGGCAAGATAGTGTCTGAAATAATCTTTGAGGAAGAGGACTTTTGTGGATTTTTCTTTTGTTTCTAAGTCTAATTTGCCTTTTTTTTTCTTTAAGATAGAAATGAATGCATTAAAATCATACAGTTTGGGAGTAGGAGGGAGAATCTGCATGAAGGCATGTTTTAGAATCATTAATGAGATTGTTCTGCAATGAAATGCAGAAAATGAAAAAGAACAGTGTGAATCAGTAACACAAATCTTAGCTAAACATGAGGCCAGCAGCTAATTTCAGCAGTCTCAGGCAGAGTTATAGCAACTGAAGAGCACAACTCGGATGCTTTCCCAGTACTTTCTTTCAAAGTTAAAAATCCACCAGCAAACAGTGCAACTGCACAGCACTTGCAATGCCTCCTGAATGCACACAGGCAGCTGTGCTCATCCATTCTGTGTGTGTGCAAGCATCACTGGTGCATACACAATCACACTAATTGCATGTTTGAGAAACACAGCAAACACTGATTCTGTGATTAACATCTGGAAATGCAGGTCCTGGGAAGAAGACACAAGTCTCTAAGCTACTATGTTTGCTTGCTTGTCGGTTCTCTCTCACTTATCCTTGCATTTTTCTACTTCCACTGAAGCTTTCTCGTGCTTCTGAGCAGCAGCTGTACTTAAGTTGTAGGGCACAGAGGTTCCCCAGGGAACTAGGTTCCTATTTGAGCACCCTTATCCAAGAGTAAGAGATTAAACATCCCAGCATGGGTGATTATTGTATCTCAGTATATCCTGGCTTCCTCCAAAAGAAAATGGGGAAGGCTGGGCCAGGATGCAGCTCTGCAGCAGACAGTCCCATAGCTGAAATAAGCAGAGAGGTAAAACTGCAGAGGGCCCCATGGAGCACCTCTACCCTGCAGGTCACCCTCTGCCTGGGTTCCCACCTTTCTTCTTGTTTGGATACCAAACAATGCATCTCCATCCTCAAGAGATCCAACACTCTTCTAGAAAAGTCTGGTTTTGCTTCTAAATTCCCTTAGCTTGTAGTAAAACATTTCGGGTTTTAATGTTTTTATGTAACACTTTTACAGCTCTTTGAATTATGAAAAAACCCAAATTTCAGTTAGAAAAACATCCTTGAATTTTCAGCCAGAGCAGAGTTCAATAACCAAAGTAGCAGTGGATTCCATTCCTTGAAGGATTGTTTTCAGACACAGAAAATGACTAACCAACTGTCCCACAGAAGTATTATCCAACACTCAGTTTAGCAAGGAAGATGCACAGGGACAGGAATAATTCAATATGTCACAAATAGCCTAGATGTATTTAAAAAAAAAAAAATAAAAGGAAGAAGAGCCAGGATTCTCAATGTCTCGGTGTTTAAATTTCTTTTTCCTTAACCTAAATTTAAGAACTAAACCCAACTGTTTTCACACTGAACAGAAGAGGAAACATTTCAGTTGGCCCAAAGGCACTCAGAAGAAACCCCAATAAATGAAGGCCTAATGTCACAGAACTGCTGGAGGACAGAGTGGGTACATTGTTCCTTCGTAATTCAATACCCAGGCAGTGCAGAAACTCACCTGGGGCCAAGGGAACCAGATTCAATTCTTTCTGCCTGAAGTGAACTGAATCTGCATATTCCACCTCCCAAGACAATGCACCAACTACTTCTGCAAGGTATCAAGGGACCACCAAACCTCCGAAGCCGATGGCATTCTATTTTGCATAAATAATTCAAATGCACTGGCATGCTGAGCCTCAGTTAACAAAGCTGTTCCATAGCACAAATCCTTCCTCCCCAACTCCTTCTCCCAGGCTCAATGAACATTTCAAGTGAGAACAAAAAAAACAGCAATGACAAAGGGAAACCCATGTGGGTCTCTCTTGCCCCCACAGGTGGATTTGGGTTCAGTCTCCTGCCTCAAATCAAAGAATGAGTATATTTGAACATGGACCTTTCAACTCTTCAGTGAGCATCCAACAAAACATAGCACGTTCTGGCCTATGTTTTTCCAAACTGCTCTTAAAGTTACCCAAAGAATCCTGACATCTATCAGCTGGCTGCCAATCTCTTCCAGACCAACACAGTAACATTTACAAGGGACTTTAACTGGGATTTTTGTATGCAGATAGAAAATACTGAAAAAAAACCCAAATCCGACTAAACTCAATGGCATTCAAACTTTTCTAAAACTGTTGTAAAAATAAAAGTCAAATGGACTAAATTACTGTCATCTGTCTCCTATAAGAACTGCATAGCAGTACCAAGGCCAGAAAGCTTGGCTTGCAGGGAGCAGTCATAGTAGAATAACAGGCTGGGTAACAAAGGGGGAAGGAGAAGCAAACAGAGCTGGGGAAAGAGTGTGAAGCATCAGAGAAGTTACCTATGGAGGTAAGAACAGGAAGTGTTTGAGCAGAAAATTGTTCCTTCAGACACTGCCCCAAAAGGAAACAAAGGTGAGAATGGCCCTGTGCTAGCAGGAGCCTAGGAATTTACTGATAGCAGCTTATTTTTATTGATAGCAGCTTATTATGGGGGAGGAAATGCCCCCATTCACCTCCATACAGGAACGAAGAGTGAGGTAGCTCCTGGTTTTTGGAAAGTTAACTTTCACGGTGATGCCATAGATGGTTTTTCACAAAAACACCTTTTCATGTAGCTACACAATATTTACAGTATTTCAAAACTCAGTCCCATCAGTATGAATTGCAACACCTTCTTGATACTACCAAAGCCCAAAAGCAATACAGTTTTTCTGTTTGTATATATCTGTGTCTTGTATTTTTCATTCTATATATATATTCTTGTTAGTAGTGTCAAAGGTAGAATTAAGATAATTTTTTTTTTAATCTTTGGAAGAAGATTAAGATGTGTTGAGAGATGGGAACACTTCTACTACCATCAGCTGTGCTACATCCCCTCTTTGAATATACAGCTTTAAAAAAAAATACTTTCATAAAATACTTTATATAAATAGATATCATAATGCAATTGTTTCATATTTTAGGCAACAATCTTGACCAAGCATAAAGTCACAACTAGATGTTTTAGACACTAAGGAAATAAATGCAAGGGGAAAATGGTCATTTTCTGGAGAGGAATACAGGTGAAATAGGGATCTAAATATTGCACTACATTGCTGGTAGCAAATTAAAAATTATGCAGGTCAAATCTGAAAGAACAATATTGGTGAAATGCACCCTACAACCTATTTCTCTACCAGTATTTTTCTGAGATGGTCCAATAACACTGCAACCTTAAAGCTTATTTTAAGTGCCGTAATTTTCCCTCAATTCATGTGGCATGCAGTAGCCATGTGTATATATATGTGTATAAAACTGGCACACATTAGTTTGAAAGAAAGACCAAAACCAAAGTTAGAATGGAATTTGGTACTCACCTCCTTCTCCCGACCCAGAGCCATTATCTGAAAAAGAAAGAGGAGAAAGGGGAGGGGAAAAAGAAAAAGAAAGCAAATGAAAATATTGCTCCAGGAGCAGCTGGTTGTTCAGGAACTTGTCACTGTAAAACATTACACAGATGTTACATTTCATGAGCCAGCTGTAAAAACAAACATCCCACATAAGGTCTGGCATCCTTTAATATGGTTTGTCCATACTCACTGTGCCCTAGTCTCTCTCTTCCCTGTCAAGACGTTACTCTAGGCACAGCATTATTCAATACTAAAACCAAATATCTTTCTTAGCCCCTTTTCAACTGTTAAGAGATTAAAATTTGATAAACCCAAAAAAAGTACAAAGTCCAATTTTGGAATGTTTATTTTCCATTACCCTCTGGCCCTGGGAGTGGTACTTCAAGGAGTACTTCAACACATAATTCACTTGAATACAGAAGTACCTCCAGAAGACAACTAGTCCTCCAAGTAAAGTTGATTTAAGTCATCTAATGACAAAATAGCTTCTCTCAGTTGATTCAATGACTTTGTGTAAAGATGCTCTAATGGCATTGTTATTTCACTGACATTTGACTGACTGGATTAGCGTCTGATGAGTGACAGCTTTCAACTGGATCCCATCTGCATTAGCAGTTCAAGTGTCAGCTTCCTCACCACCCCCGGCCAAGTAAACCTACTTCAGAGCCTCATGGAGCTGTTCAGGGATTTAGCACGTGCATCCCGCTGGGCAGCACTCTGCACAGGCTCCAGCTAGCATGGCAGTGAAGACAAGCCCTCAAATACATGAACTGAGTCACAAAACTCCCTGTCTTTCTTGCTCAAAGGAGGAGTAGAGGAGAGAATGGAATGGCAACTACTGTCAGTGAATTGTTTCCCATTCCCATTAGATTAGCTTCTCTGGAAGCTGAGGAGAGGAGACAAGCTGAGCATGCATTCTGCTCATCCCACACCTCTCCTTTCATGCCTGCTTTGGTGATGGAGAAGGCAGCTGAATTTATGTGCTAAAAACTGAAAGAAGAAGGAGGCCAGACAGAGAGAGGAGTGGGAATCTTACTTCCACACATGAAGTCATTGTTCACATCAGAGGAAAAACCAAACTCTCTGTTTGCTCAGCTCCCTCCCCTGCTTTTCTTTAAGGAGCTGTATTTCTAAGAATAATTCCCTTTAGTGCGTGGATGAACGTGTGAAATTCCACGTTACTGGGTCACTTCACACATTAAAAATAATCTCCTGTCACATGGAGTATCAGGAATAGAGATTTGTTTTTCTTTCTCCTTAATTTTCCCCTCTGTCCTCCTATACCACTGTTTGGTGTCTAACAGACTGAGCTTATAACTTTATAGCAATTAAAGCAAAAAACCAGAAGGCTCCTTTTTACATCAATAGTGACCTGCTTTACTGACAAAGCAGGCAATCCTATATAAAATGTCATTGTTGAGTTACTGAGAAATATGCCTTATGATGCAGTATTGCTTCATTAAGAAACTTGGGAGAGCATAATTTACTTATAGGAGTTAATACATAGGATTATTTGTGGTGGTGAAACTGTGTCATAAGCTGTTTTGGGAGAGAGGAAGCTGACAAAAATATCAGCAAGTTCACCATGTAATGGTGAAGACAACAGGCAAAATGTCTCAAAGAAGCTTGGCTTTCTCTGTGTCTTTATTTCCAGCTCTCACTCTCTGACTGCTGTCCCCTGAGGTGAGAAATGCTGCTCAGCCCCAGCCTGAGGGGCTCTGACTAAATCCTGTCTGCATGGGGCAGGGCAGGTACACACATGGAAAGCGCCCTGTAGATCACGGAGCTGATCCTCAGACCACCCATCTCTATAGATCATTGGCTTGATATACATGAACTACAGCTGGCAGGACATCACAGCAGCAGGACAGATTAATTTCTACTTCTCTGGACTTTCAGTTCTCAAAAAGGATTAAAAAAAAAAAATTGTCATCCTCTATAACACTGTATCATTTTCAACTTTTCCCTGGGAGCTATGCTAGGACTCTTGTCTCCAGGGTAACCATGCTAAACTAAGCTGGTGTTCCTGCTTTTTTTTCTTTTCCTGAGCCTTGGCTAGATTTTCCCAGGCAGCTGCTGGTTAAAAGAGTAGCATTTTTTTCCAGTTTACCCGGACAAGCAGCCCTACTCTTTTCAGCCCTTAATGAATTCAGCGTTTTCAAAAGTTGCCTCCATGCACCAAGACCTGTCAAGAAAGATGCTCAAAGAAGCTGGGCACAAACAGCATTCCCCCAGCCACTGGTCAGTAATTAGAGGAGGACTGATTGATCTCTACTTAAGCCACCCTTTTCCAAACAGGTGGCTTTTCCTTCAGGGTGTTCAAGGCCAGGCTGGATGGAGCTCTGAGCAACTGGGTCTAGTGGAAGATAATCTCTACCCAGGGCCGTGAGGTGGGAACTGGATTATCTTTGAAGTTCCTTCCAAATGAAACCATTCCATGATTCTATAAAAATATGCTAATATACAAATATACAGGCTTCTGCTGTGAGCTGCTTTTATCCATAAGGAGTTTCTGGATAAAATACACAAAGAAGGACTTGGATCAGACACAGCATCTGAATGCTGTAAGCACTCAGCTACAGTCAGAATCTCCTTTTTTGTTCTTTCTGAACAGGAGCCAATTCTGTACTGTGGGTCTGCTTTGGTGCAGAGGCAGAAAAAACTCCCCAAAACCAAAAACGTTTGCAGACTCCCTCATTCAGGAGGGATGGCTTTTAACTCAAAGTAGCATGAAAATTGAACCCATCTCTTCCCCATTTAGGGCAACAGCTCCAAACTGCTAAGTACAAACAGGAGGGCAAACAGTCCACTGACAAATGAAGCAAGAAGACCCTTCCATAAGCCACTCCTGAGAGAATAATTCCTGTGTGTTTCTAGTTCTGCAAATAGCTTTACTCTCCTTTTTTATTTTTTTTTTTTATTTAGAAATCCCAAGAGAAAGCAGTGAACTGTGGCTTCCAAATGTATACAGTGCATTGAGAAACTGCAAGTATAATCAAGTACTACATCGTTGTGTGGTTACATTTTCATGTGCATATAATACAAATCTGGCAGCAGTCAAAATCAATATTAAAACCTGTATATGCAGACCCAAAATTTCAGCCATACATTCTCTTTCATTTCTCTAAACAACCATTTTTAACATCAAAACTTGCATTTTGTTTATTTCTAAAGCACCTATAATTGACTCTTTTTTAAACGTTGCTTATTTTAGAATATTGAAAATCTGACAGTCTTCTGACAAAGGAGATAAATAAATATGCTGCAAATCACCTATGTCTGTAAAATTTTAATCAAAATATTACCTGCCAAGAAACAGAATAATGATTAGTGACTAAATCACTCAGTGTAGCCTGTTCTAGTGCCATAGCTACAGAAGGTATCAATCCCTAGAAAACAGGAAGTATTTTATTCTTATATGAGATTCAGAAGTCTGATGTACTTTAAATATTAAACACTAACTGTTGTTCCAACACTAAGGGGAAATTTCATCCTGTTGTCTTGGGTGCGTCCCACCAGGATGAAGCTTTGCTTTGAAAAAAACAAAACTCTGACTAGGAAACCAGTGAATCTGTACTCGTCTCCCAGTGATGCCCTAGAACAAAGCATTTTAATAGCAAATTCAAAGGCAAGTAGTGAAAATTAATGGAGGTGTACAAAACACCTTTTAATTGGAGTATCTGACTCTCCATTACACGTGTAACAGATCAAGAACACAAATATGTCAGCGTCTTGGCAGGGCATGGAGAGGTTCTGGGTGATGGCTTTTATCATCCCATATTGTCACGCCGCCCGAAGCACGCCAGGCGCTCCGGGAGCAGCAGGTACCATTCTACTGCAGCTCTGCCGAGGCACTCGAGAGTGTAAGTGCAATATGCAGCCTCAGTCAGAACCTCTGCTTCACAAATGTGTTTTCAGTACTTTCTGGAGAGTTGTGCTTCAGCACGTTTCTTTATCTGTAGTTTTAGCACTGAGTGCTAAAAAACTATGCTGCGTTTCCTGGGCTTTGCGTAGGACTTAAAGAAAAGGAGAGGAAAGTTGAAAAAAATTCCCGTACCAGCTGAATAATGCAGTAATTAGCTGCCAGCAACCTGAGGCTGAGAAGAATTGATTTTTCATTTTGAAATCTCTTTTTCTTAGTAGAGTAGAATGAATATATAAACAAACACTTTTTGTTGTTCCTAAAACATTATTCGAGATTTTTTTTTTTAGGGTTAGAAATAAACCTTTGTGCTGTGTGTCCATGTCTTAAAATGACTTAGGCATGAAAGTAAAAGATATTATTTACCCATACATCCTCAGTTCAAACCTTTATATTTCTTGGGGTTTTTTATAGTAATATGTCAGTCCTCCAAAACTATATTGCATTTTTTTTCTATTTCTGCAGCATCTGGAGATAATTTCCAGGTGGGAGATTGGGAAAGACAGTAGATTCTGCCTGAGGGATGCTGGAATTATGCTTCTGAGCTGGGCACAAAACACAGGCTTCCTTCAGTATTAGGATTAAGAACACAGATTGTTTTGGACCTTACTAAACATGAGCCAGACCTCAGGATAGGTCTATGGTGCAGTCAAAGGCCTTAGAGCAGCTGGTGTGAACCACTCTGCTTTTAAATGAGGTAACTGGGACTGGCAGCAGTGAGGACTAGGTACCCTGCATGTTCATTTACCCTAATTTCCAGATAAGATTCTGCAGCTACCAGTGAGCTCCAGGCCAGATAACTCTAAATTGTCATTGCAACTAACCAACATAAAGTTAGTAAGGGGTGTGCATCTGACCCACAGTCATGCTTTTGGCTGCCATATAGATGTAACCTTGTTTAGATTAATCTGAGCAACCAAAGATGAGGGATGTCCCCCAATTTAATATTTTGTATGTATGTATGTACCAAAGACTGCAGCTGTTGACACTACTAGGTCGTTTAATTTCATTCTGAGAAAGCCAGCCACGTGTCTTGTCTCACCAGCTTTGAATCTACCCAGACGTTCAGAACACCTCTGGTGGCTACAGTTTCTGTGTCTAAGAGCATGCTGTAATATTCAAGACAGTGAAAACCTGTCCCATGTATTTGAAACGTGGAAAATCCATGCTTTAAATGTGTGGAAAGACAAGAAAAAGGCAAGTTCATTAGAAATGTGAGGTAGAATGATTTTGTAAGTAATGCATTAATGACCCAAAGTCAAAGATGAGGCCTTGAATACAGGTAGAGCAGCAGTCAGGATGATCAGTGTCACTTGTTGGATGCCACACTAATTCTACATACCCAAAAAATAAAAGTCCTAAAGCAATGGCTAATTTGGAATCTACTCCAAATTTCTTGAAAGCCTTTGATGGATATCAAGGCTCCTCTATAAGCATCACAGAAGCAATCATAATCTATTTTCTCAGATAAAGTATTTCAACTTGTATTTACTAATCTGTTAGCATATCAGGATATATATCAGATTCCTTGTCTAGAAAAAGGTTCCACTTCTAAAGAGGACTCGGGCTTTCATGCTTTTCATAGAATTATTTCATTCTGTGAAAAGCATGAAAATTTTAATTGCTGGAATTAAGGGCAAAACTAGAGCTAGCCATAAAATATCATTCATTAATGACACAAAGTGATGTTTTACATACCAGAATAACAAGGTCCTCTTGATACCATTGTTATCTCTTTCTGGTGCTTGCAAGCAGCTCTCCTGAGGAAGCATTCATTTTGGTAAGTGTCTCCATTTGATCCACAAACTGGAATATAGTTTGTGTGACACTGGAAAAGAAATTATAAAATAACCCAGTCATACAGAAATCAAATGATTAGTCTCAACTGCATATTAATATACAGGAAGATAGCTGTGTTATTAACAACATCTTATAACCCCTTTTGCTAAAGAATGATTTGAAATATATTAGTTTTTCAGTATCACTATATGTATTCCTCTAGGATCACTGAAATAATAGTCTAACTCCACATGGACTGAACATAGGAATTCAGTAGGAAAGATTAAAAGCACAAAATAACTATGGTGGGACTTTGTACTGGCTAGAGGGAATATGTCAGGCATCTAGAAGTATTTGAAGGATAAACACTAAGGAAGGAGAAAACTTCTAGATAATACAAGAAAGTATGACTAGGCTCAGGGGGATGAAACTGAGTAAAGGAGAATTTAAGGAGAACAGTGCTTAAGGGGAGATTTGCTGACCTTTTTGGTCAGAACAGTCTTACAAAGGAAGTGGAAACAATCACAAGGAAGTGGAAACAATCACCATTTCCATTAAATTCAAGAACATCAGGAGTCTTTTACTTGGTCAACAACTATAATGATGCATTCCTGTTACTACACTGAAAAATTTAAATCTTAAATTTAGTAGAATTTGGTACAAATATAAAGAACAAAAGGAAGAAAGGAAAACATCATTCAGAAAAGCTTTTGCAGAAGCTACCTGCCTTTTGCTTTTCTCTTATATTCTAACAGAAATGGATTATAAACCCCTTGTACACATAATGTGCATTAAGATGCTGGGACCACCAAACTGCCCAACATCCAAGAGTGCTGCACGACTTCCTGCTGAACTGGCATCCAAAGCCTGCTTCACAGCATGGAAGGGGATGCAATGGTAACTGTAGTGTCAGACACCTTTTGCGTTTCAACATTCCAATGTAAAAAGAACTCAACCAAAAACAAAAACCAAGAAGCAATGGTGAAATACAGAGTAGCTACCAAATTTCTTAACCACACAAAGTTTATGGTTAAACTGGTATAGTTCAACCTGTGAGAGTTCATGCAGAAATAACATTAGTTAAGCTAAAATGACTTAAAAATACAAGAGTTTCTTCTCCAAATTGTGGAGTCTCTCCCACAACAGTTTCTTTGTGCTTTGACATACATAAAGGTCAGAATACTGAAATCTTAAAACATAATCTTGAAGGGTATTACCCTCCAATCCTTTGTCATCCTGCTATAGATGACCAACTGAGAACGAACTAAGCAGGTATGGACAGAAATAAATCATGCTGCCAGCTCTGAAAATTATTTCTAATAGTTTTGTAATACTTTCCCATAGTGAGTAGCTCTCAGACACTCAACCACAACCATTAGTCCTGTGACATGCCATGCTGAACAGTCATTTCTAGAGAGTAATTAACAGGCAACTCCTGAGGGGGACAATACCTGCCAATAGATAATTCTCTGTTCAGTGGATAATCCTCTATTCTCCGTATGTCTCTTTGTGATGTTTTAAATTTGCAGGTTCTGTGCTGAGGACTGAAAATGAAAAGGGATTCCTTTTTCACAATTTGGTAAGCCTTTAGTGACTTGGTACAGTACAGCCCAAAGTTCTCCTGTGAGACTCTTTAGGACTAAAGTTTTCTTGTGAGGAACTCCTCTAATACCTCAAATGGCCAAAAGGGAGAACATCATCTCATGCACAGGATCTGCTCAGCACAGTGTGCCGTGGGAAAATCCATCCAGTGTTGTGTAATTTCAGTTTCCAACATCTGAATGGGTTGTAAGATTTGCTGTCAGTTTGCTCCTTTTCCTATTCTGTCCTATTAAAGTGCTTATGTTATTAACCTGATTGCTGTCAAGCGTTTCTTACTGAGATTGGAAAAGAGCCCCATGATGCCTCTCTTGCTCTTCACCCACCTCATCCATCTTACCTCCCCCCCTGGTTCACGACACACTCACTAGGTGTTGATCAGTTTTTCATTCAGGTTTTGTAAAACTCATCCAAAATACAGCAAAAGATCTTTTAGCTTTTGCTGCCATGACATTATAGCTGTTTCAAACAACACTGAAATTTTCCCTAATCAGAAGAAACTTTGTGCCAGTCCTGGCCTTAGTTCAGGGGTGGCTGTGATTAGTTGTGCCCCTCTGCTCCCCAAAACACTCCTCTGTCATGCAGACCTCATTGCAGTCACAACTTCCTTGTGAGGGAAGGAGGAGAGGCAGGCACTGATCTCTACTCTGTGGTCACCAGTGATAGGACCCAAGGGAATGGCCTGAAGTTGTGTCAAGGCAGGTTTAGGTTGGATATCAGGAAAAGGTTCTTCACCCAGAGGGTGTGTGGACACTGGAACAGGCTCCCCAGGGCAGTGTTCACAGCACCAACTTGACAGAGTTCAGGAAGAATTTGGACAGTGCTCTCAGACACATGGTGTGACTCCTGGGGTGTCCTGTGCAGGCTCAGGAACTGGGCTCAATGACCTTTATGGGTCCCTTTCAAATCAGCATATTCATGGATTCTCCAGCAGGAACATCTCACCTGACCACAACCTGGATCAATTTGATTTTGCAACTCTCTTGGGTACATTTTTCTAAAAATTTCCTTCCTGGATGGGACCAGTGGCACAATTATCCAGCTCTGTGATGAATAGGAAAAACACCTCTGGAAGAACAGGCTGATATTCCCACATCTTCCTTTCAGTGCCTCTTCAGCTGAACCACTGTACACAAATGTGTCTATTTTCCTTTGAAAGCCTTGCAATATCAGAAAAAATTAGCTAGCTCTCAGATAGTCTTGCATGTGAAGAACCTAACAGTTTCGGCTGGGTGTGTGTTGCCTGGATATTTTGGTGCTGCTAGTTGCAGCAAACTGAGTAAGCTCAATTAAGTTTGAGAGTTAAAGGGAGATTTTCAGGCTGCTGTGTCTGAAAACCACAGTATCTTCTCCTCAACCATGGACTCCTTTCCTAAGAGTATAGAATAGTTTTTTTCAAGAAGTACAAGTAAACATGCAAGTAGTTTAAAAACAATATTTTTGTAAAAAAATACACTCTTCAAAACAAAGTAACAGTTTATCACATGGACTAGTTCTATTTTTTTTTTTATGTCTTCAAGACCTTGTTATTAGGAAATCACAAAACTTACCATCTACAGAAAATAAATTAAACCTTTGGTTATCCCTGGGTTGTATTTCTTTTCCTCTTTTTTTTTTTTTTCTTTTTTAGTCATTACTGAGCTTTGATTTTACTGTTTCTCATAAATAAATGTTACAGACAGACTGAGACAGATGATAAAGCCTCTTCTCATAAGTTTTTTTTCTCACTTTAAAAGGCAGTTAGAACAATGTCCCCAACACAGGTGAACAAAACCCTATCAAAAGCCATCTCTGAAACACTGGAATCCAAAACCAGTGTAAGATCATATACACACCACTGCTATTCTGGTTCCCCTTGATTTATTATTTATTGGAAACAGAACACACAATTATTTTTAAAACACTGAAAGACAGCCCACTCCAGGGTTTGCTTATAACACTGCCAGCTCTTCCAGTTTTACTGTGAATCTTGTACATAATATTTCATACACTTGTCCTGGCTATAGACTGTGAAAAAAAAGAACTGCTGCATTGTTTTTTCTCTAAAATTGTTGGTGGCAGGAGGGGAATTGCCGTGATAATTATAAATACTGTAAATGAAAGGCTCAAAACTGACAAAAATTTGAACCTGCTATTTACTTCTTTCTGAAACTTCAAAAGACATTTTATCACTTTTTTTTTCCTGAGTAGGACTAATTCATTGTTCTAATTCATAACCTTTATGATCACTGGTGACCCTGCTGTTATCTGGTCCAATCAGTGCCATTGAAAAAGGAGCTAATGAGTCCATAAGCCATAAGAGTCCATAAGCCTGTTGCTGAGCAGAATTTTTGAAGCAGTGACTTTACAAGAGTAGAAAGATTTGTTAGAAATGGCAAACAAAAAGGTGAGCAGCCCTTACCTGGAACTGACACGCACATTTCAAGCCATCACCCTCTTCCTTGCACACTCCTCCATATTTACATGACGATTCATCACACGCTCTTACGTCAGACTCCCTTACATTTAGCTCTGCAGAAAAATTGAAAAATGAGATAGAAAAGAAATTGTAAGATGAGTTATTTTGAGGACTGCCTTGTCCTTCAACCCTCTAAGGAGCCCCACTCTCTTACTCCCACATAGAAATTAAAAATGCCAGAGCTGTTGCCCAGGCTGCCCTGCATGGGCTCAGCCCTGCCCCTGGGTATACCTGCCCTGGTATACCCTGATGGGTATACCACAGTATAAAACCCTCCTCCACAGAAGTTGTCTCTAGCAGGAGTCAGGAGGTTTACACAGGTTACAGCCTGGGTTTCTCATCTGCTGCCTCTTTTTGCTTTATTCTCCACAAATGTCCTGAGGAAGTAGAAAAGCTGAACCATCAGAATTTCTCTGCCTGGTTTTCCAGTCTCTGCCATGGCCACATTGTTATCCTTCAGACTAAAAATAAACCCAACTGTGTTTAAACTATTATAATTTGCTTGCACTGTAGGAGCCAGGGTAATGAACCAGAGATCTGTGTCTTAGCTCTGTGCATAAAAATATGGAGCACAAGTGGCAGCTCCTGTCACCATAAGCTTGCAGCACAGGCATAGCTGGCAAGAGGGAAACCAAGGGGCTTTACATATCAACTGCATAGGCACTAGCTCCAGCACAAAGGTCACCTAACTAACCTCAAGCTCTTTTTGGATATCACAATCCAAGGCTAGTTTTAAAAGAGAATAATTATATTCTTTTGAAATAGGTATTTGATTTGAATTATATATAGGAAAGAGAGCAAAAGAAAGCACAAGTGGGATAACGGAAGTGGTCAGTGTCCACCTAAATGTGACCTCATCAGGCTGGGTAGGAACAGTGCTGGTACTATTGATTCCAGTGGGAAGGTGAAAATAACACCAAGGGCTCTGGAAAAATCCCCTTACACTGTTAAGTGTGCAATGAAATCAGAGGATATCATTCAAAGATATCTGTGCTACAGTTCAAGCCAGAAACCTTCAGGACTCTATAACAAGTATGATCCACTAAATGGATTCACTGTGATTTAAAATAATGTCTGTGACTTTTAATAAGCAAGTCCTATCCAGAAAACTGGCTTATAGAAAGAACTGAACACCAGCCATCCAGAAATGGGGAAAGGTAGGTCAAAAGCAGAAGAAAATAATCCTCACTGCCACTTAGAGTCTTAAATAGGCAATCAGCCTCCTCCTCACAGCAGTATCAGCACTTTGGTATGACAGTGATAGACACCCTTGAAAACTGCTCCTATGTGTTTATGTAACATTATACACCCACATATATAGCTTATATAAATAAATAAATAAATAAATAAATAACCAAACAATAATTACTGTAATAAATTTTACCACTTTTGCCTCATGATTCTGTATTTAACATTGCAAAATTATGTATTTTTTCATGGCACTGAAGTTACAGGGCTACAGCTCAGTGGAAAGTCCAGTTATAATCCACGTATTTTTTTTGTCAACCACGAGAAAAAATTGAGAAACATATTGATTCTTTTCCCTCTGTATGTCCATCACTCCCAAAGGCATAAATGAGGAGGGCAGTGTCTGTAACAATGGGCAGATAGGTATCCTGGTTGCCATCACAACCCCGTGCCTGTGTTCTCTAATGTTATTCTTAATGTCGCCACTTATCAAGCGTGACTGCTGGGTTGTAGGGACCGAGCTAATGTGACAGAACATCGCAGCTTTTCAATTTAATGTGTTCATGACTGGCTCCTGAAGGAAATGTGCCCTTCTCTCTCTTCATGAAGATCTGTTCCACGAAGATGCACAAACTATCAAAATTAATTAAGGGGAAATGATTGCCAGGTCTGAAAGAAAGGTCCACCTTTAGTGATACCACATTTGAGAAAATGGAATTCTAGAAAGGAATAACCATACAGTCAAATTAGAGCGTGCACTGCTTTTAAAATACTGTGTTCATCAGGTCAGGAAAATAATGAGATGTTGGTCCCCCCTACTCAACTCTCAGCTGAGCATGCTGGACTCAGTGCTTTGCAACATCCTACCCCATGCTCCCAAACCAGCAGAAGAAACCCCTCGGCAGCTCATCCCCTGCTTGAATTTCTGGGAGTCTACACAATGTCCAACTGCCTAAGCAGTGTAGTGCTGACTTTCCCTCAATATTGCTGTTCCCCCAGTGTGGAGAGGGCACACAAACATCCAGAAAGGAGCCCCTTCACCACAGTTACCTCACTTTTTTTGCAGATGGGAAGGACATGGTGGGCTCAGAAAGAGAGGCCATATATCAGTTTAGAATCAAGGCTGAACTCAAGATGTACTTGTTCATAGCTTAGCTATTGCTCTGCCTGTGAAAGCCAGAGAGTGAGGGAAAGATTTCAGAACAAAACTATAAGAAAGGATATGAAGATAGGGGTGCAGAATTAGACCTTGTAAACCTCTTTCACACCAAGAAAAAAAGGCTTTTGGTTGGTTTCTTGTTTTTTTTTTTTTGATTGCACAGGAGGAATTAAGAGGACAGAAAGCACATTGTGCTTTTAATGTTTTTAAATTTTTTTAATGCTTTCTTAGTGCTTTTCATTTTAGGCATGGACTGTTATTTTTTCCACATAATTGATAAATACTGATTATAAACTTTATGGCATTAAACGAACGCTGAGCAGGAAAGGTCATGCAGAGACCAGGAGAAAACATGATTTTCCAAAGTTGTACAAAAGACAAGATATCCTGGTGATTGGCACTTGAACACGACAGATGAACTTTATTCTGTGACAGGATGTCACTTAATCCCTTATTCCATTCAGTGGCAAATTCCAGCAGCAGCAAAATCAGGTGCCAAACATGTGCATGATTACATCTGATGGAATCACGAGCAGCGGGAAGTGTGGTGGCTATAATTACTTCTGCACCCACAGCATTCTGCTCAAAAATGAATACAGGTGGATGGGTGGATGGATGTTAATGGAGTGATGTGAGGAGGAACTGTAGATGTCTTGCATGTCTGAAGTGTGCTCTCTTTTCAGTGAATTCCCCACAGACAGAGAATTAAAACGGGATTTCTGCAATTATTTCCAGAAGAATGGAATCATCATCGTAAGAACAGATCCATGAGAGGGGCAAGAACATGTAGCAAATGGTTTAGGGTAATTTCTTACATGTTTCTTTAATGCCTATTGTAACTGGAATTTCAGCAGGTATAAATAAGAGAAAGCCTCAGTGTGATTCATTACACACAGTGAGAATATGCTATGTACTAATCCATCAATTCCCAAGAGAAAATATAATTAGCGCAATTAAATCAGGCTTCCAAATTTATGATAAAATTAATCTCCAAAGACCTGAAATGAGGTATTAAAAATGATTTGCTAGTATCTTTTCAGCCAATACACTTCCTGGTTGTGTGAGGCCTGGCTGGCACAGAGCAGCTTACAAAGACTCACAGTAAGGTCTTCCAGGTTTGTCTTTTTCCTCTGTTGAAAAGAATTCACTATATGAAAATGTGTTACATCACTAAAAATGAGGAAAGCCTTCTCCATTTTGACTCCTTTCAGAGAATATGAAATACAGCTCAATACAAGTAGCTGTAGATTAGCTTTTTGCCTGTGACCTGAAAATTCATTGCTCTGAGGTTCTTGTTATAAGGTAAATTACATGTGTCAAAATGCTGAACCTGAAGATGAAATCAAATTTGTAGCTTTAAGTACATCAAACATGTTTCCATCTGGATACCTCAAGAATAAAGTAAAATCTAAGATGGACAAATCGGTTTGCTTTGCTTTTTCAAAACTCATGTTTCTCCTGGGGTTGGCAATAGTACATAGTAATGATGAATGGATATAAGGAACCAAAAAATACCTTTCCCACACAAAAGTGAGCATGTGAATATTGTAGCTGTTCCTGAGAAAAAACTCTCTCTGCCTGCCTATCTGTTTTCTCTTTCTCTATCTGTGGGTAAGATCCCAAACATTTGAGGTGTCGGACCCCTTGTTGCCTTTTGCTCTTGACCTGTGGGTTTGGTAAAAAAGGGGAAGCAATTTCCACCATTTGCATTAGAGGGAAAAGGCAAGGCTTTTCTGTCCTCCAAACAGTTTGTTCTTTGTGAAGCCAAGCTTTAAATTAGGATGTACAACCTCTCATGAGGTCATATGTAGATACATCCACATGGACAGACCTGGGTGACTTAGTAAAAAGTCTTTAACTCTACAGCTTAATAGAACCCCCAAAGTTGCAAGAACGGTTGAGTCGAGTCAACATTGGCTTGGAAAAGGGCTCAGGAGAAATTATATTGTGTAGGGATATGTTAGAGCACACAAAGTCTACTGGAGATGGTGATGGTATGATTGGATGAGCTCTTAGGACCACAGAACAGAGTCGAAGAAGGTAAAATCTGATGAACAGAAAACCTACACTGGCTCAGTTTTGGAAGTCACTCTTATGACTCTGGATTGGCTTGGGCGAATCACTGGCTTTTTTTTTGGTTTTGCCAAATTATTTATAAATTAATGGAAAATTTAATGGGAAAAAAAAGAAAAAACAAACACAACCCAAAAAACCCCAACAAAATCTTTCTCTTATGAAAGGAATGATAAAGCTGAGGTGCTCACATGACCAATACAGTAATAACCTGAGTCTTAAATCTAGCTCTTGAATAAACCTTTACCTGCCAGTCACAGCCTTTGCCACACAACAAAGATGATACTCAGAGCCAGCCCTCCTCCGATCCCATGCTTCCCAAGGACAGTCTGTCTAATTCAGCCAGGTGAGTTTGAGTGGTACTGCAAAAAAGGTTATCCAGGGAAGTATTTTGGATGTCCCTGGAATACCTCTGCTCACCTCCTGCTGCCAGCTCAGAACAAAACTGCACAATTCTCCTGTAAATCCTACCGATCCCTTGCAGACATACGAGCATCCCATCTGGTAGTGGCTTCAGTCACTTCAGATTTCCATCAGCTACAGTGACTCTGACATTGGTTCAGACACTTAGCTCACATGCACACATTTATACATAAACATTTACATTTAGATGTCTCAATCTAGAAGCTCAGCTCCATCCCACAGCTTTTCAAAGTACATCCAGAACAGCCGTTCCTGCAGGAAGTCATGCAAATGCTTACAGAGCTGTTTCACCCAGGCTAAGAACAGAAAGCATAGTTGGGGATACTTCCTAATAACTAGGAAAGGTATAAATTGGGAAAAATACCTTTAAAATACCTAAGCCTGCCCTGACACAGCTTCATGCCTTTCCATCAGGTTCTGTCACTGTTCACCAGAGAGAAGAGGTCAGTGTCTGCCCCTCTGCTTCCCCTTGTGAGGAAGCTGCAGACCATGAGGAGGTTTCCCTCAGTCTCCTCTTCCCCAGGCTGAACAGACCAAGTGACCTCAGCCACTCCTTGTGTGGCTTCCTGTCTAGACCCTTGACCCTTCCCCATTTGTTGCCCACCTTGGGACATTGCTGGCTTTAGCACTGCAACCAAAGGAGAAAGTGGCTTTTCTTGCTTCATCAGTTAGAGAACAAAATATTACTAAAACATTGGAACCACCAGTTTCCCGAGCAAGTCTGTATCATTGACAAAACCTGAGATTACCATTTATTTGGTAACTAGTAAAAAACCTCTGTATTATGTTTTCCAGAGCATTTTATTGTCCTCGTGTTTCAGCAGTTATGGATTATGTAAATCACAATAATTTGCATTGTAGAGTTTATGTTTGTTGATTTTCTTCTCAGAAATTGTCATAGGTTATGGGTGAAGAAAAAGAGAACAGACAAGCCCCTCAGACAAAATTAGCAATTACTTGTCCAAATAAGTAATGCTTGCTTGTGTCAAACAAGGCAAAGCAAGACAGAATAGGTCATGCTATCTTGTTCAAATGAAAAATTATGTTTTTCAAGAAAAAAACAGACAATAAGAGAAACTACTGGGAAATAATTCAGGGAGAAGAAGGATGCCCTTCAGACACTGCAATTCCCTTTGAAGATGGTTATTGCCACTGATTTGAGGTGACAGTTTAGCAAAAAAAAAAAAAAAAAAAAGAAATTAAAAATGTGGAGAGTTGAACGAGAAGAACAACATAAAGAATTTTTAAATAAAGGCAATCAGAGGAGAACAAGAGAAAAATGAAAGCATAACATAAGAAAATCTAAAACAAATGTAACCAGTTAAAAATGTCCTTTTTGTGATGTTATATGGTATAATTTTCTTTCAGATGTGAATTAGAAGAAAACAATTCATTGGGACAGCCAAGAGGTCATATTACAAAAATAATAAAAAAAAAGAAACAAAATTATTAAAATTAATTTACCCTCAAAAAACAGAGACAACTGAAATCTAAGAGCACACAAATACTCCCACTTTTTTTTAATTGGTCAATTGATGGATGCCTTGTGCGGCTGATGGCAAATCTGCTGTTTTGAAAACAATCCTAGGCAGTATTAGAGGATGGCAAAACCTGTTTTGCTGTGTCTCAGTGCAATATTTAATGCTCAATTGTGCAGAAAGAAAAAATAAAGCCATGCTTTGGCTCTTGAAAATGCTATCTGAGTGAATAAAGCTTGAAATATTTCCCTAAAACTACTTTTACAAGACTGCATTAGCTTTTGATTGCTTAAGTGCTGTCCAATTTATCTAGGATGATTATACTTTTACATTTCAAATCACCACAGTCTCCTTTTTGAACAGAGGAAAACTGAACGGGTGCATGCTGCCGAAGCAATTAGTATTCTCGTACACGATAGGAAACCACAGCAATTTTTAACAACTAGCACTCACACAGCAAGGTAACAACACTGGCTTTGAACCTGAGAGTCTCCCACACTGCAATATTCACATTGCTAGAGTGCCTGAGACTAACTCTATTCAGTGTGAAAAAAGTAAGGAAAAGTGCCATAGCGAGGAATGTTTGTATGACAGCTCCATCAAAATATTGGGTGCAGCCGGTGGTACATTTCTGTTTCCATCAAGGAAAAAAAAAGTACTTGCAGAGAAAGTTAATGCACTTCTTTCTTATATTAAAAGCTTTGACAATATTTCAGAAATTCTATATAATCTGGAGGTGAATATGTAATCAAATGGTACAAATCCACAAGCTGTGTGGTTGGTTGGAGACAGGGATGGATGTGGTGGGTACCTGGAATTATTTTTCTCTCATAAACACTTTTGTATCAAGGTCAGGCAGCATAGCAATCTGGCCTTCAGGACCTGGGTCTGGTGTGCTTCTCTGTCAGCAGCTATCCAGGACACTGACTTCAAAACTTGCTTACAAAGCAGGTTATGTCTTACTACAAAAATTTATTGACTGTGATTATGCAAAGCCATTATAAAAAAGTAAGCATGTCATCGCATATTTTTACATAAAATTAAAATAAAGTATTAGAAAAGGAACACGCTCATATAGCATATTTACAGCAAGATTGATTAAAACATATATTATCAATCTTCAGTCTCTAAGGAAACCAAGGCTGTGCAGGAGCTACAACTTTCCAGACAGGTTGGTTTGTTCCTATAACTTTTGCACTCACGGTGCAATTTCAGCCAAATCTGACAGCAGGAGAGGCCTGGAACACTGATCTTCCTACAAGCTAATGGAAAATCTGTGGCTGCTTGGAGAAGGGAGGTCTAGTGTCTAATGTCTCACTGCCAGTTGGAGGAATTCAGGGCATGTCCTGGTTTCAGCTAGGGTAGAATCAATTTCTTCTCAGTAGCTGTTACAGTGCTGTTTTTAATTCAGAATGAGAATGCTGTTGACAATACTTGATGTTTTGGGGTTTTGTGATGTTTATCCCCAGTTGAGGACTCATGCCTTGTCTCATGCCCTGCCAGTGAGGAGGTGCACAAAAGAAACTGAGGGAGCACAGCTGGGATGTGAGACCCAAACTGGTCAAAGGGTCAGGATATTCTACACCACAGTCTATAACATGGGGGGAGTTACCTGAAGGGGCATCTGATTTGGGTTCAGGAAGGGAGATCTGGCATCAGTCAGTGTGTGGTGAGCAATTACACTGTGCATCACTTGTTCTTTTCCCTTTTTATTACCGTTATTATTTACTATTATCACTGTATTTTACTTTAATTTCAATTATTAAACTGTTCTTATCTCAATAGACAAGTTTTCTCTGATTCTCCTCCACATTCCACCAGGGTTTAGGAGGAAATTAAGAGGGGGTTAAGGAGTGGCTGCATAATGCCTAATCTCAGCTGGGATTAAAACCATGACACTGGGACAAGGCTCATGCAACAAGAACACAAACAAATGTGTTTCTTTTCACAAACACATGCAAATAAGTGGCTCTTATTGACTCTTTTCCACTCATGGCACTGTCACGGCCCTTGCCATACTGAGACTCAGAAATTTAGCCTTGGATCTTGTAAGAACATTGGCTTTCAGGATAGTGGAAGACTCGTGCTGCTGTGCTAATGCCTGTACAAATGGACTTATTCTGCTAGGTTAACTTTAAAAACAGTGCTCTTACATTTCACCAGCCTTTGACAACTAATGGGACTCCTAGGAAATTCTTCATTTGGGTAAATTATACTGTTAAGTCCTGACAGTTGTGCAACATGTGCAATTACAGTCAGTGGGAAAATGTTATTTGTCCTTGTTCCCTTAATGTTCCCTTGCTTTCTTGCTCTCTCAGTTTGCAGAGTAGATGGTCAAATACCCAAAACATTTGCAAGCAATTTGCTAAGGGTCTTCTGTCTCTCCCCTACCTCCCAAGCTGGGGAGCTTCTCTGGCTTTCTGGCATCATTGCCCATATAAGAACACATCAAGCAAGTACACTGCTCCCATGGAAGCTGTAGCTTTGGCCAATGAATCCTTGTCCTGAAGAAGTCTCTCTGTGCCAATTACAAACCAATTACAAAACAAGGCTGTTCATGATGTAAATCTGAATGTTAGTTCCCTAAGCCTGTAGAGGAGTGGCAAGCAGTTCAGACGCTGAAATAACAGTGCCCTCATTTATACTCCCAAAGAACCTGAAGCCAAGTAAAATAGTGGTAAAAATGATCACTAAAGCAACTAATCATCTTCCATAAACATTGCAGGGATTTTCTTCTTTGATCTGCAGGTAACATGTGCAACACAAGTTGGTTTTTAAATTGGAAAATAACATTGGTCAAATTCTGATCCCATTCCTTGCACAAACCTCAAAGAGTTTAAAGTCCAAGGACCGGCTTGCCAGATTAAGAGCCGGAATAGAGGTGTCATGCTCTATTGGGTCTCCAGAATTACAACATTTGCATGCAGGTGGGGGATGGATGGATGGATGGATGGATGGATGGATGGATGGATGGATGGATAGCTGACGGCTCTACCTCATCCTGGTGCTAATTCCTGAGCTCCTTCTGTTTTCTGCTCCTCACTTTCATTTTTTTTCTACAGGAGAAGAGAAACAAGCCCTGGTGGGAGCAGTGCTATGATGCCAGGAAGATGTAGCCTTTCTATAACACGTCAGTCATCTGATCACTGCCTACAGAGCTCTGGGATGCAGTGAGAGAGAGGAGCCCTTGTCTCTGTGAGCAATAGTAAGGGAAGCAGGTAAAAGGCCTGATCATGAGGTTTTTTGTCATTGCTGAAACAAGGGCTGAAGTCAGCAGAAACCTGATCTCATCAGAAGTATGTCTATTTGCCACAAAGCCTATATATTTTCTTCACTCTCAGGGTCACGTCAATCTTTGTTTGTCTTCAAGTCCTACCATGAAAAGAACTGATCTCTGTATGTGGACTGACACTTTCCTCTAAGCAAAGCTGTGGAAGTGACTTGGCTTGTTGGTTTTACTTCATTTTAAAGATACTTGGGGGGAAATCAAAGGCAACCATAATTACTCATTAACCTCCCCACTTTCTCTTTCCCTTATTCTTCTTGTGGTTTCAGTGTCAGAGAGATGTTTAAAGAGCAGCTGAGTCTTGGTCCTTGAGAGCTTCACAGAAACTGTATTCACAGCTGCAGAACAGCCTCCCAGATTGTCTGGTAGGGATGAGTTGACCTTCTGGGAGCCATTATTTCAAAAACTAACATAAATTCAGTAATGATTTTTTAAAAATAAAATATCTCCCAAGTGAAATGGAAAGCACTTAGAGGGAACTGCTAGGTTTTCACAGATGAACCAACAAAACACTGACATAGATTATACTGCACAACTCAGGTTATTACACCTGCTCTGCATATAACACACATTATATTTGATTCCCAAAAACTGTACATTTCTTGGGAGGAAAAAAGAGAAATATTTTTAAAATGAGAAATAAATATAAATACATGCATTCAAACCCCGTATTTTCAGTAAAAAATATTTTCAATATTCACTGTTGGCTCTTACACTACTACTCTTTCCCTTCTACTTTTCCATTTATCACAACATTTTTCCTTTAGAGTTAAAAAACCAGAAGAATAAAACTCTCTGGAATGGAAAGTCCTTGCATTTCTCAGCTACAAACTCAATAAAAACATGTATCTTTTGGTGAATTTTCTAGAAAAATACTAATTCCTACAAAATGGTGTTCAATGAGGAGCAAATCTATTTGCAAAGGGGTTTTGCCTTTTGGCATACCTAATTTGAGGCTCCAATCCTATAAATGCTTGCACAGAGACTTAACCTTGAGCATTTGTGATATCTAAATAAGCTAAATGGATCAGATCATGTGCAAGACAAAGAATGTCCTTAAGTGCTTGTAGGATCAAGGACACAAGCAATTTTTCGAGGATCTGATTTTTATGCAGAAAACAATTAACTTGACTTAGGCTTCTGTCTATTGGTTACAAATGTGTACAATTACAGAGTGGAAAAATTTTTTAAAGCACTGTTTATTTCCCAGTTTTGAAACTTCCCCTTAAAAGCAGCAGAAAATATCACACAAAAAGTTGTCAGATAGTGGATTAATCTTAATTATTCACTCTCTACAGGGAAAAAGTTGCTGTCTGCAAGACCATTTGATAGCAGAAATCTATAATGTGACTTCAAATAGCTTAAATTTTAGATATTACTCATTGCTCCCAGTTACTATCATTAGCAGCTATGTGAAATACCTAGAGGCTGCAGTGAAGATCAGATCTCCCTTCTGAAAGGCATGGGTAGAACCAGCCATTACTCACAGCACAAGCACAGAAGCCATTCAAATTTTGATAAAAATTAGATAGTATCATTTCCCATTCAGTGGATGTGAATGAGGAAGAAAAGTATATATAGAGGGAAGGATTTATCCAAGGCAGCAACACAAGGCCAAGGCAGGATGCCACAATAAACTTTGTCCCTGTCCAATTGTTTTGCCACAAGGTTATCTTTTCTCACACTCACCACCTTTCCATTGATAGAAATATTTTCAACACCACAGCTAGAAAATTATTTTCATCACCAAAAAATGAAGCAGACAAAAAGATTTAGGCAGTACATGTTGATGAATTAAAAAAATGAGAGAAAATAATGAATACTAACTCACTAAGGCTACTAATGTTAACTAAAGAGTTATGTTGATGTATTAATGCAGCTTGCAGGACTCATTTGCTGTATTCAAATAGCTGATAATCACTGCTCAGAATTCAAACTGTGCTGCTGTGATAGAGCCTAATGCAAACCCAGAAATGTGTCTCATAGTCCCACTGGGAAAAACTCTTGTTTGTTCAGGAACACAGCACTGTAGGGGGTTGGCCCTTGTGCAGCAACACGTGAAAGTATGGAGGAGCCTGAACAAGGCTTTGCCCTAGGGAGGGTGGGACGGGGGGAGAAGAGGAGGGTAAGTTTGGCTTAAATAAAAAACAGATACTATTTTTCAGAAAAGACACTGTCTTTACAAGGGTGCGAGGAAGAGGACCTATGCTGGCAACTCCATCCTGTGTGGTCTCCTCTGACAGAGCAGGTGGTGTCCCTGTGCACTCAGGACCAGTCTTCTACTGGAGACACCTAGTCTCACACCCTCTGTCTTTCCAGTCAACTGAGATTTTCAGGACTTGATCCCTTCCTTGCATAAATTGTAAGGGAAACCACTCCTGCAAGGCTCTTCTTGACTGTAACTCAAGGCTGACTGAACACAGGGAGAAACCTGCTGCATCTAGAATACCCAGGTGACATTTTCCAAAAATGTCAGCACATCACCTGTCATCAGAAGGTGATGGGGGCAACAATGGTTTTGAACTTCTAGCAACATCTGAAAACTGTAAACATGTCATAAATCTTATTTCTAACTTTGTAAAAGTAGAAGAGCCTGCCAAACTTATACACAAATTTCTGAAGAAAAAAGTAAGTTTCATGTCTGCATAACCGCCACACTAGAGAGACTACAGATCAGACTTGACAGGTTGTGGTCACAGGATAGGAAGGTCTTAATTCCAGAACCAAATTTCAAATTTAATTCAAGTTAGTAGTGCCTGACACTCATTTTCTATCTGGAAGAGTCTGCCTTGCCTTCCCCAGAGAAAATCAGTAAAGCATTTCCCATGTCACAAGTGTTCATTCAGTGCTACTCCTGAAAGCTGTTCTTGCAGCTGTGCAGGGGTGGGCACCATCTTCAGCTGAGTCAGTAGGGGGGTAGGTGGGTGGAACACTTGGTGAGGGATTCAACATTACCACTGCCTGTCTGCACCAGCATTTGCAATGTTAATAGAGACTGTTAGAGCTAAAGCAAAAGGAAAACTTTCAGAAAACAATCTTCTTGCAATAATAATGATTATGAATGTTTTCCATAACCTCAGTCAAGCTCT
The DNA here is from genome assembly GCA_027886175.1 of Phylloscopus collybita. Taxonomy (NCBI): domain Eukaryota; kingdom Metazoa; phylum Chordata; class Aves; order Passeriformes; family Phylloscopidae; genus Phylloscopus; species Phylloscopus collybita. The sequence continues at coordinate 61,600,514 of JAJNNQ010000075.1, forward strand.
TTGGGCAAGATCTCCACTGACACTGCTGATCGATTCTTCCTACACAGGATTACTGAAAGGCCTGTGAAAACAAATAACTGGAAACATCTTCCCTCCAATTCCCTAATGCTGTTCACAACAGTTTCATATAAACACAACCTTACTTGTAACCAGGTGAGGGAAATCAGCAGGGTCTCATGGCCATCTCTTACATATTATATTCTGCTCCCAGCAGCTGTAAATTCAACACTTCGCTAGGTATTAAATTTACTCTCAAGAAACATTTTCTAAGAGAGGTGACAGAGTTATTGCACTGTTGCAGCTGTGGAGTCAGATGGCAGTATGCCAGAACTCCAACAAAATTTTAAATTAAAAATCTGACCATCTGCTATAGGTGGGAAAAAGAGACTTTTATGTCCAGGCTCCTCCCTTAGTTTTGCAATTTCCCTGGTACTGAAATGCATGGTCTGGTGTGCAGCAGATGCCATATGCTTTCCAACGACTTCTTATTTGCAGCTGATAAGCACTGGAATGTCCTAAATATTGAAGAGAATCAGGAATTACTTCTTAAATGGCATTATGTCCTGCTATTACTCAGCTTGTGACAAAGCAGAGCAGTGCTTTGTGAAAACTTCCAGTTACTTTGGGATACCCCCAGTAATAAAATCTGCTGAGGTTTACTTACTTGCTACTTGAAACAGGATCAACAAGGAGAACACAATGTTTTTTACCACCTGCATCCTAACTAGCTCTTCAACCAATAGTTAGAGTTGGTGTATCTTTAAATATTATCCTGAACTGTTTAACAGCTTCTATGAAACCTATTAAAAATGGGAGTGTCTTCAGATAGGAAATCATATTTTTGGGGTCTGACCTTCATATAAAAATGTTATGAAATTCTAAATAAATACCAAACTGGAAAGATTTCAGTAATGCTTACATGAACAGTGACTGTACTGCTTTTATATAATTCTAAATCACAGCCTAAAAGAATGGTAGAAAAGTATAAAAATGGACCTGAGGTATCACATTGTACAGTCCTGAATGGGAAAACACACAATGCCTTGGATCTGAGATGAGTATGGCAGGTCCTGATGCTAAAATGTGCACATCAGTAGCTAGTTTAATCAATAGTGAAGATGAGCACCAAAAGAAGGATTCTGTTTTTAGGTGTTTATTCTAATACTGAATTTTAATTATCATTATAATTTCCCATGCATTATTCAAATGATCACTCCTGTTCCTATTTCTGCTATACAAAGTGGGGAGAAGAACAAAGCCCCTGAATTATGTCTAGAGCCATGTATTGACTCAATACCTACTTCAAAGGCCAGTTACACTTATCAATATTAAACTTAAAAAAAAAAAAAAGTAGAATTCACTGTTTCTCCTGACAGATAAAAGACTCAGACTTTCTAGGGGATATTTGCACAGCCCATGGGCCACCTCTTTCTTTCCTCTTCTTCATTCTGCACAATGTTCTACGAAATATGTTTGGGCCCTGTTGGTCCATTAAAAGCACACCTTTAAAGGAGTCTGGCTCAAAGGGCCCCATGATTAGGCTGAAAGAGCTCCCTTCTCCAATGTGAAATGGCACCAGAAACAGTCTAAAAATGTTTAATTCCCAAGCACCCGAGCTCAGCCTTATGCACACAATACAGACCTTTGTAATATCCACGGTGCAGAACAGTGTTTTTTCCAGAATGCTCTTTGAAATCTGAAGACTTAGCTGACATACCTTTAGAATACTAAAGAAACCACAAAAACTATTATTAGAGAAGTCACATTTCCACATCCTTTTAGGATTATTACAGAGAAATGACATGGAAATTTAGCCAATTTTTTAGTACTTCCAAAGTACATTTTAGTAGTTTTTCTAAAGAGATCATACTGGATACTGATGGGTAATTATGCAGTCCCTTAATCAACATTCTGTTCTTGCCCTTTTTATGTCACAGTGCACAGGTTTCCCACAAAAACTGGTTTGGGGCTAATCTCTCGATGATTTGGTAGCTGTGGAAAAACGTTCTGTCTACATGAGGCTGTCTGAGACATTAGGATATCAAACACATAAATCTGCTATTGTGCCACTGCAGGACTTCAGAAATATTATTAATATGTATTTTGTAATACCTAAGATGTCCACAGGACTTTAAAACAGATGAACACAAATTTCAAAGGCAAGGTAAATATTAATTCAGTTAGATCAAAATACAGAAAGAATAGATAATGAAAAGCAGTGCCAAGAGTCAGATAAAGGATGCCAGGCATTAACAATTAACAATAAACAAAAAGAAAAACTTCTAGGAGAGGTTCAATGGTTCCTCTCAGCTGCCCCTCATAATAAGAGTTTTCAGCTTTGTTTACTGACTATGTTATCTTTTTAAAACTGAATCCAAATCATAAATTTAATATCTTTATTCTAAAATTAAGCTTTATTCTCTCATTTAAAGCTCTCACAGCTGGGTACTTTTAGAAGGTTTGGGGGGGAAGAGTGGGCTAGAAGCACTTGCTGTTTAGAACAGCATGAGTCTTTTATGAGTTTTTTCACTGGTGCCATGCAATTTTACACTTTTTCATGCACTTAGAACTTCATGCCTTTCCTCACAGCTCACGCAGCTTTTGGAAACAGCCATTACCCAACACATTAACAGGAAAACCAAACGCTTTGTGTCGGATGCCATCGTATGACACTTATTGATGCCTGAGCCACAGCTTTGTAGGGAGAACAACGAGTGAATGGCTCTTATGCTGAGCACATGAACCAAAGGTGCCCTGGGATCACTCCTTTAGCATGCAGGGGAGAGGGAACACGGGACTGAACTCTACCACTTCTAAATAGCTCAGGAACCGTGAAACCCCAGAGGGATCCAAAGAAACGTGTTTTCTCTCCGTATCCTATTCATTTCCTCTTCTCGTATTAATCTCAGTCATCTTGCATTGCTCAGCTGTGGAAAGGAGGAAGGACATCATCCTTCAGCCAATGGAAAGGACCTTTAAAATTAGGCAAGACTGTAAGACACAGTCATCAACACAGTTCACTCATCCTTTCTGTTTCCAACCCTATTGTAAAGCTCTGTGCATCTTCCCTATTTTTGGATACAAAGAAAAAAACCACCTTTGACAAAGTCCCATTTTCACTGAAATAACCGTGAACTGGCATAATTAAGATGGCTGAAAGGATCCATAAATCCATCCTAGTATTGAAATACAAGATAAAAACAAAATGGGCTGAAGAGTTCATCTTTGAGAAGCACTGGGTAGAAACCATCAGCCTTTTAAAACCTACTATGGTGGGTAGGGAAATTTTATTTTATTTTATTTTATTTTATTTTATTTTATTTTATTTTATTTTATTTTATTTTATTTTATTTTATTTTATTTTATCTGTGAATGATCCCAACTTCATTCTTTCTTTGTCCTCCTCTTATCTTTCTTATTTTAGATTTTTCACCGCATCCTAATTTTTGTAGTAACTGAGGAACTTATGTTGGAACACACTGGCAGCCAATACTTTGGAGAAGAAACTGCACTGGGGTAGATATTGCGAAAAGCAGTTTAGAATGTGTAAAAAAGTAATTATAACAATTTTAAAGAAAATAAGTAAGAAATAGTATAAAAATGGATTATAGTGGTTGTATGCTATACTTACAGTAACTACCTTACAGTTTTACCCCAACTAGGGGAATAATTCTCATTATACAAACATTATACAAACAAACGTAGACCATAAAGACAGTAGCAAACCTGAAGCAAGAAAACAATTATATGAAAATGCAATTATGCAACAAGACTATACTTCATATATCCTTAAACTTCTAGGCAATGATGGGCCAGTAGATCTGTCTTTGGAAGCACTGACTGCAAATAGAACATATTTTCTACATGCATGGGTAAAATTTATGTTTGTATTTTGTGTCTTATAGAACTGAAACAAATTTTCTTGCCCGAGTCAAGCACAAATTACTTTATCTGAGTAGCAAGATGGTGACATTCTCTGACTCTGTCTCCTGGGCCCTTTTCTAACCTATTATATATGGTCCAAACCATTCTTTAGATTGGTTATTAAAAATAAATGTAACATTTCACTTCCTCTTCCCAGTATCTTCATTTGAGATCTAACTCTTCAGTGGTGTCTGAAAGCAAAGAATTGTACAATATATTGCAAACTACAGATATAAAAATAGTGCTGCACTCAACATAGGAGAATTTCTTCTCTTTCTGAGTACCTGAATGTTGTGCTTCTTGCAGCCTTTCCTCACCATTATGGCATGTATGCTTCCCATGTCTGACATTTCAAATATCTCTTAAAGAATCTTAAAGATCTTGGGCCCTAGCTTTTTAAAATGGCATTTGAAGAGGATTCTTTGAATGATGCTCACTCAGTATTACAAGTTTTTAATGGTACTATTTTATTAATACATTGTTAGCACCTTTTAGCAATAGATTTCTTCTACATATTTTCCATGATAAAAATTAAACAGTGCATTTTTTTATGTGAGTGCAATTTACACTTAATGTAAACTCTCTCAGCTTCTGCATCTGAGCAGTTGAGACATGCCTTAAACATGTCTCAGCTGCTTAAGAAGGAAATGTGAACACAGAGAATCTCCCAGCACTCTCTAACCGGCCCCCCAGTGTAGATAACCATGGCTGCAGCAGCTGTCATGAGTGCTTCTGCCCTGTCATCTGAGTGAAAATCCAGATGATTTAACCTTTCAAAAATTTCCAGGGAACAAGTAATGGAAAGAGAAAATGGAAATGCATACTGGTTTTATACCTGGTTGCTATAGTTCAGATTATTTTAGATCCAAAATCCTTTGGTTAAGGATCCCTCTTGTAGGTTCCACATGACTGAGGATAGAGAAGGCTATGACAGAAGCAAAGGGGACACCAAAAGCTATAATATTAAGATTTTTTAAATAATTATTTAATGCACAGCACCACAGTCATGTGGAAGGCACTGTCCACAAATACAATGGCTGATAGTCCATGACCAAAAAGCAAGAAAGAGCTTTCAGAAAAGACAAAAATCCACGAAAACTAAACAGCTTCTTTGCCTGAGTGTTTATTGTGACCACTGGGGAGAGGTTCCTTTCTTATACACAAAAGCTTGGAACCAGATGATGGGTAAACTTGCAGTTTACCAATTTGTGTGGGGTTCCTGTAGAGTGTTCCCAGGCAAATTAGCTGGAAAGCAGTCAGAAGAGCAAAACTATAGCAGAAAACACCACAAAACAAATATGGAAGAGCCAGCATGACTTTGCAAAACTCTACCAGAGAAAACTGCTGGATTCCTTTGAAAGAGTAAAGGAGCAGGTGGACAAGTGAGATCCCCAGATACCTAAATGTGCATTTGATAAAAGCCTTCATCAAAAACTTCAAACAAGATAATGCACCAAAGTGCTGGTCACATGGAGAAAGGGTTGGCTGAGCCCCCAAAAACATTAGGCCATGGACAGTCACCTTCAGATCAGCAGGATGTACCCAGTGGAGGTCAAGAAGGGTCTGTGTTCAGCCTTGTTTTTCAATCCAGAAAGATTGGAAAGGATATGAAGAGTAAGGTGAAAAGACTTTCTGGTTGTGTCAGGGTGATAAAACAGATGGCGAATGGAAAAGTTGAAGAAACCTTACAAGATTGAATGGCTGGGTTATAAAATGCCTGATGTAATTCAATGCAGATAAATGAGAAAGGAACCATATGGAGAAAAATCCAACTTTCTTTACACATACATATTAGAGATACATCCTGAGACTGTTATTACCATTTAAGAACAAAATGCTGGTGTTATAATAGACAGTTTTACAAAAATATCCAGTCTGTACTTAATAGTGGTAAAACACCCTAGACTGAATGTTGTGAATTGTTAGGAAGAGAACAAAACATAAACCAGAGTACATTATTATGCCACTATACAGTCTAGAGTGCCTTTTTAATAATGTGTGCTGTCTGGTCCATCATTGCAAAAAAGAACATAGAATGGGGAAAAAAAGTTCAGTGACAACAAAAGAAGATGAAAAACATCAAACCTAGCTCTTCTGTAGCAAAAATGGAATGCAAACATAGTTGTTTTCCTTTTCAAAGATAAACCTAAATATGTACCAGAATTCAGCATGTTTTTCTGCAGCTGCTCTACAATGAGACTCCTGATGTTTACAGCTGTAAAGCAATTAGAAACATTTGGCTGAAAATCACCGTGTAGATAATAACACTATTACCCAGTGTCCTTAAAGGAGAAAGAGGAAAAACCTTTTGGAAACTACTACGAAGCCCTAGAATTCTGTCACAAACTAAACTTAAGGCACAATCTTCTAAATTATCCTACGCAATTTGTGCTTCTTTTCACTAAGAGTCTCACAGTCTCTAAAAAGGCTGTTTAGCTTCCTCCTGAGATAAAGAAAAAAACCCCAAACTGCTATTTTTATGCTTTTTTTAAGTATATGCACTCCTAGCCATGTCCATTCCCACTCCCACCTCTCGGTGTAACTCAAAGAAAAACATTTTCTCAGCAAGGGTGCTAGAACAGGAAAGAAAAAAATTCTAGGGATGTAATTCATGCTGCTTTGTGGTCTCCAGCTGGCAGAATTTTGGCAGCATTTTGGCTGCCTCCCAAGAGGCACTTAGGTAGTTAATTCTCTGCTGTAAGAGCACAACATCCAAGCTAGCACCACACTGCTTCTTTTACTGTGCCTATCTCCAGTCCATCAACCTGGATCTACCAGCTTTTTGCTGGAGTGATTGACCATTTTGGCCAAACACATCTGATTAACACTCAATCTAGGCAAGCATTATGCTCCCTTATCCTCCTCTACTTTCCCCTCTAGGAGCCCTGGCACAACTCTCCCTGGTTTTCCATCTCCTCTGTTTTCCCCAGCTCAGGCTGAGATCCTCACCACACACTACAGCAACAAGGAAGGCACTTGCAATCTTCTCAGACGCTGCCTTACATTGGCAGGGCACTACAAAAAGCAGGCAAATCTTTACTTGGAAGGCTGTGATGGCAGCATGACCTCCTGAAGCTGGCCCAGAGCAGCCACCATGCCTCTTCTCCAGGGAGGCAAGAAAAACCAGAGAAGGACTCAAAAAGGGAAGAGGGAGAGAAAGGAATTCTCAGACAGCTGAAGCTGCAGCCATGGATTCTCGTGCTTCACAGCTTACCTGAGTCAGGCCTGCAGGTGCCCTGAGCATTGGAGAGCTTTTCTCAAGCTCTGTTGGTGTACATCGCAAGAAAACTGAGACATGCTGCTCCTGGCTCTAAGTGTGCAACTTTACATGGAAAGGTAAAATAACCAGTCTTATGATGCATGGGTCATAATAGGTTTTAGAATAACATTTTAAACTTTTATTTATGGGACACTCTTTGTAAGCAGGTGATGCTGCATTTGAGGAAACATCTGTGCATTTATATGTGCAGGTTTCCTCTATAGTTCACCTCTCTAAAATTGAGTCCAAATGGCAAGAAAGATAAGATGAAGCCTTCCCTTTACCCACAGATAAACACAGTATGATTAGAGTGTTCTTTCAGCATTGTAGTGATTCAGGCAATAATAGAAAAGGGTAGTCTCTCCTTCCATTGTGGGGAAGATGGAATTCAGTTGGACTTTTCTGCAGCTTTCTGAGTTCCCTCAGCATTCACCACCTGCAGTGTCACACAGCTATCTCCATGCCACCTGTGACACATTACATCCTAAGCCAAATACACTATCTAGGGATTTTATATGGAATAAAACTGGTGGGAAGGACTGAAGGACGCAGCTATTACACATAAAGCTGAAAGGTAAGTTAGTGGCAAACACAAGACCATGTTTTCCCGAAGTTCAGAGAAGAGACCTGAAGTTTAGAGTCCTCAGGACTACAAATGCCTGTATTGAATTTCAGTATTTGAGGCACCACAGAGAAAGGCTTTCATATATGAAGATCCATCAAATATGTCATCAATGTTATGTTACAAATGATTGAAACTAAACCACTTTACATAAGCAATGGAGATATTTTCCCAGCATCATTTCTCAATTTAAGTTACTAAATGCAGCTGCAACATGACTTAAAATTGTAAAGTCAAAGCATATTATACAGTAAGACAGGTCATTCAATGAGATTTTCATGGTATAAAGAGGTACTCTAAGTGAAGCCACTTGAAAGCCTAGCTATAAACACATTTTAGTCCGGAGGTAAATTCTCTGAAGAGTCATAAGCACTTGAAGGCAAAAGGAGTAAAATAAATAATGTCTCCTCAACCATAACTTCTGAATACTGGGAGAGATACTAAAATAAAATGCCATGACAGTTTATCAGGTGAAAAAAATTGCAAACTTTGTTTTTTCACCTCCTTTTTCAATCAGGGTCTTCCATCTGTGAGTGTGGCAGTGATTAACTTTCCTTGCTACACCTATAAGATGTGCTGCTACTCACTGAGCACCCTATGCCACAGCACACAGAGGCAGCAAAGAGAACAACAGGTTGCTAATTCACTGGCTGCACAGAAGCAAATATTTTGGCCTTTTAAAGCAATTTGGGATATGGGGGGGGAGGAGGGGAGGGGAGGGGGAAGGAAGCACAACACATTAAGGCTGAAACAGAAGGGACCAGGTCAGGAAAACCAAAAGGGATGTCCAGGAAAGCCTGGGACATGACTACTTAGTTACTTTAAGGCAAAGATTCTTACAGAAGAGGAAGATGGTCCCTACTTCAGACAGACAACCTGAAGTGAATGGGAAACAGCTCACCACAGTTCAGCAGCCCTGGGCCCCAGAGTGCCCCCCAGCTACCCCTGCTCAGGGGCAGAGTCCTTCTGGAAAGACTGGACTCACCCAGGATCATTGCTTGGATATCCCAAAGCACTGGCAAAACAAAAGACTGTGGGATCTATGATATAAAGTTGTCAAGGAAACAATGAGATTCAAAGAAAAGTACTGAAATGTCCTTTTGACTGAGCAAATTGTGGGAGCAATTGAGCAAATTGTGACTTATGCCATCAGGCGTAAGTCCTTGCAGTGCTCCCTGAGAGATTTCTTTCATCCTTAAGTTTACTTTCTTTGCCTCTTTTTTTCTTAACTGATGAATTTTCCAGGCTTGTTTTCTTTATATTAATCAGATTTCTTTAGAAGTTAACTGTTCAGTGGTGTTTGGAATTTCTAAGGTATGAGAAAAAAGTGAAGAAAATGAAAACAAACCAAACATGTTGCCCTCCTGAATGGCTGTCTTGGTTTTGAAAGACAGGTATCTGCCAGGGAAAGCTGCAGTTTCTCTTGGAATGGAGAATGTAAACCCTTCACCCCCTCCAAATTATAATTTTGCAATTCAGGACTTTCAGGCAAAGATTTGGGATTAGGAATAACAGTTCTTTACAAGGAATATTAACAATACAAATCTAGTAGTCAAACAAGCAAACAAACAAACAACAATTCTAGAAACTCTGACAGAGTCAGAGCTACAACTTGACACCCTGCTGGTCAATGTGTTGGAAGCAGTCTAAAAAATAAGTCTTTTTGGAGTGGTAGATGTGGTTCTGTTGGAGTAGAGATGATTTTGAGAGAAAAGAATCCAGTGATGGTGAGAAGGTTCTTCCTCCGGGAATCCGGTGGAACTAGATACTTCTTGTTCTTGGGTCTCAATTTTTATTTAGGTAGGAATGGCTGGCTCCTCCCGCCGGGTGGAGCATCTCACAATGGGATGATGGAATGTGGATGATGGCTTGTGGATGATGGCTTGTTGAGCCTTAATGGCCCATTAGCAAAAGATATCCCCCGGAGGGAGGACGGGTGGTGAAAGAGATAAGAAACACTGCCCCACCTGGTTTTAACAGCTGGCCCATTATCAGAAGGCACCTTCCCCCCTCCCCCCAGAGTTACAAGAGATAAAGAAGAACATCTCCCCAACTCCTTTTAACAGATGAAATAGAATACACATTTTTGGTTCCATGACCCAAGACAATGGCATTGTTCAAAGCTGCATGTCTAACAGTGTTCTGTATCACTGGTGTTAAGAAAAATCCCTCTGTAGATACTCACATTCCTTGAAGAGGAAATCATTATCATACTTTCTATTAGAAAGCGCTGGGAAACATTTTAAGTGTCCAACAATATATTTCCTTGTTTTCATTTTTCCTGTTGGTGCAGATCTGCAATATTAATCCCTCTTCGAGTTCCAATGGGATTTCCAAGAGCTCTCCTTGGCCAATTTACTCCCATGGACTTCTAATAAAAACAGGATGATGAGCATACCTGAAGAACCTATACTAGAAGTAAACTTGACTAAAAGGGTAAGTTCTTGAGCCAAATTTGGAAGATGTATCCACTTACATTAGGAATACATTTGACATCCTGGTAACAATTATTTCCATATTTAACAGTTTGGGCCCTCAAACTGTTAAATATGGAAATGCTCAACTGAATTTTCTTTATGAAAATATATGTGTGGATACCACCAAGAGTATCTTGAAACCACAAGCATGAGAAAAATGCAAGAGAAAGTTCTCTGGTCAGCTCCAGGCAGGATGTGTCCCATCTGCTCTGCATGTATTGTTACTTGTAAGTCAAGTAAAGTACAAATCAATAGCACCATTTTAAAAGCTCTACGATGTTTTGCCTTGAACTATATTTTTTTTCTCTCACCTGGCCAAGTGTGGAAACAAAAGCAAGCCTTTATAGGCAGAGGTGAAAAGAATGCATGTCTTTCCTTTCCCCTTCCCTCCACTTCATTCTCTGAAGGAGTAAAACCAGTATCCTACCTCTGAGTAAGCACTCATTTCCCTGCCTGCCAGAGTACAGCTGAGAAAAGGCAGCAAGGCAGAGACTAAGGAAAATGTGAAACAGAAAAAGAACATATTTTGTCTGAGATCTCATACAACACACCTAACATTCAAGGGTGGGAGAATAGCTCTGTCCTTTCAAAAGCCCAGGAGTGTAAGGAAGCACAGGTCACCATTATTATAAGGCTGAAGTGCATGGTATACTGCTTGAAAAGCTTAACTCTTTTCATTTACAAGTAAGAACTGCAAATTATCACAGTGCTTTAAATTTGACCCCATCTAAATAATTAAATATTCACTCTGTTTGATGTAAAGCAGACTTCCATTGCAAATGCATTAAATCCAAATTAATTAATGCTGAAAGCTGTTCTCCAGTAAAATAATTCAGCTTTATTTAGTATTTTCTTCTCCCTGAATATATGGCTATATTCTGGTTATAGACAGTTACAGTCTTCCAGTGAATTCTCGTGCTGTGTTACACAGTGTTGCACCTGCAATGTATTCTCCGGAGACTGGAAAGCTAGCATGCAACTCAGTGTAAATGTCAGCGTTTGCTCAGGACTAGAAATAACAGAGATATGTGGCTGAAGAATGAGATGCTTCTCTAAAGCTCTAAGGATTTAAAAGGAAATTATGATGTTCTTCAGAGAGAAAGATGATGTTCTTCAAAAGTTCCTGGATCAGAATAGAAACCCAATACTAGACTTGGACACAGCCCCTGTGCTAATAGAGTGCTTTGTCAGAGTAATTGCCAAGTAGATGCTCAAAAAAGATAGCTTCTAGCTAACTTGGAGGTGTTCAGATGTTAAAAATGGGTTTCATAATTCCCATACCTTTTCCCAAAGAAATTAGATTTTAACTATTGTGTTTAATTATTGTTCAATCTCAACAAAGCAAAGTTATTTCAGATAACTCTAAGTTACTGTGGCAATATCTATTTAGCTTTGCTTGACCACCTCAACAGGAATAATGCCATGAGACACCCTGGCCCTCTTGAGTTAATTCAGTTTTCTTCCAGCTTTAAAGATAAGGAACCATCAGCCATTCCTATACCCTAAATACAGACAGAAGTAGCCAGGCATTGGCTACTATATCAACAATAATTATTCAACTCTGCAGTTTATAGGCATGCACAGAACTGCAGGTCACTCCAGAATGCTCCACCCAAGGCACACAGTAAGTCACTTTTCAAACCCAAATACAAGGTACAGGCTGAAAAACAAAGCTCTTAGCAGGGTGAGAGAAAGAAGCTGCGGTGATGAAGGTACCCAGTGTTCCCCATGAGGGGAGGAGGGCATGGAGACCTGGATTTTATCAGAGCATGGTAAAAGAGAGGGACTGAAGAGGACCCACCAAAGAAAGTGCTGATGGCGAGATGGTAGTACTGTGCCGAAATGTGAAAGCCAGGTAAAAGGCATGAACTGTCATTTGCATGAAGGAAGCTCTAGTGCAGAAAACTAATGAGGATTGAACAAGTTGATGCCTCTCAGTCCACTGTCCTGCTTCCCCTAAAATTACACAGGAGAGCACAGATAGCATCAGTACTACCTAACCCTGTATCTATAAGGAGTAGTGACAAGAGCTTTTTCAAAATCTTCTTCCAGTCGCTTGTTACAAAACAAACTTAAATTCTGATTGAGAAGATAACTCTTGGCAACATTTAATGGAGAGAGAGCTTGCCAGTTCTTCCATCAGCAGCATCTTATAAAGTGTGTTCTGGGGAATTTCCAATGGGAGTAGAAGTAGGGAACCAAAACACCATAAATAAAATTACGAAGGAAGATAATCCCATCTCTTGAAGGACAAGACTTAACCTGCTTTCATTACAACAGTGATTTCAAGAATCCTCTAAGCCAGCATTTTTCCTTTGCTTAATTATGCAAAATATCTTGGGTTGGGTGTGGGAAGACAGAAAATAAGGGATTCCTTGTGTTTACCATTAAAAAATAAAGCAGTTTTCTAAGCATAGTATTTCAGTGGTAACAGTAAAACAAGACTGGGACAACCTGTAAGGCTCCAGAAACATCACAGGGAATCTAGACTAAAGAGAAATTCCCTTTTCTCTTGACATCAAGATGAAGATGGATGGCAGAAAGAGGGCAGAATTCTCATTGGTTATAAAGTAAGAAGCTTATAGAAATTGAACATTTTCTCAGAAACATACAGGTCTGGGTAAAGCAGTCAGACTCCCAAGTAAGGAAGTTTAAAATAGCATTGATTTTGCTAATAATAAATCACTCTCTTGTACCTACATGGACTATGCACAATGTCAATGGTTTTGAAAAGAGGAAATTCCTTTCACTTGAACCTCAGCTGATCTTTCTTAGCTTATGGAATATTTGTGAGTGCTGCTGATAATGTTTTGCCACACACAGAGACTGGAAGCCCCTCGACTGAGAGAGAGGACATATTGCTCCTAGAGTACAATACCAGAAGCCATGATCTGTCTCCTATAAATTGTCTTGTTAAAGGTAGAGGCTTCCTTCTTCAAGAAAATATAACACTCAAAATGCTTTTGAATTTAGCTTTTCATTTCCGTTCTCATTTAACTGACCCATCCAAAAGAAATATCTTCGAATAACAATTTATTTTCTTTCATATATATACAATCACCATTATTTTGGCTCATTTTAGCATTGTGTTCCTCTGAAAATAAAAATGGAATTATTAAATTGAAATAACTACTTGTCTATAAAACCTCAGTGAAATTCATCAGGAATGCTCACACTTACCTGTAAATTAGAAGACTTACAGGAAGCAAAGTCTTTTTGTATAAACTCCCATCATTCAAGTATTATGCCATTATATATCATGTCTCTTAATTAGAAAAGCATTCTTAGAGCTTATTATTTTATTTTAAAAGCAAGTAAGCATTTTTTCCATAATCATAAGACTGGAAAAACAAATCTTTGTATTTTACAATACAAAATTTACCCTACAATAATTACAGAAAAGCAAAAGAGATGCTTCTTTGTTATCTTGGATAAATTACTACAATCATACTGGAAATGCAATAGATTTTCCAGTATCTACTTTATCAACCTCCCTCAGAACACTACCTTAGTGCTAATTTGAATTGTTGTTTCCAAATCTCAATTTATTAGTAAAACTAACCTCAATACCAAAAGGATATAATTTTTGGAATAGCCTTTGCAGTGTGAAAATCACAGAAAACAGGGTTAGAATACAAACAATACCCATATCTGTAATCTTCTATTATCATGTCAATTATCTGGCATTAGTAAATGCAACTAGAGTTTTATTCAGCTCGTGTCCCCACTGCTCCAGGCTGTGCATCTGACATTTATGCATTTTGTCCATTTGTCTATAAGCTATTGAAATGTTTCTTGATATAAAATGCCTTTTTTTTTTTTTTTTTTGGATGGAAAAAAGGGATAATAAATTATCTGACATTTTCTGTAATAGCCATCAGATGTTTCGCAGTAAACATATTATATCAAACAATCAGGGGCTCTGAAAAACTCGTCATCATGCCCATGAATAAGGATGGAGTAGCAGACATCCCAAATTCAAAATATCAGAGGCACAGGCCCACACTCTGCCAGCTGGCCATTTCTGTCAACGCTGCACATTTGCACTGTGGCTGTGTATGTAGCAGAGTGGCCACACAAACCGCTCTGCTACAACAGATCCTGGAGGCTGAAGGGTGCAGAATGAGGAGTGAAGCAAACCACAGACTTCATGGTATCAAATAAGGGAACAGTGCAATGCTGGTGCTTTTAAAGTCGTGTATTTTGTGGTGCTACTTTGGCACTACTTAGGCTGATTCATACCCAAAAATTAAAAAAAAACAAAACAGTAATCAGTCATGTTTGGTGGTCATTTTTATATCTGTGGAAGAACTGGTTTTGCTGCACTGGATGGCCTTGTGATTGTGGCCAGCAATATGTCCCAGACCCTGATCTCTCTGGTCTTCCCAGGCATGGTCAGAGCCACTGTGGTTGAGAAGACTGTGTAGTCCCACCCCAGACACAGGTGATGGGAAGGAGACCAAGTACCCTCCCTGCTTGGCTGCCATATGCATGACCCCTGAGTCCATGGAAGAGAGTGGGAGAAGCTACGTGACTCTCCTTCATCCTGCACCACATTCCCAACAGCTCAGATGAAACCACAGATGACAAGCAGTGAAAGACCCCCAGCTTGAGACATTAAGGTCTGGTTCAGCTGCTGGTCAAAGCTGAGAATAGCTGTTCACAAGTTGCACTCTGCTTGAGTCACTTTGAAAGAAACCTGCTTACAGCTGGGAGTAACAGTAGAAGCCATACAATTACTTTTCTGGGTGGCATGAACGATTCCTTTTCTTTTCCCTTTTCTCTCTTTTTTAGTATTTTTGCATTAAGGGCAGTTTCTGCTTCTGGTAACTCAGGAGTTCCAACGCCCACTACCAAAACTTAAGATTCAGTCGTCAGACTCTTCTAAGCTCAGCACACACAGGTAAATGAGTTGCTTTATTGCAAAATACCGATGTGGTAAAAAGTTGCCACCATCAGTGGTAATTTTCTGAACCAGGGTAAGGTGTTGAATTAATATCAGAAATAAGTTTTATATTATTTAGTAAGAGCACATTTCATGATGTAAATATACATTTATATTATACATACAATTTCCCTTCCTTTCTGTTAAAATAAGCTTTGTGAGAAGTTGCTTTTAGCTTCAAGGTGTATCAATTGATTTGGATTTATCTTCTTCCTTTTCATGGTACAATAGCGTATTTTATATTTCTGGTGAAATTACTAATGATCTATAACTGTCTTGATAAGGTGTCAGATGATATTACTAGTATCACTGTGGCAGTAAAATGTTTTCCTTCAGGAATATGTTATCATTACCATGAGAAATAGTATTTACCAGCAGCACTTTCAAGAAAATTTAAGAAAAAGCATGCCACTTTATCCTTATTTTAAGCTTTCACATTTTTCAAGCTGATGACCATTGATCCTTACGATAAGAATAAGAAAGATTTTAAATTGAGAAAATACATTATTGTTGAGCTCTATTGAGAGTATAAAGTGGGGAAAGAATTTTCATAATTGGATCATGTTGTTCATGAGAGAACTGTAAATCTTGCATGTTTTAAAAGATCCAATTTAATTAAAAAATTAATAACACTTCTGAAAATCAAGATATGTATCTGCACTATTCCTTTCTTTAAAGGCCATTTTGGTTTATTTCCTCTTCTTTTCCTTTTTTCTCTATCATATTTGCATGAGCTTTTTCTGTGAGGGCTAGAAATATCTTTTATTACTTTTTCATTTGTCTTCTTGTTCTGTGATACTGTGCCCATATTAGTTGGTATGTTCTGTTTCTCACTTGTAAAACAAAAGGAGTATTAGCTAGCCTGCATATTTCCAGTAGATGAAGAACAGCTAAGTCACAATAAAATGGCTTTGTAAAGGGCAGAACTGGCTTTCATAGGTATACGTGGACAGAAATGCAGAGAGGAAAGAAAAGAAAAGAAAAGAAAAGAAAAGAAAAGAAAAGAAAAGAAAAGAAAAGAAAAGAAAAGAAAAGAAAAGAAAAGAAAAGAAAAGAAAAGAAAAGAAAAGAAAAGAAAAGAAAAGAAAAGAAAAGAGAAAAGAAAAGAAAAGAAAAGAAAAGAAAAGAAAAGAAAAGAAAAGAAAAGAAAAGAAAAGAAAAGAAAAGAAAAGAAAAGAAAAGAAAAGCTGGTGAGAGAGAAAGAGAGAAAAACCAATAGAGAAAGCAAGAAAGCAAGAGCCCTGAGGCAGTAGGCTGATACATAAAATGTTACTTTTGATGCTGAATGTGAATTCCATATATTAAATTCTGTTCCTTGAAATATGACTTATTTTTTGGCTGTGCAGAAACACATGCATCTTAATAATGTATTCTTGTAGTCTGAGAAAGATGGATACATTTGAGAAAGCACCATCAAAATGAGTAACATAGAGAAGTCTTTATTAGAGAAGTCTTTATTTTCTCTCTTTACAGGTTTTCTGGGCACTTTTTTTGCAAATATTTAAATGACTTTATACATGCATTTAATTGCAAGCAAAACCTATGGAACTTTCCAGGGCACATCTAGACTCCCACCTCATTACTAACAAACATAACCAAACCCCAGTGGTATTCCACTAAAACCAAGCTAGCTTTCTTTCAGAGTCATACTCTAAAAGACACACAAAGTGACAGAGATGATAAAAATCAGTAGTTTCTGAAAACTGCTCTTTTTCAAAGCATCCATTGTGATTGAAACAAAAGGAATTTGATTCACACCTACAGGAAAGCACACTATTCTGAAATCTTTACTACACCTGCTTGAAGCAGTGGAGTCATACAGAGATATTTTGGCACAGGTGTATTCTGCAGTCACCAACACACTTGCTACCTATGGCCCCCTCAAAGCATATGAGGGTGCTGATGTGAAACAGCTAAACTGAGTGTGCCAAGAGCTTGTTTACATACCTACTCCATCTGCTGTCTTGAACGTTGTTTCTCTCTCCCATTGTTCCACTGAGAAAGCTTTTTAACTCCCAGACTAAGCTCTGACCTCCCTGTTAGTCTGAACAGAGCCACGTGATGGAGAGGCAAAGGCAAAAAAGCCTTTCTTTGCTAGCAGGTAAAGTCACTGCTCTCTTTCCTTCCAGCAAGCACCATCTGCTCTCCTAGTGAAGAAGCACTGTAGCTTCTGATGATGCCATAAACTTAATTTCACCTGCAGTCTCGATATGCTGTACAGACCAACAGTACAAACAGGGGATTCCGTGCTGCTGCCAAGCTGTGCATGAGCTACTGGTAATGAATAGGCAGAGCTAGAGAGACTCCAAATGCCTGATGCCTGGGTAATTCAGGGATAAACATTATCTCCCTGGGGAGTCGTGCAACACCTTTTGCCAAATGTTTCATCTAATATGGAACAGAACCTTAGGGGGGGAAAAACCCACTCCATTCCTCCTGTAATAGAGTCACACTCATGCTCATCTCCTGAATCCATGTGTTACCCTGCAAAACCCTCTTTTCCCCAGCGCATCTGAGATTCTGGAGACGTTTTTCACAACCAGCTCCTCTAACAGCATTCTGGAGTAGAATTTTAGCTACCTAGCTACTGGCTTCTGGAGTAGAATTTTAGCTACCTAGCTACTGGCTTCTAGGTGTTCTAAGGTGTCTGAGGGGTCTGCATGGGGCTGAAAGACAAGGCATGGGATTCCCAGGAGTACCAAAAATGATGCAGCACTTTATACGCAGGTAGGACTCCTGACATGGCAGCACAGTTGTTAAAATAGCAGATATCCACTGTAATACTAAGATACCTAAATTTGCTGCTAAGTAGCAAGCAGGAATGTTGTTACAACTGGTCCCAAAACTGGCACCCTGTGTGTGAGGTACTTGTCACAATTTTCAATATCTAACAGTAGGCAGACATCTTCAGCGATGGAAAAACCACTCATGAGGTCCTGAAATATGTTAGAGCCACTGAAAAACTCACTGACAGCTAGAGGCAGTGATAAACAATTGCTCCCAGTAACAGTGGAAATACTCCACGCTGAGAAATGAACACACAGAAGATATGACAGTCATCCCATGTCTCAAAGTACACTTGCTACACAAAATGTCCTGTCTCTCCTGACTGAAGCCCAACCATCCATTTCAGGCCAGAAATTGCAGAGAAATTACCTGCTGCCCTCAACAAAAGTGACAATATCACAAACCCGAAACCTAGAGATTGGCCCAACATCACTAATATTGTCATTCTTGTATATGGCACTATTTCTGGGCTGTTGAACCTTTCTGCACTTCCCTCACATTAAACCCTCTGAAAAACACAAAGAAGGACACTGGAAGCAAAATAATTCTACAAGTTCAGAACTCAAGAAACCATGGCTAGAAGCCAGTTCATTTTTGTTAGATAAGACTGTCCTAAATTTCAGTCTATCAGAGTGGAAGGAACAGGAGGATCTGCAAAAAAACCCTATTTGGTCTTCAGAACTTGATGCCCTGGAGTTGACATTTCAGATGAGCTCAGAGATGGCCACAGGTACAGAATGACCATTAGCAGCCAGGGCATTGTTGGGACAACCCTTAACTGCACATTTCAGTTGAGTTTTATCTGAAATGAACCCTGTGCATGTTCAGCACAACCACACCATGATGTAAATCAAAGCACAGCAGGTGTGGACAACTAGGGGATTTGTTTTGGACCACGAGCCCCTTTCTGAGCTCAGATGCCAACTTTCAGAGACATATCCTTGGCTGAGAACCTCTCTCTCTCTCTCTCCAAGGGTTGGATGAAATCTTTCTGCCTTCTGAGGGCTGCCTCAGCTTCTTGTCTTAGCTCAGGAAATGGAAGCTTTCTTTAGAATGATGACCTCTTGGTGGGACGTTTTTATTCAGTTAACAATTCTCTGGCCAAAACATATGCTATTGAGAAATATCGAATCTACAGTGTAGAAGAAAAAGAAAAAACCCAAACCTCTGCAGGCTCTGCCAAGGACGAGTGATATTATCTTTGCTTCTCCAAAGCCGTTGGCAATTTTTGTTGTATTTTAAGACTTTTTCTTCAGAATGTCCAAAATCAAACCAGCACAGAAGGAAGTACAGGAGAAGGCTCTTCTGCTGGTCAGTGCCTCTAAAGGTTAGAAGGTTAACTGGGAAGCTAACCACAGGCAGAGTACCTCTGACATGCTCCCAGAAAATTTGCCTTTTTATTGGTATTCTTGGCTGCTCCCGACTGTAGCAACAGATCAGAGAAACCGCACAAATCTGAAAAGCGATTCATCCTGTCTGAATGGCAGGTATTCATACTGGAGAGGATCTGTCTGTGCCCATTCAGATCCCCATTCAAAAGCATTTATCTACAAAAGTCATTCTTGATAAGATCATTAAAAAGCAAATAATCAATGCTTACTTCAAAACTAAATCAAAAACTACAGAAGCAGGTAAATGATTTGAACATTTCTCTCCATCTTATTTTGTTTGCACTTGTTTCTGGCTCCAGAAACATCTTTGAAACTGAGCTTTTAAAGGGCACCCTCTCCTGAAAGGAACTGAGTTTCTCTTAAATTTTTTTCAACTGTTCACCCTGAACTCAGGTCAGACTGAGCTCTTCCCTGAGGATTAAGGACACACCTGCCTGATAAAAGGAAGAACTGAGGGCAATATTCATGAGTTACTTCATGCACTCTTCAGTGCACAGAGCAGATCTACAGAGTGCTCAGAATTTGATAAGAGAACACTGTCAGAGAATGTTTTACTATTCATCAATTAATTTTTACAAAGGACTTTGCAGATTAAAATCAGTTCTTGAATGTGTGTTATTGTAAGTCACCGTGAGGTGAGGAGCATTCAAACACAGGAGCATGGAAGAAAGCTTAAAAATTCTGCATGCAAACCTGAGTTGAGGAGCAGAAAACAACAGTTTTCAAAAAGCAGGATGGAAGGTAACTGTTTCCATAGGAGCTGCTCACAGATGAAAGTGAAAAAGGAGGCAGAGAAAGAGGGAAAAATGAAAGAAAGCTACAATCGGTTAAGCCTTGCAGAGAAAAGATAAGGGCAGTAGAAAAGAAGAATGATTTAATGCCAGCTAAAGTGATTACAGAGAACAAAAAGGCTCTTATAAATTCACTGTGCCTGTGAAGGGGGAAGAAATACAAGTGGGAAATTATGACTGTTAATAAATAAGGAGGGAAACAATACAAAATAGTACTGTAAAGTGACTGAGCACATGACTGATATCTTTAAAATCCCGAATCATTGATTGAAGAATATTTTTCAAAGAGGTGCAGGTAATTAGGAAATTAGTAGATTCTTGCAAACATCATTTTCAATACATTAAAAAAAAACGCATAGAAAACATAAGTCACTTATTTCAGTGACTTAATTTCATCAAGGAAATCTTTTTGAGTTAGTGGCTTTTTTTAGCTCTAGAAAACTGGATAGCATCCATGAAGGCATAATACTGGTTTTGTTTAAGCCCTTTAGCAAAGCATAAAACTACCAATATTTATATACATATACACATATATATAAAGAAAAACAGTAGCTTGTCAGTAGGTACTACTGATTGTCATTTGTCTCAGACAAACCCTATTATAACTGTAAAATACAATCAGTTTTCAACATAGTCCTGCAGAACCTATCACTGAAGCCCTTTAAATCACATTTTTCAATAAGGATACAAACTAAAGTAAATTAGTAAATTTGAATTTGATACAGCATGACCATCATAATGTAATATTAGAAACTTAGTCAGATTTAAAGATCCTGCTGCCTTGGTGAACACAGACAATGTGTGTGGACTGCAAGCATGATGCCACTTCTGCAAGCAGATAATTGCCCGGGTTTTTGTGTCTGGCACTTGGTAGCCAGTCTCCATGGCAGGCTAAAGCAGGCAGGTGATTTCCCCAGCCAGTGGACAGCCGTGCTGCCCACGCTGCTGGTGCAAGGCTGTGCCCAGGCACAGGTGCCCACTGCTCACCTTGCAGCAGCTCTGCCAAGCCCTCTCCTCTGCGAGTCACGCACGGCGGGGTTCGCAGATACAAGGCAGAAAGTGCAGCCCAATATTTCGTGACATGACATCTCTCAGGCAGCTAAAGGATACGAGTAGCTACCAGCAAAATATTAAAATTGCAGGTGACTTTTGCAGACCTTATTGCTGAAGAGGGATGAAAGGGAAGCTTCAGAAAAAATTAGGACCTTTCTCTCTGATTTTCATGTATTCGTGCAATAAAAAAGGAGACCAAATATATTAGAAATTACTTGAAGGTTTTAAGGCACTCAATTCTGTACAAGAAGAAACAAAATGTGACCAAACAACAGAGTAAAATAGAAGACTATAAAAACATTAATTTATTTTAGCTCAATGAAGTGAGCATCCATAACTGAACCCTGATTTGTAAATGCAAATAGAGCAAACTATAAAAAATACAGCACGATTAGCATACTTCAAAGCTGTGGGAAGCCATTCATCACTGAGACAAAAGGCTCCAACTCAGGAAACACCACTCAGATTCGGCAGTGGTGTCCTGAGCCAGAACTCAGTGCAGACAGTGGGGAAGTCAGCTTTGCCTTAGGGACAACCAAATACTCCAAAGTCAAAATCACCCCTGGCATCTGTATTCCTCAATTGCCATGATTAATTAGTAAAATTCCTTTGACATTGCCTGAGTGCTTCTTAGCGACCTTAGAGTGCAGAGGAAGAGAATCCCCTCCCCAAGGCTGCCCGTGTACCTTGGCCAGGAGATGGTGCCAAGCAGGGGCCTATGAGTGAAGGGCAAGGAGAACAGGGCAAAGCCAAGAGGTGCCTCTAGTCAGAGCACGGGAGGAAGTGCAGAAAAACCCCAAGTCTTTCTTCCTTTGTCTGAGGAATAAAACGCAGAGCCTTCTTACCAATGGATGTAATCAACAGTACCATGTTGTAGCCCAGGTCAAGGGGAGAGGGCTGGGTGAGAAGGGGAAAGGAAAGTGAGAACAGCAGATGCATCTGAGCAGAAAGAGATGGGAGCAGTATAAAAAGAACAGGAATCTGCTTGGCTAGGGAAAGAGTTATGGGAGGCCTGAAGACAAAAGAGCAAGAAATTTAAGCTAGAGGCAGTCAGAGGTGTCAGCACAAGGATTCAGAGAGGGAGGTAATAAGGTCACCATGACAGGTAAGAAAGGGGATATTGATGGCTGCCTTTCATGGGGCTTTGAAGTAGGAGGTGGAGGTGTCAGCAGAGATTACAGTAAGTGAAACGGAAGGCAACACATAGATCTTGTTTTCCTGTTGGAACAGGGACAAAAGGCCAGCCAGGGTAAATGTTTTTTGGGAGTAATTATCAGGATTTAAACAGAACCTAAACGTGCCGGTCACAGAGGTGGCGGCAATGGCGCTGAGTTGCAGATGTAACACCAGCAGAGAGGAGAGAAAGGGAGTTTCACTGTGCTTCCTGGGACTAGGTTTGAGGAGGAGTGTGTGCTTAAGAAATAGTAATAACAAAGAGAAGCCTGCTCCAAGCCTGAATGGACCTTGATATTCAGTTGTGACAACGCTTCCACAAAGGTTCCCAGGGAATGCTACAATCCCTTACTGTTCCCCATACACATGTGTTGTCTGCCACTGTTATTTCAGGGAACAGCCTCAGCAGAAAATGATGGAGAATAGCAGAGGAAAGAAACCCTATGAGAAATAAAATTCAGGTAAGAGGAAGGATTTCTGGTGAAAAAGAAAGCAATTCAAGAGGAAAGGAAGTATACTGTGCAACTGAGAGTCTGATCCTGAGTCCTTAAAAATGTAGTCTTCACAATAAGGTGGCTGGAGGCTGCGGTATGGATGGACAATTGACCAAAACATGTGCATGAAGATATTCCATGAAGACAACCAGCAAAAGAGGAAATTACTGGAGGGTATGGGGAATATTAAAAAAAAAAAAAAAAAAAAAAAAAAAAAAAAAAAAAAAAAAAAAAAAAGCCATATGCTGGAAAAATATTTTTTTAAGCTAAGGTAAGCATTACAATAACTCTAAGTGACCACAGTGAAGTGACTGATGGCAGGTACAAAGCTCAGTACAGGTTATTTGTCCAGATCATTAGAAATCTCTGTGAGAGAAATTCACAGAGAAGAACTCAGGAAAGTTATGTGTTTGAGCAAAGTACAAGGGGAAAGGTCAGGCAGCCTTAAGGTTTCAGAACATTACTATTTGTGGGGAGGGAAAAGGAGTTTTTGAGGACAGAAGGAATAGATGGTGCCAGCTGTGAAGGAAGGCATGCAAGCATATGACCTGAGTGTGCAGGTGACAAACTGTGACAGAGGAAAGCAGGAAAAACAAGAAAATATTTCCAGCAAGGGGTCCCTGGGTAGTCCTGAAATTTCCTCTGTGGAGGCACATGGCTGACACACATGCCAGGAATGAGGAAGAGCTGGATGCTTTAACACACAGTGCTGAGAGAGGAAAATGTTAGCCAAGGGTTAAAGATAAACTGGGAAGAAATGAGTGGAGAAGCAAATTAACAAGAGCAGTGAGGGGAAGAATGAGATTGGGAATTGGATGTCAGGGGGTTTGACAAACAGAAGGTCACAGAAAGGACAGGTGAGGATGGGCAGGTGGGATGGGCATAGGGGGTTTTGAAAGAAAAGTGGTGGTGGTCAGATGAAGGAACTGGGTTAGTGGGAGGTCAGAGAGTGACTGCCTCCCCCTCCCTGAGGTGGAAAGGGTGGACATAAATGTGTCACTTGCTCAGTATTTCATGCCTCAGTGTCAAAGGGCAGGATCCTTAATAGCACAAGCATTAAAAAGTGTGGCAGGTTGAAGGGGTTTTTTGGGGTGTTTTTACTCTCACGGGACAAAATAAATGCCTACATTTTGCATGCTTATTTTTTTCCCATGATTTAGTACAAAGCTGCTTTAAAAAAAAAATCAAAAAAACCACCACCAAACATTTAAGAAAGCTTACAGCTACATAAATAGATAACAGCTCACCTTGATAGATAAAAGTATCACAGCACTTCAAATGTCTTTAAGTGCTGGCATGAACAAGGGTAACTTGATTTTAAACTATTGTTTTTTTCAGCATTTATTGTAGTCCTTTCTTGTTTTACTGCATTTCTATTTTATTCAATAAAAAACACATCACTTGTCTGGAAATTTAGCACCAACACACCTAGCACCTTTTTCCTGCAAAGGAGATCTTTTGATAAAACTTCCCACTATAATGGCAAGATATGCATTCTGCACACAACCTCCTACTTATTTTAATTATGAAGAGTGGGTGACATGGGTGTGAGGTGGTCCTCTGGCTGAGGGTCAGTGTAGGTGGAGTGCAGAGCAGTGATCAGAAAGTCATTATGAAGTTCAGCTGGCTCATAGGAGAGCTTACAAACACTTGTAAATTGGTTAAACTGTGGTCAAACTAACTCTGGGGATAGAAAGAAACCCGATACGAGCTGCTTCAGGAAATTACGGAAAACGCATTAAAACCTGCTTTTTTCTTCACAGGGTTTTTGAGTTTTAGTGATGTTTTGAGGTTAAAGTTTAACCTGCAAAGCCTTGTCTTAAATACCAGCTGGTAAAAATCAATAGCTTTAGATGACAAAATTCACAGCATGGTTTTACAAATGCTATTTTCTTGTTTAGTGAAAGTTACTGCTTAACTGAACACCAAATTTCTCTGGCAATCCTCTGTGGCCTTTCTCTCAGAGTTCCTCATTTTTTGAGCTACAGCCATCACTTCTCAAGAGCTAGCAGGCAGGCACTCAATTCTGCAAATAATGACTAAGAGAAAATAAAATGCCACGTTAGCACCCTGAGTCTCCCTGGTGCACACTGCTCTGGACAAAACGGAAGGTGTTGATCTGAGACTTCATGGTTGTATTTTGTATTTTGTCCTCTCATGCATCTCCATGAGCTGATTAACATTCCCCCACACTGTGGCCATTGGCTTGCCTATGCTGAGGGAAGGACAGCATCTACAGATACCCAGCACTGCAAGTATTCACCATTCCTTATCAAACCCACACACAGAAAGAGCTGCGCCTCCTACTCAAAAACTTTGTTCCCTTAAAAGTGCACATTTCCCTCTCAAGATGCCAGCTGCTTTATTAAGCCTATTTATAGATAAGTCAAATGAATAGCAGATGGCCTGTGCAGATTAGGATTTTGAGGCACGCTGCAACCCATAACGTCTTGCCTTTGACGCGGCTAACGTCGACCAGGAGCAGCCATCTGCAACCTGGAATGCTCCTCTCTGCATTTCCTCCACTAGCAAGCACAGCAGCAGCACTGGCTAAGAGGTATTGATCAGAAATCTTGATGGATTATTCTAGTTTTGATCAAGACAGAGGGAGGCACGTGGCAAGGGAGCAGCGCTGCTGGGAAATGAGCAGATTCTGGCAGGTTCTCCCCTCCACTGATTCACTGATGACTCTTCTCGTCTTCCCAGGCACCTGGGCAGCTCTCACATAGTTTTTCCTGCCATAATAATTCACCAGAATAGTCTGCTTATTGAACAGATAGCTTGAAACCTCTTTACAAGCAGTCCCTTGAAAGTAGCTGTTAGCTTTAAAGAACAGAACTTTGTGTCTCACACAACTAAACTCCTTTTAAAAGCCAGGGTGAATGGTTACAATGAAGGTGAGAACAAAGCCTTTGGAACAACAGTGTTCAATTTTTAAAGCAAAAATTGAAATGCTAATTTGAGCATGGTGCCTTCCTATTCTTGTTCCTCTTATACACAAAATCCCTAAATTAGAACTGACTTAGAGGGGAGGCATTTATAATTAACTCATTTTTCTGACAGGTTTATTCTTGTATAGTATCTAAATATTCACTTAAGAATAAGTTCTCTGCTGTATGGTATCCTAAAGTAAATTGATACAGGAGGTTGAGGAAGGTTGGACTTGGACAAGGCTAATAGACACATTTTTGTTATGCGACCAAGAGAGAAAAGCAGATCAGGTTCATCATTTCAGCTGCCTTTTGTATTGTACAAAAATCATAATTACCACTTCAAGGAGGACAGTGGTGTAATTCAGAACACTCATCCCACAGCCATATTCTTTTCAGGCTCTCTCCAGCACCAAAAGTCTCAGAATGCTCTAAAAAGGCCTCAAGCAATTAATGTCTTTGCCTTCAAATCTAAAGGAAGAAATCTGCAGAAGCCAGCATCTGCTTAAAAATATAACATGCTCATTCTTTAGATTTTCAAGAAAGAAGCACAAAACCCTCATCAGACCCATGCTCAACTCAGATGTGGCCTAGTAAAGAAAAACTAGGAATAAAGGACTTATGCAGGTAAGAAGCTATTAAAAAAAGGAAAAATTCTAATTAAACTGACTTGTCTCTTTGCAGTTATTTGCAGTAAAAATGCTCTCAAACCACTGGATTTAAGCAACTTTTCTTCTATCCTATCTCAAGTGGAACGATTTATGTGATAGTCCAGCCCCTGAGATGCTTAATACCACTCATATCTGCCAGGACAGAAGATGGTTAGGAAATCCATTTACCCCATACCTAAATTCCAATATCCTTCAGTTTCATCAAAATAGATGTTTTCTGCTACTATGAGACGGTGAGGAAAGTAGGGTGTTGGCAAAGAAAAATAGAAAGATCTGTTAGGTATCCAGTCTTAAGATTATGAAAACCTCCCCATATTATTGTGAAATTAATGAAACATTGTTTGGAGCTATAAATTAAAATTCCCTGCATTAATTTTGGATTTCTCTGTTCCCAACATTTCTCTTGGCCATTACAGATCATCTTGTCTGTTCACTTACTTCTCAGAGACTTGTGACTTTCCAGCTCTCATTATTGCACACTACATCAGCATTCTGAGCTCACATTTTAAACTACAGCTTAGTTTCCTCTTTAAGAAACAGAAGAAGCAACTGAGGAGGGTCCAATATCTGATGAGAAAATACCTGTCTTGTGCTTATAGCAAAGGGACTTGGTGAGGCTGTCCCTGTCTGATTTAGTCTGGCTTTGTAGGAACCATGTGTTTCATTTTCCAGCCTTTGTTGAGGGCCAGTGCTTGGAAGACTTGACAAGGTGCTGGTAGCTGACTAGCAAGCTTATTCAAACACAGCTGTGGAAACTAAGATGTGAGGTCCATACAAAGTCTCCGGGTCATGAAGAAATTCAAATAGGTTGTTGAAGTTTGTTGGAAGTAGCTGAAACCAATTCCTCATAAAAGCTAGGGAATAAATTAGACTGCTGGGAGATTTGCTCACTTCAGTTGCAGGGGAAGGCTGGATGGTTTTTCTGACTCTCCTTGCTGCCTGGAGAGGCATCCATGCAGCACCATGTTTTCTAGATGTATCTGGTTCTTATGTCATTCTGTCTCTTTAACAGTCTGCTATCACCCCTTTCTTCTTATTTAAAGTGACAATATCTGCATTGTCACTTCCGTGATCATTCTAGAGGAATTCTGCAGGAAATAGTGATTTTTATCTACTGGAACCAGCTTGATGGCCAGGCTTTGGTTCCCCCTTTCCCCTCATGAATTGAGTATTGTGCATCATGTGCCACTTCCTTCAGTGGAGATGCTGAACTGGCATGTGAGTGACATGCAAAGCTGGACACATCTGCTTTCCAGCCAGCTGAGCAAATTTTGCTGTTGTTTCACAAAACCTATCCTAATTCTCAGAAAATTCACCTCAGCCTCGGATCAGGTCCTCCCTTGGCATGAGGAATTAGCTCAGTTTGCTAAGGACAAGAGGCCTCCAGAGGGGAATTGTGTTTCTCCCTGGCAGAATGAAAATTAAGGACAAGACAAGTTAATCAGGAGAGATTGTGTAATAGATGCAGCTCCTTATACAAATAATACTGCTTCATGCACTCCTAACAATTCATGTTAGGCTGATGTTGTCCTGGGTAACATCACAAAACAGAAAATGGGCAATGAAATGTGTATGCTGAGATCTTAATTTCTTAATTTATTTTTATTATTGTGAATTGACAGTTTTATGACTGCCAGCAAACTTGATACTGTCTCTGGTGAGATTACTTCTCCTTTGTGAAGGATAACTCTGTTGGCAAATAGACTTTTGCAAAACACTTCATTTAGAATTAGTTTTAAAAAATCATATACAGATACCTGTGTCAGTTGTTGTCTTATAGATCAGCAGTAATTGTAAATCAGGGGTTGTGATTTCTGTGGGGGCATTTTCAAGGAGGTGCTCAGATACCTATTCTCAGCCTGACACCATTTACACTTTTATCAATGGTCTGAGAGAAAATATAGTCTTCACCCAAATAAAGTTCACAGGCCATACAACAGATGAAAGGGTGAATGATGACAGAGAGAGGTTTAACCACAGTGATCTGTGTTGCCTGGTAGCTTAAGTTTCCTTGAACTCCCAAAGGGCTTTTAACACGACAATACCAAGTCATGAGCAACGGTAGGGAAAAGAAAGAAGTGATGTTGTTCATGTCCATAGAAAAAAGGGGTTTTGTCATGGTAAAAATGTCTCAGAAGAGGATTTAGAGGTCACAAAAATGAGTTTGAAACCTGTAGCTAACAGGAACTGACATTCCCACTTCCGCCCTCAGAAGGTAACCCTTGATAGAAGTCTACTAAGAGATTGGGGATGAGTGAAAAAAACCAGAATCTCCAAAACAAAAACCTTACTTAAGTGATTGATGAATTTTTTAGCTTATTCATTGTCTCCTAGATCAAAAGGCATGAAGATCTTCGAGGCATGTAACCTGTTGGGCTGCCCTCCTGGGCTGCACTGGAGTGACATTTCCCCAGTCAGCCACAGCTCCAGCCTCCTCATTCTCGGAAAACTGTCCTGCGGTGGATAACAAGCATTTCCCAGAGGAGGACCCCATTTGACATTTTGAAATACTGGTGAAAGAATCCTGGAAATATGCCCATTTTCAGCCTTACTCAAACTTAGAAACAGCCTGAAAATTATGATCAGGAACTGTTTAAAACTGTCCCTAGTTACTGTTGAAAAGGGAGATACTTCCTTTTCCTTCTCACTGTTTCTTGATATAAATGTATCATCTGGCTTTTTTTTTTTTACTTCAAAAGAAAATGTTTATTGAATGTTTCCCTAAGCTGAGCACTTTTCTGTACGACTATTGGCAATTTTCTGCTCTGTCCACACAGTAATGAAAAAATACCTTTGTCAGGCTGGAGTTTTTTTCATCCTCTTGTGCCTTGAAAACATTCTGCAGTGTTCTTACCTCTGCTGGGCATTGATTTCATCTCATTTGTGTCTTCTTGCTTCCTTTTTTCCAGCCACAACTCTTCCTAATGTGAGCTGGTATCAACATCCTCATTTTTCATTTCATAAACACATTATGTAAATACACAGATATGTACACATGTATAGACACACACTCCAATGGACTAGACAACCTCTGGAGGTAGTTTGCTACATAAATATTCTGTGATTGTACACACATGCATACAATTGAACAAAATATTACAAATAGACCTGTTGATGTGCCTGTGGAAACTTTAATTCACCTCTTAACTTTGCTTCCCTTCCCTCTGCACCAGACTGTGGATGGATAAATATATTCAAGCATTTGGTAAAGCATACTTGGCATTTAATCTTCAAAAGAATATGCATGCTCAACGAAAATAGTTTTTCCTCAGAGCTTAATTAGTATCACCAGCCTTGTGAAACTGGCACTTTTAAAAGCCCAACTATATACATATACCCTATCCTAAGATGTACTTGTCTGAGGTTTATGCTTTCATCATATCAGTCATGTGCCCACAAAAATTATTATTTGTACCTCACCAACAACTCCTTTTGTGTTGAGTTGCCTTTTTTTTCTGTGCAGGGCAGCATTCCTCTGACACAGCCATCTCTAGGCAGGGAAACTGCCTGTGGTTTTCTAAGAGAAGAAACATCAAAGCTGTGCTTAACATGGACCCCTCAGCCATGTCAATGACATTTTCCAAGCACATGCACAGCTCCTGAATCACTTCCCTGAATCATGAGCACCTTCTTTCCATCATTGTTGGGATTTGCCTAAGGAAAGAAGACCAAGAGTACCCTGCTTCCAGCCTCTCCCCACAGCCCTGGCCATGCCATGGTGCCTCTCTGGCAGCTTCAGCCCAGACCCTGGTACCCACCTTGTCTCCTCAGCCCACCCAACACCTGCTGGGGCCCCCAAACGTGGGCAACAAAGCAGGCCTTAGAGATTTACAAAGGCTTTCCTTATACAGGCAATTAAATGCTCTCAAGCCCCCACCCATCTAGGACTAGTAAGAGGAGGAGCTTGGCTCTGTAGTCTTCAGAAATTTCAGGGACAAAGCTCTTGAACCTTGGCTGCTTGTGTTAAAACAAAGCTTCACGTATGCACTAAACATCAGGGCTCATTTATCTGAGCATGCTGAGTCAGGTGTGCCACCATGTGCACCCCCAGAGCTCATGGGGGTGGCCTGTGGCAGTGGGGTCTGGGACAACACCTCCAGCACATGCACAGACACAGAGCACAGCTTACACCTCGGGTGTCAGTGAGCTGGAAACAAGCTACACAATTTCTGACACTGAGCTCTAGCGACCTCTGTCTCAGCTTAAAGCTCAGGAGCTGATGATGCTGTACACAAATGCCTCAGCAGAAAGATGGCTCCTGACAGTAGAGAGCACTTTGATTCAGGAAACAAAAGAACAACAAGATTTGGCTGCTGGAAGCAAGAGCCAAAGACATTCAAGGTATTCAAAGACCCAATGTGGAGTAGATTCCATGCTGAGGAGGACTAAACACTGAGACAACATACCTGGGGAATGGCAGATGCTCTGCCTATTCAAGTCTTTAAAAAATCAAGTTTGGAATGTCTTCTCAAAAGCCACATTTTATCTCAGACAGAAATTATGGACTTTTATATGGGAATTACTGGATGAAAGTCTAGACCATGCACATGCCGAGGTCGGGCTACGTGCCCACAGCAGTACCTTTTGGCTTTAAAATTACATTTCAGATTGCTTTCCCTTCCATTTTTTATTTCATGACTATTTAAAACTGTAATTTCTCCTGGCTTAAAAAAGGTAATACACACACATATCCATGTGCTTTGAAAGAGTTTAAACTATGGCTTATATTTGTAAACCAGCCATAATCTGAATTACACTACATTAAATCTGTTCAATATTCAAATATTCAAATGCTATTATTTGCAGGAGAATTTTGCAACTCTGCAATAATGCTGTTTCCATTTCTCTGAACATTTTCATTGACTGTATTCAAAAGACTACCTGCAAAAATCCAGCTTTAAAATATTATCCTTAGTGAGAGACTAAGGTGGAAGAAATACACAAAATCTTTCCAATTCCCTTTGAATTTGTCTTTAAAGAGATAAAACAATGAAATAATATTAAACAGACGTTCAGAGACAGAAAAACACTCCTTTTCCACAAATAGTTAGTTTTACGAAGTCATTTGCAAACCAAATGCCCTATAAAAATGCTGTGTATGCTTTTTGCAATGCAAAAATTTGTGTAATCACGCATTTAACACAACCTGCAGTGTATCGTTCAGTGAGTATCCTTCCACATACCCTGTTGACAACTGAATGAATTTAATACTAATACATCAGACACAATTACTTGTATCAACTGGAACTATATGTTAATTGTTCAATAAATATAAGTTCACAGGACTGCTGTGCCATGTAAATTCTGTAAAAATACATTTTCCCCAAAAGACTGGCCATTTATTACCTTACGAAACAATAGCAACATTACAAAGAAGAGTTAGGAAAAAAAAGTATGCTTTATTACACATTAGTAAATTGATCTGGTAAGTATTTTGATCTAGTGTTTGCCTATTTTTTTTAATTATCATGTTTTCTAAAGAAAGTATTTGCATTTGTTTTTTACACAAGTTAAAAAATGTGCATATTTGGCACAACACAATTAAACTCACAAATTTCAGTGTTGTTTTTTTTCCTCCTTTCTATCAAAATATGTATGAGGGAGGAGAGCAAGTTTAACACTTCGTAAAAAATGTAGACAACATCTAAATCTCCCATCATAAAAATGAAATACTAAAATGCAGGGATAAAATTAAAGTGTAGGAACAGGCACACCCTTAGCTAATTGTTAGAAATAGTAAGAAAGCCTGCCAAACTCATTGTCCAAAATCCTCACTGAAACTGGTCCTAAGATGCTGAGGAATTCTCTGTCCTGCTGTTGCACAGAGCCTGCTACTGACACTGGTAACAGTGCAGAGCAGGCAGGGAACCACACCACCTCAGTAATTAGCAGTCTCTGTCTCCAGGATGTGGCTAATCTAATGATGCTCTCCAGAGTGGATCCAAACAGTAAAACAAATTTGTCTGGAGCTCTCTCAGGTCTGGAGCAAAAAGAGGGAGAGACATAATGTTTATTTGTCCACACACCAAACCTGCCCAAGGAGGCTGGATATGGACCAGCTGGACAAGAATCTGTCCAAACACCTTCCCGATACAGCCACAATCAATACCTGCTGACTGCTGTGAGTACCTGCACACACCTCACACACTTCAGAGAGGGGATAAGGGGATGTCAGTAAAAATGACTCAAGTAACTTTGCACTGCAGCTTTAGCAGCAGGACTAAAAGGGGCATCCAGAACAGCTGGAGGCAACACTGGGTGCGAGTGATGGATGAAATCATAACCCCATTTTTTCACTCATCCTGGACTAAGCATGCTTCTTGGACAAGGACACAATGACTGTGCCTTCCCCTTGCCATTCCTAGAACTAGGAAATAAAATCTTGCTTGAAATTTTCACAGTCCCCTGATTGCTGGATCACTTTCAATTAAACAGAAAGGAAAACATTTTTCTGATTTAATTCATGAACAGCAAAAGGTCTTTGCCCTGCCACAAGAAAGTCAACTTCTGTGCAAGATGAGAAAGGCAAAAAAAATGTAGAATAACAGAAGGTCTTGGAAGTGAGTTTTGGTGAAGGAAGATGATGCCCAAACACAGAGCATGCCTCAGCACTCAAATACATGAAAAATACAGGAAATGCATTGTGCCTTGCAAATCCAGTGGTGCTTGTGAGAGCCCTTAGACCCAGAGGCAGCATTTTCCACCTCCTGCCAAGGTGCTACATCTCCTGCTGACAGGGTTCATACTCTGCCTTACACAGTTTTACTGTCTTGACATATCTGGTCCTCCAATTTTTTCTCTTTGTGTTTTTCTACTCGTCAACTTTTGCTTCACTAATAAGCTCATTAAGTATGGCAATATAATCAGCATCCAATTTTCCCCAGGGGATGGAGAGAGAAAAGGGAAGGATCCTACATGACAAATGCTCTCATTTCATTTAATGTACAGCAGGCAGGTACCCAAATACCATGTCTGTGGGCTTGTCATAGCAACACATTAGCAGAACAAAATGAAGTGGAAAAGTTGCCTTTACCTTCTCTGTCCATAAGCTTGAAATACCCCACACTTAAGGAGGAAAAGACAAGGAGAAGGATTTCCTCAGAGGGGAAAAGGATGGCAGAAAGAGGTGGCAAGACAGACATAAAAAAAACCACAAATAATTACAAGATCTGGAAAGATCAAGTAAGCAACGGACTGCAGAGGAAGTTTCTGAACTCTTGTGTCCACGGTGAAAAGCTGGAGATGTTGGCATGTCTCTCAGGCAAATCACCGGGCTGTTGCCAGAGGATGGGGCAGTGCCTGAAGTCATCAATGAGCTGTTTCCCAAGGGCTGCAAGACCCTTTCTCACCAAAAGAGATATTGCCAGAAATGTTCTTGCTCAAGAATGTATCCTGTTTCTACCATAATTCTGCTAACATAGTCACAGGATATTGTTAGCAGTAGCACACTAGCAGAACTACTGCTTGTCTAGTATATTGCTACTGGAGCACATCAGATGGAGAATGTGCCTTAATGGGCACAAGAACACGTGTTCCAGCCAACCCTACAAAAATTATATACAACAGAATGCACATGCCCTCTGTCCAGCACTAATCCAGTGTGTGATTCATCCCTCAGACTGCTCAGTCAAAGCCAAACACTGCCCAAATGGCAGACAACTTAAATCATGTTATCCCAGTGACAACCTTAACATACAAATCCTTGTTGGTGTACACCGTAGGTACACCAACAAAGCATTTGCTTTGTCCTCCTCAGAGTGTAGAGCATGAATTACAGGAGCAGAGTCAGACCCAGATGGCCTTGTGCAATGGAAAACAGACTCTCATTAAAATGTTTTTCCCTCTGCTTCCAGGATGGGTCAGCAAAATCTCTCCAAAACAAGGAGATCCTTTTTCAGTCTGGCAGATGCATTCAAGGCAGGGATATCCAGCTTTAATTTCAGATTAATCAGACTTTCTGATTAATCTGTCACTGGCCTGTGTTGCTTTTGGGACAGCACACCAGAACACTGTGTTTCCCCAGGAGCTGAAGAACTCATAACTGTGCCTCCTGTATTTAACATATGTTTTCCAAATACAGCTGTAAAAATTAGCTCACACAAAAGGGCCTTGCTAACAATAGAAATACTTTTTTCATCTTTTTTTACCCTACCAGTTTTTTCTCCAAAACATGCACTCTCTTACATTTCTACTATGCAACAAGGAGTCTTGCTACCACTAAGTGACCAAATCAAAACTCAGAATGACAGCGAGGGCATTTAATTATGAGCCCATTACTGTTTAAGACCTGGACAGAAAGCAACATCAATTTTTTGAAAAATATTATAAAACATAAAAAAATATAGTCACTTCTGGGTTGTTTAAAAAACAACCTGTATATTTAAACTTTACCATATAGTTTTAATATTAAAAATATCCACATATAGGTAAATACAATGATTTGAGAATCTCATATCAGGATACTAAATTTCATCACAGAACATCTCGCTGTTGCTAAGATAAAAGACAATGAGGATCAGCATGTCTACATTAAGCTCTGATAGTGTAATAACATAACATCTATGTTGGAAATAACTAAGTAAAAGAAAGGAGGGAAAAAACTTATTTTTCTAAATCACAGGTATAAAATTATGCCATCATTTCTCCATACAGACTAGGGGACAAAAATATAACATTGGGTGATTCCATATTTACAAACATGTATCCGAGGAAGAAAAGGAACAGTTTCTTCATCACCAGTCTACCTTTCTTCATCAAAATTTTGCAATACCTAAGAAAATACCAAAAATTAATTGTATTTTTTGAAGCAGAATGGCCTCCAAATGGGTTTAGAAACTTCTGTCATACCAATCTCATTCATTTTAATATGGTATTCTAAGAATAAGAGTATGCTCAGAAAATCCTGACAATATCATTTCTTTTTAAGTAGAAAGCATAACTAAATGTTCCAATGAAAAATCTTCATCAAAAATCATTAATTAAATGTTTTGAATGAACATGATATGAATGATAAAGGCAAAAAATCAGCTTGTGCATGCTCCTTATTTCTGGTTCCAAACTGGAAAAATACCTGGCCAGTTTAAATTTAAAGACGTGATCCAGTCACTGTATGTTAAATACAGCATTGTCTGTGATTTAATTTAATTTTTCTCAAATTAATTAGAAGATTTTTAAAGGTACCAATAACCATTAGATAAGTAATTTCAGCTTTGAAAAATCTCATTAATGATAAATATATGGAATGAAGATATCACAGCAAATTAAAAACTGTGTGAGTCTTTCAGGGTGGGGTTTCTTAAGTATTCTTGATCTAATATCCGTATCTCTTAAGTCTGAAACAGTATTAAATCCTTTTGAAAGCATGTTCATTTTCAATATTTAAAGCAGTTGAGCCCTTCAGCTCTGATCTAACAAAACAGTTAAGAACATAAGTATATAACTGTAGAATTAAGCACGTGCATATTTTCAGTATTAGAGGCTTAATCTGTCATTTTTCCTCATGGCCTGTTAAACAGAGAAAAAAAAATACATTTCTACGGGGAAACCACAATAACTGATAAAAGAATTCAGGTAAATGTCCACTAACAGGGAGAACATTTGGTTCTCTGGGTTTTTAAGGAAGAAAAAAAGAAAAAAAGAAATTTTTTTTTTTTGATGAACTGACTTCCCTTCTCCTGCTTCCTGATGTAGGATGCTTTTTTCAGGAATCTTCAACATTTCCCTTACCTAATTATTTACTTTTCCTCTCACTTAGCCAACTCCTCAGCTAGATGCAATGCTATCTCTTACTCTCTTCTTCCTGTTGTAACACCCTTTTCCCAGTTTCTTGTCCAACACCCTGGGTGCTGCCCGTGACCTCACTTGTCCAGGTCCCAGGGCTGTCCCCCCCTCACTGCCCTCCTTCCTCATGGGCACCCACTGCCTCTTGTCTCCCAGGGATACAGTTTTGCTCCCTAATGGCCAGGAAGAGTTCTTCCTGTTTTCATCCCATGTTTTCTTCTCTGTTTGAGGCCAGCAAGATTTTTACACTCTTTTCAGGCTGATATCTGGAAATTCTGCTATTCCTATTCTTCTTGTCCTTCCATTTGCCTCTTCCTCTTTCTTCAGCATTTACCATGAACAAGCAGTTTTGGTCTTTGTTCACTTCTGACGGAAGACCATTCCTTTTTCACTTGTTTTGTTCTGTCTCAGTCCCTTGATTCAGACTTAATAATGAACTCTTCCTTCTGATCTTTTAATCTTCAAGTTTCTTTTCTCTGAGGAACAGCTTTTCTCACCTGTCATTCTGCCATACCTTTTCTGATACCCAGCCAATTGCCCCTTCCATCTCGCCTTACACACTGACCTTCAGCAGACTCTTCCTACATCAACACACACAGCTATTCCATTTCCTAGGAAAGCTCTCTGCTTTCATTACTTTCCTGCTGCCCTGTCCACTTTTGACTCCACACAGTGAATTGTGCACAGCTGGCTTGGTAGCAATGTGGCTGCAGTAATATGAAGTTTAGCGTGAAATGAAAAATTTACTGAAAAGCAGGACAAACAGTCTGACATTTCACCCAGCCTCATCTCCTTTCAATCAATGTCCTCTTCTTGGACAAAGACAGACAACACTATGTCTTACTTTAAAGTCCTTGCCCTCATCGGCCCAAATCTATTGCCTTTAGAGAAGTTGTTCACCCGAGGCATTTCTCACAAGTGCACCTTTATGTGGCTCTGACTGTTCCCTGTCTTGCCTTCACCTTTCTGGCAGCATGCCCGCTTGGCTGAAAAGAGTCTTAATGAATTGAAAATACAAAAAGGGAGCACACAAGTGTAAATAAAGATAGGCAAGACAGGAGGAGAACAAAAGCATTGCCTGGGCACTCCGACACAAAAACAGGAAGGCAAAAGCCCAGCTGGAGCTGGCAAGGGACATTAAGGTTAAAAAGAAACTATTCTACCAGAATCCTATTTGCAAGAGGAAGGTCAGGAAAGATGTGAATCTGCTGATGAATGGGGAAGAGACAAGTAACAGGCATCAAAGAAGAGGCTGAACCCCTCAGTGTCCTTTCTTACAAGTCTTCGTAGACAAAGCATGTTCCCAAGTCCCAGCAAATCTCAACCCCATTCAGAACACACAGGGCCAGTCAACAGCAAAGCAGCAATGAGTTAGAGACTACTTAGAGGAAACTAGGTATGTTCAGATCCACCAGCCCAGGCAGGTTTCACCAAGGATCTGACAGAGATGACTGATGCAATCGTGGAGCTGTGTGGAGTTGTCAATCAACTGTGAGAAACAAAGGTCAGAGGGCGAGGTCCCTGATGACAAGGAAAAAGCTAACATTATTCCCATCTTTATGGAAGGGCAAGCAATGCAACGAAGGGCATTTGGGGAATAATTAGTGGGCCAGCATCACCTCAGTCCCAGGTGAACATCCTTCTCTAATCTGTCACTGAAGACAGGAGAAGATGACTAGCAAGAGCAGCCAGCATGGATTTTTCAAGGGAAAATCGTGCTTGACTTCCTCACTCTCTTCCCTGAAGGAAGAATCTGAAGGGAGCAGTAAAGGTGCACTGTGACTAGATTTGTGATACTGTCTCCTCTTTTAAGCTAAGGAAATACAGAGAGGATGGACCCATTGGCTGCAAACTGGCTGGGCTGCCAGGCTCCATGGCTTGACATGCTCCATGGTGGCCAGGAACGGCAGGGACATGTACCCTTGGACACCTTCATCCACAGCCTGTGCTGAGACAGAAGTTACCATGGGCAAACACACAGGAAACATCAGGTTGCAAGGAAAGGCAGGAGTAGATGGATGGAAGAGCCACTCTGTCCTCATTTTCCCTACTGTCCAGTACTTGGGAAGGCTGTTTCCATAAACACAAAGGAGGAAAAAACCCCTTGTATATTTATGCAGTGTTTTGAAAAAACTGTCTTGCTGAGGTGGAGAGGGTTCACACAGCTCTTTTAGAAATGCAGCTCCTTTTTTCCTTGGGAGTTGTGCTCATGAGCCAAGCTGGCAGATGCTGATCTTGTAAGCTCAGGTGATGAAGCAGACCCCAAGAGACAATGAGTTTCATCAGGTTAAAAATCATTAATGTTTCTATTACTTGTTTGATTAGATGATTAAAATTTCCCACCAAGTGTGTTTCCAGAGATGTGAACTCAGAAAAAGAGGATTCCTCTGAGACAAAAGGCTTATGTTTTGGTTTGTTTGGGGTTGTTTTGTTTTTGCCATTCAAATTGAACTCAGTTGCTCTTCTTTTTTAGCTGTCATGTTTTCTTGGTTTAATCCAGTGCTTTTGGTTTGGGTTTTTTTTTTTTTTCCCTATAGCTGTGTCTTGTTTTCTTGCTCCTCCTAGAAAATACAGCAAATTTAATAGCTCTGTAAGGCTTATGCATATTGTTGTGCTTGTGATGGCATTATCACTGGCATTTAATGAAAATGTATTCCCCATATTTTGTTAGCCAAACATGCAACTGCTTTTAACTTGCAATAACTGCATAAGCCCATTAAGAGATGCTTCCCATTATGCTACCACATTACTTTACAGATTTCACATTTTTTTAGTAGAATAAAAAGTTTAATTGCTCCTCAATTTTGAGAACAACAGTTCTCAAAGTACTTAACATCTTGCATTAGATTCCTGCCTCATCTTTTGCTGTTTCACTCTGTGTCTATAAAACCTTTCTTGCAGTTAAAATTCCTTTCGTGCAGATAGATTCTGTCATGTGTAATGGCAGGAATAAAAGTAAATATATTTAGTGAAGTGTAACATGAAGAACAAGGCAAATTAAACAAGAAAATGAATCATAATCAGTACTTCTATGTTGGCTATGTAAGGCTCCAAATAAGTGAACAAACTCTTTCCTTCTGTCAGACTTCTTTATTCCACAAGATTTCTACCCATTTTGCAGACAGAGAAGTACTGATATTCATTATTTCAATGTAGTGATGAAAATCTGTGGCATAAGATGTATTTATGGCTGCAGTGAGGTCTGTCCAAGCTAGGGAGACATTCAAATTTCATTAAGGGGTGTGAGTTCAGGGAGAAATAACAAAAACCCACTCAAAAGTTAATCCATATGTAAAATGCATATATCCATTTTAGCCAAGCAAAGAGGTAAAAACTTTTTCCTAAAGGTTTTGTCTTCCTATTTGGTTGACCTCTGGTGCTCACACTGCCCCACCAGCTGGGCATTGGCATTCCTGCTCCAGGACCTTCTCCAGGTGGAGCAAGGGTACAATTTGCAGGCAGCTTGCTGGTGCCAACAGGGACAAGGACTCTTATCTCCTTGCAATCCCTTCCTGCTCTCCACCTCATGACCTTCTCACATCTGCTACTTGTCACAGAATCACAAAATCACACAATCAGTTAGGTTGGAAAGGCCTCCAAGATCATCAAATCCAATCCTTGTCCAATCTCCAGCTTGTCAACTAGACCTTGGTACTAAGTGCCATGTCCAACCATTTCTTGAACATGTTCCTGGATGGTGATACTAAGGACCAAGAGAAAACACTAAGAAAATATGCAAAATTTTTGCTGCACTAGGGTTCTCCACTTTTTAGCTAGTGTTAAAAAGCCAGTTGAGAGCAGGGTGCATTAAAGGCTGAGATAGGTGGCAAGGTCTATCTTCAATACCCTCTCTCACACAAGCATTCTTTGAAGTGGGATTTCTGTCACATTTAAAAACCAAGATGAACCCGCTCCCCAAAACTAAACTACAACTTTCCCTTCCTGATCTGCAAAAGTTTTTTACAGTGTCATCTAATGATATTATTCAGCTGATGTTTCTAAAATACATAGAATAAATACTTGTTTCCCTTCTATTGTTTTCCCTTTCATAGCAAGAAATAGGACAGTCTTACTGACCCTGAAAAAAAAAAAAAAAAAAAAAAAAAAGCTGTATGGAGCTTCTGTAGGATGAATTGTGAAAGAATCTCAGAAACATGCCCATGAAAATGAGAGCATTTGACTTATTCGAGAAAACGAGTTTGACAGTCCAAAACATTGGCATTTTCTAACTTCTGAACAGCTTCTCAAGCAAATGTGGAGTTCTTTGATTTTAATGCAGCTAGTTTCTAACTCTAAAGCTGAAGTAATACACAGAGCTGGGAACTGCGTTTTTAGTTAATGGTGTATAACATTTTCAATCATAAGATCGAGTTTTAAGTTGCTCATAGCATGCAGGCTCATTGTTTTCATAGAAGATTTCCAGCTGTGTAGTTTTTAAGAATGAAGCTGGGGAAGAACTCACAGCGTTTTGTTCGGTTGTTTGGGGTTTCTTTGAGTAACTAAATTGTAGCTATCGCCTTATTGTGTTTGAGCATGTTTGCATTCAGGAGCTGAGATAGGAGGTGCAGTGAAGGAGGTATGATTTCCCAGGCACAGACCATTTCATTCTGCTGTGTGAAAATACATCTAATCCACCTGAAGTTTTAAGCTGCTATAAGAGGTTTATCTGCTATGCGCCACCAGCAAAACTGGTCACAGGCTCCACCTTTCATGTACCCTTTTTAAATGATGTCCCAGGTGAGCTCTGGCTTCAGCACCAAAAACCAGTGCTGGCAAACTTGTCACATTCATATGGTCTCAGAGGTGTCCTTGCCTGAGAGCAGAAAACAGTCCAAATACAAAGCTGAGGACCGGCTGTGAAGGAAAGAGATCTGGCAGGTACAGCGTTGGTTGAAATAAGACCACAGGAAGGCCAGAGGAGAGGGATCACAGAGTGGAAGAGGCAAGAATGGATAACAGACAGCCATTGGAAAACATAGGTTCCCAGCCTGAAGAGACAGCCCAGGGGTTGCTAGGTCTTTGCTTTCCGGTAAATATGTGGAAAAATTCCATGTCTGTTTTTCAGGTGGCTGGATTGATACAGAACTACTTTCAGTGGTACCCATTATGCCATTAATTCAAGTGAGAAGTCTCTGCCAGGATATAATGGTCTTAGCTTTCCTCACAGCCACTTAAAAATCAGTCCAACCATAGAAATGTCTGTGTTTTCCTTAATTGTTAGTGGAAAGGTTTGGTTTTGGTTTTGTTTTTGTTTTGGTTTTTTTTGTTTTGTTTTTGGTTTTTTGTTTGGTTTTTTTTGTTGTTGTTATTTTTTGTTTTGTTTTGTTTTGGGGTTTTTTTTGTTTTGTTTTTTGGGGGGGTTGGGTTTGGTTTTTTTGGTTTTTTGGTTTGTTGTTTTTTTTTTCTGAAGAAACTTGTGCTAAGCAAAGCCATATTAAAAGCACAAATCAAATGCTCAGAAACAAGAAGATTCATGAATTAATGTTAGTTGAGCAAATGTAATTTTCCTGTTCTTGGGCAATGCTAGACAAGTT
The DNA here is from genome assembly GCA_027886175.1 of Phylloscopus collybita. Classification (NCBI taxonomy): domain Eukaryota; kingdom Metazoa; phylum Chordata; class Aves; order Passeriformes; family Phylloscopidae; genus Phylloscopus; species Phylloscopus collybita. Next base: position 61,642,345 of record JAJNNQ010000075.1, read on the forward strand.
TCTCAAATCAGATTTTCCAGACATGTTCACTAATTGGGCATTTCTGATCGTCTGAATGCTTTTTTTTCCTCAAAGCAGTTCAAGCAGGGATGCAATAATTCACAGCAGTGGAAACTGTTCATTGAATACATCAAGTTCTATTTAAAAATCTAAGTACCCTAATGCACTATTTCCCTAAAATTCAAGTTTTTGCCCAGACTTAAAGTCTAACTAACATGAAAAAAAGAAAAGTGTAAAACAGCTTTGAGATTAATCTGGCCCATGTGTAAGTTTTAGAGACGTTTGAAAACATACCCAAAAAAGTTACTGTTTATGTTGCCAAAGTGGGAAATTTCTGAAAACAGTGAGTTCAAGAGCCAAATTATTGTAAGAATGTTTACAATAATGTCCCTAATATCTGTTGTCTCTAATATATTTCTAAACTAGGTTTTTAACTCCATTGGTAAGACAGAGTTGAGAAACTAGTGTATGGTGGGATCAGTCAGAAAGGAAAGGGATGTAGGCCTGAGTGCAGAAACAGTGACCAAGGAGGCTCGATGCCATGGCAGATCTCCCCCAGCCATGGGGATGACACACTGTCAGCATGACAGTCAGCACATATGACAGCTCTTTTGTGGGAATGTTCTATTTACAGGAAAAGAAAGAAATAGCTATTTGCAAGTTGCAGAACCTGGCTAGATGTAGGAAATGAGACATCGGCTTACCTAAATGTGAGTTAGCCAACAAAAAAAAACAAAAAAAAAAAAGAAAGGCTGTTGCAGTTATTTGTGCTCTGAAAGAATTTAGTGCCAACACTGCATGTTCTAAAGCTACAGAAATTTTCAAAAAGAAAACAACAGGGATACACTTCAAAACCTAATTAGAGGGAAATGTACCACAGATCCTGCCAGTCTATATAAAAATCAAGAATTTACAAAAATATCTTAAGTGGTTACTGATTTCAAAGAACTAAGTACCTTTTCACTTTTAGAATACTGAATAGAAGTTAATTCCAACAAGAGGGTATTCTCCATGTAAGAGATTAAAATGTAGCAGTTAGATCTCATAGTTTCCAAATTAATATGAAAACCTCACTTTCCTCTTTCACTTCACTCATTAAAAACCCTTTAGCAGATCTATAAATTAAAAAAATAATTGTGGTGCATTCTTATGATACACAAGCTTTTGTAAAATAATATTAGATTCCCATTTTGTATACAGAAAAAGGAAATAAATTAACTCCTGGGTAATATTCCTGAAACATTAGCAGTATGAATGGTGCTGGAGCATAATTAGATTTGCAGAAAGTCTCTCTTCTGAACATCCATACACTATGCTATTTAGGTCTAGTTTTGAAAACTGTAATTAAACAGTCAGAAAACCACTGGAAAAGAAACGAAATAACCAGCCACATAAAAGTCACAGAGAGAAAACAAACAAACAAGCCCCTGGTTGATCATTTAAGTTTCTTAATGAGTTCTGGTAATTCTAGTAAGTTACAGAAGCCAGGAAGAACCTGAGGAGCCAGCTCCCTTCCTTTCAAACTTTAACAACTCTGTTACGCTTCAAAAAACCAAATCACTGCTCAGCTTACTGAAATAACATTTTTCTCCTGTATGCATTCTTGTCAGATAAATCTATAGCTAATAATTCCTCTCTGCCTGCTCGTTTATCCATACTGAAACACCAGGAGAAGCACAATTCCCAGAGCTCCTGCTAAGCCCCTTTGCCAGCCTGGAAAGGATTTTCGGGGGCTGGAAGTTGGGCTACAGCATGGTATCCATAGAGCAAGGAATGCCGTCCTGTTCCATCAGCTCTGACAAGGATGGCTGCCACAGGGCTGGAAGAGCCACCAGGTTTGTGGAGAACTGCTGCAACTCCAGCTGGCTTGGAGCTGACGGCACCTCTGCAGCCCACCACACCGGCAAGGCTGCACAAAGCTGCAGGACCTGAGCGGTGTGACTCTGCAAAAAATAATTTGCAGGCCTTGGCTGTGAATACAGCATGAAGGGTTTTATTGTTAAGTATTAGTATAGCTTGCACAACTCTAGAAAGCCCTTTTGTTTTAGGATGTATTTCTTGTGTTAGTAGGTAACTTTCTTGTAGTTCAATAAGAGTTTCTAGGACAGCTTTAGCCCCTGCTTAGAATCCTTCTTTTATTGGTTCTCCCCTGTCTCACCCCCTCTGTCATGCATAATTTCCCTCTTGTCCATCATAGCATCCTTATCTTTGAAGTACAGTAATTTTAGCCACTAACTTTGCTGGACTGCCCTCAGACCATGCCGGAACCTGTGTTGGATTTGTTAGAACTTAAATGACTTAGTTTGGCATGATGTATTTGGATTGTTTTATTGGTATCTGTAACTTAGAACCCACCCCAGAATTGTAGTATTAAACCGCCCACCACCCCAGGCTCGGGGTCTCTCTCCAGAGGCACCAGCCTGGTGGCTGGGGGGATCTCCCTGACCCTCTTTCCCCCCGAATAAAGCCTCTGTTCCCTGGAAACTTCGAGAGAGTCCCCTCTTTCTTGGATCCAGCCTTGGCAGCGTTACCCAGCTGTGTGAACCGAGCCCCCACAAAGTGATTTGCTGAGGCGTGCCCGAGCTGCCGGGAGGCCCAGGCTGAACACCGAGCCAGGGCCAGAGCAGGCACGCCTCACAACATCGCAGACCCGTGATGCCAGCATCTCAGGGTCAGGAACAAGCCTTTTTCAAGGGACAGACAGAAGGCCACCTCTTTTTTACAACGTGTTCATCCATCTCTCCCTGCTCCCATCACGCCACTTACACAGTTGGAAGCAGGTGGAAATTATTCACGGCTGCCTACCGGGGATTCCCTCGGCAAAGGTGAGGCCGGATCAGAGAGCTCACGGGTTGTCTTCCCGGCGGCTCCGGGGCCGGGGGGCGCAGCCAGCGGGCACTGCCGAAACACGCCTGGTGTCCGCTGACAGCTCTTGAGGGACACCTCCTCATCGCCCCAAATTAGCCGCCGCTACCTGCTGGACAGCACTGAATCAAGGAACTTTGACTTGTTGCTGTCATTCCGCCCTCGCCCAGATGCTGCAAAGGACATCTTGACTTTGCCAGGTGTTGGGACAGCTGGCCAAGTGAGCCAGGAGCAGAAGCTCCCCCCAGGCACGGCCAGTCAGGCCGGGGGGATGGGGAGAGGAGGGGCACCAGACGCGTTATCATCCCCGCTCTGCAGCATCTCACTGCTGCGGCACGGGGGGACCTCGTGTCGCTGCTAATCTGAATTTAATCTGCGCTTTCTGTTTGTTCACAGCCTCAGTCAGCTGTCTTTACCAGTGTTGTGCACACCCAAAATGGCAGAAAAAAAATCCAGCCAGAACAAATCTTCATATAAATATAGCAGGAGAGGAAAAAAAAAACCAAAAACCCAACCAAACAAAAAACCAACAACAAAAACCAAACAAAAAAACATAACAAACTTACAGGTAAATATGCACATGACTGAATTCTGCCTTTTGTCTCACACCCACATGTCTGAAATGGAATAAAAGGACAATTCAGCCCTGGGGTACACAAACACTGGCTGAGGTACAGCTCACGAGTAAACCCAGGCTGAATTGGATATAAGATGCCCATGTGGCTTGGAGAAATGTAGGCAATTGATCCCATGACTTTGGTACAGCTTTGGCTGCAAACCGATGGATTATTATTGCTTCTACACCTCCAGTCTCTAGAGCTCTATGAGACTAAAATTTACAGGTTCTTACTCCTTATTCTGAACAAAGAGAAATCTGGTTTTCACAAGGATCATGATCTGGGAGCTCCTGTTGATTTTAATTAGTGGTTAGCAATTCTGGAAAAAAATACTTAGGTAGTGGGCTTTGGTCTATTGTTTAGGCAGTCAGACAATCAGCTCCCTTCCCCTGTTTGTAGAAATCTTTTGTAATAAGTTATTCATGGAGAAACACTAAGAAATACTAAGAAAATGAAAGACAACTTGCATGAGATTTTTCTTGTGTGCTTTGGTAGCTTTTAATCAACCTCCCAATCCTCACCCCTAAGGAAAAAAAACAAAACAAAACAAAACAAAACAAAACAAAAAAAACCAACCAAAAAAAAAAAAAAAAACCACAAAAACAAACCAAGTAAGAAAAGGCCAAAATTGGAGGACAATATGGCATAAAGGTCTCTGATCTCCTTGACTCTTTTCAGAAATAAAAGCATTTACTCACAGAGGACACATAACAGCAGATTCTGGTTGCTTTCCACAGTAGAAAAGAGACATGTTACAGCCTATTTCTCACAGTTACCTGCAGTGACAGAAATGCATTGATGCCTTAGGGTGGAGAGGTGACCCACAGACAAATCTTCCACCTGTGTCAGGTGGCCCCACACCTGCACGGCCAGACCTTGCTGCTGCCCTTCCTCCCTACAGAAGCAGCCACCAGTACATCATGGCATTTCCCAAACAGTCTATCCTGTACCTAGTCCTTACAATTATAAAAAACAAAACAAAACAAAAAACAACAGAAACACCTTAAAAGTGGAAAATGAGCACAGAAGCCACCTTTTCTTAGTCTTTTCTAGACAGAGACTCAATGCTTCACAAGGAAAATCACAGAAAAGTCATGAAGAGCTTTTGGTGGTAAAACTATTTTGATCTCTTGTAGTTTGAGTAACTGAGAGAGGCTAGCAACCCATTTTCAGGACTTTCAAAGAAAGATGTAATTATGGCATAAAGCTAGTATTGTATCTTATAATCTTTCATTAAGTTATTCTGAATGCACTGTAGGGTGACTTCAAATAGAACAGAAATATCTATTACCATAATACAGAATACTGGTAAGTAACTCCTGTGACAGAAAAGCCTATATATTTGGGAAAGAACTGTGAAAGCAGTGAAAAGCTTCACTTTTCCAAATTAACTCTGATCTCCAGATTTTGATACTGAATTTTTGAGTCATTATGTTTGAATAATATAGGGGGTTTGGTATATAATATACTGCTTTAGATTAGGTTTATCAAGTGTCTAATAAAGCAGGATGTTCATCTCTTTTGTCTTCTGGGTGAGGACTCTTTTATTATAGTGTAGTATCTTTTGTTTTAATGCTGCTCTGCAGTGGATTGCCAGCTCATTAATTTTTCTGCTATAACACCCAAATCCCTTTGCTGATCAGTGTGCTGAATGATTGATTCCCTGCTCCCAGACTAATTTTTTACATTGGACTGCATTTACCATCTGGTAGATAAATCATCCAAAACACTCAAATTTGGAGCCTGGTTCCAGTGATCCTCTTTGTTTGTTCAGTCAGCAGCATGAATATCACTTGCAAATGTGGAGGTTGTGTTCTCTCACCTGGATAACTGTTCCATATTGCAGACACAGGTTTTAACAAAGAGCAATGAGACAACAATAAACCTCATTAAAAAAACAAAACAATTTTTTTAAAAAAGTATCTGTTCTTTGTGGTTTTTAGCTAAAATTTTTGTTTCATCCCTACCATAGCCAGCTTCTCACATGAAGAAGAGTATTTCTTACAACACAGAACCAATTTTGCGTGTTCCACATACATTTAACTATTTTCACGAAGACATCCTTTGTAGGTGTAAGAACTTGTACAAGTGAAGAAAAGAACATCCTTTGCAGTTAAAACAGAGAAGAAATGCTATGAAATAACTTGCCCTCCCAACCCATGTTTTATATGAGAAAACAATTCTACAACCTCAACAGGAGCCCGCCTGTTTTATTTTCACTTTTATAACCCTGAAATGATACTTCCATAAAATTATACTTCCAATCAAGACAGCAAGAAAGAACTCTGCTTCACAGAATTGTCTCGGCAAAATTCTGGGAGAGGTGAAGGATGAAGAAAAAGCTGTGGGAGAGAGATGGTGCTTCAAGAAGAGAACCTTTTATTTCCCCTCTGCATGGGGCAATATCACTCAGGGAGGAGACAGGGCACCCCTTTCTTTAGTCTAAGGATCTTTTGCTGCTCTTTGCTGCTCTGAAGAACCCATTTGGCGCAACACACTGACCTCTGTCTCTCCCAGAGGGATCAGGCAGAAGCAGCACACAATCAGAGTCAATACTAATTAGCAAAATGCAAACATTTCATTAGATCAATGCTTCTCTGAATTTTTAAGGCAACAAACTGCCATCCAGCCACAATTTTTTATCAAACTTCACATGGAAATACTTGTTGAAAGCACTGGTTTAGCTGTCTCCACCAACCACGTAAAGACTTCATAACTTGTTCATGTGTTTTATGGACACCCCCAAGGACTAAAGTTTGTATTTTCAAAAGCACTCGTTCATGTTGAATGCCTAGACTATTCTGGGCACTTTTGGCACATGCATGAACACCTTTAACTATCCCATCTCTCAAGCTTTTGTGTTGCTTTGGCAAAAAGTCTTGTTCAGTTCAAAATTTTAGAGGAAATAGAGCCACTTCTGCAAATGATGTTTATCCAAACACTCATATTTTGTAGTTGTATGTTAAGTGTCTCTGAATAGGAAAGAAAGCAAGTAAATCTCTTGTGAGGTACAACAAACTCCTCCATACACTTCAGGCTGAAACAACAGGACACTTTGTCACCCACTGCTGAAAAATGTGTGTTTACAGGAGGTTGGCTATAGCCATAGAGAAGCAGATGTGACAGCATGGGGGGCTGTGTCCCTTCTTCGCTCACCGCCTGCACTGCTCTCATCAGTTAATAGCTGAGACTGGTTAAAATGCTTCCTAAAGCAGCACTTTCTTGTCAGCCACAGGTGAACTCTGACATGTGTCAGACTCCTGAAGCTGTGTAGAAAAGTGTCAGTCTGGGAAACAATCAGGGCTGAATCTGGGATAAAACAATTGGAGCCCCTAAACACGTGCATTTCGTGTTCCCCTCAAACACAGCATGGTGATCAAGGGTAGATTAACCAGAGTTTGCACAGATCCAACTCTCTGGCTTGCCTGACTGCCCCCATTCACCCCATCTGCTTCCACATGGATCCCCTGAGACTGGTGTGAGGCACAGGAGATGCCCCAGGGCCTTTCCTTGAGGAACACGGCTGTTGCCTGCCAGCACGCCAGACAACTGGAATGAGGCTGCCTACAGCTTTGCAGCCAGGCAGAGACAGATTTCAGGAGGTTTTGGCCTCCAAACAAGACCTGAGAAGAACCATTTCATGTCCTGAGCAGCCTTCTGTCTGTTTGTTGACATTGTACCTGTTCTCTTCTTTGGCTGCTCTCCAGGGGATGGTCTATGCATCTTCCAAAAGTACAGAGAGTTTTGCACCTATTTAAGATATATGGGAGCACGCTGAGGTCTCAGCCTGCTAGGAAAAGGTGGGGAAGACCCAGCACCCACCAAGACAAGCCAGATCACTTCAGAAAAATTACTGACACTTTTGTCCCGTTCCAGATTTTCTTCCTTTAATTTTTACATGTTTTCCTGCTGGTCTTAATTAACACTCTTTTTGAACCGTGGATGACGATCCTGCCAGCTTGAACAGAGTTATATAATGTGGGTGTCTCAAGACTGCAACTGCAACTAAATTCACTTTTATAATACGAAATCAAAAGAGAGGTATCACAAGGGTTTAGTTTTAGTCTAAACCAGATCCTTTAAACACTGTTTCTGTAACACATAATCTATTATCAGAAAAGTGCTGCCTTTTCAGTCCTTAGAAATTGTCTACTGTAATGAGAATTTAAATTATCCTAAAATAAATCCTGATTTGCTAGTCAAACACTACCTCCTCACAAACCACACTATGACCAGTGAGGCAGTTTTAGAGCAACTTAAAAGAAATTGAATACTGATATCAGTGTAACACTAAATTGCTCTCTTAAATGGAGAAATTCACATCAATAGATATGCAAATGCATGCAGAGCCTGATCTGTCTACCAGCTCCCAGCCAGCCAGGTCTGGGGATGTAACCAGGTCAGCAAGAACTGAAGTCTTTCAGGTACTCTTGTAGCAAAGATTTTCACTGGCATCTTGCTCCACAGACCACAGAAGAAGCTCCCTGGCAAGAATCTTGAAGAGAAAAAAGGACCTGGAAATCTTTCTCATTTAAAATAAACAAACAAATAGTAAAACATATGACCCATAAATCCCAGATACCTAATGGCTCAACTAATGGCACTGCTAGATACTGTCCTAATAATACAAGATTAAAGAATTCTGCTTTCGTGTTCCCCTGAAGCCATCTGTGAACTAAATTAGAACCAAAGATACATTGTAGCTGTTCATCAAGACAAATAACCAGATTTCAGGTTCTCCAGGACACTTTAATTTCATCAGATCACAGTTTTGACTGTTGAATTTACTCCTAATCAGATTTCATCTTCAACTTCTTATCCTTTTGTAGAAGAAAAATGTCATACAAAGAAGACCAAGAAATGGTTTCATAAAATAAAATTTATTATCAACTGATTTAGTGAAAAAAGCTCTTCCTTACACACTTAGGAGCTCCACAAAACACAGCTCCACTCTCCCACATTCTCTTTTTCTTCCTCTATTTCTCCATATTTCTAAATTGCTAGAATTTCAAGATGATCTAGGAACAAACTACAGCAATTAGAAGGGACTATTTAGCTTACAGCATAGTATTTAATTATCATTTTTTTATTCTCTAAAGCTAGTTTTGGGATAGAATAATTTTTTTTAAAGAATACTCCTACACAGAATGTCCTTGGTCTTTGGTTCTACTGAGCATTGCAGCCAGTTTAGAAAAAGCCAGGCTTCTACCTCAGTAACACCAACATGTCCCCTGTCTCCAGTCTTGTTCCACAGCACCTGTAAGGACTTAGTGAGGAGAATATGCAGGAGTCTCGAGTCAGAGGAATAGATCCATTTTCAACATTTCTGATGGTCAGCATTCTTCCTTCCACAAATGTTACAGCTACTGTTATCCTGGGAGCTATTGCCACTGTCTGCCTTGTGGACACTGGCCAACGTCTGACCACAGGCTGGAGAAGTCACCAGTGCTTTCAGTTGATGGATCAGTGGTGGAATGTAATGATTTCTTTAGAGGAAAAGGGTACAGGCTCCTGTCAATATCAGTAGGATTCTCTGCATTTATACTCCTCTACCCAAAGTTCTTGGCCACAGCTTCTTTTTTTTTTTTTTTTTTCAAGTCCAAGTAAATATTAACTCTCCCCTTTATCCAGTCTACTGTCAACTCTAAAAGAAAAGTGACAAGATACAAGTATAAAATATTTATCCTTACATCAACAGGAAGAAAAGGACCAGAGTTCTTGTTTTCCCTTTAACAGGAATTATCAGAGAGATCTTGGTATGGAAAGAATGTTTTGTTAGCAGTATTTTCCACAACAAACACAGCTTCTTTTTCCTCTTCTCAAAAAACCAATAAAGAATTTGGATTCAATCCAATCCCCTCAGTCAAGCCTCAATTGCTCCATCACACTAGCAGTTCCCACTAGTGACAATGATGGAGTGACACCTGTTACAAGATGATTTTCTGCTATTCTGACATTTTCAATTCTACTTTAATTACCTCTTGGCTCTTTAATCAGCATAAGAATCTCTACCGCAAGGACATTTCATGTCTAGGCAATTACACTAAAGAGAAACAAATATATGCATGCTACTGTCCAAGCTTTAATTTCTCTTTTTAATAATTGTTTTTATTTTTTACTTATAGTTGATTTATATTCACACCTTATGATAGTTTCTCAAAGTGACATGTAACCAGAATGAGTTCAGATCATTTACTTCAGAAGTTCGATTGGCACAAACACATTTCACATTTTATTTGGCTTGACTGTTATAATTCTTTTACAGGAACATAACTCATAGTACCTTGGGTAAAATAACAATTATTCTAGTCCCGTCTACCATTTCAGATCAAGTGTAACTATGCAAACACAAAACAAGATGTAATTCTTTAAATACGATAATTTACCTGAACCTGTATCTCCCTCACATCCCTTGCTATTAATGTTCTCACCAACATGGCTGCGTATCTTTAGCACAAATTGGTTTTGCTCTGTGCAACTTAGAATGATACACCAAACAAAACCCCCCATCCACTTAATTTGAGTAAAAAGCACAAAGGGTATGTCTGTTCTAGCTGATAAGCACAGATGAAAGCCAGTCTTGAGGCCACATCTCATTCTGGTTCACAGAGCCCCCACTGAGCCCAGGCAGAAACCACGGCTGAGCTCCAGAGACCAGCAGTGCCTGAGGTTTATATCCTCCAAAATCCACGGTCACATCTGCCACGTGGACGGGGCCAAGGGAGCTACACGCCTGTGTTCACTCTCCCTTGTTGCAGCAGGGATAGCCTGGATCCAAGCTTCAGTCAACACAGTAGTTTAGAGTGAGAAATAGCGCACATAAAACTCATTTTGGCCAGCTCACTAATTATCTTAAGGCTTCACCTCAAATGTAGACATACCAGATACGAGTAGCTTTAGACTCCCTCTTATATTAAGAAAAAACAGCTACAGCAGCAACATAATAGGTGTCCAGCAGTAGCTAGCAAGCCTGGGGAATTCCTGCTACAGGATCTGGAGGGCAAAGATGAAGGTATCTAAGAAAGTAATGGGAACAAATGCACCATATCTGCATTTAAACAGGATTTTGTCTTACTCATTCAATCCTCAATATCTTGGAACAACTTTATCTTTACTCACTTCACTCAGAGAGATCTTAAGAAAAACAGGGGCAGCACACAGTCCTTGAGACTCATAGGTGGTTCACAGAATTGTCCCTAGCAAGCCTATTTTATCACATGAGGGAGCAGCACATGGAGAGGCTAACAACACAAGCATATCCCTGTTAATTAAAATCCCGGGTGAACACATCCATACCAGAGCACTGAGCAAGATCTCTCGTGGAATATGTGTACCTTCCACCTAAATCTGCAGCATTAGGTCAGTTATGATCCAACTACAACCCCTGTGGCTCCACAGGTGACCAGAGCTTATCTCACACCAGAGATTCATCCAGACTAAAACTGCAGCTGACGATGCCCACGGGCAGGCAGTTTGTGTCTCCGGAGAGCCCCATCGGATTAGGAGCTCAGGAAGGAGCTACGTGTTGTACTTACCTTCACACACAGGATGCTCAATAAGCCCCTGCAGCTCACAGCCCCCTTGGTAAGGACACAGCTACCCCAGAGCCTGAGCACAGCATCACACCACCAGCACATGGACAGTCAGGGAGTATCAAAAATGTTACTGAAGACTACAGGTAGCACTGGGAATAATATAACCTCTCCAAAACACCAGCCTAGGACTTTCTTCTCAGAAAGAAATAACTATTTTGCTTTTTACCCCATTCTGGCTAAAACAGGCATATTTTATTTCATTTGCTTAGCAAAGTATGGATTGACAGATGAACAAACACACACAAGTCCACATTGTCAATTAACTCCAGATACGTCTTAATTCTCTGTTTCCTGCTCTAATCACTTTATCAAATGTTCTTCCCTTGGCCAGGGATGATGCAATTATATCATAATTTAACAAAGGCCAAGCTGCAACGCATGTGCCAAAGAAATAGAATCAAGGCTGAAAAAGCCATCTTAATGTTCATGTTGTCTGCCTGTGTCCTCCACCTTGCAATGTTCTTTTGTTACAGCAAACTCTTTCTTAGGAAGCATATTCTGTAGCAATAAAGGAGAGGACTTCAGCACTTCTGAAAATAAATAACAAATAAAAAAAGGTAGCTATATAATCCAACAATGATAAAATGTTAACAGCCCAGGAACCACCTCAAGAACTTCAAAAAACCTGTTAAGGCAGCAAGTCAGACTGATGCACGTATTGAACTTGCAAAATAGCAGAAGAAAGGAGAAGCATTTTGCTTCTTTAAATGCATAAAGCATTTTAGAGAGTCCAGTCATTTGAAGAAGTAGTAGTGGTGTCCTCAAGTTTAACTTTCAGTATAAACAGCAATGTACGTGGTAGCAGTCTACTGAGAAGGGTGCTAATGCCAACATCTGGCCCCATGTGTAAATACAGGAAACTCATCTTTTTCAGGGAGTAGCTCCTTCAGTAAAAGTTAATGAAGCTGTGCAAAGGTAAGTGAGGGGAAAATCTGACCCAGATATTGTGTGTTGATGCTATTCTTTCAAAATAAAGCTGAGTTCTGAAACCCTGCTGTTTTGCATGAAACAGTTAACACACAGCAGAGTCTGACTACTGCATTTGAAACAAAATTTTCCTTCCATATTTTTGTTACTGTTTTCAGTTACCCTGAAAAGAGTGCCTGCCACAAGTATGTATATAGCACATACATTTGCTTGTGCCTATTTTTAGTAGAACTGAGCCACGCTGAATGCCTTCAATATAGCATACGGTTTTCTAATTCCAGGCTGGAAAGCCCTTTTTTTCTGTGATGGTTTCTAAATAATGATATTCCTGTGTTCCACATCATCTTAGAAACTTCCTCATACATTTCAGCAGCCGTCCATATTTAATCTCACTGATTTATGCTCATGCCATGGTCTAATGACCCACATGTCTCTGATGGGTAAGCCGCTAACGCCAGTGACACATTAACCTATTAACCTCTCTTTAAAAATAACCATCATATTTGTACAAACAGAAAGAAAAGTCGGGCAGCAGCAGCAAAACAGGGGCATCGTGGTGGCACACAGTAACACGGTGTACATCCAAACTGGGCAAAATGAAGAGGAGCATTTCAAGAATGTGTAGCAGATTTATTGTATTGCTAGACCGTTTTGCCACAGTTTGCTGGTCTGCGAATTTGATAGCCTGCTTTAGCAGCATTATCCGTATTGTAAAATGTAATTGGGAGCAAGATCACTCTTCCGTTCACTCATTTCTTGAAACCTCTGGTACAGTTAGGGGACCCGACCCTGGCAGGTACCGGGAGTTCCTTCCAAGGCGTAAATTGCCTCCCAATCCCGCTGAAGACAATGGGAGCGGGGGGTTCTGCGCACAGGGCGAGAAACCTTCATCACCTTGGAGAAGGCACTTTGCACAGCTCTCGCTGGCGATTCGTGCAGTGGAATAAACCTATCATTTCAAAAGGCAGGAGGAGGCATGCACAGCCATTTTTCAGAGAAAAAATAATAAATTCCCTTTTCTGAATAGTAGTTTTAGAAGACAAACAAATCTTTCTAAAAACCCATAAACTTTACATTGCATGTATTTACTTTGTTCTACTTCAAAACCCGAAGATCTAAGAAAACGTGCTGCTGTCATGCCAAACCACATTGCAATCTCACAATACCAGCATATAATTATGCACATTATGTATAAGTCATGCAACCAAAGCAGGGAAAACCCCCCAAAACGCTTATTCTGAGCACATCGCGGGGTATTTTGCTGCCTGCACCTCATTCACTCAGCGTGAATCTATACAACAGCCGGCAGACGGACGGGCGGAGAGTCTGCCCCGGGTCTGGGCTGCTCACAGCAAGAGTGAGACCCAAGAAACAGCCCGTGTGAGCCATCAGGGGCTGCGCTGACGGCTCGCACCCTCCGCTAGCGGCAGGACGGGCACGGGGCAGGGGGAGGACGGCGGAGCAGGGGGCGGGATGCGGGCAGCCCGGGGACGGCCGGCGCGCACCTGCCGGCACCGCGGCGGGGGGCAGCGGGGAGCAACAAAAGCCGAGAGGCGGCGGCAAAGCCTTTCCCTTCAGCGGGGAGACCTCGGAGAGGGGACTCTCCGAGCCCCGGAGAGGAGCATCTCCCGCCGGCCGGGGAGCCGGCTCGCCGCACCCGGGGCCGGGGCGGGCGCCGCTCCTTTGTTTTCCGCCGCCCGCAGCGCCGGGCCGGGCCGGGCGGAGCAGGGGGGCCGCGCTCTGCCCTCCCTCCACGTGCACGCGTGGGCTGCCCGCAGGGGTGGGCGCGGGGCGGGAGCCGGCGGGGCATTACCTGAGCAGTTGATGCCTTTCCCCTTGCCGCCGCCCTGGCACTCGGAGCCGGGCAGGGGATGAGAGGCGCGGCCGGCGGGCAGCGCGGAGAGGGCGAGCACCAGGAGGGCCGAGGTGTAGCAGAGCGCCAGCGGGGGTCCCGCCCGCAGGAGCGGCCGGGCGGCGGCCGGGCTCTCTCCCAGCATGGCGAGGGGCGGCCGAGGAGCAGCGCCGGCGGCAAGGGGATGGCGGCGGCAGGCCCGCAGCATCAACCGGAGCCCGCGGCGCCGCCCGGGCGGGACCCTCCTTTCTCCGCCGCGCCGGAGCGCACCTTCAGCATCCCCGCCGCAGCGGCCGCACGGACCCGCTGCTGCCGCCGCCGCCGCCGCCGCCGCCCGGGCGCGGGCAGGGCTGTCCCCGCCGGGGCCGCGCTCGGTCCGCGCCCGCCCGCCCGCCCGCCCGCGGTGCCGCCTCGCCCCGGCCGCGCTCCTTTGTGCGCGGCGCCCGGCAGCGCCGCCGCTCCGCCTGCAACAAAGGGAGCGGAGCCGAGAGGCTGCTGCTGCCGCCGCCGCCGCCGCGGAGGGGGAGGAGGAGGAGGAGGGAGAGAGAGAGAGAGAGAGAGAAGGGGGAGGAAGCACACGTGATGGCAGCCCCCTCCCCCGGGACCGGAGGGGAGGTGAGGGGCTTCTCCTCGCTCGGCGGGCAGGGCGAGCGGCGGCGGCAGCGCCCGCCCCCACGGCGGGGCCGCCCCGCGGGGAGCGGGGTCCCGGGGCGGGCCGGGCCGGGAGCGGGCACAGGGGACAGGCGTGCGGGGAGAGCACCGATGGGTGAACGGAGCAGAGAGGGTCCCCAGGGGCGTCGAGGAAGGAGGACGGCTGGCACAGCGCTTGTCACTGTCCGGGATGGTTTTTTATTATTCACTAATAAGCCGGCGTGAGTGGGGTTGGGAAAGAAAGCAAAGTGACCGTCTCTCCTATTAATTGTAGGGGTTGTGTTTAATTTTTACTGAACGGAAGCCCAGCACGTATAGCGGGAGCCTTTGCACCAGTCCACGTAAATTAATATGTTTACGGGGAGGGCAGTGAGTTTTGTAACAGAGTGCTTTTACTATCTACGTGTTCTCCAGTCCCTTACATGGAGACACTTCAGAGGTCAGAAGCACTGCACAGGTAGAAGGTACCAGGTACGCATCTTGAGTGCAGATGCTCAGCATGTATCTGTGTGGCTGAAAGCTTTGTGTACAGCAGTAACTGTTTTTACATAGTGAAAACACAAGACGATGCTTTACATTCATGGAGATTTTTTTTCCTGTCTCAGTTGTCACGTTTCCTGAGAGTTTTTTAATCCGCTGTGCAAACCATTTGTTTTTCAGAAACAAAAGCTGCCTCTTTCCTTGATCTCTCTGCCATTACATGCTGTTGATGGGCTGTAAGGTGTATAGCTTGTGTGAGATGGTCTGGCTTGCACTAAGGTATAGCTCTTGTGTGAGGAGACCTTTGAGTAATTTTTTAACCAGAGCAGTCAAGAGCAAGGCCATAAATCCAGGAGTAAGCTTTGGGGAGGCACAGTGATTGTTTAAATACAGCAATGAAGACAAAGTCCTGTATTACTAAGACTGAGAGAGCAATTTCTTTTTGACACAGGGGCTCAGCACCGGCTGCCTCTGCCAAGTCAATGTTCTGTGATTACTTGGTGATGCTAGATGTGAGAAGAGTTCTGCTCCTCAGTAAGGTGGAGCACATTAACTCAAATGGAACTGGTTCTGATGAACCTGGGCTGCTGAGGTACACTGGCCAAGGTGTTCAAAGCTCTCTAGGTTTGTGTGCTGCTGTCTGGTTTGCTAAGCGGATAAACCTTTGGGATCTTTGGATCATGGGACTGGCACGGGTGTTTTGAAGGTAGTGTTTTGCTGTTGTAGGAGCAAATGCTCTGTATAATTCCTTCTATAAACACATCTAGATCTATCTTACACTAATTACACTGTTTTCCTCCACCTCTTGCTGAAGGGCTGGACAAGAACAGCCCTCATCTTGAACACATTCAAGACCAGTTCATTCTCATTTGTCCTTGTGCCATCCAGTGTTCCAGTTAGTCATTTCTCTTTTCCTTGCATCTAAATCTGTAATATACATTTATAGGCAGTAGTCATAGCCACTCTCTGCTGGTCTAACCTATCAGTACATTTTATTAGTCTCTTCCTGTGAGACAGAGCCTCTGTAACTCAGATTTTACTGCACTAGATAAAGTTTGGATTCAGCTCTCTTCAGCATAGCTGCAGTTTGTAACAGCTTTTCTCAAACTACTGCTAGTTTCTGCAATGGACGCAGTCTCTCCTCATTTCTTCCAAAATCACCTTTTCTAATACAGCCAATCTGCTTTTTGTATTACTGAATCTCACTGATGGTTCAGGTCATGCTGTGAGTGACAAATAGAGGCTATTCCTTGTACTTGTCATTTACAGTCCATAATAATAACAATGCTTTTTATAAATGTCTAAGTGCATGGCCGTATCTTTTCCATTGTTGCATTTCACCCCATTTCTTTTATTCCAGTCCTCAAGGTTATATACTCATCCTTTTGGTGTATTCTGAACCTTCTTTCTATTAACAGTTTTTGTGTCTACTTCCACATCTACAACAATGAAAACATACACAAACTATAGATCTCAGAACAAATTTTAACAGTAACACTACCTCTCCCAGTTCAAACATCCCTCTTCCAGGGCAGTGGGGCAGTCCACCATAGGGAGTTCCCAACTGAATTTACGGCTTTGTTTCAGTTCCCCATGTCTTTCTGCTTAGACAGGCAAACTATATGCTGGGCTCCTAGATGGTTTGGGATGGGAGGGACCTTAACTACCAACTAGTTCCAACCCTCCTGCCATGGTCGGGGACACCTTCCACTAGACCTGGTGCCTCAAAGCCTCATCCAGCTTGGCCTTGAATACTTCCAGGGATGTGACATCCACACGCCCTTGCAGTTTAAAGTTGCTGCCCCTTGTCCTATCCATATAAACCCTTGTAATAAGACCCTCTCCAGCTTTCTTGTAGCCCCCCTTCAGATGCTGGAAGGTCGCTATAAGATCTTCCTGGAGCCTTGTCCAGGCTGAACAACTCTAATTCAGCCTGTCATCATAGAAGAGTTGCTGCAACCCTCTGATCATCTCTGTATCTCTTTTCTGTACATGCTCCAACAAGTCCACATCCTTCTTATCTTGGAGGCCTCAGAGCTGGTCACAGTATTCCAGGTGGGATCTCACAGGAATGGAGTAGAGAGGGAGTATCACCTCCCTTGATCTGCTGGCCATGTTGATTTTGATGCAGCCCAGAACATATTTGGCTTTCTGGGCTGCAAGTGCACATTGCTGGCTCAGGTTGAGCTTCTCATCAACCAACACCCTCAAATTCTTCTCCCCAGGGCTGTTCTCAATCGATTCTCTGCCTGAATTTGTGCTTGGGATTGCCCTAATCCAGGTGCTTCGCCTCACTGAGCTTCATGAGGTTCACGCAGTTCCACCTCTCAAGCCTGTCCAGGTCCCTCTGAATGGCATCCCTTCCCCCCAGTGTGTCAATCACACCACACAGCTTGGTGACATTGGCAGACTTGCTGAGGTTGCTCTCAATGCCACTGTCCTTGTTGTCAACAAAGATGTTAAACAGCGCCAGTCCCAATACCAACCCCTGAACACATCACTCGTCACTGGACTCCAATTGGGCATTGAGCCACTGCCTGCAACCCTTTGAATGTGACAACTCAGCCAATTTCTTATCCCTGAGTGGTCCATCCATCAAAATATGTCTCTCCAATGCAGTGACAAGGATGTTGTGCAGGACAGTGTCAAATGCTTTGCACAAGTCCAGATAGATGATGTCAGCTGCTATTCCCTTATCCACCACTACTGTAACTCCATTGTGGAAGAACACCAAATTTGTCAGGCATGATTTGCCCTCAGTGTGAAAGCTTTTAACAAGTCCACGTAGATTGTAAGTAAAACTTATGGGATTTGGTTTTGGCTTTGTGTTGTTGTTGTTACTTTTTGACTCCTGGGATGAATGACATGCCATTTTTTATCCAGAAAAGCCACATCTGAGCAGTGCTATCTGTCTGGGAGCATCTCTAGCTAGTTTAGAGTGAGTGATATAGTCATGCTTGATTGGCAAATTCACACTATACCAGCTGGGTATTCATTTCTATTCTGTTCTCTGATATATGTATTAAAAAGAAATCTAAACACTTTCCTTCCAGCTTTAAAAGCAAAAGAATTCAGAAAGAATTTGAGCAAGCTTCTTCTACAGTGCAAATTGTTGCAGACGGAAGGAATGCCACACCAACAAAATGACAGATCTTGAGTGTCTTTTGGATCACACTAAACTCTTTTTGGTAACAGCCACATTTGGTAACTTCCACATTTAGTGAGTGAATGTAACTTTATTGCAATTATCCAACAATTTCACTTCTGCTCACCTCCAACTGCTCTTCTGTGAAACTAGGAAGCTATACAGATGGCTGAAAATTGTCATCTTTGGTGAACTCCTGAATACCACCAGCAGTTTTTAAATCCCCTGTTGATGCACACACAATTTCTGCCCTCCCCTCCCTTGATTTTTGTTCAGTAGTTGTAGTAATGAAGATGTACAACCAAAGGGAAGCAGGGAATATGAACAGAGAGAAGCTGCCAGAGGAGCGAGAGTGATTTCATTTGCCAGAGATCTGGATACAATACAGATACACTTAATTGTGAAAGCACCGTTTTATTCTGTCTTGGAGAGCAAAGATCTATAATTTAGTGAAACCATCAAAAGTGTTGTTTGGAGCCCCCTGCGGCCTTGTGCATCAGACAGTAGAATCCTGCTCTTGCCAGGTATTTTGCCAGAGAATTGTACTTATTAGTCTCAACTTTCCTTCTCATCCAAAAAAAAAAAAAAAAAAACCCTTCCCAACTCCTGTACTTGTAAAGAAAACATCAAAAATAGTAAAAGTATAAACTGGAACAGTGTGCACAGAATCAAAGAAACACAAAAATGTTGAGGTTGGAAGTGACTTCTAAAGGTCATCTTGTCCAACTCACCATGTTCCAGCAGGACCACCCAGAGCCGATTGCTTAGAACTCTGCCCAAATGGTTTTTTAGTATTTCCAAGGATGGAACTCCAAAAATCTCCCTAGGCAACCTGTGCAGGTGAAAATCTGTTTCCTGATGTTCAGAGAGCCTCCTGTGTTTCACATTGTACCTATTGCCTCTGGTTTTAAATCAAAGATGTTGTCTAATGAAATCTGGAATCAGTCTCAACAAAAGACTCAGGAATTCTGTCATACAAACTATTTCACTTTTGTTACTTGATCAAAAGTACTCAATTTATCGAATAGTTGAACTTATTTATCTGTCTCTATTAGGGGGTTTGTGCCCAAAATCTCAAATGACACCTACCTAAATATGCCACCTTCAGTATTTGCAAGTTAGATAATACAAATAAGTATCTCAGTATATAGTCCCACTGTATTCTGATGAAATAAAATGAGTGCAAAACCAGGAAAGAACCAGGTGGCACTGGCTATGTCATTTAGTTTCATACATAGCTCATTAGCTATTAAACTTTGTATTTAATTAATTTTTTTTTCAGCACCACAGATTTTTTTCTGTGTTACTCCTGAGTTCTTCAGCAATCAGATGCATGGCCCAGGATCTGCAATGATGTCAGACTTGGGAGTCTATCCAGCAGACCCTGCACAGGTTGTTCTTGCTGCACTTACCATGCGAACATAGCCGTGGGGAGGTTCTCTTGCCTGGAAGGCTCCCAGCTGAACAGAAGGAGTGTTTAGCACAGTACTCTCTTGCTCCTTTCCATCCAGGACTCAATATGTGGCACCAGACTCAGATCAATACTTACCCTCTCTCAAAGTTTCACATGTCTATATTTGGTCCAGGAGCTTGATCAAGTGATTCAAGTATCTAACCCCACCCAAAGCTGGGGGAGAAAAAAGCCAGTTGAGGCCAAACTGAATTTGCTATCACAGTAATGAGGACAGAGTGACTGGAGGGCAAGAGCTCAGTAAAGCTGGGCTGGATGCTGCTGCTCCTAAGAGCTGGGGAAGAAAAGGCTGATTACTACTTGTTCCTTTTCCCTGCCCATGTAACTTCATCAAGGCTCTGGGGCAAGCAACACAGGCAGGGGTGCAGTGGCCATTTTACTGCCCACCCCCAGCAGCCTGCTGCCCTGTTTGGCTGTGTCCTTTTCCAGTGCATAAACCTGCCTTAATGTCTCACCAATTTTTGAGGCAGCAACATGCTCAGGTTGGATATTATTGGGAAGCTGAGAACTCTTCGCCTTGTACTATGCCACACTGTTTTGCATTTTCTACCCCACTCCTATAGTTCTTCTCTATTACCCTCCTTTTATTTTTATCTTTAACTTTTTCAGGTGTTTCCCTAGATTTTACGCCTTTCTCTTTTCCATTCACCATGGTGCCAGACCGGTTTCTCTTCTTGCAGTTGTTTTGCCTCTTCTTTCCCAGAATATCTTTATTCAGTCAAAAGGCATGACTAAAAGCCCATTTGGGTCAATAAGATGATTTTTAAGAACCAAGCTGAATATATATTTATTCTCATTGAATTTCCTGTCACAATGTCCCCATGAGTCAAGAAATATTACTGAGCCCACTTTGCTGCCGGGAAAAAAAAAAAGACAGTGAGAGATTTCTTTTTCTAGCAGCAACCACAAGACACAAAGGATTCTGTAGCCATTGCAAAACAAAATCCTTACTTTTCAAAACCCAGCTTCAAGTGCATGCTTCTCCAGCACACTTGAGTTCCTCCCAACTCTAACACCTTCTGTTGATATTTATTCAGAGTGGTGGCAGGAACAGTAGGAGAAGCTTCAAACCATCCTCAGGATTGGCACAAATTTGTTTGCCTGCATCACTTGTTCTCACTCATCTATTCCAAACAATTTTTCTTCTTGTTTGGCTTATATAATAAAATATGAGCTGTCACTTAGCACCTTCACATCTTTTAATCTTTCCTAATGAATCAGTTCTTTAGTACATTAACCAGTTTGTTACCTTTTTCTCAGTTTCTTTTAATCTGTTGACATCTCTCTTCTTCAAATACTTCCAGACCAACTGCTGATCAGTAAAAGTGATTTCCAGATGCTGATAAATGCTTTTGTCACTTATTGATCAGGCTGTTTTGGTTCTTTGTTAGTGAATTCAGCTAATTCCCAGCACAGTAACCTGTATGTGCCTGGGCATACCAGGAAGGTCACGCCTGACTCAGTTCTGCAGTGTTTCCACGGTGTTCATAAAACCATGACAATTTTTCAATCCTGCTTTGGCATCCTCAAAGGCAAAAATATAAAATATTTCATTCAACTTGATCTCCATTGCCCCAACAGCTCTCTGTATTCTGCATCAGATGAGCATTCAGTTTGCTTTAAGTTTAATCTTCAGTTAATGAGTACTAGGGCTCTTGCCAATTATATTCCTAGCTTTGAGAATACCCTTCACATTGTTATCTGCAATTCTTAATCAAAATGCAAAAGCAGATTAAAGAATGACATGTTTTATGCTGTGTTTAATTGTCCCCAATGACTGGTTTTAGTAGTACATTATATGGTAAAATATTCTCAAACATTTTTGTCAAGGGCTTCTGTAATGTCAGTTTTATTTTGTTTTAATTTTTGCTGCAGAAACACTCAAGTGGATGCAGCATACAGTTTGTCAGCCCACTGAAGTCACATAGAAAGGGACTATTACTTCCCTGTGCTTGTGACAGTGTGTAATTCAGAATTACATAAGCTTGTCTTTATTATTATATTTCATTGCATTTCTCAGTCTAATTTTCTCCAGCCTTCTGCTGTTCTCATACTCTGGTTTTGCATAACTTTTCAAAGTTTATTAACCATTTTCATCACGCTGTACATTGTTTTCTATCATTATACAGTTAGCCTTCTCAAGCATAGCCATATGCATTGTTATGAACAGCTATATTTCTCACCCTTGTATCATTACCAAACAGTCCAGATCTAATTTTCTTAGTTATTTTAATGTTTACACAACACAGACAGATTGCATTGTTCTTGATCCACATTATATATGATGCTTACAAGCACAAAAGCAATTACATTATCATTATGTTAATATGTAACAATATACTTAGAAAAGCAGAACTGTCAAGAAGCAAAAAGAGGAACTGTATATTTTTTCAACATAAACTGTAATTGAGGCATATAAAAGAAGAATTAGACAAGGTGCCAACTCTAACCTAGTGCACATTAAGGTTGGTGAGATACTATGGTCTAGAACAACGACATACTTAAATTATGATATATTCTTCTCTTGTTTCTCCATAAAAATTCAGAAAGAACTTCTGAAACTCATGGAAGCTCAGTATGTGTCCATTAACATAGTAATATGCTTTTTCCAATGGAGCACATTTCTAAGTATTTGCAAGCCGTGACTTATAAATGGGAGGTTTATTGGATTTCCAGAACCTTTTGAAATCTCCTTTGGTGGATAATAAAGCCAAATGAATACATTTCCAGAGGAACTTGTCTAATATGATTAGATTTGTACCCAGAAATATGAGACTATTAGGGATTTAGATTGTCCAGAGCATCAGCTGTCTTGTTCCATGTGTTTCTGTCTGTCTGATCGAAGTTTTCAATGTAAGAAGAAGACCTATTGGGTGAGCTGTCACTCTATGTGACAAGTGACAGCTGATGCACCAGGGTGTACCTGGAAATATGGCATTTTTGGTATTGCATAATAATGTTTTTGTAGTGAAACAGGATGATTTTACAATGGCTTGCCTTTTTTTTTTTTTTTTAAAGGTAACTGTACAAAGCATTTCCATCACTTATAAAACTGTAATAAACGCCTGAATCCAGCTTCAATCTTTTTGACAGAGTGATTTAACAAATAATCTCTTCATATGAATAGTGAAATTTCTACCTGGAAAGATAGGAGATGAATAGAAATGTTTGCAGATAGAGCAGATCTCTTGACTCACGGTAACTGCACGATTTCTTTGTAGATATCAGTGTCTCCTGTCCCAGCTTCCACTCAAGAAATGTTGTGTCTCTTTCCCTAGATGGATACATTGCAATGAACATTAATTTGTTTGAAGACCACCTGCTTTTGACAAAATACTTGTTTAAAGACTGAGCTGCTTCTGTGGGATACTCCCACCACGACCTTGCTGGGTTGCAGTGGCCGGGAACTGCTCTTCAGACTTCCCAGGCCATCAGCAAGCTGCAGGGCTTTCCCTCTTTGGGCTGCTCTGCCTGCTGGCATGGGCACAGACGACTCTGCTGTAGGGGTGAAACCTCATTGTCAAATTACCCAAGTACCTGGAGTCCCAGTTGTCTCCTAACACACCCCCGTTTTTCAGCTGGAGCGTGGAGGGCGGCTGCCTTTTCCTTTTCAGAGGCACATGGCTGGTGTGAGCACATCCAACACACAGCATTGCAAATGCTCTTGGAACAGCATTGCTCTGTGTTTAGTGGTTGGGGTTGTTTTGTAGAAAATATGGACAGCATTAGGGTGCAGATTCAATAGGTATTGCAGTACGGCCTTAATAGCATACCGTTTTTAAATGTGGAATTTTGTCTGTATCACAGGATGCTTCTAAGCTTGGAAGGTTCAAGTAAGTCCTTCTCCCTGCCCGAGGATATGTGCTTTGTGTCGGGAAGTGGCACTAATTGCTTGTAAGTAGGGAGCAAGCTAAATTGTCTGAAATATATCAATCAATATGAAAGCACCAGCTAAAACTATTAAGAGAGATGCACTCCATCTTACACAGAGAGAAATTATGTGACTATGGTGCAGACCCAAGAGATGGCATGAAATGTTATTTATATTTGATTATTTCCTCCCTCCCCAAAAGACATGATGTTGTGGATACTGATGTGAGTCATAGTTAACTTCCAGAATAACATTAATCCCTTTGCTCTTCATCAAGTCACGCATGCTATGCTGATGCTTAGGATGATGAAAGGAGTTTTAGTTCACAAGACCCTGAACTTGCTGCACTTCTTACTTTTACAGAGAGAGAAATGGCATTGCTTCAGAACCACAAAAAGTGCAGATTGCTCTAAAAAGATATATTTTACCAAAGCACTTTTTATGCCTGCTATCATGGTCTGTAGTGGACTTATTGTTGACACAGCTCTGGATATTTATATTCCTTCAGGAATAGCACAACATGATTTTGAATGTCGTGTGGAGCTTGACAATAGGATTGCTACCAAAGGAAAGAGAACTCGTTTTGAACCGTGTCCTGAATTTCAATCTTCACACTGAACTTTCACAGGAAGGCTGATGGGAAGTGAGGAATAAGATGCTTTTGATAATTGAGTTGAATTTTATGGAACATTTTTTAAATCTTGTATTGATTAGTAACTAGTATCACTGAGATAAGTCATGTCTAAAAGAATGTTTAAATGAATTTGTAGCAACGATGTAGCATCTAATCTGCTTTTAAGACTCCATTCTTGTAATAAGAAATGTTTCTGTTTATTCAGCATAATGTTATAAATTGAGCAAGAGGGCATACATCACAGTTTCTCAGTTCCATTTTTCTCTCTGTCATCTGAGGTGTTTGAAATGTGCAACTTCTATATTACTTATGTACATTATTTTGAAATACATTTTAGCATGTAGGAAAGTGTGTTTTCCAGATGGATGTATCAGGTGTTTTGGTGCTTATGCCCCCAGAGATGCACCTGGCATGCACTGCTGAGGAGAGGGGCTTTTACTTGACATAGCTTCCTATACATACCATATTTTCACATTATACCCACTTCTAGCAGGAGTCTATCCCTGGGAACAAATGGTGGAAGGGCTGTGAAAGTCTCCTTATGCTGTACAATATCACAGCTTCTCTGGCACGGCTGCTGCTGGATGAGCTCAGAGCCAAGACCGGTCAGTGTAACTGGGGATAAAAAACTCTTCTCACATTAAGAAACAAGACACTTTGAATTTGTTCCTCCAGACTGCACATGCACCTTTCACAACCTCAACATACAGGAGTGTCCCACATTATCAGGATGGGATTTTTTATCCAGGTCTTCACTTCCTCTTCCAGGACAGGACCCATAATTTGAGGTTGTGCTGCTCACCCACTCACGATTGTGAAAGGACAAGCTTGCTGCCAAAAAAAACCAAAAGAGCAAATCGACGTGCATGTCTAGGAGGTGGAATTGGTGTCCTCCTTTCACTAGGCACCACTAGGCAGGATCAAAATCCAGCTTCTGGGAACCTGCAGTATCTGGAGCTGTCAAAGCCACATCCTTCACTGCCTTCCTAAAAACCCTTTCTGCAAGACAGACGGGGACGAGGAAGAAAAAGAAAACCTCATCTGTCATTTAAGGCTTCATTTTTAGAGTGGGGAAGAGTCTGAAAGCTCCTCAAAGGGGAACCTAACAGATCTCCCCACTCATCTGAGATGCTGGCCCTGGCACAGCTGGCACAGCAAGAAGCACCACAGGCGATGCTTACCAGAGCCACAGGTTCAGACAACCCAATTTGTCACATCTCTGATTTATTTTAGTGTACAATGGAAATGAAAGATGCTGAACTGTGAGGAACATTGTAGCCATAGTGATGATGAACAGCACAAGTGCGCTTGAGCATATATTTTATTAGAGAACTATTGCTGTACATGTTCGTTATTTGCAGACTGACTCCTGTAGGCTATAAACTCTTCTAAAATATCACTGTCTTGGTGGTAGGTTTTTTCTACATTATTGGAAGATTAAAAGGTTTCAGTTTGAAAAATCTTCCCCCAACCAACAGTTATGTGAACTTAGCTTTGTGTTTTTCAAAAAGATGATACAACTATCCCTTTGAAAAAAACATCTGTTTCCCTTAAGCATTTAGATGCTGAGTTGAAAAGTAGCTTACAAATACCTATGATACATAACTACCAATCCAACATAATTCTCTCATATGCTCTTAGACATCTAAGAAGAAAACAACACAGCTGATTTGCTTTCATTTTCTATAGACTACCGTGAGAGAAAAAGTCTCCTGTTAATTTATGCTATCTGGGAGGAATGATGTGTGGCATGCCTTCCCAAGAAAGGATTAGAAGTGAGATAAGTTATTAATAAACTAATTTTTATTTTTGGTTTTAAAAGTTCTTATTTTTAGGGCTAGACAAATGAATATACATTTCTGATATTAAAAAGGCATTTTTCTACTAGGAGAGAGAAATAAAGTAATCCAGCATTACAACAGCATGATGTTGTTATTTTGAATGTCTTACTATCAATTTGAGCTATCTGACTAATGAGATTCAGCAAGAGCTATGTTAAAAAATAGGTAATTTTTAAAATAGTATAAAAACATAATTAGAAAAGGAAATACAATATGCAATTAGGAGGAATTTAATATGAAGATATAAAAATAAGTTCTCCTCATATGTAGGCTCAAAGACTTATTTGTAATTTTGTCGGCTCATAAAATACAAAAGGCCGGTCTCATTTAGTAAAAAACACGCTGCATTTGGAGATACTGTGCTGCCCTTAACAATGTCATGGCTAGGTCCAGAGTGGGATATAATAACTATTGTTTGTTCCTCCAGCTACTGTATATGTTTTGCATATTGATATGCAGACTACTATGAAAAAGCTGAGCTTGGAAGAGTAGGAGCAAAGAAACTGAGGAATGACATCTGGAAGTTTGGGTAAGTCCTCAGACTAGGGTATGTCTGGTAATTTTTCACTAATGCCTCCAAATGCCCTGGAGTCTAGAGGAGGCTCATGCTTGAGAGAGCCCAGCATCCAGCAGTTTCCACTTTTGGGCTCTCTGGAGAGCCTGCCTGCCTATTTTGAGGTCTAAATGTCGACAGTTTGCCAAACTCCCCTTAAAAAATCCAGTGCTTGGAGTCTGCTTCACTTAAAATAAAAGCTGTGACAACGACCACTCTAATTTGCAGAGACATGCAACTTCTGTTGCAGCATCTTTCCACCACCCCTCAATTGCTCCTAACTTTGGTAATTTATTCTGGGTAGTAATGTTCCAATTATGGTTTCAGCACAGCAACATTTTCTTTTGAAGTGGAACGCCAAGCTCTGTTGTGTTGTTTTAAACACTGCATGGTAAGGCACGAAGTAGTGAGCTCTTTATTTAAAACAGCCAGCATTTTTTTCATTATAAAATGGCTTGTAGCAGTATTTAAGGAACTGTGCTTTCTCCATGATTCACTGTTTGGTGCCAGGGCTGGCCTTGAGTAAAACAGAGTCCCTTTTTTTGACTTTATAAAAACCAGTAATGGGCAAGTTAGCAATTTCCAGGCCCTTGCTCCTTCCACATATAATTTGTTTTGTCCAACCTGAAAAACGGACAAAATCTCTTAAAATGCTGGAAAACCACATTTGTGCTGTTCCAGCACTTCAAAACAGCATTGTGCATGGAGGAGGGAGAGATGCCAAATAACCATCGCTATTTTGCCATTTCAAAGCACACAAATATTCCTTGGTTGATAGGATGTGTGCCCCAAATTGACTGTGCACGGTGTACCTGCTCACTTCACAGAGCTCACAATTTCTCAATGTCACACCTGAAGATGGGGAGAAAAAAACTTGGCAATAAATTGCCAAGGTCAAGCAAGGTCACCACAAGGCTTGTGCTCACGTTAGCAAGCATTGCATCCAGCAAGAGAAGATCTGTAAAGCAGCTGCTTCTGAGGGCCTTTCATCCTTGTAATATGCCTTTTAGGATATCTTCCTTCAGCCAGGTTAAAGTTGGTCCCAGGAGCACCACACCTATTGGCATCTGGACTGCAGCCTCCAGTTTAGTTTTCTGCAAAAGGAATCAAATCCATGTGTTCAGGGACCCCTCCATAACGGAATCAAAGCGGGACCGTTCAGGAGGACTGGGAGATGCACTCTGGGACCGTGCTACTGATCCAAACTCAACAAGGTAGATACACCCAAAGAGGGTAAATGTCTGTCATTTCTGTGCAGGGAGGTTTGCTGCCTTCTGACCCACAGAGAGCTGTGCTTCCAGGAGGAAGATGATGAAAACACAGTGCTGAGCGAAGCGCTTTGATCTGTGGTTCCCACGGTGCTGGGCACCCTTTACCTGTAAAGAGGTAAAGAGAGGAGAAGGCCAGCCTACTGATGTTTACCAACAACCACAATAACTTAAATTATACCATCATGAACGTTTGCTTTGCTCATTTAATATTTATTAACAACACAATGTGTGAACCCACAGAAAGCAAATGGCACAGTTTGTGAGCTTTGCTCTGCTTCGAAGGCAATGGTAGAAAAGGCCCAGAGTACTGCTATGCATTTACAGAACACTGTTATTGATCACCTTACAATGCAGAATTGCACAGCACAGTTGTATCAATTTATGTTTAAAGAGTTGTTCTGCGAGGCCTGATCATTATGTTTCCATTGAAGGCAAAGCCCAGCTGACAGGAAGCACAAATGCGTGGCAGCTGCAGCTGTGGCTGAACCTTCCTTTGATTTTGAACTAAATGTTCCAACACCCTTCACCCCAAGCTCTGTTTCCAATATCACACAGGCCTGACCCTGACAAAAATGAACACTGTCTGGAGAACCAGCATTTATCAGTCACCATGAAAAGTATATCTGAAGTGGAAGTTCCCTTTTACTTGAAGCAAAAGTTTTCACAGCCTAGTGCAACACTTCACTAATGACTCTGGCTGATACTGTGAGATGCTAATTATGAAAATGCTTATTGATGTACTCATTCTAAGTCAGATTGCAAAAAACAAATAGATATATTCTTGAAACGTCTGCTCATACAGGGGCTGAAATGAAGGAAACCAGCTACACACCCCTTACATAAACTTTAATTTTTCCATTTGTCTGTAGAGCGTAATCCTGGATAACCAGTTCATTTCCTTCACTTTCTCTCTCTGCCCTTGAACTTTTTCAGTTGTAGGGCTCAAACACTGCAGTTTATTTATTATTTATCTTACCACGGCACTTTGGGAGAGAAGCACAGCTTTTCATTCGAGCCCTTGAAAAACAGCACAAAAACATTTCAAGCAGAAATCAATCGCTTGTTTTCATCGCTTTTGGGGTGTTTTGGCCTTTCAGGGTTTTAGCAGAGCAATTGTCAATGTAGTTTAGCAACTCTCCCTTCATGCTGGCAGTATCTTATCTGAGCCAGTTTTAAGCTTTGCTTAATTTTTCAGGCAGTACTTTACCAGACAGACAAAAAAATCTGATCTTGTTTTTGACAATATATCTATGGGATGATTATAAAACCCTGCAGATGTGCAGGACAATCCATTTCTTCCCCCCCATGTTAACTCCCTTTTTCAGTCGTGTGCCAGGCCATGACACAAACATCAACACTTCTCTACTCCCAGCTTCTAAAAAGGGTTTTGAAATTGACTTTTCTGATCATATTTGAACTTTATTAGGCTCTTACATAGGAGCTGCATATATTATTTAATACCTATAAGATAAAGTAACTTATCTTAAATTTATCAACTTCAGGCAATTTTGTGTTTTGGTTACAGATTGCAGGTTACTTGGGCTATAACATGCGAGTTAAAAATACAGTAAGACCAGAGAATTGGGAAGAATTTGAAGATGTGTACAGGGTGCAGGTGCCCAGGTGCTGGCAGGGACAGGCTTCAGGGACCTCTGTGGCGGGTGGCCAGGGCTGCTCTGTGTTGGACACAGCCCTTTCCAGCCAGCTCCAGTGGCCCCACCACATGGCATGGCTGGGCCCTCTAGCCAAGGTGGTGGTGCCTTGAGGAAAATGTATTTTTAAAAGGGTAAAATGCTGCCTGGCAGTGAGGGGTGAGGAAAAATGTGAGATAAATAAACCTGAGGGGAGAGCTGAAGGAGTAGGAGGAAAGTACCCAAGTGCCTGAGCGGACAAGTCCCTGCAGCCCCTGGAGAACACCACAGTGGAGCAGATGTTTCTCTGCAGTCCACAGAGAGGACAGTGCTGCAGCAGGTATCTGCCCTGCAGCACCTGGAGGACACCATGCCACAACATATGGCTGTTTTCTAAAGGAACTGTGATCCATGGAGAGCCCACACTGGACCTGGTGTATCCTAAAAGATTGCAGCCCGTGGGAAGGACCTCAGTCTGCAGCAGGGAGACAGCGTGAGAGGAAGGAGTGGCAGAGAGGAGGAAGGAGTGGCAGAGAGGAAGACTTGTGGACTGACTGCAGCCCTCATTCCTTATCCTCCTGTATTACTTTGAGTTGAAGGGAAGGAATGGAATTCAGAGATGAAGGAGCAAAGTTGAAAAGAAGGGGGAGAATTGTAGCTTTTTTCTTTGTTTTTCAACATCCAAATCTATTTTACTGGTGATAAACTAAATTAATCTCTCCTGAGTTACCTGATTTGCTTGTGATAACTGGTAAGTGATGTCCCTGTCCTTGTCTTGACACATGAGTTATTTCAATCTAATATTTTCCCCACCCTTTTGAGTAGGGGAAGTGAAAGATCTGCTGACTGTGACTGACAGCCCTCCAAGGTCAACTCACCACAACTAGAAAGCATCCCTGTCTGAGTGGAAGGGAGCAATCAGAAAATTTTAGGGAGCTGAGACCTAAATCATATGCTGTCATGAAACCTAATGCCTTCTGAGTTCATGGGAGTTTGATGTTGCCTTGAGACTATGACTGGAAATACAGGCATACTCTATAATCCAATCTCTGCTATCCTCAGAGCATGTTATGTATTTTAAGGTGAAATAAAGAATACTTTAAGCTGACCAACAGAGGCTCAGTTGAAAGATTTAGTGTTTCTTATAATATGCACTGTGAAAAATCTTAAGAAACCTAAGGGGAAAATCTTGCAAAAGCCTTTGGTAGGATCAGTCAATTTCCAGCTGAACTGAACTTTAGGCAGACCATTTCCATTCTTGTATGACAGAAAGTCTCATTGCTGGTTGACAAGCTTTGTGACTTTGTGAAAAATTCAAGAGCAATCCCTCTGCCAGGGCTCTGTGGACATGATGGCAGATGGACAGAGCTGGAACAGAGGTTGCTCAGTAAATCCCCAGCAGCATGGGGAGGGAGCCAGCAAGCACCAGACCCCTCAAGGATCCAGATGTACAGCAAGCCCACCACAATTCCTCACTAATCCTCTGGTTGCCTTCCATTTGTGACTTCTCCTGTAATTTCTGCATCTCACCATCCCCAAGTAAGCAGTATATATCCTGTAATTGCTGCCTTTATTCCAAGGTCTCATAAGGTTCAGACCCAGATTTTAATTACCACACAGAGAAAATGTGGTTGCATTTGTTTGCTTATATTATACTTGACAGTGTTTCATCTGTGCTGGAAACCCAACTTTTCTATCAGTAGGATAGTTCTGAATCCTCAATGCTGAGTCAGAAATATTGCACTTCTTATATATGAGTCATCATCAATTTTATCATTTTAGATCAAAAGAAAGCCAGCCCATCTGGATTTTGTGGCTTCTGTGATGTACAGAATTATAATAAATCTGGAGTCAGTTTATGCACATACTTTAAGAAAATTGAGGAGGTTTCTGAAGGTTCTAGGTCATATGAGACGCAACTTTCTTTAGCTATTTCCATCTTCGTATTTTAGAAACTTGTATTTGTGAATAATTCTACTTAAATTAACTCTGCCCCAGCCAAAACCAGCACAGCCTTTTATCCACTTTTATATGAAATGTCAATCATCTCTGCTTTCAATGGAGAAAACTGTTATAAAAACTTCTGTGGACTGACACAACTTTGTAAGATTGTCCTCCTTGTCTTATCTGAAATAAAGTCATTTAATCTGAAAATGTAGATGTGTATCACACTTTTTGTGAACTGACACATAACAATAAAAACATATTTTATATTCAGGGAAGTAATTATATTCTCCTAACCATGTGTAAGTTGTACATATTTTGCTTACACACTAAGGCAGTATTCATCTTAAGAAATGAGAATGCAATACGAAATCAACAAAAAGTATGTAAAGATTATTGGTATCTGAGGTTAAATTTCTACTGCAACCAATTATTTCACAATAACAGTGGCCCTTTCACATACTTCTTAAAGAGAATGGGGCAAGCAGGCTAGAACTAGTAAATGAAAGAAATAAAGAAAAATCACTCATATTTGTACTCTGGGTCAGTATCAATAGCTGGTGCCAGAAAATCACATTACAATTAATTTTTCTCTAATGGATATCATTGCAGAGAGAAATTTTATACATATTTCCAGGTTTGGGGTGTTTTTCTTTCTAATTGTCACGACATTCAGAATTTAAATACAGGAAATTTTATTGCATAGATGCACAAGCTGTTACTGACTGCCATTTCAGCTGCCTAAGAAAAGACTGCAGCTTCTCAGGGCTCAGCTGGCAATTAGTACCAGAATTACACTTAAGTGTACAGCTACGCTGGCAATTTACATCAGCCCTTTCCACCAAACCATTTCAATGCTAAGGTATTTCTTTACCATGGTGCTCCTTAGTCATAGTTCTTCCGATTGTTGGAATTGTTTTGTTTCTGCAAATTGTTCTAGTTCTCCTCATGATCACCAGTTTACCAGTCATGTGGTGCATGATAATTTGGCTTGACAATAAGGAAAACTATGTGGACATATGAAGAAAATCTATCCTGGTAACTGCCCAGGGGTACAGTCCTACCCTAGAGTGGATGTGATATTCTTTTACAAAGAGACAAACCATCTCTGGTTTGCCATGAGGAAATAATGTGGACCAGGGTCACTGTTATGGAGCAGCTGAAGCATAATAATTTCTTATCCTTCAGCAAGGTATTCCTGAATCTGTAATCTTTCCTCTCAAGTACAGCAGCTGCCAATTCCCACAAACATCAGCAAAACTCCCTGCAGCAACTGTCTCTATACTGATACCTGCACTTCTGCATGGAGTAATGGGGCAGGAAGCTGAAAGGAAGAGAGCAGGCATGCTGGCACATGGGAGAAAGGTGGGGAGGATAAAGAAAGTAGAGTTTTGGATGTGTAAAATGGAAGAGGAGGCTATGAAGTTAGGAATATGTAGTAAAGAATAATAAAGAAGCCTCGGGGTTTGGAAATGATGAAGTGGTAGCATGCAGTTGGAAAACAGGGTTTGGTGGGATGCACTGCAGAGTGCTATGGACTGATAGGGCTTCTGATAGCCAGAGGGGTTGGAAAGGTATACAATAGCTTTAGAGTTGGGATCAGAGCAGACAGTAACAGTGGAATGTCAGGCATATATGTAGAGGACTAATGAGCAGGAAATAAAAGTAACTCAGAATCCCATACGTTCCCCACAAGCATTTTAGAAAAAGATCTTACATCTGTGAACAAGACTTACACAATGCAGACCAATCCTGGTATCTGGAACACTGCCTGGGGAGTCAGGGTCCTCCCATGCACACACTCTCCCATGCAATGTAGCTGTGCAACCTTGCTATAAACTACTCTAGGATGGGACCTTCTTTCTCCCTTTTGTTTCTCACTGTTTAAATTTGCACTAAACAATTACACACGTCCTGGCCAAGGAGAACACTCCAACTATAGAAAAGACAAGTTACCTGCTGTCAGCCAGAGCAAGAGGCTGGATTCTGGTGTTCTATCTCCCTTTTGTGGGCCATTACATTTTTGGTGTTCTTCCAAGATCTGAATAAAAGAGAATGGACAACACCCTCTGTTTACAACCCTCTGAACTAAAAAGTTGTTCTGCACTTTCTTTTTGGTTGTAGAAAAGGCTTATGTTCTTCACATTAGGCTTAACACATTTGGGGCCAATGAAACCCTAAATCCCTGCAGTCCAACACTGGGTAACTAAAAAACAAGGTTGATGCAGCTTAAGAGACTTCTGTGATTCCTTCTGGCTAGAAGTGACTCCTGGCCCTGCTCTTAGATACCTTTATCACTTCAAGGAGAGAAAATACAGCAAGTGGAAGTGAGGACCTTACACATTTTCCTAGCTGCAAATTAGGTATGTTAGCAAGATATGTCCAGTGGGTGGGTGCCCTTGAACAGACAGGCCAGGTTGAGCCATCATTATGTTGGGCCTGAATCTTCCAGATGAGACTGGTTCTTTTACAGCCCACCTGCCTTTCCGCCTCTGTAAGTGCTGCTATATGAAAAGTAACACCAAATATTTCTATTTACTGTAGAGAAGAGTAGTAGGACTTTGAGGAAGGGGAACCTTCACAATAAAGATGTCGTTATTAACATATTAAAAGAAAAAGATTATACACTTGAGAGAACTAAGTCGCCAGTTATGCTAGCTTTATTAAAACTCACAGCATGCTGAACTCCCAGCTTAGGAAATTAGATCCCTGCTAGTGTTTACACACATTAGAATGTTTTTAATGAATATAAAGAATATTGTGTTTCTACATGATTAGAGAGAAAACAGGACAGATACTGTGATGAAACTGATGAAGCAATTGTTACAACACTTCAAGGGACAAATGTAGGCATGCTTTCAACTGCTTTCTTCTTTTAATGATGGCAAATGGGAAATTCCAAAGGTCCTTAAAGAAGCAGAATACTGTTGTTTTTTTTTTTAACCTTAACATATATGCAAATCCACAGTTTGGTGTAGCAGCGTAGATTTCAGTCTGAGGTCTAACACCAAGTGTCTCATTTAAGACAATATTGAATCTAATCTCTCAAAAGGTGCCTGTTAAATGTCACACACATATTTGCACATGCTTTTGAGGCTTTCTTACTCACAGCCCTTTGTGAGCACGCTTTTGTCTCTAAAAGTACAGCCAGACCTCATGCATTTCCAACCCAAGAATATCCTATATGAACACTTTAAAGTGCTGCTACTTGCTTTTCTTTCCATATGACAGTAAATGTAATAACCTTTTCTGGAGGCAATGGGAAGGTGCATGTCTGTGCAGTGGTGACAACTTTCTGACAGCGTTGCTGAGCTCTCATTTTCAACTAGTTTTACACAATTCTCATTTCTAAGACTTATGTGCATAATGACATAGCAGTGGAATAAATCTAATGTAGTCAAGCAAGAAAGCTTTCCCTATGCTCTTAATCATTATACAGTCTCTGCTACACTGACAACGCAGCATAAAGTTCATTTCTTGAAGGTTACAAACAGCTAACCTATTCATACAGATTTTTCTTTGATAAATCTGGTATTCGTAAGGGATATATGTTCTAAAACAGGGCCAAGGGCCATTCTTTGTCTGCATGAGGACAGATGACTGTGGGAGTTGGGCGACAGGGGACTGGGAGCGGGTTGGTCCTGGTCAACAACGAAGAGGCATTAATCTAAGACAGTGGGAAATGAGATGCTAGGAAGGAGAACATCTGGTTAGGCTATGGAGAGAAGAACAGGACTATGGGAATGGTTATGCTGATGTAGTTGCACCACATAAGGTTATGTTCTGAGTTCTTGTATATGATTGGTTAAGAAGGTTTTACATACATGGTAATGTAATGTGCATTGGTTCATTGTCCAAGCTAAAGTCTGTATATTGTTATGTTTGCCCCATTGTGGGGTCTTTCAAGGTTGCCCCATACTGTGCTCAGCTTATGTTCTTTGTTGGCTCAGACTATTATTAAAACTATTTTCCAGGCTTACTCAATCATTCCTGTCCCTGTTTCAATGGCCAGCCCGACTGGTCCAGTTTGTGTCACATCACCGGTGACAGATGACACAACCTGCTTCATCTCCAGATGACTCTTCTTCTCCTAAACAGAGTGGCTTTTTCTGAACTGCCATGGAAGGATTTGGCACAACTGGAATCTTGTGCTCTGTTTTGGGCCTCTCACTATGCTAAGGACACTGAGGTGCTGGAGCAAGTCTAGAGAAGGGCAATGGAGCTGGGGAAGGGTCTGGAGCACAAGTCTGACGAGGAGGGGCTGAGGGAGCTGGGCGTGTTTAGCTTGGAGAAAAGGAGGCTCAGGGGGACCTTATCACTCTCTACAACCCCCTGAAAGGAGGGTGTAGCCAGGTGAGGGTCAGCCTCTTCTCTAAAGAAACAGCAGTAGGGAAGGTTTAGATTGGATACTGGGAAAAATTTCTTCACCAAAAGGGTGGTCAAGCACTGGAACAGGCTGTCCAGGGAAGTGATGGAGTCACCATCCCTAAAAGTGTTCTAAAGACATGTGGATGTGGCACTTAGGCACATGGTTTAGTGGTGGACTTGGCAGTGCTGGGTTAACAGTTGGATTCAATCTTACAGGTCCTTTTCAACCTAAATGATTTTGCTATTCCATGGTTACTTCCAATGCTTCATGTTGAATACTTAGCATTTATTTATGCAATGCTATTTCCTCTTATTTTTGATTGAGTTTCTGTTGCTTTGAAAGAACTTGAATCAGGTTAGGATGAAATTCTGTATTTCAGTGTTTCAGTTCATTAGTCATCCCAAAACAGAGATGACTTTCTAGTACTGGTCTCATGATGGTGCTGCAAGGTATTGCGGTTTAGGGCTGAACACATCTCTCTTCATCTGCAGTCCATTCACACTCCAAAAAGGCCAGTAATGAAAATTTAAGCTTGAGTTTAGCTATCACACCCTGCATATCATCCAATGCCTTAGCCTGGTCTCCAGGGGTTGGATATTAATCAAGTAGGAGCTCAAATGCTGGCTTCACATTAGGTTTATGTCCTCTCGAAGATACATGGAAACACTGAAGAGGAATCCATTCAAATATATTCAGGGGTTGTGACATTTGATTCAGTTGTACTTCAGTAGTAGACAAGACCTCGTTGCTTTTTTACACTTTTAGTAGTAACACAGGATTGTGGCAGGGGCTGGGTATGCCCAGATATGTTTCCACAGCATGGGACATGTTGTCATTGAGCTGCTGCAACTGCCTCTAAGAGATCTTTGCAAACAAGCAAAACAAGCATTAATTAGGCAAGCCATTAGAGGCTAGAGGGGGGTAAGCTATTCCCTCATTTCTGTCCTAACTGATGCTAAGCATATGGATGTTATTGAAGGTCTTTATATTGATATTCAGTGAACTTTGGATTAGATCTTGGCTATGGCAGACAGTAATGACATTACACTTCTGTGATGATGTCATATTATTATGCAATATTGTAAACATAATGTAATAGCAGTGAATGCTGTTTGCACTTTCAAACTAAGTATATATATAACAAACACTGCATCTGGTCCACCCTGCTTTCTCTCATATCCATAATATTCCCATGCCATAGCAGTAAAACTCTGCAATTCCCTTTAAAAGCCCACTGGACTTTTTGACTTCGTTACATTTATCAGTAACAAAGTGTTCATGTTGTCTGCAGTATAGCTTTTGACAATTTTAAATATTGTGCTTTCACATTTTGTGTTCTGCTTTGTTTCTTTCTCAATGTTCACTAAGTCTATTGACTAAAGTCAATACTTCAAGTATTTGATATATAGAACTTGCCCAATATTCCTCTTTTAAAATTCTTATTATATACAGGTTTTTTTCTCTCCTCTCCCACATTCAGTCTTAATTTTCATCATTGCTGTCAAGCTTGTAAAAAAAGAAAAATCGAACATGAACCAAGGATGGAGACTGCAGATATGGTGTAACAATATAACAAATTGCACTTTGCATATATTTTCTTAGGTAGAATCAAGCCCAAAGGGATCTTAATCTGCTTAACCACTGAGAGGCATGACAATATGTGTTATAGCTCATGGTTATGGCCCAGCACTGCTTTCTGCCCCTCATATAGTAAGGCAGATCAAGTTTTCAACTTTACTGTTGAAAACATAGGTATGCTATGCTATGTGCCCTAAAATCTTCATACTTACTCAGACTAACCAGCCCCACTGAAGAATGTGCAGGAGATGATTTTCTTCGACTACCTTAACTACAAAGTCCTAAAAATTCTCTCTTGTGCTGCTGCTCTCAGCAGAACAGAAAAAAATAGAGTAGCTTGCCCCTTCCTGTTGCCACTGCAGCTGCTTTTAGCAGGAGAAGGCTGTGCAAAGCAGTGCAGAAAAAGTGGGTAGGAAAGAAGACAGAGAACGCTGTGCTGTGAAAGATGTAGGATGAACTTAATCTTTGGCTTAAGCCTTTAACAACATCTTATCTTCTTAGGAAACAGTACAGTTGACTCCACAGGGAGTTCACTACTGCACTGAACTTCACAATTCACTGCTCAGCTCGGTATTGTGTGGCATACTTGAAGGAAAAGAGGACTAGAATTGGCAGATGTAGAAAATAATCCTTCCAGCATCTCAAATGCATCTATGCTCCAGCTTCTGGTAAAGGAAAATATAAGGAATCATTGTCGATGCAACACGATTATCTCTCGACCATGGAGGATGCTAGAACAAATTCAAATTAAGAACTGTTCATTTTGCTCACCTTTTCAGCAGTGCATAGGAAAAGGAAGATATTAAATCTAGGCTCTCAGTGAAGGCACAGTTCAGGGGCTGGTCACAAGTCACAGGCTTATGCTCAGTGTTCCTTGATGATACTCAGGCACTGTGTCTGCTGCAGGCAAAGAAAATTGTACTTCTAAAAGCTACCACTGGTAATCTCTTCTTAGAAAGTTCATTAAAATAACCCTCATTAATCTTTTAATGAACTCCTTTAGAATTTTTCAAATAGAACATGTGTCTTCTGCAGGAATTTATTTCTAGTATATGGTCAGGGTCAGTTGTATAATTTGGTTTTCTTTTGCTTTAAAAATGTTGTGCTTCTCTTTAGTTTTCTTACTATCTTTATTATCGTATATGTTGGCTTACTTTTTATGCATAGTTTTAGAGAAAAGAAGTAACAGGTATATAATTCAGATATTTCATTCTGCATTGGATTTGTTTGTCTTTTGGGTCTCCCTGTAATTTTAATAAGTTTGGGGGTGAAAATTATACTCCTCAAATTTCATTAGAATTATGGTATTGTAGAAAGTGTTAGTTGACTTATCTCTGTCAAATGATGTAATACAAGCTATTACATCATTTCTATTCAATGATTCTATTCAATACAAGCTATTTCAATTCACAGTGTTTTTACAGAGCTGTGTTCAAAAGACACAATTAGATAAATACATTTCTTCTGGTGTGCTATAAAAACTTGATATTATTCAATTTCTGCTCAAATGAAATGCAAACTCCCTTCTCAGTGACTATTAAGGAATTAGATGGCACTTATTTCTTACTCTCACAGCATCTGCCTTTCCTTTCTTCACATAATTGATAGAATTGATGGGGTAAAATCAGCTGTTCTTCAGCAACATTATTTTTCCTGCTTAGAGGCAGAGAATATGGCTAACATGTAACTGTTATTAATTTTTTTCTAGTAATAACCAAGCCAATTGGTACTTAAGTCAAACACATATCCATTATATCAGCAGTAGATTGGCAGATGCTAACAGGCAGCACATTAACTTACAGAGGGATAACTATATCCAACCAGTATTAATAGATAAGAATTCATTAATATGAAGGTCAATATAACATGTGCAATTTTTAGCAATGCTAACTTTTAGCATGTCAGGGAAAAGAAGGGTAAAAAATCCTGTAGGACTGGATGGCTGCCCCAAGGAAGTCATTAAGAAAAAATGAAAAACTCCAGAAGGGAAAATAAAAAGACTGAGCCCTAGAAGAGCTCATGGAAAGAAATCAAACTGCTTCACACAGAGGTAGAAACACCTCCCTTTGCAGTATAGCTCTTCCATGAAGACAGAAATAATAGAGATCTTTTGCATATGATCCCCTGGTCAAGAGTTCTAGCGTGCTGGGGAAACTTTCTGCTTCTCCATGGCCATCAGGCAATCTGTCTTAAACTGACAGGTTTATGAGCCTCATAACTAGAGAAAACAAGAATGCTCATGTAAAGAGATAATGAATATTTCCACTTTGGATTTATGAGCTTTTTCAAGAAAAGGAGAAAAAATACTAAATGCTCACCTGAAAAGTTACTTGTCAAATCTCAGAATCATAACGGGCTTGTTCAATTGGATATTGTGGATTATTTAACTTCTGGTTTGTTCTACATGGGGGTAGATAGATAGATAAATACAGATATAGATATAGATACAAATACATGTATAAATATATTTGTGTGCTATTCATATGGGCAGCACTACAGGTGGTGTTAAAGATGTTTCCTACAGAGCAAAAGAGGGAACAAAGATCCATTTGATATATCCTTTGAAATGGAATGGAGAGGAGATTCTGCCACTGACTGCTCCAAATGGTCAGGTTAAAGGGCTTACCTATGAAGCAACTTCCCAAACTTCTTATTAATGATATGTCCTAGGCTTTTTTATTAATACTAGGACTAAAATGCTTTCAACAGCTTGGTTTTTAAGCAGACACCACAACTGTGATGTGACTTACTAGGAACAGCTGTTGTTACTACTCTAATGTGACTGCTTTTCTCAACAAAGCTTGTGAAGCCATGGTAGCATTTGTGACGTTGTGACATGAAGCAAAGAAAAAGAATGTTTATTTCACACAAATCAGATTTTATTTAGATATTTACAATACCTGGTCAAGTGACTTGTCTAGTTAAGATGACAGACAGTAAAAAAAAACCCAAACAAAACAAAAGAATAACCATTTGGAAATCCAGTCTTTATTTTAATTTCATAACTTTCTTTGATGTGCTCAGTGGTCTTTGTTGTGAGACCTCCTGACTTTCCCTTCTAGGTCACAGTAAACCAGGACTCAGGAAGCTGCAGACTGTTCCTGCTCTGCCAGGCCAAACAGGAGGCTTAAAGGCATGAGACTGGTATTTTTCTGATTTTTTAATATTTGACTTTTCAATCCAATTGTCCTCTCACACCACTATCTCAGTACAATTTAAAATTTACTCAGAGGAACCAAGTACCTTTGTAACCTCATTGTATTAGGCACTGTGTGAAAGCTTATGAATATACATTTCAGGTCTGTATTCTTAGGGAAGAAATAACTAGGATATAGATTATGTGTAGACCATATTATGCTAAATGTATGCATTTTCTTCCTAGGCACTTTCTTATTTTCCCTTTCGCAGAACATTATTCCTCAGCACTGAATTTCAATCCAGTATATGTGCAGAAGTTCCATTTTTTTTAGTTTCATGAGCTATCAAGATACATTATTTCTGGAAAATTACCCACGTTTTTCAAAGGAAACATAAAAAACTAGGAGACCTTTCTAAATTTTTTTTTTTTTGAGGACTTGGCATTTTAAAGCAATTTATAGTGCAAATTGTATTTTCCAGAAAGATACATTACTCAATAAACTTCTTGATCTGGGTCAATTCTCCTCATACTGTAATGGGTGGTCAGGACTCTACAATATCAAGAACAAATTAGTAGATCAAAGTCCAGTGACTCTAACCAGCAATAAGTCTGCTTCAACATCACCCAACAGTCAGTAAAGCCAAGTGATGCCTCTGCCCGTGATCTCCAAGGCAGCCTACTTTCCTCAACCTGTTTTTAATCTAGACTAACTTCCACTTAAACCAACAGAGATTAAACATAACAAGCAAAGGTCCCACTACTGCATTTGTCTGAGGGAATAGAAGTTGAACATCAGAGACATTCAAGTTCCTCTGCCATGCAGAGTCTTCTCTAGGGAACCTTTTCATTTGTGCGGCTTCAAGGATGACTGTTTTCAACATCTTATTTTCTGGTTTGTAATACAGCCTCCTCATCCACAGGCTTCCTCTCTTGGCCCCCATTTCAATTACTTCCTCACAATTTATCTTCTCTAACAATAGTTTTGTCTTCTCCCAAGTTCCACATCTTAAATTCAACACAAACAAAAGCTGAACTCAGCATCCTTCCCCTAAAACTCTTTCCCCCACTTCCTAGTCTCTGTATCTAATGACAGGGTCACGGTTTTGCTTTAGAAATCATACAGGTAAAACTCAGTTGGGTCGAAAATCAACAAATAGAGATGTTATCGAGTTGTATAGGAATTATCAGCTCCAAATAAGGCATACTCCCAAAGACACATATTATGAAAACATAACAGGGATGGGTTAAGGGCAAAGAGTTAGGAGTTAAACTTTTCTGCCCATTTCACTAAAGCACAGAGCCCAGGGAGACCTGAGAAGGGAGAGCAGGGAAGCTACCCCATAGCTACAGCTGTCCTGGGCTGCCTCCAAGACACAGGGAATGTGGCCAGTCCTGGTTTTCAAACTCTTGGTCTCTGGAGGCGAGAGGTGACCTCATGATGCCTGCCAGCCCACTTCTGGTAATTTAATCCAACCTCCTGAGCTGAGTCAACTATGAAGTATGGCTGGTGGAGATGCCCTTTGCCCATCCAGAATGACACTCTGTTCATTTTTCCAGGCCTCAGAAACTGCCCCTGCATGACCAATCTTCTCCTCTCACCACACGATCTTGAGTGTGTCCCTGCAGTGTTGGGGACCAGCCCCAGGAGCAGTCTTGGAGGCCTCCTTGTCCTGCCCAAGTTCCTGAAGGCAATGTGAATGTCTTCAGTCCCTCTCGTTTGGTGTCACCAGCAAACTAGAGGATCAAGCACTCCATTGCCTCCTCCAGGTGTTCAATGGCACAGCCCCCATGGCCCACCCCTGGGGTGCTGCCTTTCCAAGGGCACTACAATCCCTTCTCCACTCTCTTTGGAGACCCATCAGCTGGCCCCATCAGTGTCTTGTGGCAGGGATCCCCAAGGGTAGAGCCAGCCCCTCAGCTGTGGTGTCATAAATGGGTGAGGAGAGGGAAGAAGCAATTTTCCCTGCTGGCTCCCACCTTGTGCACAGCTGGCTGCTGCCTTTGCCACAAGGCACCTGGATCGGCTGGCTGAGCTCAGGTGTACAGCTGGTCCTGCACCACTCCCCTTCTGTGTGACACATCTTGTCACACAGAAGGGGATAGCTAGATAGCTAGATAGAAGTGCTAAAGTCTCTGAAAACTGAAAGAATCCTGATAAACATAAGTAATATAAAATGTAGGGTGAAACCCACAGAAGATAAATAAGGCAGCCATGAATTATTTCAGCTATGAGGCTTTAGGAGAGCACCCATCCCACACTCATTAGCCTGAGAGTACACCTATACCCCACTAGCCTGAGTGAGAAATCCAACACACCAGACTGCATCACATTAGTCCTAGCTGTTTCCTCTGCCTCGCTGGCACTGGTGGAGTTTACCAACTCAGGGTCTGAACTCAGATACAGGTAAAAAATTGAAGAAACAAAAACTACTGGGCTGGCTCAGAAATTAAATTACCAGAATTTTTACCCATCAGGTCAGAAATTCCATGTAACACCTATCTATATAATCTGACTTACCAAAATGTCTCCAAATCTTATACATTTACATGAAAAAATTGGCTTTGATAAATAGAAATTTCTAATGAAAATAGTTTCTGATTGTAAATACAACCCAGCCTTTCTTCACTGATTCCTGATGAGATTCTATGGCTTGCAATATTTTCATCTTAATGTTGCATTAAATTAATGAGTTAGTAGCCACCCCAGCTCCATTACAGAGTAAATGCAGTCAGCAAATAGCTACACTCCTGTGGCACTAAGCAGTTCACAAAGCCAAAAACAAAGTTGTATGAGATCCAGAAATGAGGCAATAGCTGTTCCACAAATCCACTGAAGGCTTAATACCATTTACCATGAAGATGGCTCCCATAGTCAGTGGCAGTACAGAACTCCAAGTGACCAAACCACCCCTACCTCTGGCTTGTATCCTCATAGAGGCTGTTGCAGATGTTGCCAGTGAGTTGATCCCTGATTCTGTAAGTGTACACAGAACAAAGAGGAACTCCCCAAAGGAACTTTTTCAGGGTGTCCTGTAGAAGATGATGTGTCTCTCTCAACCTGAACCTACTTGTCTGGGGCAATTTTCAAGGGCTGTTTGTATTCTGCCTGAATTCACAGTACAGTAGC
Organism: Phylloscopus collybita; assembly: GCA_027886175.1. Lineage (NCBI taxonomy): Eukaryota > Metazoa > Chordata > Aves > Passeriformes > Phylloscopidae > Phylloscopus > Phylloscopus collybita. The sequence continues at coordinate 61,685,906 of JAJNNQ010000075.1, forward strand.
TGTGGTGTAAACAGTAAGCAGCATGCAACATCTTCCTGAAAGAGTTCACACTCTAGCCTTCAAAAATTTAAATAGCCTCCTAAAAATTTAAAGAATCTTTGAGCACGTTAGGCTGCTGCAAAAAAAATGTAGGACATCACTTCTTTTTAATAACAGAGACAGAAACATATTCCATACTGGCCCTTAAAGTGGTTTCCACGATTTTGACTCGGTGGTTCTTACCCTAATCACAGCATGAGAAGTGGACTGTGCCTACAGCCCTCTTCTCTGTCCTGAAAGAATTGTGTTTGAAATGCTTAGTATAAAGAAATTGAAATGCAAGTATTTTCTTCATATTATTTAAAACAGTAATTGGTAATGTTAGTGATGGTTTCTCCCTTTAATTAGCAATGTATAATGCAACTTTAACTACAATTTAATTACATTATAGAAGCAGAAGGTATTTTCTGAAAGCTCTTGAAGGTTTTTTTTTCTCTTGCTCCTAGGAAATTAATCCCATTAGTATTAATGGTTTATCTGCTTAAAATCCTCATATATTATGAGGACAGAGCTAAAAGTTTAACTATTCTTAAGAACTGTAACGCTTGTAAATTAGACGTGTTCTACTAAATCTCAGAGACATTAAAATGGAAAAAGATGTATGGATTTTCAATGTGGTTTTGGCTGTGTGAGAGAAACTGGACTTTTATTTATCTTAAGAAACATTACAGTAATGTAGATGATCAATTTTATCAAACTGAAAATAGCTAGTATACCACTCTCCAGGAAGATTTTGACATTGACAAAGAACATCTTTTTCCTGCTCAGAAAAGGTGGTGTGAAAGCATTCTTATTTACACTTCTCAAGAAAATGAGCTGTTTCCTCTCCCCTTGCTTGCAACAGGAAAGTTTCTTCACCTTAGCTCCTTGGTGTTTAGGTTTATGTTGCCACATGTACAGCATTCTCTTGCAGGGAGGTGTCGAAGAAGTGGCTTTTGATCCTTGTCATGAATGAAGCAATTCACTTCTCAAAGTAGCTGTTTCAGGCTATCTGTCATCTTAGACAGACACATTTATTTGGTAATACAGAGGTCATGATTCCAACTAATCTGTGGGCTGGAGATCCACATATACAGAAAACAAAAAGTCCATCAAAAATAATGAATTTCTGATGCAACTATCTCACTTTCAAAAACAGCACAAAAGGTAAAGAACAAGGTCCTAAAATTCATTCTGAGCTAACTTGCAGTGGAAACTCAGACATCCACAACAAGCCATAACCAGGCCACTAGCAAACCCCCATTACATTCCCTCAGAGGAGAAATTTTAGAATAAATACCAGAGGCAAAATATCAGCAACACAAAGTGGGAAATGAAACTCTAGTGAAATTTTCAGTTTCCTTTAAATGCAGAGTATGCAACTGGATGTTTTGAATGTGAGTATATCTGCATTCTGAGTCCAAAGTTTAGGCACAAACACTGAGTTGTAGAAGCAGAGGAGTAAAGAAACAAATGCTGCAACTCAGACAAAAACTGTGCAGTTAGCCTACCTTGGATTCCCTAGCTGAGATCAGCTAATGTTAAGAGGAAACAGGCTAACTGGTGAGAGACACTCTGGGTTTAACTGAGAATGAGAAGCTCCTGATACATTTTTTTTTTTGAGGAGATTGATTCAAATGAGTGGTTTCCTACCAGAAACCATTTTTCCTTCTCAAGAAGTCCTACAAAGGAAGCTGAAAGAGCTCCATTCTTTCTTTGTGCATGCAAGGGGAAAAGTACCACTAAAGAGACATTTATCCAAAATAAACTTGCCCTCAGTTTCTCCAGGTACACTTGAAGAACAATTGCAACAAATATGAATTTGTATTTAGTGGAATGGTAGACTTTGACAGATGTTCAGAAAACAGTAGTGCTGTTTTTTTCACACAGTCAGGATTCCCTTCAAATTTCTGATCCCAGTTCAGAATAACTCAGAATAACATAAACAATGTTGGAAGCTGAAGAAAGAAATCTGAGTAAACTCTGGTGACACTTTTCCTATCAAACACCACAGTAAAACTGTGGGTGGGAAATAGCCTCCACAGAAGAGAGGAGAGGTCTTCAAAATAAGCATGTAGTGAGCTATGACTTTCTGTGTCTTGGGGGAGCCTCAGTCAACTTGGAAGGCAGGAAGTTCCTACAATCCTTTTCCCACATTTCTGGGTGCAGAAATCATCTTTGTTATTTTTAAGCAGAATACTTTAACTTACTGACCCTGGTGAATGTGTAAGTGGGACACTCAGGCAGACTGGGGTAACAGGGAGATTTAAAGCACTGGACAAGCAGCTCTTGTGGAGTAATCACTTTGGAACCTGCTTTCTCTGAGTACTTCTGAATAATGCCAGTTTATGGATGCCTAGTGGAGATATTCAGAAGAACTGACCTTTCTACCTATAATTTCTTTGAGACCTCAGGGGAGAGCCCTGAAGGTAATTTGCAATTTTCCTCCTGCCAAGAATATCTTTAAAAATGCTGCAGTATACATCCAGGGAGCACCAAGGCTATGACGATTTAGAATAACTCAAGGTTTGTGATGCATTTTTGTTTAAAATCTCTTAAGCCAAGTCTTTGTCAGCTTTGAACATTTCAAATTTACAACCTACATCACTATCCAATGAGTAAAAAGATGAAAAATAAAATGTACATGGGATTTATGAACTCTCAGGTAGTACAATAGTTTTCATCAATAAATAGTGGAAAACCCTTTACTATGCATTCAAAACTACACTGAAGAAAAAAATCTAAGGATTAAATTCCATGACATACAGAGTTGATCTTTTCAATTTCCAATTTTTCTGTAATTTGATTAATACACATTCCCTGCTATTACCTTATGTATTTTACTTTTTTTTTTCTGTACTTATCATTCTGCCTGTGCTCATACTAATCAAGGCCATAACTATCCATAAGGGTGTCTAAATAATTAGAGTGGATGGTTAAAGCTTCAGCAAATCCAACGCAACTGAAATCTAGAGCAACTGATCTGAAATTTCATTGCAGCAAAAACTATATAGGATGTATACAAATGAGGTACCTTACCAGATTACTTTCTTATAAGTCATGGGAGCACTAAAATAAAACTTGACTGTAAACCTAACACTGCTGATTTATACACAGACGTGATGAAAAGACAAAAAAAGCCAACTAAGGTATCAGCTGAGTATATTTAATACTTACAGATGACACTGCAATCATAAATGAGTAAACTTTTTTTTTTTTTTTTTTGGTGGTGGTGGTGGTGGCAAAGAATGAAAACATTCTAGGGTAATAAATGCAATATAAGATGATTTTCCTTAAGTATATGATATATATTACCTGAGATTCAAAGCAGAAGACATACAAGCCCCTATGACATAATTAAAAACAAAAGCAGATCTAGCACTGAAAACAATCAAGAGAATTTTACTTTTAACACCTACAGAAAAATTAATCAAGTTTCTATTCATTTGTGAACAGCTCACACCCTCAGGCAATCTCCTGGCTTCTATGAACATCACTGTTGAACAAAATTCAGCCAAAACAGGTGCCTGGACAAACTATCAGTTGTAATGTTGAATTTGAGCAAGAAATATAGAAAAATTCTCATATGCAGTACTGAGCTGCAAGAAACAATCACTAAATGAATACCAGTCCTTATTTGACTTTTATGAATACAACTTCTCAGTATTTTTATTGCAATGGACCATTTATCACTTGCTTTCCCTGTACTGCTTAAAAACTCTTACTTCTAATTTACTAGGAAGGTTACTTGAAGACATCCCTTCTTGTCTTTAGTCTTTGAGAAATCCCTTCTACAGATTGTCACCCTTCCACAACTGGGATTTGTAATCATTGTACTTTACTGAAATGAGATAAAACCAAGGCAGGCAATATTGATTTTCCAGATATTGGAATATAGAGAAGGAACAGAATCAGATTCACAAGAGTACTAACACTTTGTATTTGTATTTAAAAGCCTTATTTTCTGTGAAAGCAGGAGGTGGCTGGTGTTAAACTGGAGTCAGATATGTGAACATATTCATAAGCACTGAGAACCATAAAGAAAGTGGGTTGTAAGATCTGAGTCACCTCCTCAGACTTCATTCCCCTTGAACTGATTTTGCCCATGTAATACTGGAATTAATTATTCTAATTTTTTAAAAAATCTTCATGTACAATTTCCTTATGATTCTGTCTTGTCTCCACTGTCACTTTACAAACACCTAATGATTTCTTAATCTTTCCTCCTCCACAACCCAGATTTAGTCAAAGCAACTGACTTATGTTTCTGAATACTTACTGTTTTCTTACTGAAAGCACTACAAAGCTTAAAGCCTTTATTGACTGAACGCAACACTCGTACTTCAGCTGGTGTCACCCCTCACCATTTACCAGAACATCAGGCAGAGGCGCAGTTTCCTTTCCAATTTAACCTTTTGAGAATGTCAGAGAATACCTTATACTTCTCCTTGAGTTACATTTCAGAAATTAGCTTTTGAAAACAGTTCACTGAAGCAACTAATCCTTGGAAATTCAAACGTCAATGCTCTAAAGGCTCCCTCGGTCCCCTGCTTTTTCTTAGTCTCGGTCAAAGCTAAACAGCGATGGTCAATCAAATACCTGCTTAACTTTTGTATTAAAGACAAAAATAAAAGATGAAGGATCTTTAGTACTTCAAGCCCTGGAAACTGAACCAACAAAAACCCTAGGAAAAAGTCAACTGGGTTTTTAATTTAGTGAGTGAGATAAAGTTAGTCAAATTATGATAAATGCTGGATTTCAAGAGACATTTTCAAATAATAAGATCTATTAAAATATGCAATATCTTATGTGTAGGAAGAAAAATCTTCACCAGTGTAATTAAACCTTGACTAATGTGGAGAAAATTATGTCTGTAAATGCAGAAAGATAATATCACTTCCTCAGATCCTTGTGTGAATTAATTTATGTATTTCAAGAATGTTTAAATATCCAAATATATACAACCTACAAAACCCATAAATCAAAGGACAAATTACATGAATTCAGTCAGAAGTTTATATTAATCTGGCTGAAGTTTATATTTGTCTTAGTTATCCAAACTGCTACAAAATCTGCTCTGATACACCACTGGTAAAGAGAAATTGATGGTTATTTAAATTAAATTTCTAGAAAATAAACTTAATTATTGTAATATATTTCTTGAATCTTTCAGAAGGTGAAGTGGGAGAAGAACAAGTCTCTAAAAATGTTCAAGAAAATTATGATATTTTTTTCTTTTTTTATATAGTTGCAACCAACGTCTATTAAATACAGCAAAGATCATAGAAATTAAGACTGGACAAGAATACAAGTAGCTTTCTATGAGAAACAGCACTTGGCACTGAGTTTCTGGAGAAGCATAAACTTGTCACAAGCTGTCTGGAGACCAACACTCTCTCCTGCAAAGTTATGGCCACATGCATGCAGCAGTATACATTTCACTTCAGCACATTACTGTTTTTGAAACTCTCAGCCCAAAGAAGTAGAGAAGGGCATATCTGGACTTCCAAATGCACCTTGCTGTGTCATGTGTGTCATTCCCATTGAACTCTGTCAATTAAGGGCTCATGCTGCTTGGGCCTTTTGAAAAATAACTCACTGCACCACTTTCAATCTCTGTGTCCAAAAGTAATTGGCAATTTATCCATAATCAACTCTGTAGGCCAGACTACATGCTTCTAAATGAGAATTACAAACTTTAATTAAATAAAACCAAAAATTATTCGGTGACCTCAAATATGACATTTCAGAGAAGAAAAATAGGTTAGATATATCAGACAATAAAGCACCAGTGCAGAAGACAAGGTACATCTCTTTGGAAGTGTTTTTATAAATAATAAACTTAATTGGTAGGAGCAAAAAAGGATTTCTCAAATGATGAGGTTTTGGCCAAGAGTTAAGAATTTTTATAACAGGAAACTTGGTTTAGCTCATTAATTAACTTCTAAAAACTTGTGCAGCTTTTGTGACACATTGAATCTGCTTAAGTAAAGGTTTAGTCTAGTTTCAAATTGCTTTGGTTTGAAAATCATTAGTTTAGATATGAAAAATGTTCAAACATTTGATACATATCATTACCAATATAATCCATGACAAAAGGGGGTTTCTATCTGCTCACATTTCACATAAGCTTTTTGTGATCTTTTGCTGTTCTGTAATGTACTTGCCGCTTCTGGGACTTAAAATGCTACTCAAGCTCATATCTTATATTATCTCAGTCATTGCTTTAGCAGTCCTGTCTCCCAGAACTATGCTTACTACATTGATAGTGTTTATTTCTGTGCTATGTTACTTCACAGCTCCTGGATTGGTGTGTAATTCACTGGTGAGTGATTCTGACCCTGGTTTCAAACCTGGCTGCTGCACTCACAAGAGCTGATCTGCAGAGCTCCCCTGCCAGCCACCTTCAGCTACTCTACAGTGATCCTATGTGTTAAATACATTCAGCACAAGAAATGAGCCCCTACTGCTAAGACAGCTCCATGGTTTTCTGACATCTTCACAATGATTATGAAAAATCAAATCCTATAATTCAGAAAATCCACTCCATATTCATGTTACTGCAAGTTTATTGACCAAAATTGTGTAACGCTATCAGATAGATATTTTTGGCTGTGGTGCACGCACTGACTGGTGTAACTCAGATTTCTCTAAATGTCAGATTGATTTATAAGAGCCTGCTATCTCCCTTAATCTTTTTTTCTGAATTTCTTCCATCACCAGACTTAGACTCTCGGTATTGGAGGAATAAATATTAATGGAATATAAACTTGGAGACCTGCAGAGGTTTATGATGTCATTAGTTTAAGACGGGAGATTAAATTACTAGATCTTCTGGAGTCTTACAATGACTAGTTATTACATCCACAAAAAGGTTTCCAAGACTGTGGTTTTTTTTTTTTCCTTTTTAAAAGGTTATCTATATCTGACTAATCTTGTTTTACTGGGCTAAACAACCAAGGACTCTAAGTAATGCTTTCCTTGTGTAACTTCACAGGTAGCTTGTGTATCTGTCCTAGATGTCTTCTTGCTCAAGCTCATGTATATTCTTTCTGAACCAAGAGATATTTTTATTAATAGGCAGAGTCAAAGGTACAGATCATATCAAAGACAAAAAAGTCAAGGTACAGAATGAATTAGTTACTTGATCAGTTCCTATTCCCGGCAGGCTTTCTAAGCAGGAAAAGATTCCTTTGGTTCATGATCCATTCAGAGTTTGAATTCTGCACAGAATAATGATTTAGGATGGCATCCTGATATGCACAAAGTGCTCTCAGATGTCAAGGGTTTTGGCAAGAAGCACAAAACTCTAATCTGTACAATATACAGTACGTGGGAAAAATTATGACTCCTGACAATTTGAAATTCTGCCAATGCTATAGAAATTTTTATAATGGCACTAAAAGACACCTTTCTAACTCAAAGACTCTTTCCTGCCAAGCTCCCAAAATATGCTGCTAATCATGATGGAAGTGGAGCTGTTAAAAGTTATAACCATTTTATTTTATTACAGAAAGCACTAGACAAACTGTGTTAGAGGCTGCTACTCTTTCTATCATAATGCCTATATGGTAATGTAATAATTATGTCAAGCAATTACTTTAAAAAATATTCTTGCAAATTTTGACTGTATGGTTCTAAAAAACTATCTATATTGAAGACTGAAAATGCAGTGCTTACATTTAGTTTGATAAGTTACCCAAGACTTAGAAGCTTCTGACAGGCTGGAATTTTTCTTTCTATGGGAAAAAAAAAAAAAAAAAAAAAAAAAAAAAAAAAAAAAGGATGTCCTCTTTGTAGCCACCATTTAAGTATTGGAATGCTGTGATGAGGATGAGATCCCTCCAAGCCCTCTTGTCTCCAAGGAGTGACTAACTCCAGTGTTTCCTGAGAGGTCAGGATCTCCAGGTTCTCTAATCCTCTGGCCCTCCTTCAGACCCTCAGACCCTCTCCTGTCAGTCCTGTCAGTGTTTTGAACTATGAGGACCAGAACTGAACACAGTATTCCAGGCATAGCCTGATATGGGCTGCATAACTCAGGGTGTGAACTTTAGAGGTTGGAATGACCCCAATTAATGAAAACCGTTATTGTCATTGCTTCAAACCCTATTTTTAATTATATAAAAATTAAGGAAAATGCAGACAATTGCTCATTTAAATCAGTGGATTTTAGGCTCAAGTAGAGAGCTTTGGGAACACAGGCTATGCTTCAAAGGAAGCAGTAAACCATGCCATTTGTAAGACACAAATCCTGCAGTTTATATAAAAATTTACTGAGAGAAAACGTCCACAGAATTGAGAGTGGCAGATTTTGATGTGTCAATGCACACCATAAGCAAAACTACCTTGGGAGCAGAAAAGATAGAAAGGAAGAGAATGCTGCTTTGTCTCTTTTGGAGTATGAAGTGTTAAAACCACCAGACTTTCTACACAGAGACATCATAAATTACACAGTTGTAACAGTAGCAGAGCACTGATGTTTTTAGGAGAGTTACTAGCCATGTTTTCCCTATAACTGTAGAGAAGAAGCTTTCAGTCAAAATAACTATTGCAGATAGTTAAGTGGTTAAAGACACTGCAAATAAACTGCTTTTAGAAGATTTATTTGCAAGAAAAAGAAAACTGAGTTTTAGATATGAACAATGGAGACCTACTAAAGCTTCCACAAGATTACAGTATCCAAAATACTAAAGATTGGCAGTAGCATTTTTTTCTTTTCTTTGATGCAAATGTGTCTTTTTTGCCCACTATTCAGAAATAAACCTTCCAGTCTAAAAAAAAATCATTACCATCTTACCATTTTTAAAGCTTTCAAACCCAGTAAATTTAAAGCTGCTTTTCTGGTTTTGCTTGCTACTTATCTATTTTCAAGGAAGATGGTAGAGTTGTTTAAACTCTCCTCTAGTCAGTTCCTAATGATAAGCTTTTGCCTTGTTAAAATGTTTGCATACATATTCTTCAAAAATTATTATTTTTCCACAAAAAGGACCCTAAATATAAAAATATTGTGTCCGGAGGCTGTAAAATTTAGTTTTTGAAAATAATGTTCAAAACATCTGCAGAGAGATACAAGGAAGAGAGGGAGCTTAAAATACTGTATTCTAAAAATTAAAAGACCTTGCCAGTAATGAACACTGACAGTAAACTGAATGATATGATGATTTTGCAGCTGCATTCTCAGCTGTCCATAATTAGAATGAATGCTACACATATATAGAACAATAATTATTGAGAATCTGTCCCAACATTGTGCCTCATCTTCAAGGGAACAATATCTATCCTACATAGGACTTGTAGGATATGCATTCAGGCACGAAATTATCACCATAGAAAAGTGAAAAATAACATCTTAAATTAAGAGTTGCTTCATGTTTAACAATGTTATTTACAGTAGGATTTGGAAAGCTAGGGTATTCCACAAATAATATTCTATTCAAAATTGCCATTTGGTTGCCATTATTCTATTAGCAACAGAGTTTTCTTCCTGTTCCACTTGGTAACAATGTTGTGTATTACTTTATTTTAGTAAGTACAAGAAATATGCCTATTTACAAAAGACTTGTTCAGAAGACTGTGGAGCAAAATTGTGTAGGGCTTGTAGGGCCCAGGAAGACTTCAGAAGGTGCTAGATTTCAGAAGTCAGAATAATTTTAGATTCTCTACTTATTTATTTAATGTTAAGTAAATGTCCTGCTCTTTGACTACTCAGCAAGCTACAAGTTTTTGACAAGTTCTGGGACTACTGCCATCATCTTTCCCTACCCTAAGTTTGGTTCCTGACTAAGGCACAAGATAAACTTCTGCTGCCAGAAGGCACAAGGACAAACACTAGGCCTTCCATTATTTTGGTGCTTGAACATATTTCCAGTAATAACAACTCAGTGGTTAAACCCCTTGCAGCTCATGCAGGTGACAGGAAGGTCTTACCTGGAGTCAAGAGGATACTGACAACTCATATCTCTGTATCTTCAACCAAATGATCCCAAGCAACATTGATATGTATGCACATATGTATGTATGACTGCTTACTTACACATTTGACTTCAAATTGCTTCAGCTCCCAAACCTACTGAGCATAGCTTCTAGTGCCTGAAATGGGCTGTCCACAAAGAAGAGTTTAGTTTTAGTCTTTGTGTGACCTTGTGGGCAGATGCAAGCTTGTTTTAATGAGACATAGATGTGGCTGCATTACTATCTGGCACCAACTCTAAACTAACAAGCTCCTCAAGAAGTCTGGAGAGACAAGTTCTGACTTTGCGGATTGCTAATGCGGTCCCCGGCTTATTGACTACAGTGGCCTCGTGTGCTGTTTACTCAGAAAGCAGAGAGCTTGTTCGTACCTGCCCTCCATTCATCAGAACAACTGAGATAAAGAAACACAGAATCACAGAATATCCTGAGCTGGAAGGGACTCACAAGGATCACAGAAGTCTGACCCCCGACAAAGGAGAACCCCAAGAATCACACCACTTTTGCATAAGGAGTATAAAGTAGGTATAACTGAAGACTGGTATATGCAGGTCACAAGAAAAAGTGAAAAAGGAAATCTCTGCAGAAAATAATACAGCAAACATTGCTCTATATGCAGTATTTGATTTTTCTGCATTTTGCATCTTTCTATCGAAGCCTTCTCTGGCCTCTGACTGCAGAGCTGGAGATTGTGAAGATTTTATCATGAGTCCAGAAATACATGATAAAGTGTGAAATATGGTCCAGAAATATCTGGTGTTCAACTTCAAGTTATTTGAAAAAGACTATTTTGAGTTTCCAGGCTCATGTTTGCAAAAAAAACCTGAAAACAGAGATTGCTGAATCATCTGATATCAGAAGCCAAATTTTATTATTACTTTAATTTTAAAAGAGTGGAGTCATTCAGGCCTGCTTTCAGCATTAAGCTAACTGTTTTTTAACAATTATGATTAGTCATATTTGTCCTTCTCTTTTCCATGCTCATTTCTGAAATACTAAAGTGCATGTGAATCAATTTTTCTCTCTTTCCCCTGGAACTGCAAGCATTAGAAATGTATTTTAAAAACACTAATACTGATATTCATCTCTAAAGACATTAAATAAGCAGTACCTTAGGGTTTTAAAACAAAACACCAGAAAACAAAGTTCCATATGGAGTCATGAATTCGTAACAGGTAGATATACCAAACACACACATTAAGTGTAAATTCTTACACGTCTCCATTCATCTCTAAGCTGTAACTGCTTAGGAGACAGAGCACACAGGATACCTGAAGGCTTTTCTGATCCACCAAATTTGAGTTGGCACTGTGAGAAATGAGACCATGAAAAAACACCTTTCTCCTTTTCTCACAAATTACACTGTTAGTTAAAACATTCTCCCTGGAGGACAGGACTTCTCTTACTTCAGGTCTCACTTTTGCTCCATCCTTTCACCAACTTGTAAAAATTAGTACAAGTTAGTTCTTGGGGATTGGGTCAGTGGCTTCAGGTAAGCATCTGAAACACCCCCCAATGAAAAATCAGACTTAATAGTGCTGCACTAAATAAGCAGTACATTCGATCTGGGACACCCACCCAGGACTGGCTTCAGCAGATGGTATAGGCAATATTTGTCATGTTTGTGGTGTCCAACCCAAACATCTGATCGCTGCATTTGGTGAATGAAGCAGACTGAATGCGCCATCCTTTTTTGGGACACCACATAGGAAGGGATTATTTCCAGGAGGGTCAGAGACTACAACTGAATTGTGTAACTGCTACACCATTTTTTTTTCTTCCCTGGTAAAAACATTCCAGTGACCCTTTAAAGAAAATAAACTTTTCTCAGCTGTGGAGGAGGGTGAAGAGATGTGGTCATTGGGTCAATGATTATACAATACTCATTTTCTGGATGCTCACTTGCTACCTGATTTACAGACAGGCCAAAAACCTCACACAGGACCATTTACTATCATCAGTGCAAATTTTTCCTTTTAAGAACTTAGTCAGAAAAAGATTACAAACTTGGTGCCTAGACTATTTTGCAGCAAGGGCAAAAATCCATTCTTTCCTGATTTTTACCAATGCAGCAGCTCTGCAGGAGTTCTCAGTGTTGATAATATTGTTGAGCAAAATCAGTAGAAAAACTCAGCGCAGAAGAAATGGCAAAGACTTGAACTGAAATTCTTACATACAGAGGATTTTTTTGGCTGTCACTCATCCTCTATTCCCAATTTTGTTTCTTTGTTTTGCTTTTGCACAGACATCTTAAAAGCATAAATGCTAGGAGAATTAGTATCTATTATCAGCATGTAGAGTTTTGTTACTTTTTAAATGTAAAAACATTAATGCATTTTAGTAGCTTAGTGTGATTGACTCAGGTCTGGGAATAGCACCATCCAGTTACACAGCTGTATAAAGAAGCTTTGTGAAGAAGCTTGCTCTCAAGCTGAAGGAAGAAAAACAGGCAACTGCCTTACAAGAGGAAAGTTCAAAAGTCAGTAGGATGAGAAACATGAGAAAGCTAAAACCTGGAAATTTTCTTATGTCCCAAAGAGAAGAGCGCACTGTACTGTCCACACCTCACAGCAGAATATAAAGTGCAACACCTCAGAGAGTCCCAATGACTGAACCCAGACAAACTGTAACATCTTAATGCACCAGCACTCACTTCACCGGGTTAAAGAAAAACCATTCAGGGCATTAAAAGGCTGCTGTTCTTCTATTTTCTTCCTGGAAAATATTGTTAAGAAATAAACCAGCAAGCACAGCTGAAAGCAAAGGAAAAGGTATAGAATTTGACAGCTATGACATCAAAAGTGTGTGTGTACTTGAACATTTCAGGCAAATAGAATTGTATCTGAGAAGTTTAAGTTAGGAGACAGAGTTTTAGCAACAGCTCTCAGGCCATTGGATCACCTGAAACAAGAGAGAATGAAAAAGCGAGTACAGCACAGCATATAGTGTGCTGCCAGTGCCCAATAACAGATACACTACTTACTGAGCTGTGGTTTTGTTGTCATTGTCTGGCAGCAAGATCATTTGTTTTAATGACCTTCTGCCATCATGTGAAAGCAATAGCTCTTTTGATTGGTCTTGTGGTAAAATTAAAGGCTAATTGGTATTCTACTGACAATATACAGTAGGTGCCTCATTGTGCTGCTGACAAGATCTGATGGATGCTGCTTCAGGTTCAAAGGAAATTAGTTTGATAGGAAAAAAGCCTGGCCATGCCAGGTTTTCAAGTTATCTACTAGTGTTCTATTTCACAAGAGATATTATACCACCCAAATTTAATACATACCAGCCAGAAGAAAACGTAATGACAATAATGCTAAATATTCTTGTGGCTTCTGTTGCTGTATGAGGTTACTTTTGTATCAGTTTTGAAACAAGCACTCTACGAGGCAGCAACAATTTAACAAGAGCTGAGGACATCAGTGGAACACTTTATCAAAACAGTCAAGTCTTGAGACCAACAACAGATCTCTTACTACTAGAAATGTTCAGAAGAGGTCCTGAAGAGTAGAGCTGGGCTGCTGGATATTTAGGAGGCCTACACATGTCGAGTAGTTGCAAAGGAGCACCTTATCTAAAGCGTTTTAAGTGCTACATGCAATTTTAGAGTTTATCTGGTTAGGTACAATTAGTACAAAACACTTTGGACAATATCTGCTCTGCAGAATGCAAACAAGCAGCTGTGGCATGTCCCAAGAGCTACCCAACGCACACGATGCTATTTCTTTCCAGAAAGTGCCAGAGAGAAATACAGCAATACTTTTAATGTATAGATTATGCAGTAAACAACTCTATCTGTGAGCCAGCCTTTGTGTCAGAAGAAGATTACTTCTTACATTGCCTTAATGGAATTCATCAAAGCTTTACTGGTCAGAACTCCAGGTTACATTAAAGACAGGCTTTTAAAATGGCATGGGAACACTGGATCTGGACTGAAGAATATAAATAAGCAGGCTGAGATGCTGAGTATTCATTAGCTTCAGTTATTGCAAAGGCATTTAGGCTTGAAAACTTTGATTTTAAACTTGGGACTAGGAAGACAACTTCCCAAATGCAAGCCTTTCAATTATCTTCTGTATTCAGCAGGGAACATAAATACAGCAAAAATTGCAGTGCTCATACATGCTTTTTGAATTCAGCTTTTAACTGCCCTTTGCCAAGTAGCATGAACTCCAAAAATTTATTCCGACAGTACATTAAGCAGCTATGACTTCCATTATTACAATCCATTTTGAAAATACACAAACTAAAGTGGCATCACTTTTCTGTTAGAACAAAGAAAAGCCAGGGTTAAAAAAAAAAAAAAAAAAAAAAAAAAAAAAAAAAAAAAAGCAGGGGGGCGTCAAAGGGAAGGGTGGCCATCCATAAATCCAGTCCTGTGTTCAGCTCAAATAAAAGAGCCACAAGAGCCACAACAGAGGTCATCCTAGTGCAACATCCCTTTTACAGGACACTGCACCCAAAACTGGAGAGAATATGCTGCCACCATGCCACCACAAACATCATTCTTCATCACAAATTTTCTCATTGCAAGTGAGTCTTGCATGGCTGGCTCAGGTAAAAAAGTGAAGGCAATGACTATTGAAAAGCCCAGTGATAACCCAGTGAAGTTGGCAGCCCACCTTTGCTGACTGAGCCAGGGCATTTGAGATTCAGGCTTCTATTTATACAATCAAGTGTGCAAAAAAACCCCCAAAAAACAAATGAGGAAGCTATTGCTTCTGTGTTTTTTAAATATAACTTTTTCTAAGCAGAAAGTTGCTGATTAAATAATTGCTACCCTTGTATTTTAGAGACACGTGAAACTTGCATGTTCTATGATGCAGAATCTCTTTGGCAACTTTTAGAATAAAAGCAGTAAGCACAAGATAATAAACTGTACTCAGACACTTTAACTATTGCATTTCTATGGCACAAAGGAACAGAATCTCCATCCTGGGATACCTTTTAATTATGTAGTAAAATCTCCTGTGAAGATACATGCTAACTTATGCTACTGAAAAGCATGCCATGCATGAATAAATGCTGTTACTCTCTTCCTTCAGCATCTTTCAGTCAGTAGTACCTACAAGAACGTGTAAAATTATTGCATATTATAGTACTGTGTATATATAACCTTGCTATATAACAAAGTGCATTTTTTCTGCAATTCTGAATAGGTTTCTCTGGAGTACTTACATATATATATTTCTTACTCATTTTATCAGTGTTTTTTTCTAGCATACTTCGCTGCTGCTTACACTCTTCTTGAAAACTCAGCCTTCCTGCATCTGAGATCTAATGCCACCACAATACCCAAACAACAACAATTCCTAGAGTTTACCAAATCTCATTACACAGTAGAGGCCAGGCTGTTGCTGCTCTGGATCCCACCGCAGCGAGGCTGAGCAGGTTTCTCAGAAAAAGGTGGAGGTTCCCGGTACCCACACAGAGCCAGTCACACAGATACACCGACCAAAACACAGCCCTCACACCATCACCAACAGCACCGGCACCCACATCCTGTTCCTCCATCTGGCTGATTAGGATGAAAGCCTGTGAGCAAGGAATGCATACATGGATATAATACAGATCCCTCCAGCAGCTGCTCTTAGACACTCCATCTGTCTAGTTACTGGCTGCTGGATCTTCTAGTGTCTCCAGTTGCTGGCACCTGGACATAAAAGCCCTTGAGGCCCCTAGCCCCACAGGCTGCTGGCTCCCAGACCCGCTGGAGCATGTGCACACATGCACACACTGACACACACCCCGTGGCTTTCTCTGGTCTTACTTAATCTGTAGCCAGCTTCTGAATCCCCTGGCCTGACACTTGTCTCACGTACAAACAGGCGCTCTCTCTCACAGCCTCATCTCCTAATTCCATGGGTCCTCCCAACAGCTGGCTTGGACCTCCAGCCTAATGTTCATTAGTAATTAATTACACACTGAGGTAGAAACCCACACAATATGCACGCACTCCAGTTTTTCCAGTTGCTGTCACTTCAGACACACGGACACCTGTGACATGTTTAAGGCCACCTGTCCAGTTGCTGGCACTCAGACCTCCACACATTTTTCTTTCCAGCTGCTGGTATCACAAGCAAGGGCCCCTGTAACTCCTGGTGTCTTCTCCAGCCCCTGGCACTTACTTATCCATCCACAGAGAACAGATAGACCCTCATCCACAAAGTCACCAATGGAATTCAGTAACAAGGCTGGAAAGGCAGCAAAGAATGTTCAGCTACTTACCAGAAGCCTTGCAACCGGCCCTTATTGTTACCTCTTCCCTATCTTCTCATCTTTGCTCCCTTCTCAAATCACCTTGATCCCTCTTACCCACCTTGGTCCTCCCCCTAAACATTTTATAATAAGCCTTTGCATAATCCCAAGAATCTCTGTCCCTGCACCCCATAATGACTTCAATGTCCCTCTCAGGGTGACAGGATCTCTGTAGTGATCCAGCCAGCTTCTTCCATTAACTTGCCTGGTGAATTTCACACTTGGGCCAAAGGCTGATCCTTCTCCTTTGACAGTAGCAGATGCAGGTGAGGGCTTCTCCCTTGTGCTTACCCAGTGACTTGGTCACTGGAGTTTCCCCTCAAGTCACTGCTCCTCTGTGCTCATGGCAATGAGCCTCTGATAACCCCATGTACAGCTTTCACACAACTTTCACACAACACAACTTTCCTGTGTTATATCATTACATTATCAAGCACAGCTTAACAGTTTACAAATTATTTTCAATACTGATATTCTACATGCATCATAAGCATCGAAGAAGACAAAATATAATCAAAATTACTGAACACAAAAATTGCAGCAGACCCAAACTGCAAAGTTTTTGGTTTGTAAGTATCTGTGATCATATGTTCAAATCCCTAGGGAGTTTTTCCACAGACTTCAATAACTGACAGATCAGGCTAAAGGCAAAAGATCTCTGCAGGGGGAAGTAGCATAACTTTAATATTTTATTTCTATTCTTCACTATTTCCAATATTTCAGGGCTTATTCTTCAGAAATTATTTGCAGGCGGGTCATGTCCATAGCCACGGTTTGTAAGAAAAGTATGAGACAAGTCAAAGCCCCACCCTGGTAGTTAGCACTTCCCCAGACATCTGTGCAGCTAAGCACAGCACAAAAAGATCCAATGCTCTTGCTGTGAAGCTTACAGATAATTATCTCGTCAGCTAAAACCTCTCTGTTTCAGAGAGGTCTTCAGAAAAGAATTTGTTGACATGAGAATGAGTCACTAAAGACAGGAACACAGGAGAAGAGCACAGGAGAAGGTCGTGGAGATTCTTACATAAGGAATCTGTACTGCCATATAGTAATTTTTTTTTTTTTTACTTAAGTAATGACTGTTATGTATTTATGCTAATTAAAAAAAAATTTAAAAAAATTAAAAAAAAAAAACAAACCAAAACTCCCTTCCAAAGCTCAGCTTGTAGGCTGCAGAAAATCTGTAGCCATTTGGGAAACATAACCAGTAATACCAATTTTTTTTTTCCAGACAGAATTCTAAGGATTTTGAAAACCACTACAGAATGCACAAACAAACAAACAAAGGACATTGCTACATTACAATGTATCTTTAGGACTTAGAATACAATAACTTCAAATATGCAATTGCCTATTTTTTGTTCAGCATAGTACTGAAAAGAAGAACCTATTGGAACAATAACAAGGATTTCCTTATTCAGGGATTTCATTACAATTGTGAAGTGTTAATAGAATAAAAGGACTACTGGAGATTTTAAAGAAAGACATGAGAGTTTTGTGTGAGATTTCAGCTGTCCAGAAACTGTAGGGTAACAACTTTGCAGCTTAAATTAAAACCAATTTTTTTTCATTTGCAGAGTTTTCATTTGTTTTATAGAACATTTAATATCTCTAATCATATAGCTGTTCTCAATAAAAATTAAAAGGCCAGAAAATAAAAAACTTTCCAAATCTCAAGAAACTTTTAGGGCTAGAAGCTTAGAAGGACCACAGAAGGGTGGTTCTCAGTATCATGCCCAGGCCCACTTCCCTATCATTGCCTCCACTAAGTGCATAATGTTGAGCTCCCACAACACAGCTGTGATAAAGCCTTGCTAAGAGGCTGGCACTGCACCAAAAGCCAGCTCCTTACTGGTTCCCAACTGGTAAGTCTTAAGGCATTTGAACTGGCACACACTCAGCACAGCAATCAAGAAATTTTTGGGCAACACCAATCACATCACTTAAACATGTGGTATTATTTCACAGGTTTTTCCACTTTTGTCCTCTTCTTCCTCATCCATTTTCCACTCTGAAAAGGCTGTCACCTCCTGAAAGCAAACAAACAAACAAACAGACAAACAGACCCCCCCTCCTCCCCCATCTCAGTAAAGATGATCTTTTCAATTCCAAATGTACCCTTTTTGTAAACAGAGGCCTGGAGCTACAGGCTATAGTTAAGATGCATTTCTGTGATGGACTAAGACAGCAATCGAGCTGCTTCCTGGTTTGCTCTGCACAAGCTCTCTAATTAATGCTTCCCATTTGTCCATGGGCTGAGAGATTTTTATACGTTCATTAAGCCATCCACACAAGGGTCACCAAGACCTTTGTTTTATGTCATCAGAACTGCTCCAGAGCCCACAGCTGGATATGTATTCAGACTAAAACACTAAATAACAGAATGGAAAAAAATTAAAGTACTTTAGTTTTACCATAAGATAAACATACTGACATCAGTTCAGGCAAAATAGACCTGACCTCAAGTTTTACTGCAAATAGGTGTTTTAGGTGAATTGTTTTTACTGTAATGGATTTTTTTTTTTTGCCTAGCTGATGTGTGTTAACTATTCAAATGAAATAAAATAGATAGCACTGAAGACCAGTTCTGTGCTACCTAAGCTCTGACACTTAGATTTGTAAATGACCTTGACAAGATGTGTGGGGAAAGATTTGACACAATGAAACAGAGACAGTTGATGCATTCAAGAGTCTAGAAAAAGAGGCTGCATCATGTAGCAGCTGTAATTTGAAAAGATTAAAAAAAAAAAAACAATCCACAAACAAATGCCTAACATTAGCATCTTAGGCATGAATGTTATGTTACTGAAATAATAGAAAGGCATCTGGTAAATAGTGTTCATGCAAAATGAATTAGCATTAAACAAAAAAAATCCAAACATATTAGCCCCATCCACTCCTGCATTTATAGCCTCCCTCCTTTCCTTCAGGGGAAAAGAAAAAAAAAAAAAGTGCAGGGTTGAATGACACAGAATTTTTTTTCAATACTTCAAAAGCGAGTGCATGGAACAAATCTATAACCTTCTGATGCGTTGCTCTCTATTTCTGGAGTTGTTCACAATGCACACTTCCCTTCTGTCCTTCACTCAGCTGAACCCATGAACAAAGAGGCTTAATTCAGTCAGCGAGTGGGAGGTATTAGACATAAAGAAGAGACATCTGTCACCTCCTGACTGGTGAGCAAGGTGGCACTGTCAGGATTGCAGGCAGCAGGAGAAAGATGGCTGAGAATGGTTTGGATGTTAAGTTTAAGTCACTGTCATAACTTTCAGAAGTCATCAGTGAAGCCAGATACTAGGGCAGGATTCAGTGCTGCCTTCACACTCCAGCAAGCTGAAAAACCTTGGCAACTGATCTCACAAGAGAGGCCAAATTCAAGAGGCAGCAGGCATGGGTAAGCACAACTGCACCCACTTTAGCAGCAAGATTAATCATGTGGTGATAGAGAGAAAAACTCTGGAAATGTTGGAGAAAGAAAGAAACAGGAGGTGTAAGAGAGTCTGTGCCTGAGACTCAGAGTGGTGAAGGGCTCATGACCAGTTAATCGGTATAGCAAAGCAACATCTGAAAAATACAGTATGCTTTTTCAGAAGAAAGCAATATGTTTTTAGCAAGTTTCAAGCCTTTCTCCATGGTGATCTCAGGCTTTTCTTACTGTCTCTTTGTCCACTCGTGCACAGAGTCATTCTTCTGCCGGATCATTAATTATAATGACAATTTGACCAAACAGCGCCCACCGCAAAGGCCTTGCGGATGCCGTGGAAACCCGACATCCCTTGCCATCTACCCGCACCCTTTGCTCACAACCGGCCAGCCCAATCCCGGCCCTTGCTTGCCCGCACATGTACTCATTTTAAGACCGGGAGTCCTTGTACAAAACCCTTTTCCAAGCCTCCAAGGAATGCTACCACACCCAGCGCCATCATCCAAACCACCGCTGCCAGCCCTGAATGACTCGCGTTTTCTGGGAGGAAAAAACCTCTCTGACTCTCATCCTTTTAACTCTTTGGGGATCATTCACACCTCCCACGAAACGCTAAATCCAAACTTCAGTGTTTTGTGAAACAGGGAGCCTCTCGGGGTCCAGCCTTCCTCCCGGGCCACCTGTCCCTTGCTGCTGGCTGTGCCGCGGGCCCTGGCCGCGGGCAGGGGCGGCGAGGCGGCCCCGGCAGGCCCCGAGGGCGGCTCCGGGCGCCGTCGAGGCCGCGGCCGCCCGGGCCCCACGTGAGGCGGCCCCGCCTCCACGGGAGCCGGCGGAGGGCGCACGGCGGCCGCCGTACCCGGAAAAGGAAAGGGAAGGGAAGCGAAGGGGCGCGGCGCGGCCGGCGCGGGCGGGCAGCGGCGGTGGCGGCGCGGCTCAGCCCGGCCCGGCGGCGGGACAGGTAACCTCGGGCTTCTTTTCCTCCCCCTCCTCGCCCCTCTTCTCTGCGGCGGCCTCTCGTGGTGCGGCGTGTGCCGCGCCCGGGCCCTGCCGCAGCCGCCGCGCTCAGGGCGGCGCGGGCGGCCGGGGCCGCCTCCGGCGGTGTGGGGTCGCAGCGGGGCCGTGGGCGCTGAGAGGCTCCTGCGGGTCACAGAGGGACAGAGGGACAGGTTGGGAGGGACCACGGCGGAGCGTCTGGTCCAGCCGCCCGGCTCCAGCAGGGTCATCCCAGAGCACGTGGCGCAGGGTTGCGTCCAGACGGTTCTTGAGTATCTCCAGTGAGGGAGGCTCCACACCCTCTCTGGACAGTCTGTCCCAGGGCTTGCTTACCCGCACAGTAAAGTTCTTCCTCGTATTCCGAGGCCACTCCCTGTGCATCAGTTTCTGCTCGTTGCCTCTTGTCCCGTTGCTGGGCACCACCGAGGAGAGCCCGGATCCATCCTCTTGGCCCTCCTCCTTCGAATACCTACGGACAATGACGAGGTCCCCTCGCAGCCGTCCGTGTGGGGTTTTTCAGGCTGACTAATATTTTTGGAAGTGGAGGTTCTCCATGTCTCCCTGGAAAAGGGCTGAGGCAGCAAAGCCCTGCACGCAGTCTCCATAGCAGTTAATTCGCTGCCCTGCTGGAGCGTTTGTGGAATGAAACACAAACGCTCACACTTGTGAGCATCTGGTCCACAGCAATGCCCTGCCCGCCTAGTGAAAGGAGCCGTGCGACACTAATGTTAAAACAAAGACAGAACGTGACAGCATAAGAAACCAAATTTTTGTGGAGTGCTGGAAACACTTGTCCAGCTGGATTGTCAAAACCTCTGGGAAATCCAGTGATGAAGGGTTGGGAGTTGTGATTTTTAAGCAGGAACATGTAATTTGTACGATTTATTCATTGCTAAGAGAGAAATGACAGGGCTTCTTTTAAGCAGGAGAAAACCCCAACCTAGAACTTAGTTGGTTTCTCCCTTGAGGGCTCCCATCCTATAGCCCATGTTAGCAGTGACTCAGGCAGAGCTAAACGAAGCCAAACTGGCACCTGGGGAGGTGTTCATGGCCAGTGACCTCACCGTGGTGTTCACCTTGTTCTGTTGCCCGAGGCGCATCTGGGAGAAGTGCTAAATGAGTAAGAAATTTAAATGTCTCTTTCTGCATTGACACTTTGAGCAGGGGTTTGGTTTGGTTTGTTGTGGTGGGTTTTTTTTTTTTTTTGTTTAAGCAAATTACGATTGTGTATTGCAGAGGACAATGTGATTGGTTTTGTGCAAACTATTTCAATTTTCCTCTTCTTGCAGATTATTTTCACTACTGCAAAGGAACTGCAATGGAGAGTATGGTATCAGTTATTTTCCTTGTATCATTTTCCATACTACTGTGTGAAAGTTATCACCGAGGAGTGGAGACAGCCACTGTTGTGCATACATCGGAGAGAGCTTTTCCAGAAAAGACAGTGGGTGTTAATACTGACTTGGCAGGACTAATACAGAAGTTGCACCTTCAAGAACTTTTTAATCGTTATGGAGAAAACAACTCTTTGTCGATTGATGGATTTAGAAAACTGCTGCAGAACATAGGCATAGATAAGATGAAAAGGATTAAAATAAGCCACGATCATGATCACGATCATGATCACGACCACCATCATGACCACCATGACCATGACCGTGATCATCACTCTCATCACAATCACGTTTCGTTCAGGAAAAGCTCCGAGAAGACTGCTTGTCCAAACCACGAATCCGATGCCAGCAAAGACCACAGGAGCAGCCACGCAAGGGAGCCTCATAAAGCCGAGAGCGCGGAGCGGCAGCAGAACTTTGTGCGCAGCAAGAACGCGGCTCACGAGATCCCGGCGTCCGTCATCTCCGCCTCGGCGGGCGGCCACGCCGAGCTCCAGAACGCGCAGCCCGGGGAGGTCAAGGCGCTTGTTCGTCTGGGAGCGGCTGGCCCCGGCGCTGCCAACGCCACAGGGGCCCGCAACGCCACCTGGCTTGGTGCCACAAAGGCAAACGAGTCTCGTGCTTCTCCAAAGGAGTTGGAGAGAGCGAGCTACCTCTACTCTAAACTGAAAAAACAAAACACTCAGGAGGTGAGGCCGGTTCTGTTGCATTCTCGGGAATCCAGATCCACCAGGAATGTTGCCATGGCTTATTTTTATAAGGTGCTTATTGTTTACCTGGGTGCAAGTTTTGTGGTGTAACAATACCCGTAGCCACGTGAACAACTTTCCTTGGAACCTAACGTTTTGAGGGACTATGGTGTTATGTTCAAAAGCCCAGAGGAAAATTAAGTATAAATGATTTACGATTTTTAGGATTTATATATTTAATTGTTACTAAATGTTAAACTGTTTCTAAACCTGAAAAATGTCTACATTTCTAAACTTGTAGTTCTGCCTTAAATCAGGAACCTGTCTTGTTTTCCTATTAATGGAGTGAAAGTAAAAAAATCCAGTTAAGGTACTGTGACACTTATCAAAGCTGTCTCACATTGTGATAGTGTAGAACCGTCCTCCTCTAACACCTTCCCCTCCCCATCTAATAACTGTATGTAAAAAAACAGCTCTAAAAAAGATTGTGGCAAAATTGTGTTACTTTAGTATAAAATTAGCACTGATAAAGAATATAGTTGTGTTGTAGACGTTTTTCTTAAACAGTCAGATCCTTTTCCATTAAAGGCTTTAAAAAGCAAGCAGGATCTTAATGTTTGCAGCCATGCCAGGTAATTCTGGGTGGGTGTTGTGTGGCATGTGATGGTGGGTGCTGAATTCACAAGTTGTTGTTGTGTTCTGCACTGTTGAAGCAGAAGTACTGTTCTTTACACCCACTGAGACTGTGTGTAGGCTGTACAGTGGGGAGCTATTTACTCCAGGGAGCGTGTGTACAACATGCTCTGTACAAGGCGTTCCACAGCAGTCACTGCTACAAAGAGGTGTTTGACCTTGTTAAGCCTTGTTAAAGGCTTCCTTAGGTGGCCTTTAAAACTGACTGAAAAGTATTAGGCTCTTTCTGTTTGTACTTTAAAGCACCTGACCCATTTATGCTGAGAATGAGTAATAATTACATGTCATCTACCCAGACACCCAAACCAGCTTTCTGGAGCAGGATTGGGGTGGAAGTACATTTTTTACTAAACGAGTTTGTTACCAGTTTTTGAGTTGTGTTGATATAGCTGCTTTTGTGTGGTGCCACACTGCATTTCAATTAAGATGGGATGTGCAGTCCTTTTAAGATGTTTTGTGGTATTTTGGTTCTGGTTAATCTTTAACATGTCTTTTTCCACAGTGCTCCAATGCATCCAAACTGATGCAGTCACATGGAATAGGCACTCAAGTATTGTTGACTGCTACAGAATTTAGTTATCTCTGTCCAGCTCTTATTAATCAGATTGATGGCAAATACTGCATAGTCCATGCTACTAGTGAAAAAGCTGAAACGCCTCCAAAAAGTTACTCTCTGCAAATAGGTAGGCTGGGTTTTCTTTTTGTAACATCAAAGCTTAATGAAAAAATGTTTATGTTGGTTGTAAATCCAGGAAACCTATTTTATAGTTGCAAGAAGTGTCATTTTCTTTTGGCACTTCACCAAGATTGTAGAGAGAAATCTTTTTGGCATGCTGTTAGTTAACATCTGATTACTTGAATGTTCAGGTGTGTTTGATAACAGAAATGTTAAGCACACAAAATCATGTGTTGTTACTTATTGTTGTTACTGTTTTTTTTTTTTCTTTTGCCAGCTTGGATTGGTGGTTTTATATCCATCTCTGTCATCAGCTTTCTTTCCTTGCTTGGTGTTATATTGGTGCCACTGATGAATCGAGTATTTTTCAAATTTCTTCTGAGTTTTCTTGTGGCATTGGCTGTGGGCACCTTGAGTGGAGATGCCTTCTTACACCTCCTTCCACATGTAAGTGTTAATTACTGTTCCATTCATTATCTCAAAGCAGAGAACTTGACAGCTGTATGTATTAGTGCCCTATGAGTTCATTCCCGTTTGATGAGTCATTTCCCAACCCTGTTATGCAGGTTGTTTGATGGAAAGGTTTTCCATTTGGAACATCTGTATTATTCATTTCACAGTCTTTAGAAGTTCAAGAGCTTCATAGCATTATCCCACTCTCTATTTCTTGTTCTTAGTCCTATGTGCTGCCACGTCCCTATATTGTTCTTTGAACACAAGAACTTAGTATAAATTTTCTAAGTGGTTTATTGTAGTGCTACCCCCTTTTTTTTTTTTTTTCTCCCCAGTTTAATGGTCTTTAGAGATAGTGGAAATTGCTCACTGAACACTTTAAATGTGAAATGAATAATCAACTATTTTTTTTGTTACAAGCCATTTATGTTGATGGCTTACCCATTGTGATTTTTTTTTTTACCAGAATCCATCATTTCTGAAGTCCTGGGGAAAACAGTACTTGATGGATTTGGAATTGCTGTTATGTAACAGGGACAATGAAATGGGAATATGATTGTTAAATTTCTGCTTTTCTTGAAGTTCTTAAGCAGACATTATCCCTTCACTCCACTCCCAAAAGTAACTTGTTCCAGCTTTCAAATAAAATGGATAAAAGTGACTGCAGATTCTGTGGTTCACCAGTCCTGCCTGTAATCCACCAGGTGTTTTTTTTTTTCCTTTCAGTTAATTTTGCATTTGCTCTGTGAGGTTATGTAAATAAAAATACATGTGAATGAGATGTGCAAAAAAATTTTTTTATTTCTGAACAAACCAGTATCCAGTAAAGAAGAAAAATGTCAGACCTTCTTTAAAGAAGGAAATTGCAGCCAACTTCTTTGTAGAAGAAGTTGTTTGACATCTATGAGTTTTCTTAGATGGGGAGCTAACTGGTGTGCAGGCTGTGACCACTGCTTAAAATGATGTTTCCTTGGTGGTGTCAGGAGCCTGTGTGGGGGCAGCTGTACACCTTGCATTAAGCAGTATCCATGCAGCTTCAGTGTGTGGGCCAGTGCTAGGCCTGTTCTCAGTCCTTACAATGTTTCTTCCTATCAACAAATTTCCAATCAATGGATTCCTTTTTAATTGTTTGAGACTGTAAGCAGAACATTTGCCCTGCAAAGATTGTCAAGTCTGGACTTCAAATATGAGGAAAATGATGTGAAGAATACTTTCTGTGTTTCTTACATTACAGTTCTTTTGAATATAATGACTCTCCCCAATTTGTTCTCCCCTTAGTCTCATGGAAACCATCACCATCACCACGAAAAGCCTCTGCTTGATCAAAAAGGCTCTATGTACAAACATCTTGTTTTTCAAAGTACAGAGGAGAGTGCTTACCTGGATTCTACATGGAAAGGACTTACAGCACTTGGAGGCTTGTACTTCATGTTTCTCGTGGAGCATTTGATCACTTTAATAAAGCAATTTAAAGACAAGAAGAAAAAGGTAGGGAGACTATTTGAAGCTCTATTGTATTGCATGCTCATTTCTGAAAACACTTATTAAAAAAAACCTTCTATGAATATCATATATCTTTCTATTTAATAGCAATGGCTGACTGGATTAATGTTAGAATTTCATTTTTATTAGGGACACATACACTTCTAAAGTATGTGATAACCTTTTTGTGTGATCCTTTTATTAAGGACTCTTTCCTATTTCCATAAGCAGACAATATAGTACAGGCTTTGACATTGCAGTGAATTGTTTAATAAGCAAATGTCTAGTTGCATCTTAAGTTTTAAGAGAGTGATTTAATAACTCACTTCATTACTGACTTCCTTCTGATATCTTGAGACATTTATAACTATCTGAACTGGTTTTATTATTACTTTAATTTCACTTCTGGATGCAATAAGTTTTCATTGTACAGTTACTGTACTGCTGTTGAGGGAGGGCACTTGTGCAGACTGGTAAAGGTTGGCAGTAAGTGCTTACATAAATAAGCATCCAAGTATGCTGTAGAAAATGACTTTTTGGAATAGCATTCCATGAGGAAACACAGTCTGTCAAGTCCCTTGGTGCTTTCCCTTCTCTCCCCCAAAAATGCAGCTCTCAGATTGTTATGCTGGTTTTTATGAGTAAGGTAAATGACTGAATTTTGGCAGGTCACTAGTGTTGGTAACCTGCCAATTACTGCTAACAATTCTTTAAAGACCAGTGTAGCCAGGAATAAAGAATGATATCAAAGTTGACTCAGTCAGAAAGACTAAACAGAAGTTGGTGATACAATAGAATCATAGAGTGGTTTGAGTTGGAAGGTATCTTAGAGGTCATCTGGTTCCAACCAATCCTGAGCCTTGCTTGAAGAAAGTTAGTAAACACCAATTACTTAGTTTAAAAATAGCTAATTGCTAGGCTACCTCAAAGACTGATAATCTGTTTAGTTTTCTCATTAAATTGGTCATTAAGGCAGTAGTCGCAGGGCAGATGCCATGTGAGCTCTTTGATCATGGGAGGTTGTGTTGGTGTGGTTTATACTGAAGCCAAACTAACTGTGAGATCTCCCTATCTCTAGTTAAATTTATTTGACAGGAAAGAACATGAAGAGTTTCAAGCAAAACAAGAATTTTGTCTCCTCCCTGCCACAAGGAATGGATTTCCTGTTAGACTAATTATGCCCTCCTAGATATTGAGTCACTGATCATAAATTGCTGTGATACAGCCTTTCGTGGGCAAGGAGGAGAATTTTACTTGGTCTTCCTTCTGTACATTATTAAAAACCATTATATTGACATCATGATAGAAGAGAATTAGTGGAGTAAATTACTCACCATTTGATGTGTTTTGCTTCTCAGATGAAAACTTTCTGCTTATTTCTTGTGAAAAATGTAGGGCATTTATGTGTGTGGGTTGGTTTGTTTGTTTGTGGTTGTTTTGTTTTGTTTTTTCTCCCCTCCTATGGAGTCTGAGGAACCTTTGTCATCTTACTTTAGTAAGTTTCTAATATTCCTTTTCTACACTCTTTATATGGCTTCCATGTTGTCCTCTTTCTGTGCAGGCTGCATGTTGTGAATATAATGTTGCTCATGTATATCCTGAAAAATAAGTAAAATATTCATAACTGCAGTATTTTCTTTTGGAATAAGAAAAAAAATGAAGATGATGGAGAAAGTAAGAAGTTTTCAGCAAATGAGGAAAAGTTGGATGCAGATGATCGTAAGTCTCATTGATATCATGCGGTTGTTACTTTGTGGCAGCACTGTTTAAAAAACACCTGATTGATGGCAGCTCATAGATCTGCTTCTTACTGTAGGTTGGATCCCTGCCTATTTGAATTATTTTCAAAACAAAACCTGTCTGTCTGCTGATGTGTAGAGCACTAGGTCTATTTACTGCTTCCTTTGAAAAGGATCAGTGGGTTAGAAGTAGTGAATTCACTTTTGGAGCTTTAAGCCTTTTAATTCTGGATTTAGCAGCAGAAGTTGCAGTCATTCTGTGAAAGAATGTCATTCTGCAATACAGCCGTACCTACTGACTTCTACACTTCTCTTTGAACTGCTAGATGTTATATGCATGACTCATTATTTAGATTTCTGGGTTTTCTTGGTTTGATTATGTATTTATAAGGGTAATATTACAAAATTCTAGACAATCCTTGAAGTTCAACATTCAGAGTGCAGATGACCATGTATCTCCAAGATCATGCTTTAAGGCAAAACACACCCGACTAGTTACTTGTTAGTTCCTTTTGCTAAAAGAGATGTTCAGTTTTTCAGGGTAATTTTATAACTAATGAAATACTTGTCTGTAATGTAAAAAAATGTATTTATTCATTTAACTGCAGAGGAAGAGTTTATCAAGTTTCAGAAATTAGTTAGAAGAACCAACTGTGGTGTGTCAGCAATGTTTATATGAGGGTATTTCATGATCTGTATTGATGACTTTGTTTTTTAGTGTTTATTTTCCAGGTGTTAAACACAAGTGCCTGTATTTATTTTGAAATACAGGAGTTTCTAAAAGTTTCTGTAACACAATCTTCTTCTGTATCCTTTTTCTTCAGCCCTGAGATAACTAAATGGCACATGCTTTTCAGATACTTGATTTTCCTGAAGCAATTGAACTAACAGTCTTCATGCTGTGAAACTGGGACTTGGAGCCTTTTGCTGTTTTGGTTAAATTGCAGTGAGTCTTAGATGAAAAGATTTTTTGCCTTTTAGGGAGCATTTGTGGCCATAATGTAAGGGCTGCTTCAGCAGTAGGGGACAGAAAGTTTTCCTTATTTTGAGGTATTGGGAATTAACCCTGAATAAGTTGTAGAAATGTTTCAAAAAAATCTTCTGGTTCAAGAAATTGGATTTTCAGTCTCAACTTATAAACTTTTTTACTGTTTCACGTAGTCAAACAGTTTATTGTGTCTTTGCTTCTTAGGTGATTTTAAAAATGTGTAAACATTGTATTCTGGGTTTTTGTAACAGGGCCTGAGGGCTATCTAGGAACAGACTCTCAAGATCCATCAACCTTCATTTCTCAGCAGCCAACTGTACAAGAGGAGGAAGAAGTGATGATAGCTCATTCTCATCAAGAGGAGGTTGACAATGAATATGTGTCCAGGGGCTGTAGAAACAAATGCCATTCTCATTTGCACGATACTCTGGGACAGTCAGATCGTCTCAGTCACCATCACCATGACTACCATCACATCCTGCACCACCACCACCACCAGAACCATCATCCCCACAGTCACAGCCAGCGCTACTCGCGCGAAGAGCTGAAGGACGCGGGGATAGCAACTCTGGCGTGGATGGTGATCATGGGAGATGGACTGCACAACTTTAGTGATGGACTGGCAATTGGTAAGTGCTCACTTGGATGCAAGAGCTTTCTTGGATGGGAGGGCAGTGAAGTCTTCTAGCTGTCTCTTGCCTAATGTAACTAATTAGCACAGGATCTTTGAAGCCTAAACTTTTTTTCTGAGAGCGTCATCTTAATGACTAAGAAAAATCCAGCTTAACAACCTGGAGGTAAGTGATATATGAAACAGAAATTATGTGTTTTGCATATGATGTGTTTCTTTAGAAAATTTATAAACTGGGCTTCATTTCCTGCTTTTGAAGAGTTAAAACTAGCATTTTTCAAAACTAAAGTTAGGCTTATAAAAATATGTAAGATTGAGTTTGTACTTCAGTGTCTGCAAGTGCTCAGCAATTTTTTTTTTTAATGACAAGCTTGTATTTTTCATCACATACAAAATAACTGTGTTTTCTCACTTCAGTCAGACCATTGGCATCATTGGCTTCTTTACCTTTTTTTTCCTCTTTCATCTTCTTCTGTGGTGCAGTAAGGACAGGTTCCATACTTGGCATATCTGCCTGCCTGTACTAAGCCCTGGTTACACATCAGTGTCCTCCAGAGCACTGATGGGTAGGGACATGAGGCCCTGGTTTCAATCTGTTTTATCCTGAAAATTTTGTTTTCTGAAACAGTGGTCATACTATACTTAAAACCTTGTTCCTAAAGTTGAGCATAATAGTCCATTTTTACAAAATTTGAGCCAGTATAAACAGTTATTTTACTTATAAACAAAGCATTTATCTTTTTGTTCCTGTTTAGTTCATGCCCCTGTTTTTTCCTTAATGAGTGTAGTTGCTCAGTCTTTTTTGATAATGCTTCAGTGAAAATATTTCTTTATCACAAAAATAGTAAATTGAGTATTTTGTTTTTGTACTTCTGTCTGAGAGGTCAGGTTTGGGAACTCTCTCATGTTTTTCCTAGAAGGAGAGCTAGACTACAGGTATATTGAATTTAAAGGTTAAAGTAAGTTACAGAAAATGAAGTCAAATCAATAATCTTCAGTACTTATGCTAATCTTTCCTGATCTTGAGTATTGTATTTTAGACTAATCTTTACAGGTATTGGATTCATTTCCAGGCTGTTTAGCATACTGGAGGCAGCTCAGCAGTATCAGTCTTTCTGTAAATTTTATTGTAGGAAAAAATTTGTTCTTGTTTGAAGAGGAAACCCAATAATAACTATTTTCTCACAGCAGTATTTGCAGTTGTTCGGATTCAGTCAATTCAAAGTGTAATGTGAAAAGAGACTTTCTGATTTAATCTCATTTTTGATGAAAGTTGAAGCATGAAATGTAAATTTTTGAGCAGATCAGTAGTGAAATATGTGGTAGAAGGAAGATTTGCATACAGATGACACAGAATCAATTACCTCTTGGCATTAGGGAGATTTGGGAGGGAGCTATGACTTTATAGTTATGAAGGGAAGAGTATGAGAAAGGTTAATAAAGGCTTATTGAACAAGTGAGAGCAATAGCTTTCAGAAGTCCTGCTGTGTAGCTTGTTCAGGGGAATGGAAATACGGGTTTCTTTCAGTTCTGTGTGTGCTTAAAAGTATTATGGGAAAACATCAATTTGATTGTGTTGTGAAAATGCCAATGCTACTTGTGGAGTAGTTCATCTGTATTTTAAAGAAGATGTGAATGCTTCTGTAAAGATAGCTTTAGCCAGCATAACCCTTCATTTAAGTTCATTCACTTCATGTGATTTGTTATTCATAAGTTCCGTCAGTTACTTTTTTCCTCAAATCTGTTGTGCTAATTATGTAGGAACAAGATTTGAAAGTGCTTATTTTTTATTAAGGCGTGGAACTGTTGCATCTGACTCATTTGTGCAGAAGGATCATCTGTGATTTGAACTTTTATGTGTAATTACAACTAAATAAGTAAAATGCAGAACACTATTTTTACACTGGTCTCGCATACAGATTTTTTTCTTTAGCTTTTGAGAGAAGTCATGTCTTAAAAGTATATTTTAAGATAAACCAGCATCTTGAGAGGGAATAATGCCAGATATATTAATTTCATCTTGAGTTTGTTAACATTTCAGGACTTACTTTAGCAGTGAAAAAAATTAAAGGAGATATTCTTGATATTTAAGCTTGTACTTTGATTACTTATTATTTTTCCTCTTTGAACTTCATAAGAATTAAGTTTGCCATGTGCTAAAAGCTCTAGTGCTCACCTCAGCTCATACTTTCTCCCTGCTTTCCCCTAAATTTCCTGTTGGTGCCATCCATTTTATCCAGATCATTGGTGAAAATACTGTAGAAAATGGGTTGCAGTTTTTGTCCTGGTGAGCTCTACTTCTCACCAGCCACCAGGCCCAGCAGTCCAGTCAGTGTGCACGCCCGTATTTCCTCTTTGCCCAGATAAGACTGCTCTAGGAGATAGTGTCAGAAATCCTAGTAAAGTTCTCTTACATTCACCATCTCTATGGTAAATTATCTCAAGCTGGATGCAGCTTTTGGAGAGGGATTTTAAGAGGATATTCCACATGATCTTTTCAGGAACTGAGATGACACTGACTGCTCCTGAGTCCTGTTCTTTGCCTTTCTTAAAAATGGAAAAAATGCTGTCCTTTCCCCAGGGTTCCAGTGAGGCCTTCTATAGCCATGGTTTTCCACACATGATTGACAACAGCTTTTTAGTCACACCTAGTAACTCTGTCAGTACCCTCAGGTGAGTCCCATTCTGGGATGCACCTGAGTATTTCCATTTTTTTCTGCATTTCTCTGAACTATTGCTTCTGTGGTTTGCTGTCTCTTTCTTTCTGGAATGGAGCTGGGATCTGGCTTTGTTGACAAAGAGTGAGATGAAGGCTATGCTGGTGCTTTGCCTCATTACTGCTTGTTTCCCTTCCTCATCTATCAACAGACCCGAATTTTTCATGAATTCTGTTTCTCAGCTAACATTCTTGTAGAACTGTTTCTTGTTATCCTTGGAGTCTTTTTAGTTTTAAATCAAGCTGGGCTTTTGGTCTTCCTCACTTTTGTTCCAATGCTTTTAGCTTCCTTGTTGCCAGTCTTTGTTCCTATTTCTTGTGATTCTTTTTGAATCTTAATTTATTAGGACACACTGCTTAGCTGGGCACATCTTCTTCAAGTGTTCCTGCACAATCAGGCTTGTTTGTGCATCTGTGTGCTTTATGAACTGGCCACCCCTTCCCTTTTGACTGATTCCCAGGGTATTCTACAGTGCAGTTCCTTAAATAAGTCAAAGTCTGCTTTGTTAAAGCCTAGAGTCCTAATTTTTCTTCTTCCTCTTCCAGCCTCCTCCTGTGTACTGAACTCAGTTACCTCACGCTCACAAGATGTCATTTTTTGCCGTATTTGTCATCAGTTTTTCCCTGTTTCTGAGCAGCAGGTCAATTTACAATGCTAATCCTGGCTGGCTTTTGTGTCACCTGTGGTAGGAAACCATTACCAATACAATTAAGGAACATCCTGGGTTGTGTGCCCAGTACTGTTACCTCCACAGCTGAAGACTCTTTGTGTGAATGATGATGTCCTGTGTTCTTAGGTAGGCTTATCCACCACCTTTCCTTGGTTAGGTGATTTGTAACCTTATTTCTAGTGTTACTCTGATTGACCAAGAGACTGGATAGACACATAGAACTGCAGTTCACACGAACTTTTATACTGGAGCTCTGTGTGGTGAAAGATTTTTTTTTTTGGCTGCCTCCCCCTTTATGAAGGCAGCTGAAAAAACCCCAAAGTGAATTTTATTGTGTCCCTGTGGGCAGTTGGTATCTATCCATGACAGGCCAGACAAGCTTTGGTGGTGTCCCCACAGCATCATGGACTTCCCTGGGCAACAGATCAGCAGGTCTGTCTTTGTCCTTCATGGGGGGGAATCACCTATCACTAAAAAAAAAATATCTTTGCTTTCTTTTTGTACTTCTAATCTGATGTACTGAACTGCTGGGCAAGGCAGGACTCGTCCTCTCACTGCTGCCAGGGTCACGACCATGCTCTTCAGATCAGTAGCTGCAGTGGGGACAGAAGGTTCTTCCTGTTGCCAGACTTCATGGTTTTCAAACGTTACTCAGAGTTCATGTTTCCTGTTCCAGTGCTTCTTTGGTCTTGCCTTCCTCTTTAGTCTCATGGGCTTGGGCTTTTGCCTCTGTAGAACCTCTTCTGAATACTCTCTCAATCCTCATTTGTTACCACTCATCCAAAGGTGCCTGCTCACCACATCCTGCATCTCTTGCCTGGGTGCCACAGCACACATCCCAGACATAATGTTGCTGCTGTTGTCATCACTTCAGGGAAGGAGCATCAGTCATTTCTTGCACTTGAAGACCTGGATAGCCATGTCTCCTTCAAGAGTTAGGTCAGCATGTAGTTTCCCCAGTGATAAAAGGGGATTGTCTCCAGGGGGAGTCATTGCCATTGTAGTGCTTCCTCTGGGAGCAGTACTCCTGGGGTCCTTAGTGTGCCAACCACTGTGACATGGCTTTGTGCCTCTTTGACTGCTTGTTGGCAGCATCTTGTTTGCTGGCAGGCTCCTGGCAGCTGAAGAGGAAGCTGAATGTGGCTCTGCACCCTTGGAGGGGCTCTCCATGCAGCTGGGGACCTGACATGCCATGTGTGAGCTGTGATGCAGCTCTGCAGCGTCCTGTGTCCTCCTGAGCTGCTGCCAAGCACGAAAAATGGCAAGCAACAGGAGGAGCAGAGAACACGAGCAAGATGAGGACTGTTGGACTAGTTTAAGAGGCTTTTGTGGTTTTGGGGCTTTTTTTCTCTGCTTAAAAGCAAGCTGCTGTGGTATTTACTTAAAAGCAAGCTGCTTAGAAGTCGATCTGTCACTTTTGATTTTGTAGCCTCTCTTACTGTTGTCTTGCCTTTCCTATCCTAAGGTGTTTGACTCTCAGGGGCAGTTGAGCTGCTTTGTTCTCTTTGTATCTTTAAAAAACCAAGAATTTTTGGACAGTATTTCCATTTATTGTCTTTTTTGCAAAGGGTTGTGTTGTTGGAATTTATTTGGCTTAGTTCAGAAAAAAGATAGTGAAATGTGATTTACTTTATGAGCAAGGTTCTGAAGAAAAATTTTGCAACTGAAGAATCATAAACAACTGTTCAGTTAAAGTTTAAATGCTTTCACAAAGAAAAAATGAGTGTAATATATGTCCTAATATGACACAAGCATGTGCAACAATGCTTCTGCACTTGACGTCTGAATATGTAGTAATGTTTTGTTTGCTTTTTTTTTTCTTGTCTCCTCATAGGAGCTGCCTTTACTGAAGGGTTATCTAGTGGTTTAAGCACTTCTGTGGCTGTATTTTGCCATGAATTACCTCATGAGCTAGGTAAGACCCCAGCATTTCCATATGCTGCATGTGTATGTACTTAGAGGTGCATGGGGGAGAATAAAATTTGATCAGAAAACTTTGTATCTGTCAGGTTTTCTATTCAAGGATATTTCTGATTTACTTAAAGACTGTTTAACCATTTCTTAATTGAATGAATAGTTTAAAAATCTACTTTGTTTAAAACAAAGATTTTTAAAACAAATTTGGCTACTTTGTTTAAAACTGTCTCTTGCAGTTTCAGCTTTTTCTGTCTACTTTAGTTGTGGTTTTTATTCTTGTATATAACATACGTTGTGAATTGCAGGAGAGTGCATGACAGAATTTGCTTTTCTCACATCTCTCCTTAATTTTATTCTTGTGCTTGTGCTGCTAAAAGGAAGGTCACGATTAGTCAAAGTACTTTCCGCATAACATTTGCTGCTTTTTCATTAAGTCTTGCAAAGAACTGCTGCAGCTCTAAATTAAACTTGAAACTCCCTAGAAATCTTTTTGGAAACAGTTTGTCTTTCAAGCTCAAGTGATTTAAATTTGTGTGCAGTCCCATGAGAGATTATTGTCATGTCTTGCAATATGAGTTCAGTATTTGGTCCTTTTGAAGGGCAGCTGGTGAGAACGGGATAGATGTGCTTAGTTGAACTCAAGACAAAGCTGATCTTCCCAGTTGTCAAATCATTTTGGATGTGCAACTGGTGTTTATTTCTTAGCTGTCATGGTTGCAGTCATACTTGGTGTATAGAATGAAGAAAGAAGAGTTGGCGTTCACTTTTTTTAAGGTTTAGTTCCCTAGAGGGGAGAACGTTCAGTTTCATTTAATGGAGCTTGTAAACCAGTATGTGTGAACATTAAACTCTCTCTGTATAAACAGTTTGATAGATTTGTACAGTAGTGTTATACAGAAACACTTTATTATGGAGAAAACGTACATGATTTTATGGGTTGGGAGAAATTGAGTCTTGTTCATACTAATCATGGAACTTGTATCAATTACACATACTTAATGTTGTTAGTTAAGATACAAGAAGTAAATTCATCTTATGAACCTGATAATTTTAGATTCAGCTGCTCTATTGGTTTTAGAAATAAGAAAAATCTTTTAAAATTTGAATCATACTTCTTTAATCAGAACAGAGAACTTGACAGGAAATACCTTCTTTACCAGAGAACGTGAAGTGGCATAGAAAAATTGAAACAAAGTTAGCTGGGAATAAAATTGTATCATCGTTGCTAATGCTAAACAATGTTTTTAATATACCAGTTCGTCTTAATTGCGATGGCTTGTAGGAAAAGCTGTTGTTACACATTACTCAAATGAGCTTTGAAAGTCGCTTTTGTTTACTTGAGCTGGAGATAACTTATAAAGAATCCATTTTATTTTCAAATAATAAGCTTATATTACTCTGGTTTAGAATAAATATGTTCTGAATTACTGAAAATCTCTTTCTGGCTGGTGGTCTATCATTCCTTCAAGTAAAAATAAGATGCTAAGGATCATTTGCAGAAATTAGTAAAGAAATTATTTTAAATTTATAAAACAGATTAAAAGTACAAAGAGCAGGACAATAAATTGAATATGCAATTGAGTGAGACTATTTTATTTTAGGAACACTCAGGCATATCAGGTAGTGCAGCATTTTACACTGGTGGTTTAAATTTCAACTGCTTGAGGATATGAAGTTATTAGAGACCATCCAAAGGAGGGCAGTGAAGATGGTGAAGGGCCTTGAGGAGTGGCTGAGGTCACTTGGTCTGTTCAGCCTGGAGGAGACTGAGGGGAGACCTCATTGCACTCTACAGCTTTCTCATGAGGGGAAGGCACTGGTCTCTTCTGTCCTGTGACAGGACCCAAGGGAATGGCCTGAAGTTGTGTCAGGAAATATATAGGCTGGATCAGGAAAAGGTTTATCACTCAGAGGCTGTTTGGCCACTGGAATAGGCTCTCCAGGGAAGTGGTCACAGCACCAAGGCTGAGCATTCCAGGAGTGTTTGGACAATGCTCCCAGGCACGTGGTGTGACTCTAGCGGCTGTCCTGTGCAGGGCCAGGCGTCAGACTTGATGATCTTTGTGGGTCCTTTCCAAGTCAGAATGTTCTATGATTCAGCAAGAAGCTGCTGCTTTCAAAAATGCAAAGACTTTAAAGTTATAAACTTGAGGTATTTGCTGCTGTGTTGTTGTTGTTGTTGTTCATGTGCACCTGTTAAGTTTCTGTCCCTCAGTGATTTCTGATTTTATGAAAGAAAAAAAATAAGGCAAACGACAGCATAAAAGTAGCTTAATAATCCTGTAAGAGAACTGTAAGACAGCACTGCAGTAGTTACCTGGGAATGAAAACTTTGTCTTTGTCTTTGACTTTTTTTTTTTTTTCCCCTGTCATAGGAGATTTTGCTGTCCTTCTAAAAGCTGGTATGACTGTCAAGCAAGCTGTGCTCTATAACGCTCTGTCAGCAATGCTGGCCTATCTTGGTATGGCAACTGGGATCCTTATTGGCCATTATGCAGACAATGTTTCAATGTGGATATTTGCACTTACTGCTGGCTTGTTCATGTATGTGGCTCTTGTGGATATGGTGAGTGCCTAGGCCTATTTGAATTTTGTAAAATACAGCTTAAGAATTAATGATTTGAAGCAAGTGTTTCTTTTGAAGGCATTTAACACTTTCTTGTTTGTTTAGGTACCTGAAATGCTCCACAATGATGCCAGTGACCATGGATGTAGCCGCTGGGGATACTTCCTGTTACAGAATGCTGGGATTCTCCTCGGTTTTGGGATAATGCTGCTTATCTCAGTATTTGAACATAAGATTGTATTCAGCATAAACTTGTAATCCTGGTTGCCAGGAAGACACCTTGGTGTTAAATTATAAGTGGTAGGGTTTTTTTCTATGAATTTCCTTATTGGAAAGGTACATTTGATATAGACTAGATGTTTTTATTGGTGTGCTTTGTTGTTGTGTACTTCCCTCCCTTCTTGCCTGATAGAAAGGAACACTGTAAAGTTTGGGGTTTGTTGGGATTTTGTTTGTTTGTTTTTAATTGTGGTTTGTTTTTTGTTTTGTTTTTTTTTACTTGGGATTTAGCATTGCTTATGGTACTGTGGAAAGTGGTACTTAGTAAAACATGGCCAAATCTATATTTTTTGTATTGTCTGTATTGTTTGGGGGGTTAGGCTGTTTTTTTACTGAATTTAGTCACTGTATGTAATTATATGTAATGTTTTTTACTTCAGTGGTTTTGTTGGTTTAAAGAGGTAAAACAAAAGTGGTTTTTATTTCAGCACAATTAAAATCAGTGGATACAAAGCACAGTGAGCAAAGTAAAACAAGAACAAGACATGTAATGGTTAGCATGTGTTTATTGGTAAAAACTCATCTCTTCTGCATCCACCTGATTTATATGGAAAGGCAGATAAATCCATTCCATCCTTTGTGGTGGTGCTGGTTCTCTCAGTAGCTTGTGGATTCCTGTGTCTTTTTCCAGTTGATTTCTGCTCCAAACAAATGAATGTAAAACCATGTTCTAAGTGTTTACATCAAATGTTTAACTTCTTTCATCCCTTCTGATATGAATTGCTCTTCATTGATTTCTCAAATCAGCAACAAAAGTCCAGCTCCTAAATTGCCAAAGCTTTAAGATATGTGAATTCCATCAAAAAGACTTTCAAAGCAGTGCTGTATCCCACTTGCACTGCCTGAAGTGACAAAGGTGTACTAAAGCCTGTTTGATATCAAGGGGGAGGAGTGCTACAGGCTGAGATACAGTCATTTCTTACAACAGCTTCCTGAAGTAAAGTGTTGATTTACTTTGGGAAAATGAGCTGTGTGGGAGAGCTGCCTAATTCTGTGTGATTGCACACAAACTTAGGCCATACTTTTTTGCAAGAACTAAAGCTGAGAAATCCAAAATAACAAAATTTCATTGGTAGCATATCTAGAGAAGCAGTGTGTTAAGGATAGTAAGTGTATACTTAAGTATGTAGTTTAAGCCTGCAGTCTTAATATGTTTAACCACCCTGAATGTCACTGAAGAAAGAAGATTGAAAAAAACAATAGCAAAATAAATTCTGCATTTGCAGGGAAGGTGAACATGTCAAAGTTGTTTAATGATGAATAAATAACAGAATTGTGCTATCTTACTAGCTTTAAAAATCCCAGAATAAAACAATTAGAACCTATTTCTGATCCACTGCTTCAAGTCATCAGCTGAATAAAAAGCTTGAACAACAAGAGAAATGCTAGATGATACCGTGTATGACAGCTTAAAACAGTTTGTTGGTCTGTGATAGAATGGAAGCCAGGAACCATTCTACCATCTCAGAAACAGATGTTTTCAATTAAGTGAGAGGTTTGAGGGTTTTTTTTTTTAGGAGTTGAGAAATAGGTACCACAGGAGTTTTTGCAGCCAGTGGACTATTAGCTTCTCCTCCTTCAGCCTTTCCTCAGGTTAGCAAGATTGATGTTTACTTTCCTGCTCACAGTGATGAAATCCTGTTCTGCATCTCCTTTGAAGCCTGGGGCTGAGAAAGGTGCACTTCCTTCAGCTCTCCTAATGCATCCCTGTGTCCTAGTGGGCTTTTTAGGGCTTGGTGTTCACCCATGGTGAGGGGAAGCTCCATAAATGCAGTGCACTTCAGCCCATGGGGCTTCCACCTTCCGCACCGCAATCCTGGCTGCTTCAGAAATTGGGTATCTCTGTAGTCCTGGGGGATTTCATACATGGATGAGCTCAGTTTGCTTTGATTTTTTCACTGCTGGTTTCTGTTAGCCTACAGCCATAATAGCTGCCAGTTCAGCTGGACTTGTCTGGATATGACACAGGAAGTGGGCAGGTAGCCTACTGCTGCTCAAGAGATTTTAAGATCCATGACTAAATGATGGAGATAAATCTGCAACTTTCAGTGTTTCCAGTGGGTTCTTGGCTGGCTTTTGATGTACTACACTGACATTAAAATATCCACATATCTAAACACATTGCTAATTTAAGAATAAGAAAAATTAATTGCCTTTAGAGCAAGGCAGAAACGTCTTTATCCTGTACACAAGCATATTCTACCCAATCAGTGTTCTTCAATCACTGTTGGAGAAATGTCCATGACAGGCAGCTGTCCAAACTGATAACTGAGAAGGCTACAGACTAAAACTTGCTGCAGTTTTGTATCAGCAGGATGACAAAAAGTTGGCTGTTCTTTTTGTTTGTTTTGAGTTGGTTTGTTTGCTTTGTTGTTGTTTGTCATCCTTATAAGGTAGAAGGTGCATCTGTAGCAATGTACTCATGTTGGAAATACTCATGGTTTCGCGAACTGGTGGGGCAGAGCCTCTAAGTAGCTCCTTATTTTTATGCGTATATTTTTCTGCAGCAGTTTTAATGTCCCTGGCTACTCTGGATAATAAATGCAAGTGTCTGCTTTGTGTATCTGTCTGTAGCCTAATAATGGTACAGACCCTGATTTTCGTGTTAGAGCTGCCTTTAGTGCCTGTGCTAGATGCTGGTAAACAGAATAGGCAAACAGTGCTGGAATCAATTTTGGTTTGGGTTTTTTCTGTAACATATTCTTCTAATGGTTTTGGCCTGTATTTTTACGGAAAAGGTGGGCAGCAGGAGTCAGAGCAAAGCTGTGGAGGTTCTCAAGTTCTCCCCTGCCTGGCCTGTGGGGATCAGGTGCTGGTGTGGTTTCTCTGCATCCTTTGTGCCTAAATGTGATGCCACGTGTGTTGTAGGAATGCAGCCCTTTTACGTTTGTATAAAACACAACCCAGGCTGGAACAGAATTCAAAGGCCGAAATGGAATTAACAGAGGCTTTTCTGCTGCCTGAACTGAGACACCGGTGCAGTTAAAAATCTCTGGAAAGAACTGGGTCATTCTGTTTTCTGCAAGCAGGAAACAAAAAGATATTTTAATGGAATTTGGGTTGGGGTTTTTTTGTTCGGCTTTTTTTTTTTTATTATTATTTTTTTTATTTAAAGTACGTTTTTGGTGTGTGTGCGTATGGTCACTGTAGCTGTTACTGTATTGCTGTGTGCTAGAGAAAATAAACCACTGAACCAAACCGCAGGTGTCTGAGCGTTTTTCTCAGTCATGAAAGAAAAAAAAAAAAAAAGGAAAAAGAAAGAAAAAAAACCCCACCCCAAACTCTAAAAAAAAAACCAAAACAAAACCAAAAAACAAACAAACAAACAAAACCGGTAATACTGTATTTCCTCAGTGTTTCCCGGGGCGGGGCGAGGTGGGGAGAGGGCCGGGCCGGCGCTGCTGGAGCCGCCTCCCGCCGTCATCGCGCCGCGCCGGCGGGCCGGGCCGGGCCGGGCCGGGCATGGCTGCGGGGGCGGCGGGGCCGGGCGGCGCCGAGCGGTACTTCACACGCTGGTACAAGCCAGGTACCGCCGGGGGCCGGGCCGGGCCGGGCCGGGCCGGGGCGGCGGCAGGGCCCTGACTCCTCTTTGTGCCCTT
Source organism: Phylloscopus collybita (assembly GCA_027886175.1). NCBI lineage: Eukaryota > Metazoa > Chordata > Aves > Passeriformes > Phylloscopidae > Phylloscopus > Phylloscopus collybita. The sequence continues at coordinate 61,727,061 of JAJNNQ010000075.1, forward strand.
CTTGCAGACGTAAAGGGGCGGCCGTGCGAGGACTTCTGCGTGCTGCAGCACTCCAACAGGCGAGTGGCCGGCGGGAGTCGGGGTCCGCCTCTGCCCGCCGGGCGCTCGGGAGGCCTCGGGCCGCAGCCCCGGCCCTCTCCCCGCGCCCGGAGAGAGCGGCGGGGGCTGCAGCAGGCGGGACGTGGACAGGGCTGGCCTGGGACACGGCACCGGCCGAGCCTTCCTTGTCCGGGAAGGTGGGAGGATGGGAGAGTGACAAATCGGCCTCCCCATCCTTAATTGCTGCTCCAATGAGAAACAGCGAGGCTCGGCCCCCCACACCTCCCTCCTATTGCTCCGCAGTGGCCGTGGTGCTGCCCTCGCTCCCTCGCACCCTCTCCTGCTGAAAGGGCCCCATACACCGTCCCTAGGGGTGTTTAAGGAAAGACTGGACGTGGTGCTCAGTGCCATGCTCTAGTTGACACGGTGGTGTTCGATCGTAGGCTGGACTCGATCTCAGGGGTCTTTTCTAACCTAATTGATTCTGGGATCATCAGTAGCAGAAGAGCAACGTTCCAAGAGGCATTCCGTAATGATATTGTGAAGGAGCCTGTTTAACTTGATTTAGAACTTCTTCAGTTTGAACAAACGTTCAGCTTTTTCTAGATAAAACTTAATTGCTTTTCCTTGTACATGTGCACATTAATGGATGGTGAAGGCAAGATAGGAAACTGTCTTGCTTCTGCTTGGATGTAGCTGGATATCCAGTTATTTGGAGTATATCAACCAGTACCTGATGTGGAATCTCCTTCCATACCTTACCTCCCCCTGCTGCAGCCTGTTAGGGCATTGGGAACATTTCTGGAGTGTTTAGTCCCAGAGGGAAGAACAGAACCTACCTACTGTCCACACAAAACCTGTCAGGGCCAATGGCTCATGGGTTGAGGGAAGGTGAGGCAGCATTTGTGTTCCCGGTGAGTTGCCTGCTCTAGGAATTTGGAGTAAAATGCATGCTTGGCACAGGCCAGAACCATCACCTGGCTGCAGCCTTTGGAGTTGGAGCTTCTCTGTGGCTGTTTTCTGCAGTTCTTCCTCAATTCTTTCAAAAGGGAAACCAGAGTAGCTCCAAATAGCAGGTGTGACAGTAACAGCAAGGAAGGACACCCTTTTATTTGTACTGAATACTAAATATAAGGTTACTAATCTCAGGTGTCTGATATAAACAATAGTTTAAATACTATTGATTTGTTCAAATGTCTGTGAACACTGTTCTGCTGCTTTGAATTCTGAAATACCAGGACCCTTGGATTCCACAGCAGCTTAGCAAGATGTTCTGTAAAGTATTTTACCATTATTATGTAGGGGGCTGTGGCTCAGTTTGCTGTTTCTAGGCAGTGTAAAGTCGTCTCTTAATTTTTTTGCAAGGTCTGAGCTCCATCCGGTGACAGCTGGAGGATAATTTGTCATCTTCCCCTTAGAAGGAGGCTGGGGTGAAGGAAGATAGCTTTGCTGCTAGGACATGCTGGATGCATTCACCAGGATCCAGCTCCCTCTTGTGGGAGCTGCGCAGCCAGAACTCCCCAGGAGAAGTGTGGGGAGATGGACACAGCATCCACAGGGAGGGATCTGGTTCTGTGCCCTGCTCTTCTCTGCAGTCACTCTTCTGTTGATTCTGGTGCTTGCTGTAGGTTTTATACTCTCAAACAGAATAGTTTCCACTCTTCATTTACTGGCAAGATCATGCTTGTGCATTAGGCATGGTTCTAGGCCAGGCAGGCCTAGTCTCTTCAGCTGGGCTTTTCTCAAACTGTCCAGTGTCATGGTAAGAAATAACCCTCCTTTAGAAAAAAATGAAATGCAAGCAGCAGGTTAACTAGGGCCCAGATCACCGAAAGATTCATCAGCTGTAATTGTTCTCCACAAAGGGCCTTTAGCTGCTTTGTGTTACATTTTGTGACAAAAGTACACTGTGCTTTACTTGTCTTAATAGGAGTACTTACTTCAGCTACTGGCCGAAATGAACCAACCATGCGCTCTTGGGGTACAACAGATAGAGCAGCACTGGCTTATTTAAAAGCAGTGGTTCTGTTTCAGTAAGAAGTGTAGGGCTTTTGACAGCCCAGTCTGGTATCTCAAAAGCATTTTCAATGGGGGTGGCTTTAGGTCAGAATGCCGTTTTCATTCAGTTTGGTACAGCAGGTGTCAAGTAAGATAGGAAGAGAAAGTTGTGGGACCCGCTTAGAGCACAAAGGTGTGGCTTCTTACAACTATAGTGGAGTAACTGTATTTTTTTTTTTTGCAGAATCTGTGTCATCACCTTGGCAGAAGCCCACCCTCTTCTTCAAAGTGGGAAAACAATTAAAAACATTAATTACCAAATCAGTGCAAACTGTAGCAGACTTCAAAATAAGGTCTCTGGGAAGTCAAAAAGGGTATGGCTTTTTGATTTCCTTAGTTTTAACTTTAATCTCTCAGCTGCCTGAGATCTTTCTGTCCTTTCTTGGATAGAAACACAGCAGGTTACTTTTGTATTTCATTTAAAACCAGCCCCTCTGCACTTGAAGAATTTAGACTTCCTCAAGAGGTGCCTGTCTGCCTGTCCCAGCCAGGATCTTGCAGTGCTCCTACAGCACTGGTGGTTTCCAGTGTTGCTCAAACCCACTCACTTCTAGTAATTTTTGTGGTAGTGTACAGAGGGACATACACATGCCTAAAATAATAAAAATTTATTTCCAAGAAGATATAAAGGATTTGAGGACTACTGGTTTTTTTCAAGTAGATCTGGATAGTAGATGGGCCAGTTCAGTGTGGTGGGTTTTTTTGAAGGTGCAGTTTAACTTGCTTACACCAAAATCAGTGGTGCTGTTCGTCTCCTCTCCTCTGACTTCAGTCTCATCAAAATACAAGTTTGCTAGTCTGCAAGAAACTTAATTATGACTTAAGCTTGTAACAAGCTTCTTTTTGATTTGTGGACATAACTAAGTTGGCATCTTCCCTTCTGCAGGGAAGCACAGCTCTGGAACTTGGAATGACTCGTAAATACCACACATCCCTCCTTTCAGACATTGCTGATGGTAGTACTTTTAGAAGCTGTGTAATTAGAACTACAGACATGTTTATTTATTTTCCAAATGCAGGGAGCTCAGTTTTTAACAGAACTTGCCCCTCTGTGCAGGATATCTTCATCAGATGGAGAGGAATACACCATTTACAGGTAGGGTTTTTCCCATTTTTCTGTTACCTTGACATACCACACACATCTACAGAATCTGAACACTTTTTGCAGTTGCATACGAGGGCGGCTGATTGAAGTGAATGAGAACATCCTCAGTAATCCTGCTCTGCTGCAAGAAAAGGTGAGACACATTCTTGTTCTTTATTTTTCAGTTTTTATTTCACTGCTAACTTCAGTCTTGCTTTTTAGCCATTAACTGAGGGGTACATCGCAGTGGTTCTGCCCAAATTCGAAGAAAGCAAGAGTATAACTCAGGGACTTCTGACACAGAAGGAGTACGAGGAAGTTCTGTTGAAACGCCGCGGTTCTGCTTCATGAAATCAATTTTACCCTTCCTGTCCGTGTTTGACACTAAATAAGTGATTTTTATTGTACACTGTGAGTTTTATAGTCTTGAAAAGGCCCAGTGCCAGCTTTTAAAGGCAGAACTAAACTCCTTGATTCATAAAAGAATAAATCAGTTCAAATAGTTTGTATATTAAAGTTTCTGTAAAAACTTGATGTAAATTTTTTTCTTTTTCTCTGTATTCTAGCACTATAGGTTTTTAAATAAGCTCAGAGTGACATGTTGGAGATTATTTATGTTCCACAACCAGCTTTGCTTCTGCAAGCATAGTACATATAGAAAAATCATAGCATTTAGCTGTCGTGTAATTTAGCTAAACTAATACAATACGGAGTTTGACACAGGTGAATGGAAAATAAAAATACAACAAAAGCCTATGTACAAAGAGCAGATAAACTTGAAAATACGTCTTTCACACCAAGTTGTACTTTCTTAGTATCCTGAAGTCAAATAATGCCCTTTGTACAGAATTTTGTAATAATCAGTGTCTATTTTCTTCAATTTTAAATGGCATAATGTCAACTCTGCATAATACTTCAGTGGTTCTACAGGCAACTCAAATTCTGCTCAGTAAGTTTGACTAAAAAAGAAAGCAACAACTGCCATCTACAAATAGGGTAAAAGAAAAAGGGTTGGAGTCAAGACTATTAATCACATAGAAATATACTTTTTGTAGAGATGAATCATGTCAAGATTAAAATTCAGGGGTGCAGCTATTGAAAAAGAGGGTTTTTTCCCTAGGACTACTTCATTGCAGGTATAACTTGTAACTAAGGTAACGTTTCAGTGCTTCAGGCCACAGCCTTTCAGACTATATTCCTGATTCTGCTTTATCAAATACATAGACTGAAACAGGCCAGAGATGAGTTTACAGACTTCAACAGTAGTGTTACATATAGAGTATGCAGCACAGGGGTCTTTACATAAAATGTCTATTAGCAGCATCTTTGGGTTGACACATCCATTAAGACATTCATAAGCATTAATTACAAAATCGATATCAATAGTGAGCATAGGAAAGGCATTCACATTATAAAAATACAGAGCATTTAGACTAGCTGGTGTTTTAATGGCTAAGTAACGGGACATCTATTAGATGTGACAAAGGTCAACAGTTTTATATCAAATTAACCTGGCTTGACTTTCCACAAAAGAAAGCAGTATTGAAATTTCAGCAAGTGTTATTCTCAAACGGGAGTTTTCTGCATTTCTCAGTGCTGTGATTACTTGCTCTCTAAAAACGTCAAGTTTGTTACATGGTTTTCTAAAGACTTGATGCCAAATGTGTCCACTCTTCTTTCGGGAGTACGCGCGTTTGTACCACCAGCTCGTATTCTGTCTTCTTTCCATGGTGGAGCAGGCTTAAGACAACCATTCCCCATTTTATTCTGCACATGTATATAACAAAGATTTCTTAAAAACAAGCAAACAACACAGCCAAGCAGACCCCAAAAAACTTTCCAGTAGTACCGATTAAGCAAGTACTCACCTTTCTCAGTAATTTGCAGCAAAGTGGAAGAAGTTGACATAACAGAGTCATCACATTCCTTGTTTTCAGAATGCATGCATCAACCTAAACAAGACAATTAATAGTAGAGTAATATCACTCAATGCTTGTGTTAGGCAGTTGTTTTTGGTATGAGATGGTTATCTGCTTTGAGCTGGGTTAAGTAATATTTGTCTTTTTGAAATATCTCATAATCAAATGGGTTTGCCTACATTTTTAGATTTTTTTCTGTATAGTACGTGTAAAACAAGAGCATCCTTTCTGTTAAGCACGACTTGAGCTATGATGCAGACACATGCCAAGAGAATGAGCTACTAACAATATTATATTAAGCAGCAACAGGTGTCTCTTGGAAAGGAGCTCTTATGATCTAAGTATGAATCATCACAATTCTTCATGGTTTTCCTTTTGTTCTATGTCTTGCCAACATGATTTAGAAAGCCATGTATCATCTAAGCCTTAGTTGGATATTACACTAAAAGTTATCTTAAATCTTAGCACTCAGCACAGGTCACAAGTCTGAGCCCTCAAGCATCAATTTGAGAACCTATTATTGCTATGTACTGATACATCTGCACTGTATAAACAGACTGGAGTTCCCATTTATACAGAGAGTGTAAAACCATGCAGTAGCCCCAAGGTGCTCAGTTTGGTTGTGAGTGGCTTGCATGCTTTAGCCAGTTTCACAGCCTGCTGTAAAACTGAAACACCTTTTCCACAGCCAGTTGGAAACAAACATCCAGCTGCATGGAAGTTCACACTGATCACTGCTGGCTCAGGGATACTGATCCCCTCTGATCTTTGTAGATCTACTTCTTTTATTAACAGAGATGAAACTTTGATGGCAGCTGTCTGTGTAGTTATTTATAGCAAGTATGAATATCGGAAAAAAATCTGCGCAGTCCAGGGTAGACGCTACCTACTGAGAAGCAAATGTGTTTCCGTAGTGGAGTTGGGGCTTTGGAATTTGCTACACTTATGTTAATCATCAGTAACAATAATAACAGTAATTATGACAGTGACAGAAATACACATTACCTTCATTAAAATTTTGATCCCTGAAGTCCATACTGAGGTACGCTTAATTACAGTTCCTGTTTATCTGAATGGAGTTCTAGTGATTTACAGTACTACTGCATCCTAGTTCCATATTTTGACTGGAGCATAAATCAGTAAATTACTTTATTTCAAAAACAAGTTAGGTGTTACTTTAAGTAATATATGTAATTTTTACCTTACCTTTGTAAATGTAGCACTTTTACCCTGAGCAGAAGCTTTAGCAGTTATCTGGAGCTGCTTGCACATAGAGATGAGTTTTTCCGCCTCCAACAGAAGCAAAGGCTTGTCATCATGTACCTGGTACATGGTCCAGGAAGACAAAATAACTGTGTTAAAGACCCCAACATTAAGTAAAGGACAAACCACTTCTAAGCAGTATCACTGATGTCATAAGATACATCACCTGATCAGAAAGAGCATGAAGAGCAGAAGCAAGCTTTGTGCCCTCTGTGGCAAAAATCTGAGAGGAGAAAGCATGTAACAAAATGAATCACAACAGAAGGTAAGTAAGGCTTTTCTTTCCCCTCCTGTTTTAATAGCTTGCTTTTAAGTAAAAGGCTAGCAGGAAATACTTGTAATAATTGCATACATCTGTAATTCACAAGTCAGCAGTTTGCAGTGACTTCTGCAATAACAACCTACGCTACAAACTGCCATCCTCACAGTAAGCACATAACAAAACCCCCCGCCTTCCAATTATTTTTTGGACTGTGGCAGCTCACAAATGTTTTGTGGGTAGATGACACTTGCCCTGTTTTATTGTCCTTTCAAAGGTAACCAGTATCCTCTTACACACGGGCATGCATCCTGGAAATGGCATCCCACACCCCTTCTTTGGGCCCTTGTCTTCTTTTTGCATTGTGCAAGTTTTTACATCTTCTTTCTTTCTCATGAAAATCCTGCTGCTCAGGCTAGGATTTAGCATTTGTTAACACTAGCAGGGACTGAGCTGAGTGACACAACAAATACTACAAATGTGCTGAAGCCCACTGTATTTGCCATAATGCCAGTTTGCCATCCCTCCTCCTAGCTGGAATCTATCAGTGCAATGATCCTGTCTGAAGCTACTACTGGAACACTGGGAAGTTCACTTTCAGAATATATATCAGAGTTAGGCTGCGCAAAATCTACAGCTGCCAATCAATTCATGGTACACTGTACTTATGTGTAAGGAATCAGACACTGAAGTTCCTGTTTGGCTTCACTCAGTGTCTATGTCCTATTTTGTTAAAAATACATTACCTCTGCCTGATGAAATAAATCTTGAGTAGTTTTCAGAAGTCCTTCTCCTCTGTGGGAAATAACAAAAGCAGAAGATATGCCATTTATAAACTGCAAATTATTTCGGTTGCTGCTTAAAAAAATTATAGTCTCACCACTGAACATTTTATAGTTCACACCAGTGAACTGTAAATATCAGTCTTTTAGAAGATACTAGAAACAACAATAACTACCTACAAAAGCTGCATTAAAAATACTACACAAACACCTCAGTAGCTACAGCACAGTTGGGGAATTAACAACGACTCAGTTCTCATAAACTGAACAAGACTAGAAATCTGTGTCTTTGGCATACTGAGTATAATCGGACTACTAGGTAACAAAAAAAAAAATCTCAACTCTGGTTAAAAAATCCACAAGCAAACCTAAATTCTTCAAGTAACAAATCTGACATTGCACAGGCAAGTTTCAGATAAACACTTTTCAGTACAGCAAGGATCAGTAATTCTCATCTACAGTTATATCTCATCTACAGGTATACACTTGTGCTTTAATTCCCTTAATTTTCAAAGTATTTATGAACATACTTCTTAAAATGTTTCCCATTTTAAAATGGAAAGCAAGGGACATTTAAATAGATGCCTGCCCACAATACAGGTGTTTAGCCCTTAAAAATAAAAGGGGGGGGGTAAAATTAGGAGTTTTTAAAATAGCTTAGAAATGTACAAAAATTTATAAAGCCTATGGACAGAATCAAGTTCCTTTCTAAATGGGTCCCAGTTATTATGCTCCGAAAATGAAATTTGTTCTTATAAACACTGTTAATGCTGTTTTCTCCACCAAAATTTGCCACATGCAATGTAATTACCTGGTAAATAAATACATGGAGTAGGCCATACTTGACATGCCTTGCCCATGCTGCACAATCTCATTCTCCTGATCCTCCCATTTCTCTGTCTCAGAATCCACATCAGATGTTAGCAGATGCAATTCTAATCCAAGTTTTGCAATTTTTGCCTGTTCCTGTAAATGGTAACCATATTTATGGCACTTAAGAACATATTCCTCAGACAAGATAAAAATATGAAAGGAATTTTTTACTAAAATGATGGCATCTTACCTCAGTATCTAGTTTGACTGGCTTTAATGCTTTCAGATTTGCATTATGCTTCTGTTTCAAACAAAAAATAATATTTTTAAATAAAAGGAACTGGTAATCATTTTACTAGCAAATCTTAAAGAGGTAGCTCTATATTCAGAGAAAGATTTTTCAGAAGAGTTCCAGAGGTTCAAACAAACTTCTGAGGAGGAACTGAGAACCTGTTCTGATCTGTCTGTCCTCAAATGGCAGGTGCAGATGCCCTGAAATTGCAGGGGAAAGACCTCTTCCACAGTTGTCAGGCTCCAGTTCCTAATGTAATACAGTATCTTCCCTTTACCCTGTAAATCCTCAATAATACTCAGGACTAAACAGTCTTAAGCAAGTCCTCCTGCACTGATTTTTCTGTTATTGATGGTACTGATACAACAAGGATGCTGATTTGGCTAAAAGCAAGCTGATACAGCCCATTATTCTCTGTCACTCTGGGGAAGCAGCTGTAAACAAATACTGACACTGTGCGCTTTTAATGGGTTTCCTTATTTTATTTAAGTCATGAACTATCCAAAATATCAGTCTGGCTGCAAGCCAAATATTACCTCACATTAAACAGTAATTAGTGGTACCGATGTGAGTGGACTACCTGGTAAGGCAGTGCTTGCCAACTGCATGACACACTGAGGCAGTAATTTATCATTTATTTCATAATTATTTGCTGTTCTTGGCATTAATTTCTTGTGCTGGTGCTGCCACTGTGCAAAAACAGCAAAACCACCACAAGTGGGAGGCACAGTCCACATTTAGAAACCATTGGAGTGCAGAGGAATAGCACAAAGCTGGTGTCATAACTTGGAGAAGTGTGAGGCACAGGAGGAAGCTGGATAATCTCAGTGCCCAACTGAGAGCCTTGTCTGAGGTTCTCAAAAACTCTGACAAAAACCTGCTGCTATTCATTAGTGGGAGTACTTGGGCAAATTAGGCTCAGTAATTCCTGCAGGAGAAAAATAACCAAGAAACAACACTGCTCATTGTGAACGGCATCAGAAATGAGATTAAGGTGCCATCTCCATTTCTCACTTTAAGAATCTGAGCAAAAGTACTAATACTGAAGTTTGTAGTGCAATTTGGTGCTCAGTTTAGCTTTCTGCCATTTCTCTTTTCCCATCCAAAAATGTTTAAATATTCTGAATCTTATGAATGTCTTATGAATCTTATGAATGTTATGAATGCAGATTAGACACTGCAATTCTGCCTATGTATTAGAAATGCTAATCTCATATTGAAACATTTAGCACAAAGGACTGATACTCCCAATTGTGATTTGACTATACTGCATATTAGAAATGCAATTTCAGAAATGCTGTTTTTAAGGCAGTGTCTTAAAAGAAGAAATTAAGACAAAACCAAACTGGATTTGTTTGTAAGCACAAACTTTGGTCTAGAAGGTATGGAAAATATTTTACCTGCAGAATGAAGGGTATTCAAGAAAAACGGCACTGGTTACAACAAATAAGTTTTTCCATTCACAAATAACTGAAGAAAGCTCAGAATGTTTTTGCAATTTTCTCCACTCTAGTGTTCATTTGCATTATTTGAATAGTACTATTGTTAAAAGTCAGATCAGTAGACACATTATTCTGCTTTTAAAACATGATTAGACACTTAAAACTATAGAGAAAAATATGCATGAAGTACACCCATGAATCATCACTGCTGCTCTGGTCCTCAACTAAAGCATGGTCTAGGGTGCCCCTCTTTAGTAGCAAACAGCAATTAAACAGATGTAACAAAATGTGTGATCTAATTAGATTGGCAGGAACACTGTGGCCTCTGTGCAGGGACAGTGTGGGCGTCCACCAGGCACAGCAGATCTGTGGTGGCAGTAGTGGGAAGAGAGGAGCAGCACCAGGAAGAGAGGCAGCTCCAAAGCTCAGAGCATCAGCTAGGCAAAGAAATTACTCTGTGAAGAAACTCTGGTGTCCTGAGGATGCAATTTGAATTTTCTGTCTACTTTCAAACTGTGCATTTGTAACTCCCCACAATGGTATCTTAAAAAACTCAAAATGAAGGCAGCAACCTTTCAAACAATAACAAAGCAGAACTGTTTAAATGCTGACCACAAAATTTTTATTGAAATATTTTTAAAAACATGTGAACCCATAAGTGGGACTCTGACTGCAAACATTTAATCTCTAAATTATGAAGCTACATGTCTTAGTCAAACTGGTCAGGGACAGAAACCCTATCCAAAGTTTCAATATTTCATTCCATAACTGTGAAATTTACCCATGCATGTGCAGCTTAATGTATTCTATTTAAATCTGTAGATTGGATTTATAAAACTTCTTTAAAAATACTGAATTTATAAAGCTTTTCTCTTTTCATTAAGGATCAGAAGTTGTATTGTGTTTGAAGCCGTAGAACCGCCCAACAGAAGACATGGAGACAGAGAACCATTTCAAACCCAAATTCCTCAACAGTAAGGTTAAGGAAAGAAAGCAAGGAGAGAAAGAAACAAGCTAGAATTTGCTGTATCTTTTGAGACCATTCTTTCCCTTTTTCCTTGGAAAAGATCTAGTTCATAGCAATTGGATCAAATTACTGATTACATGACACTTACAAGGTTTAGGAGGCTTCCTAACACACAGACACTCTCAGAAACAGTGCAATATCAATTATAATCAACTAAGGGTGTTAAATACCTCACACTTAAAAACTGGGTATTTGGTGTAACTTTTTTCTCTACATTAAACACACTTAAGACCAAAGAAGGAAACAAGAACCCATTATTTAAAGAGGCTACAACAGGCTTGACCATGAACCCTTGTTCCAAATAGGTTAACTCTCAGACTACAATGTTAAATCTTGGTAGTATGATTTTTTTTTCTTTTAGTTTTCACTATATTGCAGCATATTCCTACTGTTTTAATGGCAACAATGCACTTTTTTATTATATAGCATGACAGTAGAGTACATGGTAAAAAATAATGAACAGGAATTAAAGTTTATGTACAATCAAAGTGATTAAAGCACATTACATAGCTAGTTACATTGGTCTTCAGTCTGTTTATTATTCATTTAATAAATTGACAAACGTTGATATTTTACTGTCAGCCATCCAGTCAGGATGCATGTTACCAGTTACCAAGATATTGTTATGTCCCCATCAAGCTGTGACAGGGAAAGAAGTCAAACAGAGAACAGCAGATACAAAGTAAACACAACAAACCCAAAAGCAACTTACCCCTGGTCTGGGCAGTGATAGGTAGACACGCTTCTCTCCTATGAAGAACACACAGGTTTATACCAAAATTTGTATGCAGATTTTAATCAGTGGGATCAAATGCCTTACTTCCTTAAACTGCAGTACTATAAAAGCAAATTACTTACCTGTAATTCCTCCTCTCTGAATACTGAAGAAGATCCTCTGTCTCATGCTTTCAGAGACAGGCCAAGAGCTCTGTATTGCTCAGATTTTAGCAACTGGCAATTAAGAAAGCTCTCAACATTTCCCTCATAATATTTCTAGTCCCCTACATATTTCACATTTTCATTTCATATTTTAAGTAAAGCAACTCTCTCCAATGACTCACTAGCTATATGCACTTATTTTGTCACAAAATACAGAACACAAAATTGTAGCTCCATGTATGACTTTTCTTGGCATGGGTTGAATAGTCTGAAATTTGGAGCAGACAATGCCACTAGTGAGAAATACCTAGGCAGGTTTTCCTAAGTAACGCAAATAAAACTCTCATGTTGTACTGTACTATACATATCCCATGAGTGCTATATTTTATAAAGAAGGAAGTTCTACAGCATTTTACACACTTATTGAATTGTTTCTTGTATTGCCAGGAGCCTACAATATTCCAAGTCTGAGCAAAACAAATTAAGAAAGAAAAAACCCTTTTTGGGTGTTACCTGAAAGTGGATAAGAAGACTTTATTTTCAAGAAGAAACAGTGCCTGGGCTAACAGCCTAAGATTAGAGTTCCAATTACCAGAAGACATAACAGTTTATTATCCTGAACAGATTCAGGAAAGGAAAGTCTGGTAAACCAAATTAAAATAAGTAAAAACCTTGAGAGCTATAAGTGCTACAAACCTTATAAGCTAAAAACCGTAGGAAATTGATACTACCAAAAGCCTCAATGTTTTTTTGAAACAATCAAAAAAACTCCACCCCACCAAGTAAAACCCAAGGGCTACTACAATGGATGTCAGTACAGGTTTACATAGAGAGGATGCATTGCAACAAAAGACAAGCAACAAACCTCTCTGCAATTGCTAATTCCTCCTCTTGTATCAGCTCCTAGAGAGTCCTCAGAAGACAGTTCTTCTGTGCATTGAGGATTTTTTGAAAGCATGCCCTTTATCTCCTGACACAACAGGAAGACCATAATCTCTGTGTCTAGGCAACTGACTCCTAAAATTTTAGGACAAGGGTCCTTCAACCCTCCTGAAAAATACGAAAAATGGAACCTTTGTTTCTAAGATCACCTTTTCCTTCCCCTGCACAGTTTTGCAAGAAATGAATGAGCTAACAGGGCAAAAATGGCACAATTTTTTTTTTTCCCAGAATGTAGAGTTATTTGGATATTAACTGCCCAAACATGTATCCAAGCAAGATTTCTCCCTAAAGACTGATACAGATTATGAAAAGTCATTAACAACATCCTATATATCAAAACATCAGCTAAAGGGCATCTAAGACATACCAAGAACAAAAGTGAACTTCCGATTTTAAATGCTGCAGCATAAAAGATCTTCTTGGAGTTACGTAAAAACTTTTTGTGCCTTGTTAAGAAGTTCAAACACAAAAAGCTTTGACATGAGAAATGGAATAAAAATGCTCACTGCAAGGACACAGTACTCGCACACACAAGGCAGGCATTCAGAATTATGGAAACCAAAAATAAAAATTGCCTTTGCTCTTCTAGTAATTCCCATTATTTGGCTTAGCAAGGTTTAGTTGCTCACCATATTCTAAAAGAAGAAAAATCTAACTATTTACTTCTTTGAAGATTTTAAAAATCCCTAAAGACCACAAAATACTCACACAAAAAACACACTTCACTGGACACACAGATACCAAACTTCTCAAAAGAGAGGATCAACTCAGGTCAGAGATAATCCTACTTAATCAGAAAATACTTAATCCCATCATTGTAATCACAGAACTTTTATTTTATTCCATCAACAGAATATACACCTATAATTTTTTAGGTATTTAATTTCCTTAATTTGTGTGTCAGATCTTTACTCTTATATCAAGGGGCTTTTTTCACCAGATGATGGTCTTCCTTTTTTTTTTTTTTTTTTTGACTCTGCCTTTGTTTTTCCTAATGTGTTTTCTTAATTTTTTTTCACTTAAAATTAACTTTTATTGTTTAATTCTCTTTGTCTTCCAAATTCCTTGCTTTCTACTAGTTCCAATCCTGTTCCTCCCTCCATAATACCCCTATTTCAACTTCTAATTCCCACTTTTGATGTCACTTCCTCTCTGAGAGTATGGCAGCATGCCTGCTTCACTCTTCTTTCTAGAATTTGAGCTTCCTAATTCTGAAATTCTGATCTGTATCACCCATTCACGCCCTACAGCCCTTCAAAAACCTCATGGTCATTTAACTCCTCTCAAATCAAGTGGGCAAAACATAAGAGGAGGGCAAAAAAAAATATGTAATCTTCAGAAACCATTCTCTCACTTCTGACCCAAGTTACAAGGGCACAAATCAGAGGATTATTTATTTACATTCTTCTCCGCCATGTTCAAACCAAAACATTAGAAAAAAGGGACTGGCTGACATCCAGCAGCTTGGATTGTTGAAAGGTGCTTTTGTAAGGTGGTTCATCTCAAAGTGCCAAGAGCCTCAGAGTTAAGCATCAATGGAAGCAAATTAACAATCCCTCTGTGGGCAGAATCAAACTTCCCATGCCTGGCAGGAGCCACCCTCTCAAGGAACCTTTCACCCTCCCCATTCCAGCCTGGACACACCAACAACGTGGATAATGGGCCTCCTCACCTCTGGATTAGAAAGTGGTTTAGGATTGAGCAAAAGAAGGACAACTCTACCTTGCTGTACAGCTCTGCACAGCACAGGAATATTTCCAAAATACAAATGAGGATTACTGGGCTGTGGTATGCTCATCAACCTCACCCACCCCATGGTACCTGTGAATCCTGCTCCCCTAGAGAAGCCCTTTTTAATTTGGGCATGTTCTGGTATAATTTCACTAAAGTTGAGTAAAGTATTGCTTTACTCACTTTCAAGCTAAATCCAGCTCCTTCCATGTGCATTTGGAACCTCAGCATGAGAAAAACCTCATTTCATGTTATGAAAAAAAAAACCAACAACCCACTGGATAAGGAGCTATGCAATTGCTCATAAAAATAAAGAAATGAGTATAAATAATGTGAATCTAGTGTAATCAGAAAAATGCTTCTTTTATTTGATGTGTCCAGCACATTTAGTCACAATTCAATTTTTGCATCTTAAGCTGTATTCTGAACTCTCTAACAAAGCCAAACATTTAATTTGGTAGTACAAAAATACAAGTTTTTAAACTGAGGAGAAAAAAAAATATACCTCTTACTGTAATTCTATCTCTTGTTACATACAGTCACAATTTTACTAGGAATAAAGCACTTGATACATTTTAGTCTGTAAAATAAAGACACTTCTACCAACCTCAACGTTAAGACAAATATCATGAATTACAAGAAGAATAAAGTCTTATCAAATATTGTGAAACTCCATTGTGTTTGGAGGCAAAAGTTTTGTGAATGCCACTCCTAGAATCTCTGAGCAAGTAAATATGTTAGTTTCATTTATTTACTGGATCACCAGTTGTGTTTCCTTGGAGAAGGAAAATGTTGGAAGTGGCAAAGCAACTTCAGGGTATTTTCTGGTAGAAAAAAGGTGGGGGTATTTGGGTAAGATCCCCCCCCCCCCCCCTTTTCTTTTTTTTAATTACAAGAGTCACTCTCAAGTCCAACAAGAAAACAAGCAAACAAAACCAGATGAGCCCACAATACAGAGGAAAACATTGTAGAAGACAGGGGGATATAGGAGACCAAATTACTTCTAAGGACATAACTGGTTGCTACTATGAAACAATCCAGATTCAGATGAAAGACTCTTAACTAGGCTGGGCCATGTGACTAGGAAAATGGAGATTTCTTAACAGCGTTTTGGCAATACAAGATCTAATGCACCCAAGGCCACAGAGAGAGCACAAGCCATGGTTAGTATCTTACCAGTGGTGGTATCTGAACACTTTATGCTGAAAGAAAGACTGAGGAAATGAGAGACACTAACAGGAACACACTTGCGTGGTTATGCCAAACAAGAGAAATCTTTACTGCATCACTCACAATGGCCTGCCCCCTGCTCAGTAACACCTACCCATTCTCCTTTCCCTCCTTCAAGCAAGGACACTGGGTTGCCCTTGCGAAACGATGCTTTAAAGTGGAAAATACCTCTTATGGAAAACATGTTATCTGCAATCAGCAGCCCCAAGAGAAATTTATTAACTACAGAAGAGGCTGGGCATCTGACATCAAGAACAATTTGTTTGGAGAGCCAAGGATAAGCTTTGCTGTGGCTGCATGATTCTCATCCTATTATTTTTAAATACAGTGTTATCTATATATGTATGTATGCACACAGAGATAGATATATAAAAAGGTTATCATTCAACCTTGCTAGACCATTGCATGAATATGAAAAAAAATAAATCAGATACTGCATGATCAGCCCTAAAGATTCTGAACTTATTCTAATACATTAACAATAGCATAATAACACAATTGAGGTTTCATTTTATAAAATATTCTCTTTAAGTAAAGAGAGTGTGACCCTCGCTCCCAAAACAAACAAACAAAAAATCTGCTGAAAGTTAAAAGGCCCATGAACAGGCTCTCTGATTGCTGCACATATTTATGTGGTATTCCAGACCAAGGAGGAAGAACAGCTGGGATAACAATCATGGTTTTCTCAAAAGTCTCAAACTGCCAATAACCTGCAGTACACACCATTCTTGTAAACCCACTCAGAATTTCAACCTATGTTTTCTTCTCACAAGTCTTGAGGCTCAGGCCCACACTCATTCACCAACCAGTGGCAACAATTTAAGATATTACACTCCGTGATTGGTACTGTGCTCAAAATGCTGGCAGTAAAGAACTGCTTACACAAAAAAAATCAAGAACAGAAAGTTGAACTACAAAATAAAGCCTGAAAATGAAAAGAGGTCTCAATAGAAAGACGAAGTATTGTATCATTGATAAAGTGTCATCTAACCCGAATAAGGATTTACTTTTTCTGTATTTTGGATACAAAAAATTAAGTGCCCATATTTAGCTAAATCTAAGCTTTTGAACCTGAGCAATTTTCTTAAAAATACAAGACATTCAGTATTATGATATATTACATTCTATCTGTATGCAATTATACCTTAAAGACTGAAACAAACACGTAGCTCTAAGAAGTATGACAGGCTACACTAAAGACATAATCTGAAAGAAAATTATATGGTATAAAAATGAAAACCAAAATGCCTTCCATTTTAAAGGTAAATTACCCTACGCTAAAAGTAGACACAGATTTTTTTTTCCTTAAGATTGCAAGCTCTTCTTCTACATGTTGTACAAATACCAATAAACTTACCAACCAGAGAAAATATCCCAAGATTGTGCAGAGTCGTCAGAAATTCCATCCAGGAGAAAGGACAGCAGTTTAAAAATCAAATAACTACATTCACTACATTATGAAGTGAATACAAGGCAAGCTGACAGTATAGAATATATATGTATATATGTATTTTCCACAAATACAGGACACTATTTAAACATATCACAATTCAAGCTGTATCTTGACTGTCATGAATTGATGATATATCCTAGATAAAACAAAGGGTGGGTGAAAGTCTTATACCCCTTGTATCTGGACACTGCTGGCAAAGAGCTGTGTCTAGTACTATCATGTCCTTTGAACAGTTCCATTTGATTTTGGTAGAACTGATTCCAGTGCAGGAAATTAAACATAGCTAATCTTACATAAATCAGGCTTTTAATAATTGGCTGCTTTTATTTGAAAAAACCAGAAAGCAGCCTGACTTGACATCTATACAAACCAAATATTTGTGTATTACTACCTAGATCCTATGGGATGTGGAACTGTTTACTGCACTCCATTCTGAAGTAAACAGAATTTCCTAAATCACACTTAAAATTCTTAGATTTGAAGTTACATTTTTTTATTTCTACACAGCATTCTTACCTCTTCTTCCTTCAAACACATCGTTGATTTCTCTTAACAACAAAGACATGTCACTCAGTTGAGACTCCCAGGCCTCGCAGAACACCTCAAGATTTTCTTTTGCAATCTTGCTAGATGGATGTAATGCCAGGGTTTCTGCAGCAGAAATTATCTGGACAAAGAACAAAGCGTTTGCTATTGCAAGTCCTAGTACACAGTGTTCCACTTGAATTCACAAATGCCTCCACAGGCAAGACACAAAATTAAACTGCTACTATTACATCTCTGTAGTGTATTCATCTGACATTTGCAGGCTTGATGATCTTTCTTGTGTGCTCTTTTAGCTACCACCCAGCATTAGAACAAAATTCCTTCTCAGAAATGAATGCTTTGAACAGGTAAACATTAGGTCTCCTAAAAATTCACACAAGTAATTTTTGATTTATGTGTAGTAGAAGAGGCCAGTTAAAAGCTGAACATACCTGTGGGCCAGTGACCTGAAAGGTATCTTCTGCATGTATGCAAGTAATCTCAAGGGGCTCAGTTCCAGAAATATGCCTCAATAAGCGACACATCTGAATTATTTGAAAAAAAAAATAGAATAGAAAAATAGAATACAGTGCATTTATTAGTACTGAGAAAAAGTGCACATACAAAAATATACACAAACACAAAGTTATTGATTATCCTTTCAAATATTTACTGGGGACTGCACAGCTGGGTGCTTCTCAGGGAGAATTAAACATAAAAATGGGGCTAAATCCTGACTTAAAAGATGTGGAAAACCACTGAAAGAAAGGAAAATCTTAATAACTAAATTAAAGTGAAACAAAAACAATTTCACATTTATGACTAAATAAAACTGAAGGTAAACACACACATATAGAACCTGGAAAATTTGTAGCATAAATAACTTTAGCAGAACAGGCTTATTCAGCAATTAGAAACTGTGTGGAAAATTTAGGCTTTCATCATCCAGGGGACTGAATTATCTTTGAGCAGATCAGTGTCAAATTAGTTTAGGGAAGTAATACTGTTTTTTTTTTTTTTTTTTTTAGGAAGATTAAGAGTGAACCTTGGGTCGAGAAGGAGCATGGAAGTTTTCAGATCAAAAGGAATTTGTAAGACAGAGACAGCATGTATGAAACTTATTCCACTGTCCATCATCAGACATGCTGTAAGGTCTCACATGCAAGCACTATTTAACCTTGTGGTTATGCCTAAAAAAAAAAAAATGAGCGTCTAACTGGAACACTAAATAGCCACAGATCAAGGGTACATTACAGCTGAACTTAAAAATTCAAAGCATTGTTCTTTCAATCCTGGAAGTTCAAGGAAGTGTTGCTTCTGCATGTTCTGCAGTTTTGGGAGGAATCCTTCAGCCCTGTATATCATAATTTGTAGAAATGAGTATTAGATACCATGCAAGTACAGCTGCTGGCATCAGTGTATTTCAGATTAAAGTGATCTATATTTGTATGTCTTCTGCTGGCATAGCTACCTCTGCTTGTCTGTGAGAGAGACTGCAACAAGGTAGCCATGGCTGACATCTTCTCCACAGACTGCTTTTTCACAAAGGAGGAAGATTTGCAGTGGCCCTCTTGACTAATCTTCAAAAAAATCAAACTCACTATGTTCAGAAACTTAACTGTGTTGCTCCTGCATTCTTGTATACCTGGATTCAGCTATTGCTGGATGCCTGCTGCTTTAAAGAAAGGGGTTATCATTTCCTCTTGGATCTAGAAACTTACTTTTTAATTAATATTTTAGGCCAAACATCTACACACAGATTGATTCTAGATCCATGAGGAGAATTAGGCACAAATGTAAATCCCTTCTACAACACTTGCACGCCTCAGTGACATCGCTGGCGTAGATCCTGACAAGAACAATACAAAATCCAACAGCATACTAGGAAAATAAAACAAAGTTACAAAAACACAGACAAAAGCCTTCCTAAAGGACAGATTGATGCAAATCCAGCCACTCATTTTCTAAGTGTCCTATACAATGAAAGCAGCTGTGAACTTACCTCAACAAGCTGTTCTTTCTGCTCTGATAGCTTGCAAGTATATTCTGCTACAGCTTCAAGATTTCCTTCTACTCCTGTGATTTTTAATGCTTTAAGAACCATATGATCTGTATGGTATTTCAGAAGATCTGCTGCCAGAGATGTTGCTGCACTGTGGAGCTTGAGTAGCATTAAAAGAAGAAGAGATAAACCATGGAATGAAAAAATGAAAAAAAATCTATCCAGTACCAAGTCAAACAAGCATAAGAGACAGATTAATTTTTTTAAGAAGCAAAAAATTTACTGCCATGAAAGCTCATACAGCTTGCTTATTATCTAGAGTTTTTATTTCTTCAGTTACTATTCAAAGAACAAAGATAAAATCCACCACAAAACCAAAAAAAAAAGCCAAAAAAACTCCCCCCACAAACAAGAAAAACCAACTCCAAAAGCAAATATGGGGAAAAACAAAAGACCAGCTGGGTAAAATGAGGCCATGAAGTTATCACATCCCTGCACTCTGATTATGTTACAGCTGGGGAAACACCAGGTGCACAAAACTGTGGGTCACCAAGTTCAGCATAAGCACAATGGCCATTCCACTTCTCTTTTAGAACACACATTGAAGGCACACAAAACTGAATTTATAATATGTTAGAAATTAGAATTATCAGTGACACAAAGAAAAGCTTGAATATATTCAGCTTGTGACACAGCCTTAGGGAAGTATAAAGCACATTTTTTACAAGGAGATACGTCTTGAAGAAGTCTCAAACAATCTCCCCACACTCCCAACAAGCAAGGAGAAGCTTCTCATTTAAACACATCCCTAAATCCAAACACACACTCAGAAATTGTGCTGTGAAGGACTCTGGTTGACAACAGCTACCAGTGACAGCTGCTGCTAGTTCTAGTAACTAGCCACTAGGTTACCTGTGCCCTGGAATCAGCCCCATCCAATGAACATTGGTAAAACCAAAATAGCAATCTCCTTAGAGACAGCAGAGTACACTGATAGGACTATTGTAAGTCTTGTAATACTGTAATACTTGTAATACTTTGCTAGACTACACTGAGTACAGAACAAACTTGGTGTTTAGGGTAAAGTATTTTTCTTGCTCTTATGAATGCAATGAGCTTGGAACTCACTCCATAGAGAAGAGTGTTTACTGGAATGATATGTTGAAATTTTTAATTCACTGGACACCATTTTTTACCCCTTTCCTCTGGCACTACTTCCTGTGCATCCAGAATTAAGTTCTTCTGGATTTGTTTTTTGATTTCACAAAAGACAAGACAACTGAATTATTGCCTCAAAAGCTGATGCAATTGTTTTTTAGAGCAGGAAAAACCAGCTATGACAACCTGTTATAAAGTATTTATATAACATTGCTCACATGGCATTAAAAATTAGCACAAATCACTAATCCCAGAAATGAAGTCAGCTCTGAAGAAAGGATATCTGAAAGGCTTGTAATGGTGGAGCAGGAACTGGCAAATCTCATTTATATGTAGTCTACATAGAGATCACCTTTTCATTAGAGATTCTTTTCATCCTGATCCAAAATAGAAATATACTTCTACTTAATGTTGTCTCTGATCATTAGCAGTAAAATCATCTCAAGAAAGGAATGAATTTAACTTCTGTTTCTTCCATAAAAAGACAGAGATGGGTGAGAACTACTTTAACAAGACTGTCTTTTATTCTCAGCCACTCAGGCTATCAAAAAACATTTTAATTAGAGTCACAATTTTGAATTTAATCAGTAGAAATCCTGGTGGCTGACCGATACACTGCAGCACCCCAAGTCATACTGACAGGACAGCCTTCAGCCATGTACAGAAGCATGGCCATTCTGGGATCAATTCAATCACTACACAGAGAACAACAAAAACAACATAATTCTCTGAACTTCCTTCTAAGAGCATGAATCCTTTCCTTCACAAAATATATTCCAGCCACCTGTGGCTTTATGATCTATGCAATTAAATAGTCACATCCTAATTTGACTGGGAACTCTTCCACCTCATTCAGCACCTGGGAGCAATGTTACTCAAAAAGGATAATCTCACAGGTAAAGCCCTGTGAGGTGCTCACATTCCAAAGTGAATGCCACTTTGGAAAAGTTCTGCTACCCATTTCCTCCATAATGGTGACCAAATTACAAACCAGCACATAATCAAAGTGCAAAAATTATGTATCCTCCACTTTCTGGAGCCCAACACTCTGCCTGACAGCAGAAGGGCAACTGAACTGAAACAGATTGAAAGCACTGTTCTAATCTTCAGGACAGCTGCAGGAACTATAGTCCAGAAGACAAAATTTCTCATTTTGCCTATGGTGAAAAAGGGGACCATGATTTTTTCAGCAGTTGAGATTTTCCAGTTACAGCAGCTGACAGCTCAGCCTAAGCAAGTTCACCACACTTCTCTAACATCTTTGCACTGCTCTGTGTTGAAACTCTCACTGTTCTTAATCTTCATTTCTCCATCTGTTTAAAAGAACAGCAATTTGAAGTAGTTGAAAAGATAGCTGAATGATGTGCAAATATTTAGGAAGCTGCCAGAAACCAGATTATGTATTTGCTTCAATTCTGTGGAACAGACAAGGCAGCAATGCTATCCTTAATAGGAAAAGTGAACACCCTGAGCAGGAAGTGCAGTCCATCCCATGTACCAAATGAGGCAGCTATTCCACGTGTGCATGCAAGCTGACCTCAGCACACTTGTACTTAGGAAAAGAATAATGATTTACCACAGACAAACAGCTGCCAACTGCTGAGAAAAAAAAGCCTTGACTATAAGGCATTGTCACAACATATTTCTGCTAAGGAAATCAATAGGACAGGTTAAATAAACTGCAAATGTAATTTATTAGTTTAGGCACACACCAGAAGAAAATGTATTTACAAACAGTAATGTATGCATTCCCAAGGGAAGTTTGCCTTTACATTTAAAATAATGATTACATACATAGTACTTACTTCCAAACACTTCTTTTTTGTTGGTTAGCAATGCAGCCAACAGATTTCTACTCAGTAAGGATAAAGATGATGAAGCTAGCTCCATGATGTAATTCTCATTTAGTTACTCTTGTCTATAAACAAACAGCAGTCTTCTTGGGTACAAGATCCCATTTTACAACTTCACATATAAAAAGTAAGAAATTCAAGCTTTTATTTACCATATCTTGCTTAAGCTGCAAGATACTTACCTCTCTTTTAAGATCATTCATGCACTGGCACATTTTTAAAATGGCTACCTCCAAGTCTTCCATGAGATCCTTTGTCTTTTGGTTTTGCTACAAACCAAAGAAAGAAACCAACAAGACATTACACAAAAAAAATCCAGCAAACCCCATCTTCACATCATATGTCATTAGATCAAGAAGCTTTAGAAGACAGCCTGTTCTTTCTAGATGAAATACTTTCACTTGTGCTGCCTGTGTATATTCTACTTGAAAAATTCTTTTATAGAATTTTTATAGAAAAAATTCTTTTATTTATCACCAAATTCAATCTCAAACCAATAGCAATGCAATCTGATTGACTGCTTGTGTTCAACAGGAATTTATTTCTAAATCTCATTGAGCTTTTTTCAGGAAAAAGGTTTCCTTGACATCTGCCAGTAATCTTCTACCTGACCATCCTAAAGTAAAACAAGCATTTAAGGCAATTTTTTTTAATATAAACACCCTTTTAATATAAAGTGGTACCTAAAATGTTATACCAAATGTTGCATATTGAATTATAAAATGGTTCTTCAGAACATTCACTTTGCAATGAAGCCATTGAGGTGAAACCAAAAATCCAACTCAGTGAGCTGTTACTATTTTTTCTGCTACTGTGTCTTTAGTCACAACTAGGCTGGGTTATTTATTAATGAAAATACTTAATGCATAAGCACATGTGCATGCCCAAGTATTTTCACAGATCATATACATGCATAATCTTGTACTAGGCTCTCATTTCTATCTCTTGAAATGTAGCCTGTAAATTATTTAGAGGTGATTATTTTCCACCAGTAATAGAGCTTAGAAATAACCAAGTGTCCTAATTTTGGCTGGGATAGAATTAATTTTCTTCATAAACGTGGCACGCTGCTACTTTAGATTTGTGATAAAAGGAGTGCTGACATCATGGTGTTAGTTATTGCTGAGCAGTGTTTGCACAGCTGCCTACCAGGGGTAACCACCAACACCAAGCTACACCAACACACAGGTTTAGCTCCTACAGTTAAAGGGAGTCTATGCAATTAATATTCTGTATGTGTCTTGTTTGTCATAACAATATTCTGTATTATCAGTAAGATTTATGTGCCCTTCAAACTACACTTCTGCATTAAAAACATCTGACTGCAGTACCCCATTCAAAGAGGAAAAAATGAAGAAAAATGCTTTCTCATAAGAAATACACTCAGTTAAGTAAATATCCTATACCAGGACACATCTGCCATATTTCAGTGTTGATAAGACTTTGTGCTATACATATCCCCAGGAGCAAGACTGAAAGCAAGTCAGCATCAAAACCAGAAGCTGCACTTTCCATCTCTTCTTTCGCTTCCCCTTTTGCCTGTATCTTCTATCATTTTCAAGGAACAAGTAAGATAAATGATAGCAGCAGGCTTAACATGCTTCTCTAAAAGCTACCAGCATTTAAATCATGTAAAAAAGGACAAGCAAAAATAGCCTGTTTTATTGTTTCTCTTCTCTCTCCATAATATGAAAAAACTACTCTTTTTTTTTTACAATGTTTCCTTTTCCAATTGTTTAACCATTTCCAATATTCTGTTGAAAACCAGAAAGACAACCATGGTCACTGCTATGGGATCAAGACAATGGAAATATCTGAACTACTCCACCAAAAGACTTCACTGTTTAAGACTGTGCAATGATACTTCTGTTTACTGCCTTGTTTCCACTCACATTTTCACTAAAGTTAATCTACTAACATCAGTAGCTTAATTTAGCCATCAAAGAATCAATGAAGCAATACCCACTATGGTAGGGGAGGACAGAACATATGGAAGCTGCAGAAGCACAGAACAAACTGTAGCTTCCTTGATCAGCTCCCACTGTGAGGAATACACTCAGTTCTCTCTTCCTAGACTAGAAGAAAGACTGCACTCAAAATTTCTTTTCAAAGTAGAGGTGAAAAGATTTACTTTGCTAAAAAGCTCTTACAGCTTGCATCCACACTGAAACCAGCTGCTCTAGTTCCATTTTAGCCTGTTTAGACAGCTCCAAAATGTGTTCTCTGTGCTCATGACTGGTATAGGCAGAGTCTGTGAAGTCTTCTGTATGTTCCAGGATAACTTCCAGCATTGTTGAAAGGTTCTCTTTTGAGAGAAAATAAAGATTCTCACGGAGACCTTCCACCTTATTCTGAAAAAGAAGCACATCATTTCCTTGAGAATTTACGTAATTTAGTTGTGACGCAAATGCAGAAAGCACATCCATCATTTTACATTTTATTTTTTTCCTTAGCGCTTTTTAAAATTATTCCTTTATTTTCGAAGTAATTCAACAATTTGCTTGTGTCCAGACCTGCAGTTTGGGGTTTGGGATGTTTTTTTTTTTTAAAGTGATTATGCAATCAGCAGTTTACTCGCCCCTTATCAGGAATAACAGCAAATACATCATTGTTCTGCTGCTGTCAATAAAAAGTTTCTAAGTTCAGTAAGTTTCAGAAACTAAATATGCGTTCCAATTTTGTTTGATCCTTCCACATCCATGTAATCCATTTTGAGTAGTTTCCTAAAAATGTGTATGCAGCAAATTTAATACTTTGGGGCACTCTCAAAGAATTCGAGTTTAAATTTAAAGAGGGGAAATAGATAAACAAATAATTTTAATCAAAGTGACAGGCTCAAAAGCAGTAAGCCATGGTTGCTCATTAACTGTTCTTAATGGAGTATGAAATTTAGAAAAGCCTTTATGAGGAAAAAAGTCCACTGAGTTACAGCATACAACTTCAATTCAGAACATTTCTTTTGAATAACAGTTTGCTCTTTGAAATGTTTGTATTAATATTTTTGTGTGCAGTTTTAAAAACACTAACAGTTTCAAAGCAAGAATTCTTAACAACTATTTTAATGAAGGTCTGATCAGATCCTGATAATTCAGTTTATTAATTGTCAGTGAATCACCTCAACAAAATATTAGTTTTGAATGTACACTGATTCAGAAGGAGAGGTGTATTTTGACAATGACAATTAAATTATAGTCAACTCTTGACAGATTCTTTAATACTGTGGGACAGTTATTTAAGTCAATGCTGCTGAAGAGATGTAGCTCCATGATCTCAAATCTAAACCCACTTTCCCCCCCCTCCCCCAAATCCTACTTAAGAGGTACTTTATTGGCTGTAGAAAACAATACTATTTCTACTCGTACCTTGAATTCTTTGATGCCAGAATATATGCTGATGGGGGCCATTTCATTTTCTCCATTTGGTCTAGAGTCAGTTACAATTTCTATCACCTGTTCCAAAGCTAGTCTCATCCGATGAAAAACTCCATCTTTGTTAATACGAGCAGATTCACAGTCTGGATGCCTTAGACAAGTCTTTTTAAAGAAAGTAGAGTAACTTTATGAAAGAGTATATGCAGTATATTGAAAAGAATGTTTCCTCATAAGGCAAGTCTAAAGAATGTGTTTAAAGTGACATGAATTCTTTCTGCTTAACTACTGTTAAATTGAATTCACACTCAGAATATCAAGATTTTCTTTCCTCATTCTTTACACTTTTACCCTTCTTTAGCACGAAATCTAAAGTGAGGCTGAGAGAGGACAGCCAGCTCTCCTGGCAGATGGCATGCTTTGTGATTTAGCCAAGTTGTGTAAGGGTGCACAAATTCACTCACTTTTGAAGCAGTCAGGAGCATCATAGTGCACTTCTCAAGAACAGCCCTAGAAGCTGCCATTCTAGCCTTTTTCTTCTCATCCTTCAAATCCTAGACACAAAAAGGAAAAAAAGAAAAAAAAAAAAGGCCCAAACATTACATAGTACCTAAAATATTAACTGCTTGTTAGACTGGAAAAAGGAAACTCTCTTGCAGGTGAATGAGTTGTGAGAAAGCTTTCTAATTTCTGACAACTGCTATTTTCAGCCTAACTCATGATCTAGAACTTACTTTTCAGACAGATTTTAAATTATGCATTTATTCTTGGCTCTATTCAATTCAGATTTCAAAGAAGGAAGATCTCCAAGATACGGAGCATGTTATGTAAACTGTTGTTAATTTTGATACCTTTATCATAAAGCATTATTCAAAAAACAGAAAAATGAGGTGAAAAGAATAGCTGACAAGAAATATTTTCTGAAATGGAGGGGAGGATAAGGTAGAAACAGAGAACACCTGGTTTTCATTGTACTGCAGTGGAGGAAAAGTAAACTGAATTTTTTTCTACTTGAGTGTTATATTTGCTACACGTCAGTAACAAAAAAAAGCCTTAATAGGCTGAAAAAGCAATTCCTCAGTATTTCTCTGCTTTGGGTACAGAAACTTATCAAGAACTTTCCAGGGAAAGACGGATACACCTGAAAAACTGAACTATATCTCCAGCAAAGTTCATCAAAACAGAAGAATTTAGATTCCAAACCAGGATGTGGGGGAAGAAAGCTACAACTACGATCTTCTCACTGCTCACAAGACAGCTGAGTGCTGAGTCTCAAACGGGCACCTGAATGGACTGGCTGAAGGCTTACCGGACGTAATTAACCCCAGTATACCCTAGATTAACAAAAACACCCAGATAAATCCCAGCAGCAGTCTGTTTTGACATTTTTATAAAGTTTCTGTTTAGCAACTACAGAAAACCTTTAAGATCAAACTCACATTAAAAACCAAACCATCAAATCGACTAAACAAGTAAACAGTTAATTTCTGAAATTCTGACATTACACTCTGATAAAGCTGATGGCACTCAAGAATTTATGGCACACTTAAAAATTCTATGAGGGATGTTTCCTCCCCATGAAACAAGTAGTGCCACACAGCAGTCTACACATTGTAAACTGAGCATATCATGAAAGTCCTGACACAACTGAAAAAGTGGTAATGTTGCACTCTTTCCAAAACAGCTAAGTAGGCGAGGAGGGGAGAGCAGAAGACCACACTGACAATTCAACATAGTTGAAAAGACTACCATGGCTTGTAGTAGTTTAAAATGCATGTTTCCCTTTCCCTGCTTCAGGGAAAAAATACTTCAGGGGAAAAAAGGAGAGCTCACTTCTAAGTAGGTATTTCCTTAAATTTTAAGTAGCTTTCCCAGTAATGGTTCTTTAACACCAAGCATGCACTCATTAACAGTAAAAGGAAATACATGATGTTAGCCAGTTTGTTTCTCCAAACTGAATTCTGAATTTTGCTGGATATCAGGGACTCTGTATATTTATATCAAACCCTGGTTTAGCTCTGAACAGAGGATTGGATTATCAAGGGAAAGCAATTAGAGCTCACAGCAGAAGTCTTAAGCCTCAGAAAACCCTTAAATTTACACAGAAGTAGTGGGAAAAAAGCTTCCACTATGAATGAAAGGCTTTGAAAGTGTAGCTGCATGTGAGAACTAAAACTCATTGCCCTAACATAAGAAGGTTTTGACCTAAACCTAGAAAAATAATCATAATAATAATAAACCAAACTCTAAGAAGCCACCAGATGCTTATTAGCATCCGCCTGGAGTTTTCTAATACAATGACGTCCTTCCACTACATGCAAATACCAAATATTTCTGTCAAGTAACAACAAGTAAACCCCCCTTCCAGAGTAATGAGCCAGAAAAGTCAGAGCCAAAAGACAGTGACTGAAGCCAAAAGACAATGCAAATAACACACACCCATGAAAGATATGCAGGGCAAACAATGCAGCCATATTTCTCAGGCTGAGCTTTAAAATCAAAAGACGTGTTTTGGGTGGAGCAAGGAGAGGGCAGGCTCCAGAGACAGGACACCAGTAATTGTTTTGTTTTCTTTTATCATCCCAGAAGAACCCATACCTTCCTGATAATAAGATGAAGATGATACTGTGCAACATCTCTCACTTACATTTTGTCGATCTCCAGTTAAATGGGCAAACTCCACCATTTCATTTCCAAACTGGCTGAATATTTGTACAAACTCCTGGAAACTACTGACTTTTTCTAGTTGGTCCATTGTTGCAAGAACCTGTAAGACAAGGGAAAATACGGTAGATTATCAAGATGCTGAACAAAAACCATTATCATTGAACTAGGGGTACTATTATTTACATACACTTCTAAGTTGTGTAGTTTAAAACGTACCTATTTTGTTACTATTTAAGCATTAATAACTCAACAGCCAGAAATCAAATGTAAGTTAATTATCATGCCGTATTCAAAGTGAGTCGTTTGTTGTTGGCCCTCAAAAAACATTTTCCTCAAAAAAAAAGTAAAATAATACTGTGAATACGCCCCACAGAATTAAGAGAAAGAGTATTAATGGATTCAGCTTCCAGATTCAGGAAAAAGTGTGGTTCTAAATTTAATATGTAAACAGTAACAAGTGCAGATTATATCCCTGTGTTACACCCCTGTGGTGTAACTCTACATTTCAGATGCCTAACTTTTAAAGTCTAGAAAGTCACAGTTGCACAGACGTATTTCAGTGACTCTGTATATTAAAAGGAAAGCAAGAGAATGAAACAAAACTGAACAAAAAATTAGAAATAAGTGAATACATAGTTTCATACTTGCCATAACAGCCTACTCTAACTCTGGAGACTTTTTTGAGTTGCATATAAAATAACTAAATATACACAAGTTGCATCAAGCTCTTACTCAAGATACATTAAAGCATGTAAAATCAGCATTTTTTTTAGCATTCAGCAAAGACTATCATGGAGCTTATAAATAACTTATTACTGAAGGCATCCTTTGAAGTCACTACATTATGGATTATAACAGAAATTAATATCTGCTTTTTTCAGGTTAGACATATACTTGCTAATCTCAAAGTGATCTTTCAAATCCACTGTCTTCAGAAAGGAAAACACTCAAAGCAGTTCTGTACTGTCTTTCAGACTGGAGATAAGATACCACATGAAAATTTAACAGACTGTACCTGAACCTGAAAGGGAGAAACTTCAACTGATTTTTCCTCTTCTCTGCCAAAAGTATCTTCCCCTCAACTAGAAAAGCAGTGTACACACCTGATTACGATAAAGTCCCCCTTCCCTGCAACCCTGGCAAACTCTCCTAGAAGCACCCATTTGTTTGTGGCAGAGCAGCTGCTCAATCTCAGTTGTAACCTAAGTAAAGCAATTGGCCCAATAAACCCTGCAACTGCTGTGGAACTCGTGGCTTTATCAAGCAATATTAGACTGCAGCATCTGTTTGAGTATATTATGTTGGGCAGCCAGTTCCACAAGGGCTGCAGAAACAAGGAGTTTTCCTGATTGAGGTGTTGATGCATGAGAAAGGCTGGAGCACGAAGGACTTGGAAGGAAGATGCATAAAGATGTGAAAATAGCAGTATGAGAGTGGAAGGAGAGAACCACAGGACTGGGAAAGTGAGGATACAGAAAAATAAATGTGGATAAAAAAGGAAAACATACAAGCTAAGGTCCAACTTTCTCTTTTAAGAATAGAAGAAACAAAACATTAATGATGCTCAAACATTCTAGGTTTAAGCAAATATAGTACTTTTTGAGTATGACCTTGGTTGCAAACAACTCTGTTACAGTTTTCTGTGTTTCTCTCATGACAAATTTTTTGTCAAATAAAAATTTCAGTGAAAGCACACACTTTTCCATTACATTGAATAATTTTAGACATCTCAGGCAGAGCTGACATTCTGAAAAACTGTATAGACAGCTCTAAATTTGTCTCAAGCTTATTCAAGATGCTGATACAATGGAAAATACCTGTGGTGTCTTCGTAAGTTTTTGTTTTAAAACTTTTTCAACAAGAAACATGCAAATAGTAATGAAGACATACACTTTTAAATTAAAAGGTGAAAAAAATGTAAAAAAATGCAAGGCTTTAAGCTCTTATTAACATCTAAATTAGCACTAGGTACTGCACAGCTACTGCTGCAGGATGAATGTCGCCTCGCAGACAGCAGTCATAGGCTGACATCACTTCAGGGCACATCCATATTTTGATCCAAAATGAACAGTGCACAACTCCCCCACTATCTGTCACTTCCCTGCTTATTGTTCTGGCTCTCCTAAACTGACTGGTGACAGTATGTGGAGCAAAACCTTAAGCTCACTGATGCAGTGACTAAGTCTGATGGACAATGAAACTGATTTTGTAAGGTAGGAAAGATGTGGGCAGGTATGGAAGAAAATGTATGCAATCCAAGAACACAAGGACAGCATATATGGTGCAAAGAATGCGGAAGCAGGAACAGGATCACTGGGGATCATCAGCCAGAAGCTGGATTCCTGAACATATCACCATTCTGGAAAATCTCAATCACTTCATTTGTCTGAGGGATTGGATGTCCAACCACTCATCTATTTTCCTATCCTTTGCCCTTGATTGAGTCTATTCACATGAGGAAGACTGTGACAATGGAAAAAAAAAAAAAAGGTGTTCAGAAATAGACAGGAAAAAAAAAAACCAAAACCAAAAACAAGCAAACAAAAACCAACCAAACCAAACCAAACCAACAACAAAAAACCCCAAACAACCACACAACCAAAAAAAAAAAAAAAAAGGCAATAGAAGTTCAACATTGGGCATTCAGTCTCTAAGATAAAAATGGAGCTGAGATCTTCTGGAACAGTGACACATTTCAAGAAGCCAGAATCTTCTCCAGTTGGCAGTACTGATGATCCTCTTCCTAACTTTCCATCCTCTTTGCCATATTATACTACACCGTCTCAGAGTATTTGTGTGCACTTCTTAAATCCCTGTCCATATTATCTCTCTACTGCAGTGTCTCTTAGAGGAAGAACCTCCTTGCTATCCATCATAGCAGTGTCTGACACACTTTTCAGGAGTGTACTCTACAGAAATTAGGGCATATATAAATATTAGGCCTGTATAAGACATCATCATTTGTTTAATCTGGTCCTAGAGAAGTGAATTGCTCTACTGGTACCACAGACAAAATCAGACTTTCCCAAACATGTGCACTATGCACAGAAAGCAGAATGCAGTAAGACCCAGGAGATCACAAAGACCAGCTGTGTCCTGGGGAGCATCAGGCACAGCATCACCAGCTGGGCAAGGGAGGGGATTGTCCTGCTCTGCTCTGCACTGGGGCAGCCTCACCTCCAGTGCTGGGGGCAGTTCTGAGTGCCACACTGTAAGAGGGATTTTGAGCCATTAGAGAGTGTCCAGAGGAGGGCTGCAAAAATGACAAAGGGCCTTGAGGGGAAGCCACATGAGGAGAAGCTGAGGTCACTTGGTCTGTTCAGCCTGGAGAAGAAGAGACTGAGGGGAGACTTCATTGCAGTCACAACTTCCTTGTGAGGGGAAGAGGAGGGGCAGGCACTGATCTCTTCTCTGTGACAGGACCAGTGAAAGGACCTGAGGAAATGGCCTGAACTTTTAACTGGGGGAGGTTAGATTGTGTGTCAGGAAAAGGTTCTTCACCTAGAGTATGTTTGGGCACAGGCTCCCCAGGGGAGTCACAGTAAAAGCCTGGCAGAGTTCAAGAAGCATTTGGACAGTGCTCTGAGACAAATGGTGTGACTCTTGGGGTGTCCTGTCCAGGGCCAGGAGCTGGACTTGGGTCCCTTCTAAATCAGGATACTTTTGGATTCTATGCCTATGGCAGAGTCAGATACACTTACTCTGGACTACTTGAAATTGCTTGAAATGCTTTCAAAATTAAATGCTGCACCTATGCTTACCATATTCACATTGGTGCATATATGACAATATTTTCATATATATTTAAAATTACCAGAAACCTAGCCCACTCCTGAAAGGACATATCCCTCCTTATCCTTTGATGATACATGCACAGTTGCTCCATAGCCTAAATCCACCACTTTTGTAAAGGTAAATTAATTAGGATTTACTGCACGGCTGTAGACAACAGCAGAAAAGCAGCAAAAGGTATTAAATGCCATTAAAAGACCATTCTGGTCTTCAGTAAAAAAAAAAAAGACCAAAGCTGCAAGGAACTTCAGCAAACTGATATTGATAAAACTGCTGTCAACTGAATCAACCACTGGGAGAAGAAATGAGCACAAAGACAGGAGATCGGTGCTGCCAAATCTAATGCCAGAGAGAAGCAGGTAATTTCACTGGTTTTGAATCCTGGACTGAACTAAGTGTCTTGGATCTAGGTGCTGCAAAATAGAGACTAGCAGGTCTGGAAAGTAAACTGGGACAAAGGAATAGAGGCAGCCTGAGGAGTTAAAAGTGGAAAGAGGGCCACTGCTCTGGATTACAAGCTCAAAATTAATGGAAAACTCCAAGCCTTATCAGGTTCTCATTTTTCAAACATAGGATTTTGCTATTTTTGTTTTAGCACACTGTGAAGGGAAAAATGGAAGAATATCCTACAGGCAAGAGAGTGAAGTCTGCACTGCATGAAATAGATTATATTTGAGGCGAAATGTGCCTTCATACATTATTTAAACCAACCAAGTAGTTTCATCCTAAGTTTCAAGACCTAAGTTAAACTGCACAAAAACCTTTTAATCGGTAAACCTCACTTCACATCGTACAGACTTTTATGTGCATTCCTCACAGCTTTTTGCTTAGATGCCATAATGCTCTCCCTTGTCTTGATCCTGACAGTACAAACATCCTGTCATTAGCAAGTAGAAGATTTATTGACCATTTTACCAACAGACACACTTTTCACTTCACAGCAAATTTAAAGTTAAAGCAGTAACACAGCATCTTCTCCAGCATAATAAGTGAATAAAGCAATTCACTTTGACATAAAATGACAAATCACTGAAAATTGCTATTTTAATCCTACTGACTTAGAACCCTTACCCTTTCAGATACCTGGTAAGTAAACATGTGCAAGACATTCATTTTTATCTCTTTATTTTATAATTCCTCTAGAGAAACAATGACAACATCACATTTACCACCATTCTTTTGCCCTGACTACAGGTATCAGTTAAACAAAACAGAAAAAAAAGCTACAATACCTTGTTCCTGGAAGTTATAATTTGCTTAATAACAATTCTGTCTGCTAACACCAGCACCTTTGTGACAGAAGAAAGCAACAGCCTTGCAGCTTTTACCACACCCGTTTTGTCCGTAAAGATTGTTATGTGGCTATCAGATTCCGGATGATCCAAGCTTGCCACATCTGTAAGTTGTGCAATGGTTTCACCTAAAAGGAAAAAAAAAAAATAAAGTGACTTTCCATACTTAGAAGAAAGATAGTGGGCTATTAAGCATTCTTAACTTTCACCTTTGAGGGATAAGACAATTTAAGACAACTCTTTATTTCACTTCACTTCCTTTGACTGACTGTTGGTGGCACCCTCTCCATATTTAAATGTGGATTACTATTCACTACTACTTTATTCTTCCATCCGTGACATTCACTAATTTTCTGACAGTAATCTACAGCTATTTGAGGGAGGGAGTGATGGGCAGAATTAGGGAGTGTGGAGGGAGAAAACAATCATGGGAGGCATTTTTCTGATTTTAATAGCAAAAGGCAAATCAGTGTCCACACTTGCAGCATCAATCCGCTGAAAGACTGGGATGCAGCAAGGAAGAAAGAACTACAAATTCCACTCCACTTTCCAAATTTCAATTAGGATTCCCATAACTTATGCATTTCCTATTCCTGTAGAAGTCTCCAGGCAAGAATAATAAAGAGATTCCAAACAGTAACTTTACAACTTAGAGGACTGAAGCATTACAGTGAGACTACTGCACTTTACATTCAAAGCCACTAAACAGGGCACTGTCAGGACAGGGAAAAAAGGCAAAGAAGAGCTAATTTTTGGTCCTTTGCTAGCTTTTTATTCAGCTTGCATGTAGTTAAATAGGCTTATTTGACCAATTTTTTTTTTTTTTTTTTTTTTTTGCAGGTAAAAACTCTACATCCACTGCAGCTAATGGATTTCCTTATCTGAGAAAGAAACACAGACCCTATCCAATTGAATCTTCTGGAGTACTCTAGATAGCAGTGCAATACAGGAAAGACAGAGGAATTTGCTAGTCTGTGACCAGAGAAGGGCTGCTGGAAGACTGAGCTCAGGCAAACTCTGAGACATGATTTTTGTTAGCATGCAAGACAGGATGATCAACCTACAGCTGACCTATAGATCGTCCTTAAAGATAAAATTTAGGAGATTTGATCAAATTCCCCATGACTCATCTTCAAAACCTCAACGAAGGTAATTCACCTAAGCAGGCAAAATACTCCAAAAGCCTGACAAAGCCAGTGCTCCCATTTGAAGAACCTGCATTATTCTGGTACTCCAGAAATACCACACACTATAGAACAAGGAAGGCCTGACAGTCCTTCAAACCACAGAGCTGCACATTTCATAATGCTTCTCTCCTCTGATAATCATAATCCCTTGGGTTCTTAAGGTGCCAATATAGTACTGCATTATGGAAAGGAACTTGCAGTACACTTGCTGGCACCAGGCCAGGTCACAAAAGGTATGCTCCAAATAATGAGAGCTGCCCTAATATACCATACTATAGTACAGTCTGAGTTCCACAGCTGAAGACCCTGAAAATGGATAGAAGCAAGAGAAGTTATAAAAGTACAGCTACAGTTCAAAGAGTGAGGGGCAGCCAGATGCACTCCCATGAAGCTGTAGGACAAGTCTCCTGTCAGTAAGGAGATCATTTGACAGTAAAACACATAGGGCATTGTCTTCCCCACAGTCCAATTCATTTCATTTCACACCAGTCTCTACTTTTTCACCCTTGTCAGCAGATTTATCTATTTCTTTCACCTCACAATATCTGTGACAACATAAAATGATGTAGAAACACGCAGAGAACAATTAAAACAGATGCAAAGTTCTTTTGGTAACCAAGAAAGGATGCACACCATTATCCCATTTCTTATGCTATGGGACTTATCTCCTTGAGGATGAATCAAGTCATAGGTGAAGCAGCTAGTCATACAAAGAGTTATCAGAGAACACTGAAACACCTACAATATCTGCCTGTCAAAAGCCCCAGACAGCCACAGAAACTGAAGACTTCTGGTAACAGAACAAAGGCTTCCTTTTCTGCCCATAGATCTGCAACTATAGGAACAGGAATTACTCTGGGAGTAAGCTATGAGGAACAAGACCTATTAGGGTAAAGAGATGGAGCTAGGGAAGCTATACCCAGCTGGGTGTACACCAGTCCATAAAACAAATCTGAGCATGTCAAAGAAGCAGTTCAGTGTCACTGTAATTCTCCTATCATGACTGAGAGATTATGACAATGGGGTGATATTTCCAAGGATAGAAAGACAACTGTCACATCCATCTCAGAGAACGTTAACAAGAAAAATTCAGGCAATTATGGGCTAGTCAGTCTCACATCAGCCCCCAGGATTACCACTAAAATAATCTTGGAAGACATTACAACATTAAGCAGAAAAAGGCAATCAGGAAGAGCCAGCAAAGACCTACCAGGGTGAATAGTCCCCCATTGATCTGAATGCCTTCTATGGTGAGATGACACTGTTTTTAAAAAAAGGAAATAGCAGATGGTGTTAGCTTCATGCTCAGCTTCAGCATGGCCCCTGCCATGATCTCCCATAGTTTCCTTATAACTTCATCAAGGGATATGAACTAAGTGAACAAGAAGGTGGGTAGAAAATGAACCTGACTGTTGGGCTTGGGGATGCTGATTAGAGGTAGAAAGTTTGCAGGGCAGTCAGCTTCCAGCAGTGCTCCTCTGAGACCGACAGGAGTTATCCAAACTATTCCATGGATGATGACTCAGCATGTTCAGCAAGCGTGTGAACAACACTGAAGTGGGTGAGTGTACTGCAGAGGGCTGGGCTGCTAGACAGAGGAACAGGCTGAAAAAAAATGATCTGATAGAAAATCAATGAAGTCCAACAACGGCAATAAATACAGTATCTGGGCCAGGGTAACACAACCCAGCTCTACATGCTGAGATCAGATGTCAACAGGGAATCTTGTAGGTAAAGACATGAGAGGCCAACAAAGAGTTGAACAGGAGTCAGCAATAATGGCCAGCTACACCTGGAAGGCTGCAGAAATTATACTTCCTTTTGGCATTTGTGAGGCAGCATTTGGAATACCATATCCACTTCTGGGCTCCTCAGCACCTCAGCTGACATAGTGGAGCCAGTGACATAAGGGGAGACCTTGAAGGAGGGAAGTTTATTCTGCCCCAAGAAGAGATGGCCAGTGGCAGAGCTTTCTGTGCTCTATATCTATCCCCTGAGTGGGCAGGTATGGAGAGACACAGACAGAGTGATCCCAGTATGTATGGTGATGGAACAAGAAGCAAGGAACAAGCTGTAAGAAAACACTTTTGCCACAGCAAAGGTGGTCAAACACCCTTGAGTAAGGACACAAGAAAAGTAAGAAATGAGAAGTGTACAAGAAGTTGCATGATCCCCATTCTTGGGAGTTCAAATGTCCCTTACAATTTCAGTTATTCTATAATTCCATTTATCCATTTAAATTTCCATTTTCAGCCTTCATAATTTAGCCCTCTCTGTACTAAAACCCTAGGAGAGAGCTATTTATTGCTTTTATTTTACTCCATGTCTTCCTTTAGGGCTATGTAGTCAACTGGCAGAGAATACTGGAAAAGCTATGACACTTCTGACATGTGCTTTCTGTTTTAAATTAGCCAGTCTTTCCTAGTTTTAGAGAGAAAAAACAGACAAAAAAAAGTCACAGATGGGCATCTAAAATGTACTTCTTTAAGTTACCCTCCACTACTATACTGTCATTGTAAACATTGATAGAGTGCAAGAATAATGTTACACAAAATCTGCTACATGACCCTCTGCAGTGTTTTAGGATTCTATTTTGAGTCAATCAAATTACAAGGTTTATTACAAGCAAATAGTCATAACAAGTCTGAAACACTTCAGATCACTGATTATACCCTTCAAGACAGATACAACATCTGTCATCCTTCAAAGCCTCTGCAGGATATGCAATTGATTTAAAGACTCCCTACTTTTCTCAGAAATTGAGATGCTTAATGTTCTAAATCCTTTTGTGTTGAAATCTATCTTTTATGCCTAACAAAATCTAAATTTCTGAGACACAATCTAATTTATTGGCTAAAAAGAAGTATGAACAGCTCTACCAGATTCCCCACCCTAAAGAGCAAAGGCTTTCTGCTGCCTATGCCCTCAAAACATAGGGTTCCTTAATATGGGTCAATATTCTTATATGGGTCAATTCTTCAACTGTCCGGGACATTTTTTTGGCTTGCTTGGGAACACCAAAATTATGAAAAATGGCACTTGAGTAATCATGTTCAGAAACTGAGTGTAGGTGCCATTTACCCATAAGAATTTATCTGCTGAAAGGACTATGTTACTTTGTCCAACACTGAACAGTCCACAGAGATAATACTGGCACAAAAAACCCTCCATCAAACAAATAACCAGGAGCAACCATTTGCTATACTGAAATTCCATGTAAGTTGTCAGTTAGATCTCAAATGCAGGGAACAACTGAGCCCTGCCAAAGTAAACGTGAGGTTGACAGAAATGTAAACAGCCCATATCTTCACTCCTGTAGACTGAGGCTATTACTGCATAACAGGAAATAAAACTTACAAAGCAAAAGAACTATATCTTTTGCTGGGATAAAGTACCGCAGACTATTTTTAGGTTCTGAGCTCCTCCTGCATACAGTGATAGGGAGAAAAAAAGTACTTAACCACAGCATAACTGGCAAGTCAAAAAACAGAGATTCAGACTGCACTGATCTTCCAGCAGCTGAGATTATTGATGTGAACTTTGGCAATTTTGGCTTGTCAGCATTTTACTTGGATCTCTGAAGAGAAAACACATGCTTCACATAACAAATGGAATGTTTTTTAAATTAGGACATTTCTGTTTGCAGCCAAGTTTACTGGAGCAACTAGGAATTTTCAGTCTAAAGCTTATCCAGAATAGTCCTTCAAATCACAAGAACAATCATTCATCAGCAGCATGTTTCTAGACATTGTGACTAATTGTTGAGGGATTTTCAGATTTCTTACAGCACCATGCCCAATTTCTAAGCTTCTTTTTTCATTTATTACAAATAATAGTACGAACCATATCCCCACAGTCTGAGGCCAGAACAGTGATTCAACTAGACATACCCCAGTTATGACAGCAAAGACAAGCTTTGCAGAACACTGAGGTCATTTCAAAGATAAAAACCAAGCACCCACCCAAGCCCCCTTTTGAACTTAACAGATCAGGTTCAAGTACAGTCACCCACATCTTGGAGTAGAATACTGCTCCATCCTGCAGTAATCAAGACATTAGTGTTGAAGGGTTGTTGAAGGGTCATTTATTTATCCCCACAACAGAAGCTCAAGATTGTCTTCATGAAGCCACAGCAAGCAGAATATCTGTCACACTTGCAGGTTCATCTACCTGCTCAAACTGGGAAAGCTTCAAGTAGAATTTCCTATAATCCAAAAATATTTGAAAGAAAAAACAAAACCTCACCCCACTAACAAGAAAAGAAACATTCAACTAGATGCCATCTCAAAGCCTTCACTGCAGATCAAAGAATATGCATTTACTGAGGGCCATTGAAATATTATGCAAGGAATAGTATTTAGTACCTAGGAAAGTAGTTTCTAGCACAACACCGACATTCTCTTACAGCATCAGAGAACACAACCCCCTGTTTGCCTAGACAGAGTCTTCTGGGGGAAGGAGAGTGACAGCAGGCAACTCAATTATCCACACTTCACATTCAATTCACACACACAGCAAGTTTGCAACAAAACTTGAATCCAGCAAAAAGGCAAGCACACTATTATTTTCACTCTACTGAGGGGAGTCATCAGATGACTGATGTGAGTCATCTCACGGAGTCCTGATGAAATATGGGTTGACACTGACCTTCATTCAGACACTGAGATTTGGAATGCAATGACCTCAATAGCATAACACTCAAATAACTTAAAATACTCCACTGTTTTAACTTGGCAGCAGTAAACTTTAAAGTTGTATTCTCAACACTCTGTCTGTAGTAACATCATAAAAAAAGAGCAGTCAGGTAAGTCCTTGTGGTAAATGATCCTATAAAAATCAAAGCCAACACACAATTCCATTCCCTATTCGTAAGATGACAGTAATCTAAGTAAGTGACAAGATCAGGTAACAAATCAGGCCTTGAATGAACCAGCAGAGGAAGGAAGGTTAAGCAATTAAATAATAAAGTTCTTACATTATGCCTGAGACTAAAGATAGTGTGCCAAAAATGCACAAGTACAATTTCATGAGTAACTACATACCCGCTCTCCTTGCCTCGATGCAAGCAACACTCATTTCCTCCTTCAGTTCATGGTTTTCGTTGGCGATGGCTTCACCCACAGTAACAAACCTCCCGACTGCCAGGTTCACGGCTTGGCCCACTCGCTGGATTGCTTGCAGAGTCTTGTCTGAGCGCTTTGGTTTATCCTTATGATTAATAAGGGTAGTTATCTGCAAACAAGAAGAGTTATTTATTAGAACACTTTAGTATTAAAGGCAAGTTTTGAATTGAACTCATTCATAGATTTTTACAAAAATTGAGTTTTGTGCTGTGTCTTGAGGTATCATTTAACTTCCCAGAGAAGGAAAAGAATTTGAAGTGTAATTAAGGTTGCTCATCTGCTCAGTTTATCTCAAATGAAAAGAGGGATTTTTATTTTTATTCCACTCCCATTTGCAGTATTAAAATAAGCTGCCCTGGGTCTCAACAGCCTTTTACAATACACACACACAGCCCTTCCCCCACTAAAATATCCACCATACTCATAACTTAAACATCCTCAGTTACATACCTTTCCCAGAATTTAGAAAAAGGTCGCCATTTAGATACAATTTATCAGTAAGACAATTTGTGAGGACATTCCTATTTTGAACTCCTGAGTTGGCTTTTCTGCCCCCTGCAAAGTGCTAAACATTCCCTCTTGGATCACACAGACTGGAGATCAGATCCATGCTGGCTGCAGGAGACTGGAGTTTTGTCCATAACACCAAACATGAGGAAACAAAGAGATCCTTTCCCCTTACAGAGGAGAATGGCAGGATTGCAGAAGCAGATTCTCAACCAAGGCATCAGGTAAACATGAGAACAGTATGCAATCCTGCCACTCACAATTAACTAACTATAAACTGCATCACAAACATGAGCTTTACACTTTTTGCTACAACTCTTTTCTAGTGAGAAGCAGGAGAGAAATTAAACTATGTAGTTTCAAACATCCTACACCAGCATAAAACCCCAACAAAAATAGTCCTGCCTGTCCTTGTCTCCCACTGTCATGTTTGTAATGAATTTATCTGACGTGGGTTAAACCTCAGTCGTGGAGAAGGCGATGCTTGTTGTTTTAGTTTTCCCCATACTCAGGTCCCCAGTTTGGTTCACTGCAAAGCTTCATAGATATTTTTGGTGGCAAAAGGGAAATAGTACAGCCTGAGGAGAGAAAGATGGGCAGAAGCACTCCTTTCAGCGGGAGTATTGTTTAAAATGCCCACAGAACTCCACTGTAAACCACATCCCCAGGAGCTCGAAGATGTCTGTTTAGAGAATCTCAGAATTACATGTAGATGTCTGAACATCTCGGCTAAATCAGCTTGATCACAGATGTCTTTGCCGCTCCCCAAAAAAACAAATCATCAGTAACCCATTCCTCTACCAGTCAAGCCTGTGGTGGGACAGGAGCATACAAGCTGTACCTGTAATGCTCACTACAGATTCAAGGACATAGCAGGAAGCAGTGTAGGAACTGTTCTGCTTCACGATTTGATCAATTCCCAAGATTTACCCTTCAGGTATCACCGAGTCATCTTTCTGAAGAAAAAAAAAAAAAAAAAAGAGTAGTGTTGTTTAACACCTTGCTGAGGTTGGTTTTGAATGCCAGGAGCCGATTTAGCCAAGTTTCCAGTATTAAACTCTTTGCACTGGGAAGTATCAACACTTCATGGAGTGCTTTGCACACACAAGAAAAAGAAAAAAGCTAAACAATGTCAGAACAGAGCTGCCCTATGGAAGAAATGCTATGGGAATGGAAGAATATTTTGTTGTGGTACGAAACATCAGTAAGAAATGCATTGTCTGCCCACTGCTGTCTTACATACATCCTGCTTTTCCAATTTGTATCTAAGCCACAAGGTCTAAAGGAAGGCAGCTTTCTATAGTTCATACAAATTTGTCCCTGTAAGAGTCCCCTGGATCACCAAACTTCAACTCCAAAGCCTATGAACTCCAGATGCCTTTCCAAGTGAAAAGATCTTCTTACGATGAAAACAGATTCCTAATAGAGAGTAAACTGAGGAAATACCTGGACATCTTCAATTTTGTTTTAGATGAGGAATGGCATTCCTCAAAACACACAAGTACCATCACTTCAATGGAAATTCAGAGCAACATGAAATGCATGGCAAAAATTACTGCACTATGCAGCTCTCCTGAATTCTTGCATTGTAAGTACTTCAGGTATACAGACTTAAAGAATACCTGTCAGCAGCTAATCTAACAGTACCAACTGCTGAATTCTTTAATAAGCATGGCTAGCAAGCGAACTCAGAGCATTAGTCCAAATGCTGAAGAAAACCAAACTCATAGAGGGTCACAACTTTGTTTCTTCAACTGGTTTTCAAGCAAACAGCAACCCAATACTGGGCTAATATTACATTCATACAGTTATTGACTTCTGAGAAGTATTTATAAAATAACACTGGCCTAAAACAAACTGCAAGTTTACATACTGTCTGCAAGTTTACCTCCCACAGCATTTTACACCAGTAGAAGTTTAAACATGTTCTGCATAACCCTGAAAAAAAATGCATATGCAAATAACACTGCAGAGTGAAAGGAATCCCACTGTCTCTTACAAATCATCAAGGGCATTTATTTTAATTCCCATGTTACTGCAGAGGTATGCAAATAATAAAAATCATGAAGATATCACAGCTTAAATTGCTTTATTAAAGTCTTACAAAACACTCTCAGGAACACGAGTGCCTTTTACATTTCTATCATTTCTTTAGCATTCTCTTCAGAGGGCATCATAGTTTTTGCAGCAAAAAACAACCCCTCTGCTCCTCCTGCCAAGGTCAAGCAGGAAAAAGCAGCTGTTTTGCCAGGTCTATCACCAGTGTCATCTTGACCTCATGAAGTTCAACAAGGCTAAACACAAGGTCTTGCACTGGGGCTGGGACAATCCCGGGTACCAACGCAGGCTGGGGGATGAATGGATTGAGAACAGCCCAGCAGAAAATGACTTGGGGGTACTGATGCAAGAAAAATTGGACATGAGTCAACAATGTGCTTGTATCCTGGGCTGCAGCAAAAGCAGTGTGGCCAGCAGGCTGAGGGAGAGGATTTTGCCCCTCTACTCTGCTCTGGTGAGACCCTACTTGGATGTGGGTTGTACTGCTCTGGGGTCCCCAACAGAAGAAGGACATAGACCTGTTGAAGACAGTTCAGAGGAGGGCCACTAAGATGGTCAGAGTGATGGAGTGCCTCTCCTGTGAAGAAAGGCTGAGAGAGCTGGGGTGGCTCAGCCCGCAGAAGGCTCCAGAGAGACCTTACAGCAGCCTTTTAACATATAAAGGTGGCTTAGAAGAAGATTAGGAAAGACTTTTTACCAAAGCCTGTAGTGAAGCAGAGAGGTTGACAGTTTTAAACTAAAAGAGGGTACATTCTGATTGGACTTAAAGAGGGAATTTTTTACCACGAAGGTGATGAGGCACTGGAACAATTTCCCTGAGCTGTGGAAGCCCCATCATTCTAAGAGTTCAAGGCCAGGTAGTTTGAACAACCTGGGGTTTTGATGGGGTTTTAAGCAACCTGGTCTAGGAGATGGTATCTCTGCCCATGGCAGGAGGGCAGAACTAGATGGTCTCAAAAGGTCCCTTTTAATCCATACTGTTCTCTGATTCTACGACCTACTCTAGACACCCACTTGAGCAGCATGTATATGAAGATTAAACTCAACCTATGGTTATACACAGCAGCGGAGGCTTTGCAAATACCTTCTGGAAAAATGAACTCCTGGCTGGGTAAAATAATTTCTTCTCAGACTGATTAACTTAGGGCCAGTATAGTAACTAGCTTTAACATTGGAACAGAGGGAAGCTGGCTGAGCTCCAAATTTTTTCTTTTCAGATAAGTCAAAAAACTGTATATAGACCGACAGTTAAAACCAACAATTGTAAGAGAACCAAAACAGAAGTTGGTCAAGAAGTTTGAAACATCACAGCAAACAGCTTCATGTAACACCTCTTTCAAGTGTGATCAACATTAAGCAGCAAATGCAGCCCATACTGATACCAAGTTTGCATAAGATGTTTCCTATAAAAAAGCTAAGTAACAAACAGCCCTGAAATAGGAGTAGGTAGGTCATGATAAAAGAAAGATAAGAAATACAGATTCTAAAAAAAAGAATAAAGGTTTTGCTCCTGACTTTTAAACAATGTTTAAAACAAAGACAAAAAATTGGACAAGTTAAATGGAGAAAAGGAAAAGCCCAGAAGAAACTTAACAAGGAATTTTCTCCCCAACAACCAAAGAAACCCTAAAGAGCCTATAAAAAACTGAACTAGTAAAAC
Source organism: Phylloscopus collybita (assembly GCA_027886175.1). Taxonomy (NCBI): domain Eukaryota; kingdom Metazoa; phylum Chordata; class Aves; order Passeriformes; family Phylloscopidae; genus Phylloscopus; species Phylloscopus collybita. The sequence goes on from JAJNNQ010000075.1 coordinate 61,771,466, forward strand.
TTGCAACATTTAAGATCTTTCAGATTACAAGAAATTGCTTTTCCCCTGCAGTCCATCCAGTTGGAACCAGACTAGAACTATTACTGTGTTTTAATTTTTTTTTTTTAATGAAAGAAACCCCCGCAAGTGCAAGAATATCACCTAAGACCTCCCTCAAGATTAACACCTCCCAAATATTTAACCTGTTATATTCTGATCATGTATTTCCCAGTCACCAACATCTGTGATGTTTGGACAGGAGCTAGAAGCTAAAAAGATTACCTGCAAGTCTCTTTGAACAAGAGCAATACGTTACATGCTGTTTACTTAAGGATTTACTGATCAGGTCCTAGAAAGGAAACAGTCCTTTTGATGGTACTCACCCTCTGGTTAATGTGAGCTCTCACACTATTTCCATGGAATGTTTATCTGAGATTTGAGACAATCAGTTTAAGGAGTGTCTCAAGAATCTGTCAGCTACAATCTTTTGCCACTTGTTATGAGAAACCACAAAAAAATAATGGCCTTTTCTCAAGAACTTTACCAAAAGTAACATATAGCCTTAATGTATCAAGATGTACTTCATATTTAAGGAAACAAGCTCAGTTGTGGAAATTTTTGAGCAGCTCTTTTCAAATCTTTTTGAGGGCCTTCAGATACTGACATTTAAGTCATTATATGCTTCATGCTCAGGAAGCATCATGACAGCACACTTAGCTAAAAATACTCTAATGTCTATTTATTGTCAGTGTAATTAAGTCTTGCATGACAGAATTAAGTGATACTTAAAGAGACTGGGTTTCAGGAAGTATTTATAGACATCTATAAATAAAACCAGAGGAAACATAGCTATTTCACAGCCCCTGCTACAAACACAAGAGTTAAACTGATAAGTCATGTTGTAAGGTATCCTGCCCACCTCTCTCCCTAGTGAAGTACCCACATTGTACACAGGATGATTCAGACTCTCAGGAGTAGTGTGGTGGGTTGACCCTGTCTGGATGCCAGGTGCTCACCAAAGCCACTCTATCCTTCTCATTCTCAGTAGGAAAAGGGAGAGAAAATATAATAAAAGGCTTGTGGGCTGCGATAAGGAATGGAGAGATCACTCACCAGTTACCATCACAGCCTAAATAGCCTCTGCTTAGGGTAATTAAATGAATTTATGACCAATCAAATCAGGGTAGGATTACAAGAAGTAAAACACATCTTAAAAATACCCTCCCTCTACCCCTCCCACCTGGCCTTTATTCCTGATTCTCTACCTCCTTTCCCACAGCAGCACAAGGAGACAGGGAATGGGGGCTGTGATCAGTTCCTCACATGCTGTTTCTGCTGCTGCTCCTCCTCAGCAAGAGGTTTCCTACCCCTGCTCCAACATGAGGTCTCTTCCATGGAAGATAGCTCTCCATGAACTTCTCACTCATGTCCTTCACATGGGCTGCAGTTCTTCACTACCTGCTCCAGCATGAGTGGAGGCTGGGTAGTTCTTCACTAACTGCTCCCTCCCACAGGCTCCAGCCCCTCAGGAACAGGCTGCTCCAGCACAGGTGCTCCTTGGGATCACAAGTCCTGCCAGGAAACCTGTTCCAACATCAGCTCACCTCCACAAGACACAGATGCTGCAAGGAGCCACTCCAGCACAGGTTTCCCACAAGGTCACAGACTCCTTCAGATATCTACCTGCTCCAGCATGGATCTCTGCATCCCTATGAACCTGCACGGGCTGCGGGGGAACAACTGCCTCACCATGATCTGCAAGGGAATCTCTAGTCCTGCAATTGAAGCACCACCTTTGGTGTCTGCAGAACTGTTTGTCTCACTCCTCTGGCTGCAATTACTTCTGCACAACACTTTTCCCCTGCCCTTAAATACATTATCCCAGAGGCACTACCACCATCCCTGACTGGCTCGGCCTTGGCCAGTGGGTCCCCTGTGCAGCCACCTGACACTGGCCCTGCCAGATGTGGGGGAAGCTTCTGGCAGCTACTCACAGACACCACCCCAGTAGCCTCCCCAGTACCAAAACCTTGCCACACAAACCAAATTCACCCTAGGAAAGTGAAGGCTTTTCGTGACCTCAATGTGACCTTCCAGTGCACTACAGGAGACTTGGGAAAGATGAAGAGAGTCTATTACAAGGGCACGTAGTGACAGCACAAGGGGGAATGGCTTCAAACTGAAAGAGAATGTTGCGATTAGATATTAGGAAAAAAAATCTTTACTCTCAGGATGGTGAGGCACTGTAACAGGTTGTCCAGAGAAGTGGACACCCCATCCCTGGAAGTGTTTGAGGCCAGGCTAGATGGGGCCCTGAGTAAACTGATCTACTGGAAGGTGTTCCTGCCCTTGGCAGGGGGGAATTGGAACTAGATGACTTTTAATGCCCCTTCCAACCCAGGGCATTGATTCTTTAATTCTATATTGATCAGCTTCCCTGCTAGAAAAAATTCAAGATGTTATCTCTACGCAATGAGGAAATGAGGATTAGCTGCCTTAGAGTAACAGCTCCTCTTCCATTTTGTGTATTTTCTGCTTTCTACTTTCCATTAACTTTATAATGGTAGAAAATTTGTTTCTAAAAAAAAAAAAAAAAAGTAATACCAGGAATGAAGAGTCTTTGCTAAGAAAATGTAATAGCACTACATACCGGGAAAGAAGTTACAAACCCCTACAAGAGTGCTGTAAGGTAAATTTAGTTGCATTTAATACAACACATAGAAATCTTGGTTAAAAAGGCCTTTCCCACACTGCTTGTATTCATTAGTTCATCTTGAGATTGGGGGCGGAGAGGAACTTCTAATGCTACATTTTAGGTACTGTCTCTCATTAGGTCTTGCTTACTCCTTGAGGACGGTCAGGTGTTCAGGCTCACATAGCCAGACAGCAGCACACGTTGTTCCAACGCCCACACCTGCTACAGAATACAACCATGCATCAGAGAGAGCAGAGAAGCAGCAGCTGGCATTTGACATCCTGTCCATAAGGGCTACAAGCAGAACTGCCACAGAGACTTCTCATCACAAGATGAGCCTCAGGGATCTTAGGAAGTGAACAAGGACTACCTGCTTACCTGTCCTAGAAAACAAAAAGTCTGTCAAGATTAAATGCCTGTCCAGGCACTAACGAAAATCTTATGCATTTTGTACAGTTTCAAGCACTAAAATATTTTTTAAAAGTTCACCTAATGAGTGGATTCTCAGAATTAGAAAATTCGTATCTTTCTATTCATATTTAATTTTGTAGAAAAATTCAACAAATAAACTTTGAAGAAACACAATTTTGAAAGTTTTCCAAGGTTGGAAAAGACTAGCCAAAATTAAATTCATCTGCACTAACTACTAATGCACAAGTTAACTGTAAGAACTCTTTTTTTTTAATGCTGAAAACATTTTTTCAGACAATTGCCCCTGCTTTACGGACTATTGAACTTGAACACTTTCTTCTATGTGTTATTATGCAAAGGGGCAATCAGCCCCTCTTGCAGAAGTCACACAGACCTCAACACATCATTCAGGATACTGTCAACACTTTTGAGACAGCTTCCATGAAGTGATATAATCCAGCTACCCCCTACTTAGGAATTTTCATCATAGTCCCTCTGCATTGGTGTCTAGAAGAGCAGTACAAATGCACTGCATATCCGAGACTGCTGAGTACGGAGTACTTGTGGCATTGAGACTGTTGTACTTTTACCTTTACCTGGAGGCCTTTTAGAAATATCTTCTCATTGGTTTTTATAGACATCTTTTATAAAAACCTTCAGGGAAGCAAATTAAATAAAGAAATTAAACAACCTGTAGGCTGGTTCACTTATCTGTGGGCAAATGCTAACATGCTTAGCACAGCCTCAGGCAATCTTTCACACGCAGTGTCTAACAAACAGATTAGCCACCTCTGAAAAGGAAGAAGGAACAATTCATGACCTGCAGTGACAAGTAGGAGCTGCCAAGCAACACAAGAAGAGCCCTACCAGCTCAGATCACTGGGGTACCTAACCTACGATGTTATATCCCACAGTCCTCCACATGCCTGCCTAGAAAAGGTCATGAGAGTTTAACAAGCAAATGCAACATGAGCTATAAGGCACTTGTAACCAGATTTCTAGCTGGCTAACTGCAAACTGTACATTAAATTTTAAAACACCACAATACCTAATTGTGCACTTCTCACAAGCACAATAGCTTCAGCAGACAGAAATATTATCTGGAAGGGGTGAAAACTGTCCTCTTCACCTCCTTCACATCTACACTTCAAAATCTATTCTTTGTAAAGTTCACCAGGAAAGAGAAGAGTACACATTTGAACCTCAAATTCAAATACACACCTCAGATTATTAGTACCATTGCTATGTACTTGTTAGACATTCTTGGAATTTTTAAGAGATCAAAAGAAAGGATTCCACTCAGAGCAAGACTGTATTATAGCAGTGAATACCCTTCCTTTGTGCTGAATGCATTCCTAGAAAACCAAGGAACTTTTTAATTCCAAGTTCCAAACCAAACACCATAGAGAAAATGATTAACTGAAATGTGATATAGATGTACTTGTTCAAATGCAGTGCAGCAATTCGATGACACCAATTTATTTCCTCCAGTGTGTGGTGTTTTGGGTTTGGAGATTGGCATGGTAGGTTTTCTTTGTTTGGTTTTTTTGGTTTTGGTTTGTTCTTTTTTTTTTTCAAAGGAACAAGAACTCTGAAAATGTCAGAACTTCCCCCCCCCCCCCCCCATCAGATTAAATTATTTCCCTTTTTTTTTTTTTTAATTGTGAAATGGACTATCAGAGAGGGAAAAAAAGGAATGAACACAGCTCACTATTCTTGCAGCCTGTGGATTCTTGATATTATGTAGAGGATTGAATTACTTTAATGATGTTATTAAAGCATCCTACTGTAGAAGAGAAATATGCTTTCTTTTTAATATTCTCTTTTCAGAGACTCCTTAAAACCAGGGATCCCCACTGATCTGCAGAGGCGAAGCAGAAAAGTACACAAAAACCAACGGGCATTGCTGCTATCCTCTTGTTTCCGCACATGGAAGAGGAGACCAATCACTGGGAAATCCTCAGTGAGGTTTAACCAATGACCAAAGACACCATGTTTACTCCTATTGCCACCTGTCCGAGGACTGTCCCATCTTTCACCCAAAAAGGGTGTCTTCAGAATTTCTACAGCAATGCGTGACCACGAAAAAGATCATCATTTTCAGACCATTTAAGTTCAAGCCTTCTTTTTTTTAAGAGATGTATGCAAGTTCACAGACTGAGCTGGCACCAAAATTTGTACCTTTTGAGCAACTTGGCATGAGCTGGCAAAGATAGTTTGTCAAACATGGTCCAACTTAACTTTTTCTGATAATACAATATGTGTATCAACAAGCACCCTGGACATCATAAAATATGCATTTACCTACTACAAAATCTGTTCAGAAGCAAAACTGGTTTTCCAACTCAACTGCTGTGTTGAAGTCTGAAATGCACAACTACCTCACTAGAAAAAGTGAACATAAGCTAGTAGACCAAATAATTGGGTTTCAAGGATTATAAGGCAGTACACTTTCTTCCCCTCCTGTTGCCCTTCAGTATCTTCTTCCCCAAACAGCTAGATTTTATAAACAAAGCAATTCTCGCTTTTCATTCCACTCCTAGAAACCTGGACAGGATTAAGCCTAAGAAAATCCAGCTCACAGGGAAGTACATCAGAAGTGGTCAAAACAGATGCAGACGTTCTCAGCACCAGAGAGATCCAAGTCTCAGAAATAACTCAATTTACTAACATAATCAGGTAACCTCAAAATCAGAGACGGGCAAACAATAACTCTTGCTTTTCCCCCTAACTTGCTGTTGTTAATGTACCTCACTTTGTACTGCTTGTGCAAACAATACCTGAGCCAGCTCTGAGCTATTTATTAAAAAAAAGAACAAAACAACAAAACAAAACACCACTGTTGTGGAACTAAAAACTTGGACATTCATGTAATAAAGGATGTAGCAGAGATAACACACTTATTTCACCTGCAACTGAGAATTCTTTCTATTCAAACTGGGATTGGCTCCTGACGATGTGGAAAATGTTCCTTGTTAGTTCATAAGCAGGTGGCTTCCCTGCCATGAATACCAGCTATTCAATCCTTCTTACATTGCACGTTCTCGACAGAAGAGTTCCTGCAGTGTCTTTCAGAGAAGGCTTCCTGAGCAGCATTTTGACATCCCACTTCAGTTCAGAGCGACACCTGGTATTCCATTTTGAAAAGCACAAACTTGCTCCAGGGATTAACTGAGAAGTACAGTGTGCTCTGGAAAAGGCTATGCAAATCCAACTACTATCCACCTACAGGAGTGCAAAACAAATAAAAAAAACTTCATGTAATCCAGGAGCTATTATCTTATTTATGCTAAAGTGCCTGTATGTTCTTTTGATTGCTTCATTGAAGAGCTCCAGGGCAATAAAAACTCATTCAGTTGGAAAATTTAAGAATATTTAAATATAATATAGAGATACAATGCAGAATCTCTGATAATTACATGGGAACACTTCATGCACCGATCTAACTCCTACATGTTAAGTGCTTGTAACACTGGACAATATTACCCTTCTGCCAGTACACAGTTTTTCATACCTGTGAATAAACAAAGAAACAAAAATACTATCACAACCCCCATACTGAAAAGATTATGTTACTACAGAACAACTTTGCTTTATTTTTATTTGAAAATAGGATTTGTTGCTTTCAAATTGTTATTTCATTCATTCTGTTTAATAAAAATATGTTTCTGTAAGACAAAAGCAACAGCACAATTTTTTATTTTTCTATGCACATCTGAAAGAACTCAGGGATTTGCTCATAAATTACTTCTGCAATTTGTGCTTAGGAGTTATCTTACCATTTGAGAATTCATTTTAGGCATACAACTAAGAAACAATCCAATTCAGTATCTAAATTAGAGTAAGAGTTGTAAGTTGGCTCTAGAGTCGATATCACCTCTCATTTACCCCATTAACTTCAAACAAGGCTATTAATGATATGCAATATAGCTCAATAAGTAAAAAATAGACTTTAAGGTTCTATCTAGCAAGGGTTATACTTTTCTAATGAATTAAGAAACATAAAATAAATCCATGCAGAAAGCCACAGGCTCATAGTAACACACAACAGTTTTACTAAACTATAATCAGAGTTGTTTGCAATCATTAAGTCATAAATCATCCTTTGGGGATTTCCCTACCTAATCTGTCTAAAACCATCTGTTAACAATGCTGAATAGCAAGAAAGATGCTCTAATTCTTCTTGTGCAGGATCACAGAGAGGCAGTTTTGATTTAATACTCATTCTACTGGAGAACTACAAAAAATTATTTAATCTGCAGGAAAGTCATTAATCAGATCCCAAAAATATGAAATATACCACTGAAAAAGAGCAATTGATTTTCAGCTATGTCAGTAAAAAGCATCTTTCTTCAGCCACTTGAAACATTAGTCTGACTCATTTATCACATCAAAGACTAAGGTATTGAACATTATAAAGCAGTAGCCAAGCTTAACTCAAAGACACTTACTATCCAAGGGTTCACAGAAAAAAAAAAGCCTGAAACCACAGCTGTTTCAAGATAGTTCTGTTACTCCTGTGATAAAAGGTTCAAGTGTAATTTTCCTCCTAGAGCAGAATATAATTAGTGATAGCAACATCATTAATTTTTAATGCAACAAATAATTTACCTCTTTAAATTATTCTAAGGTACTCCTGGGCTCCCCAGCATACCTTATAAACCACAACTGTAAATGATTATCTATTTCTCTTCCAGTGTTTCACAATGACCTAGTTTCAATGACTAAAAGCTGTCAATTAAAAACTAGTCTCATTAAAAGGAAACCTGCAACCACATCAGCCAAGAAATAGAACTGATACTTTGCAAGAATCACCTTTTCTACATCTAGATGACAATCCCCTAAGATTAACTCTTCTGCGTATCAAAGTGGAACAGTCAGGCTCTTTTAGGGGCACAGAGCACCAAGTGTAGGCTGAGTAAGAGCTGAGCTTCTGCCAGAAAAAGGATTTGCATGGAGCGCAAGACGCTTAACACAAAGCAGAAGCTCACAAGTTAACCCGCAATACCTACGGAACCGCAGGGAGAAGAGTCACTGAGTCAGTGACTAATTGGAACTAGGGAGGTGCAACTCTGCACCCAGGCAGCACCAGATGCTTCCAGACCCACAGCAGTTACAGCATATGATCCGTGGCAGACTTTCTCTGCCATACAGGATGTAAACTCTTCTGAGTTTAGCAGGAGGTTTGCGTTCCTCCATACAAGTTACAACGCAAGCCTTTACACCACAGTTCATAATTTTATTACTCAACAGTAATGCCAAGTTTCAAGCCTGAAGTGAGTCCCAAAGAAATTCATAAAACACATAATCCTGGAAAAGAGGAAAAAAAGCTTCTCAAAGCTTTTTTAAAGTACTGAAAAACAAAGACAAGGTCCCAAGAAGCATTTTAAAAAGAGTGCATGCAAATCTTTTTTTTCCCCTCAGATGCAGTGAGCTAAAGACAAATATGGATCATCCTACTTCCTCCAAAAAAGACTTTTCCCATCATCCAAGAAGAGCCATAAGAGGCAATGCACAAGCTCTGGCACCATACTGTAGCAACAACAGCCAACAATGTAAGAACCCTTTAGCACCTTAGACATATGAAAGAGAAAGACCTAGAGGTACCAAAAAAATGCCCAGTGAAACAAGGCAGCCAAAGGATTTGCTGGAACAAATCTGTCAGTGCATCTGCTGCATGGGAAATGCAAATAAATTGGGATGGATCTGAGTTTGGACTCAATGCTGAACTTCAGGAAGGGAATGAGACTACGCATATTGCTTAAGATTATGAATATTGTGCAGAGAGTATAAGACACTTCTATTTAGAGACTAATTGAGAGAGAAAGAGAGAACACATGTGATTAACAAGCTCAAAAGTAGGTATGTAATGAGCTTGTACTGCAGTACAATACTATGGCTACAGACATTATTAGCTTATGTTAGCTTATATACAAGACTGATGCATGATGCAGAAGCAAAAAAGACAGGGAGAATGTGGTGTGGTTTCCCCCCCACCATTTCTGTAGACTTCCAAGAGTAAAGAGCTAATGAAAAATCAGAAGCCTAACAGCGCTTTTAATATAGGACTGACTGCTTTAAACTGTTAGAAAAAAACAACTGAATTTCAGAGGGTTCCTCTCTTCCAATCTCTCCAACCTGTCAAGGTCCCTCCGAAAGGCTGCACAGTCTCTGGGGTACCAGCCACTCCTCCCACCTTTGTGTCATCAGTGAATTTTCTGAGAAGGCACCTGCCCCTTCAGCAAAGTCATTGATGAACAATTTAAACAATACTGGGCCCAGTGCTGAACCTTGGGGGACACCACCTGTGACAGGCCTCCAATGAGACCCTGCGCCACTGATTACAAACCCTCTGGGACCTGTCAGTCAGTTCTCAGACCACCTCACTGTCCACTCATCCAGTCCACACTTCCTAAATTGGTCTATGAGGATGTTGCAAGAAACAGTGTTCAAAGTCTTGCTGAAGTCAAGGTAGAAAAGATCCGCTACTCTCCCCTCATCCATTCAAGGAAGTTATTTCATCATAGAAGTCAATCAGGTTGGTCAAGCCTCATTTACTTTTAGTGAATCCATGCTGACTACTCCTGAACCCCTTCTTGTCATCCATGCGGACAGAGACTGCTGCCAGAATGAGGCGCTGCATCACCTTTCCAAGGATTAAGGTGAGGATGACTGGCCAGTAGCTCCCCGGCTCCCCTTTCTTCCCCTTTTTGTAGGCCGGGGTCACACTTGATTTCTTCAGTCCTCAGGCACCTCTCTCGATCACGCTGACCTTTCAAAGATGCCTGTCAGCAGCCTTGCTGTGGTGTCTGCCAGCTTTCTCACCACTCATGGATACATCCTGTCAGCACCCATTGACTTTCCAAACCAAGACAGTTACCATGGTCCCCTCTCCATTTAGCAACATCCCCCTTAGTTTTTCTTTTGTTTGATATATTTGAAGAAGCCACCAGAGGACTTCCAAGACAGCAAATCCACAAAACAGCTTCCCCAAACACACTGCTAGCCTACGGACAAAATCCAAAGGCTAGTGTCAGCAGCACCGACAATAGCATACTTGAACTCCATGTCTGCAGTTTTACACTTCTCTTAAATCTCTCTTGGACAGTACATTATTTTTCAGTTCCACGGAAAATAACATCAGTCCCACTAGGGATACAGTAATGTACCAGCTATTTCAGTCCATTTCTTCAGGAGTTATAACCCTGATGGACTCTGTTACTTCCTTACCACAGTTTTGCCCTGTTCTTTTGACAGAAAATAAGAACAGAGTAGAGCAGCTATTCATAATTGTGCTCAACTGCAAAAGAAAGTGAAGCAATCCCTACTCCAGAATGTACCTCTGTAAGGTACTTGGAGAATCTGTGTGGAATCGAAGTGATATGCAGAACATGATGTGAAAATGTTAGATAAAATGAACTGGAACAACTTTCGAACATTAGATGTTATTCACTAGAATTTCAAGGGGCTCAAAGACACAATGGATTGTATCAACTTTCTCACGCAATCTCCTGCTTAAAACCAGGTCAACAGTGGAGGTATGGTTGTTGCCCTAGAGCTTGTACATGTCAAATCAATACAAAAAGTTTAAAAGAAGTAGTAAAAAGAATACACCCAAATAAATATGACGTATTGGCAAAGATTAAACAAAGGTGTTTGTTAAAGGAATTACTGCCTCACAAAACCAGACTGTAGACATCACCAACTATATGGATAAGAAGGCACTCTGCTGAAAGAAAACTAGGAAACAAAATTCGCATCACAGTTCTCAAAAGACACCAAGCAAGTCTCTGAGAAAAACAGAAGCAGATCTTTAGTATGAATATTGAACTCATCAAGAGACAGAATGATGAGAAGAAAGATGAAGGATATCAGAAAGTGAATGATTACTTACTTTAATAAAAGTTACACAGAAACCTGTACTGCAATATGGATTATTATATATAATAATAGAGAGAGAGAGAAGCAAGTAATAAAATGATGAAAATTTGTTAGTGGTCCCAATTTATTTGAGACAGTAAAGATAAGATCTGACTACAGAATTGCAGAAACATCTTGCAGCACTGACCAGGGAACAAAATGTCAGACCAAAAAAATCACTGCAGATCAAAGTGATACAGATGGGAAAGTACGTTCCTAGCTTTCCTTATGAAAGCTAAGTCTGAGCTGACCATTGCTCCGTTAGGTGGTTAGCTATAGACTGTGGTAAACTCTGCCATGGTCCAGACAAAAAAAAAGAATAAATCACTGAAGGTTCAAGTGATACAGAGAGAAAACTACCATCCTAACTTTCCACATGAAAGCTAACAGACTATTACATCTCTCTTGAGGTGGAACAAGCCCACTTCCTTCAGCCTCTCAACTTATGTCATATCCATGTTTTCCCTGGTACTGTGGAGCACAGAACTCAACACTGTACCCCATGCTGCCTCACAAGGGCCAAACAAAAAAAGAATCACTTCTGCAGTCTGCTTGTTACATTCATGCTCCCAACCCCATGCAGCTGGCCATCACTGCTGATCCCCATTCAACTTGTCCTCCAGGACCCCCCTGCAAACTTTTCCTGCAGACAGTTGATCCCAGCCTGTACTGCTGCATGGTGTTACCCTGGCTCAGCTGCATCATTTGGACTCCACAAACTTCCTGTCATATCATCTTTCCAGGCTGTCCCTCTGCCTAGCAGCCCTGTCATCCACAGTGTCAGACACTCCCCAAGTTGCTGTAGGGAAGTTCACATGCCTGTTGATGGCATGCTGGCCCATGCTCACCCCAACATTCAGATCCTTAATAAGATGTTAAACAGTACTGGCCCCCATATCAGTCCCTGATAATTGACAAAAACAAACAAACAAACAAAAACCCCACAAAAAACAAAAAACAAACAAACAAAAAAACCCCAAAAAACAAAACAAAACAAAAACAAAAAAAAAAAAAAACCCAAAAAAAAAAAAACCAAAAAAAAAAAAACACACCAAGAGAGAAAAGTTTACAGATTATACACAGACCTCAAGCCTGATGCACAATGCCTGAAAACTGCATCAGTGAGCTTTTCACATTATTTAGAAAACATCAGCTGTGGGTTCTTCTTTGGGCTCTAATACACAACTCCAGAAACTTCAGGAAAAACAGAACACTGGCAGAACATTATGTAACATTATATAACATTTACTGAAATGGGAATTATTTTAGCTAGCTTCAGAGAAAGCAAGGAAACAATATGACAGTAAAGAACAGGTTTGTTTCATGCACCTCAAGGCACTGTTAACTTACGTACAATCTAAGACTGACAACAACAGCATTCAAAAGCATTGGTATCATGTGCTTTTTGTAGCTAAAATAAAGATAAGCTTAAAAGCTTATATTTTTTACTATACAGGTCAAGTCAATTCCAAAACCTCTGGCAGGATCTCCTACACCAGGAAAATTGGAAAAACATGTTTAGTAACATATGGGCACACAATCATTCTCCAAAGTGCCTATGATAAAACGAGCCCTCTGAAAGCTGAGCAGCTGTAATCACATTGGTCTGCATTCCGGATGCTGGAGGATAGGTCACCTTCAACTGTGAAAAGTGACTTTGCTCTTTCGGGAATACAGAAGTATAGGATGATTTGGGATGCAAGCGAAAGGTCACCTAGTTCCACTCCTGCTCTGCCAAGGGCTGGGACACCTTCCACTAGATCAGGTTGCTCAGAGTCCCATCCAACCTAGCCTAGAACACTTGCAGGGATGGGGCACCCACAGCATCTCTGGACAACCCACTACAGTGTCTCACCACCCTAAGAGAGAAGACTTTCTTCCTAACACCTAATCTAAACATATCTACTTTCAGCTTAAAGCCATTCTCCCCTACTCTATCACTATGCACCTTTGTGAAAAGTCCCTCTCCAACTTTCTTGCAGGTCCTCTTCAGCTTCTAGAAGGCTGCAATAAATCTCTCCAGAGCCTTCTCTTCTCCAGGCAGACAGATCTCAAAGTTTCCCTCTTTTTCCCAAGTACCTGACTGTGCAGGTTGACAAATACCTATTCTGCTGTTTCTCAAAATGCTTCCTTTGAACAGATGTAGACAGACAAACTCCTACAGCTGTGAAGGTACCCAACAGCTCTGACACTAGCAAACAGGTACAGAACGGCAGCTGCGGAAGCCACTGCTGGAGCCACATCCTGAAAAGTGCTTTTTCCCTATGCTTCGCTTTTCCTCAACTGTTTAAATGACTCGTTATTAAATGAGTCAGCACTGACCACTTCAAACACCCTTCCTGACGTGTGTTGCCAAAAACTTTCCATTAAAAAAATGAACCCCTAAATAATCAGACTGGAAATGGGTAGCAGCAGTGAAGGAGATATCTAGACTTTTCAAGAACGCCATAGTATTTATGCATGGAAAACTGAACTAAAGGCACCTATCCCAGAGAAGAAAATAATACTTTTTTTAAAGAAAATCATGGTGCTTGATTCCAGAAGCCATATTTTCTGAGCTGCATGCCACATGCTTTGCAAAATACTCTACATTGTTCTTTTCACAGTACAGCTACATAGATAGTGACAAAGAAGTGTTAGCAAATATGCTTAATTCTGTGGCTTTGTCATCTGTGTCACCTGTGGCACTCTTAGAAATGGGCCACATCAGGGTCTGAACAGATCTAGTTTAACTCTGTAAATACTCTAGGTTTTAAAACAAATTTTAATTGGTTTAATAAGTATATGCAGTAATGACTCTAAGGGCTTCTCCTGTTGGAAAAATAGGAATCTTATACCACTGCTGATGGGAAATGTGCTCTGTTACAACATAGTCTATAAGGAAAAAAAACCCAAGCTGCAAAATGCAATTAAAACAATCAAACAAAACCAACCCTCAAAATTGCTGAGGAAGAACAAGCAGGCCAGGCAAACACATGTTTACAATATTACAATGAGGATGATGCACGTACAGCACATGAATTTAAATAAGAATCAATGCAGCTTTTTTTTTGTTTTGTTTTTGTTTTGTTGTGGGTTTTTTTTGGTTGGTTTTTTTGTTTGTTTGTTTGTTTGGTTTTTTTGTTAAAGAAAAGATTTAGCCCCACATGAGAGACTGAAAGTGAGTTTGTCAGACAAGGCACCTTTTGTTTCCTCTTTGCTTAAAATAAGTAGTGAAAAGCAGCAGGAACATTCTGACTATTTTTTTTTTTCAGTAGTATACAAGTATCACATAGCACTTCTCAGATTTTAACAAAAGGGTAAACTGTGAAGTTAACTTCACAGCAGGAACAAAGCCCTTAGCAAGTGTATCTTGTACAAGCAGAAAAACAAAGTCCTGAGGGTTATGCTACGCAGAGCTTATGCAGAATCTACAAGCAAATTCTGAGACTAAGAAGTGCTCTATAAACACCATTTTGCATAAATTTCTGAACAAAGCCAGCCAGTGAGATCTCAACTGAGCAATCCAGATGGAATGGTACGGGCAGAACTGACAAACCACTATAGTAAGTGGGGCATTTTACCAGGCAGGTGTAGGGAGCTATTGCTGACACCATCAGCAACTGCAGCCTGAATGTGAAGAGAGCTCAGCGCTCGCGCTTCAAGGGACACACTAGTCACAAGTCTGGAGTGCCTCTGCAGGAAAACAGTGAGCTCTGAGTGCTCACAAATACTCAGACACCCTGCATACAGGGAAGTGAAAGCTGCTTAGCCCTTCTGGAAGATGTTGTCATGGGCTCTGTGGTCAATGAAAAGTCATACATGACGCACTTCTGTGTGGGTTTGTTGCAAAGGTAATAAGATCATTGTTATTAGAGTGTACTCCAGAGAAATAAGAACATCTTCGCATAAATCTGTTAAAAGCACAAATTTAACATATGCAACTAAATTCAGCTTTTGCAACTGGATGTGTTTCTGATTGCTCTTAAGCTTCCTAAAAAAAGTCTCCCTATTTTATCTCAACTGTTTCAGGACTAGAAAATTCACTTAAATTTACTTTGCTTTGGAGCAAGTGGTTGAATCCCTTTGAAGGGCTTTGCTGTAGTGACTGTGATTTCTCCAAACAGAAAAATAAATACACATTACCATGATGGGTACAGAAACACAATTACCCATCAGAAACCCTTCCCGCAGTCCAGACATACAAATGCAGAACAAGGCTTACCACAGTTTGTTTCCAGATGTATTATGAGGATATAAACACAATTTGACCTCACCAGTACTGGTTATTTTTGTATAACTTTTACACAGTGTTTAAAGATTTTGTACATAGGTTATGACTTGCTAACTTTATTAATCAGTGCTCAAAGCACAAAAATCCTACACAGCAAACACTGTGCTGTTTTCAGACACTATTTTTCATTAAAAAAATTCTAATGAGTGTATCAAAACCCAATTTTGTCACTAAAGGTCTGAAAAAAACCCCAACAGCAACAACAACAACAACAAAAAACACCAACGCTAAAGTGACTGGCATATAATTACTTAGCAGATCACCGAAAAGCCCGATTTGGGGGAGGTTTATGGTCACTTAGCACCGTGCGGGACATGCTAAAAGGTCATCAAGACAGTTTGCCTATTATCGAACCTCTTAAAAATCGGGCACTACTCCGGGGTGCAGCGGGAGCTCCAATCAATGCAACGCTCAGGCCAGACCGCGAAAACACAAAGCTCCGCCAAAGCCCCTGGAAGACGAGCGCTCTCTCCGGCGCCGCGCTGGGAGGACAGGAGCGCGCTCCCACGCGGGCAGCCAGCAGGCGGGAGGGAGGGAGGGAGGGAGGGAGGGGAGGCTCGGGCAGCCGGGAGCGCTCGGGCGGCGGGACAATCCCTCCGTCCCCCACCCGCCGCGGCGTCCCGGGGCTCGGACCGCCGGCGGCACCGCAGCGCCCGGCGTTACGCAACGCTCCCCCGCGACCTTGCGGGGAACTTCGGAGTCTTTCCCGGGGAGGGACGTGCGAGCAGCATCACCTACACGGCACCGGCTTCGGCAGCCGCCCGCGGCCGGCGGGACCCCGGGACGGGCGGGAGGGGGCGCGGCTCAGAGAAGCCGCCCCCGCCGGCGGGACCGGAGAGAGGGGGCCACGGAGCGCCGCGACCCGAGCGCGCAAACTTCGGCGGCGGCCGAGCTCCGTCCCGGGCGGGCAGAGCCTCCCGCAGGCTGCGGGGGGAGGGGGGTGGGAAATGGTTCTCCCGCGGCGGTTTTCCTACCTGCGACACCAGCGGCACCAGCGTCTGCTCCACGGAGCGCGTGCGGATCTCCAGCCCCGCGTCCGCGCCCAGCCCCGACGAGGACGACGAGGAAACGCCGCTGCTGCTGCACGGGGACGTGGCCATAGCGGGGGAGCCGGGCCGGGACCCCCGTCCAGCCGCGCCGCCGCCGCCGCCGCGCTCCCTCACGGGCAGCCCGTGCCCCGCCGCTCCCCTCACGCCGCCCCGCCCCCGGGCCGCCGCCCCCGCCGGGGCTCCGCTGCCGCGCCGGGCGATGCCGCGCGCGCGCGCTCAGCCCCCCCCGCCGGCGGCCCCTTCCCCGCCCCTCGGGACGGGATGGATTTAAAGCGGCAGCTCCCGCTCGGCGCCTCCCGCCCCGCCGCGCAGCCGGCGCCGGCCGCTGCCGCCCGCCCCTCTTTTCCCGCAACCCCCCCGCCCCACCCCGCAGCCGGCGGAGGAAGGGAACCGGGACTGGTCCCGCCACCGCCGCTCCCACTCGGAGTTTCCCGTCGGGTCTCGCTTGGCGGCGGGGGCAGGCGGAGAGTCCCTGCCCGAGGGGGGAAGCCGGAGCAGGCGGTGGCTGAGGGGCGGGGGCGGCCCGGGCCGGTGGCCGGCCCTGGGCTGCAGCGGCACCGGCTGGCGCGGAAGGCGGCTCTCGGTCGGGACGTGTGGGGGCCAGGGAGAGGCAGCCGAGGAGCCGCTCTCTTCTTGGGAAGGGCTGCAGTCACGATTCGCCTACTTTTAGCATCCGGGGGGCTGATGAGGTGCTCAAACTAAACGCCATCAGCTTCTCTCTTGGAAGCCTCACGGCGAAGGGGAAAAAAGGCTTCTGGCTTTGGGTGATTTGTATTCCACACCTGGCCGCTCTTAGAGAACAGCTATCGTGCTTATCCGGGTTTGCCCAGCCCTGGTGCTAAAGCAAGAACATCTGTGATTGATCTAGCAAAAAGAAGGCAAAAGCGATTCAAAGAAATAAAAGTGGTTTAGTTTGTGTTGTGGGGTTTGTTATGGGCTAAGTTCACTTCTCCACTTTATTTAGTAACCTGTATTTGAAGAGTATCCGTACATGGATGGCTACAGGTCTCATTTGGCTTGTGTACATTTGGTACGGCTGATTCTTCTACAGGCTTGCCTGCCCAAAACTCTAGAGAGGGAACGGAGCTGTTCTGGCTGGTACCCAAACTACCGCGGTGCAAAGCAGCTCCAGCCAGCGCTGGGGCCACTCCGTGCACGCCCAGTGTAGGGTCTGGGACCGTGAATCACTTCCACGTAACTACTTAGTTTCCTAGCCAGAACTGATGTTTTGTGTTTGACTGCTCAGCTCTCGCACATGACTCTGTAATCTTGTCTCTGGCTTTTTTTTTTTTTTTTTTTTTTTTTTTTTTTTTTTTTTTTTTTTTTTTTTTTTATGTTTTAGATCAGAGACTTTGTATCATTTTATGTCTTTGAAAAGATTTCTGAGCCTTTTTGCACATAGCATCTTTTCCACAATTTTGAAACACAGACGTAAGATAAAGGACAATATTTGTTGTCCTTTAGAGTCCTATGGACTTACCCATATTTATTAAAAAAGAAAATTGCCAGAGCTGCAAGTATAACACCAGATAACGACATGACCCTATTCCTAGCTCTTCAGGAAATTGGTTTCCAACACAGTCTCATATTTTCTAAAATGACATCTTATATAAAACATCAAGTGTTTCAGGAGAGAACTGAAGGCTTAAACCTGCCATGGTACAAAAACACCTGAATGATGGTGTAGACTTGAAATAAATGCTAGTCATGCTTGATCAAAGTGGTTCAGAGTACACTTGAGATTCCTTGTTTTTTTTCTCACAAACTTTTAATTTTCTTACAACATCTTTTGTTCTTTTTTTTCTTTGTTCCCGTAACACTTTTTTTTTTTTTTACTTCTCAATAGCCATATTCTAAGCTCTGGCAACGACTGCTTTCTTTTACATTTTGATAGAGTACTGAGAGCAGGTATGGTTGCAGCCTCCCCAAAACTCTGCACTGGTATAGGAGAGCTCTGGATCATGAGCAGAAGCATCCACCAAAGTCAGTAACACCAGAGAGAATTGTATTTCTTTTCCCCGTTATTCCAACTTACTGACTATTTTATGAACATTGTCATAATGCAAATTAACTGTCACCAGCATCTATAGATACAAATCTATGATTCATGTCAGAAATGCACTAGAAGGACATGAACACTTGGATGCACAGGTGGTTTATAGTTTGACAATTTGTGTCACTTAATTTCAGAGACAGCTGCCTGTCATCTTCAACACAATAACAGATCAGACAACCCAGGAATGACATTTTCTGATTCAAAGCAGCATTAGTAACAGAGGTTAATGATTAATTTTGAAGATTGTAACTTTTTTTTTTTTTTTAAGAAGAAACATTGACTTTAAAAGTGGTAAAAATAGTTTAAAACTAATTTCTTACACTTTGTGGACAAATTGCGTGAACATTGCAAAGCCTTTCTGCAGGCAGAAGCCCTTTTCCCAATCTACCACTTTGTTTTACTGCTTGCATTTTGTTTTCACTCGAGAAGCAGTGTTAGTGGGTGGCGCTAGTGACAACACTGTCTAGCTCTCCCAATTCTCCTCCTCAGGTACTTCCAGTTTTAAGCAGGGAAACGACTACTCTGCTTCTGGAATCCTGTGCTAGGCAAACAGAGAGCATATGTGATGTTTTTAATGTAACACAGTTGAAAAGCTCTGGCATGCTGCAGACTAATACCTTTGAAGACATCTTGAGGAGATCGTCAAACATCATAGCCTGGAGCTTAATTGTGCTTTTTAATTATGTTAAGACAATTTGAATAAGCCAGTGTGATAGATTGCAACCACACCTTTGGCACGCCAACACATACCTCTGAGGGAGCGCACTGTGCAATGCACAGCAGAAGAACATTTCGCATACAATCGTCTTCAGCCCACAAAAGCAGTAGCCCACCACCCCACAAAGAACATCCCTCCTGGCTGCAGGGTGTGAGGACCACCCACTGGCCATGGCAGTCTCATGTTACCACTTGAGTTATCACTTGGGTTACCACTGTTCAACTCTGCTTTTGTGCCTGTAAAGCATTTGAAGTATGGAGGACAAGAGTAATGCCTAATGGACTATATTTCTAAGTTCATAACTTAGTCAGTGGTCAAGGGGAAGGAAGTGATTCATATCCTCAGAGCATTATGAACTTGTCAATCTGGTCCTCCTTGTATTTTTTCCAAACTTCACTCCTCTGCCAATGACCTCCCGTGAGCTTGGGTTCTGTGACTGGTGACAGGTTCCTACACAGAATGTAAGCCAGTTTCCCCTCATCTAGCTCTTCACTTCTATTGTTCCTATCTGAAGTAGCTTTTGTGGAAGTCAGCATTACTAACTAGCACAGTGCTGTGCTAATGTTGTCAGACAAAAGTGCTGTTCCCCACACTCTGGCATTCTGTCAAGGATGGCTGTTTTGAGCCTTTATGTGTGGTTAGGCCTCTCACCATGGATGCTGACCTCTTAGCTTTGATGAGAATGATATGAAACGTGCTAATGAGCATACTAAGCATATCTTATGCTACCTGTGCCATGGCTTGGTTGAAGAAGCTGTCAGCCAGCCTCAGTTTGATGGAGCAGCTGGCACCTGCTCTTACCTTCTAGCTAAGATGCGTGTTCCCTGGCCCGTTTAAAGCAAAACAAGATGGGTAACACAAAAACGGTTTAAATTATGCTTTTGCTAATTTGGTCATTTTGACCAGCATAAGGTTCAGCAGTGAAAACAGAAGCCTTTTCCACATGGAGAAACCTTCCTTAGGAAGCAGGTTGTAGTTGTTCCATATGTGCTGTTGAGGCACATGCAGCAAAGCAGATGCCATTTCACCAGTCAAGACGGGTTTGAACATGCGAGCTGTGAAGAGGAGCTTAGAAGTTTCTGTCCACAAGGAGCAGTTGGTCTAGGAAGCACAAACTGCAGGGAGAACAGGGAAATACTAGTAAAGGCCAGCTGATGGGATCAGAGGGCTTTTTAGTCAATTTTGATAATGATCACATTTCAACACATGCTTATAACAAATAAGACATAGGAATTAGCTAAATTATTAACACTTCAAGGATGAATTCCAAGAGGTAATTGGTCTTTCTCCTCCCACAGAGAGCATCCCAAATATCCAGGGGTGAGAGGAAGCAGTGCCTCCATTGCTTCCTTATCTCCCAGCTGCAGTCTGGAAAGCAGAGCTGAGTGGGCTAAGTGTCAGATTGCTCCCTTTCTCTTTCCTCCAGGTGAGATTAAAGTTATAGCGGTGTGGGAGGGGAAAGCACATCAATCATCCTTCCAGATGAAATTTACAAATCCACTTTAAGATTAAGCTTTTCCCTCAATTGCCTCTAGTTTCCTCTAAAATTTGACAAAGTCATATTTCTTTTTTTTTTTTTTTTTTTTTTTCCAGTGGGGATGTTTTGCAGGCAGCTTGTGAAATAGAAATTTTAGAGACGGCTAAAAAATTTAGGCTTTTGAGAAATGTCAAAAGATGGGAGATAAGCATTGCGTGAAATGTCTAGTCCTGATTGTAGTGGTTATTAACTCCAAAGTACATTGCTTCTTTATAAAAACAATCAATCTTTTATGTTTCCTTCAAGCCCCATAATAAAATATTCTTTACAAAGAATTTACTTTTCTTTACTTTTTTTTTTTTACATAGAGAGCATTTTATGTGACTATAGTGACTGACTACAGTGACTATATCTGTCATTTTGTGAATTTACTAGTTTCACAGTGGGATTGCAACAGTTATTACAGAAACAATGAAGAAGAAGGGATATAAAAGTAATGGATAGATGTATCTGAAGGACTACAAGCTAGTGTCTATTTTTATCTGAAGGTTTTTCCAGAGTAATGATATAATAATTATATATATATATATATATATATATTCAATACATATAATACCTGTGCCCATACAGCCAGAGAGTGACTTCAAGCTCTCTCTCTCTTTGAGTTTACAAGGTGGTAGCTGTGAAAATCTTCAGCAAGTAACAGCTATTTGGCCATGCTACCAAACGTGGTACACCTCCAAAACCCTTCCATCCCCTTTGTCTGAGGAAAAAGAGGAATCTTGTTTGGATGGTCAGAGGCTGATAGCCCATCATGGCTTCCCTGCCTCTTTTACAGAGCTCAGAAGAATACAGTTACCCATGCTAGTTCTCCAGGAAGCCTAAGGACATGGTATTTTTCATCTATCCCAGCACCATCAAGAGACTTCTGTAATAAGCAGCAGGTTTTGAGAACGCATCTAGGCACAAAACATATGTTTCCTGTATCATGTTGAACACAAAGAGCACAGAAGCTTTAATCAACCAATCAAAATTAAAGAAAGAACATTAAAGTCAGTGTCTGAAGGTTATATCCCACTTTTTCACTGGTGTTTCCTACCAAAGCCACCTGCAGTTGTAGAAGATGTGTGTCTAAGGTAGGGAACAGTAAGGGAAAAATTTTCAATCCTGTAAAAATTTTCTTTTTAATGATAATAGGAGACTTTATTGACAAGGAAAAATGTGGTGGATAATATATAATGGATACTGCTAAAGTTATCCAAGACTTTCCATTGTAAGACTCGTGCTTTTGGTTGAATATGAATATGCTGAGCTTTAAAACAGGTACTATGTACTGCTGCTCTGTAATAAAGCCTGGTTTCTTTTCCTGCATTTAAAGCTTCCTTGTGCTGTCCTTTAATACATATTACTGATATACAGACTTGAGTCTAATACTGACATTGGTGTAACAGCTTTTGGAGGTGAAAAGTCTCATCAATTTAGCTTCAGCTGTGAATCTGGCTTTATTTCAAAAGGACATCTGAAAAATACAGTTTCAGCTTGACCTGTAAGTAGGAATTAATGTGCAGTTTTGTAAAATCATACCCTAGGAATGGTAGAGTGCAGGATTCTTTTCAGACAAACACTGTATAGATTTATCAATGCATTGCTATACTCTTTGAAACTCAGTGCTGCTGTAACATCTCAGGCAAAATCCCCTAGATGAGATCAGTTCCTTGATGTAGATGATCAGTTCCTAGATGTTAAGCAAAAGTTTTGCCTTCTTTCCTTGCAGTCTGTGAAGTTCTTCTTTTGCACATACATATTTTTCAAAGGACTGTGGCTGAGGCTTATTCATTACATCAAGGACCTTGCTCTAAATAGGAGCTAACACCAGCTTTAGATGAAGGCATGAGCAGCCTTGCAGTATGCAGATACAGGATAATCAACTCTCATGGAAGTCTTAAACTGACCTGTAGCTAGCACTGGGGATAAGCTTTTGATGCCAAATCTTTTATCTCTTTCAAATCTGCGATCATCCTAGCACTGAGTGGTATTTTGTTGTTTTTTTAACAGTTCCTATGGGTTATAAAATAAATATGGAGGATTAAAGGTTTGAAGAAATCTCTAGCCTGCAAAATCTTAAAGAGCATTTGCCACCTAGCAACAGCCAGGAACGTGCATTTCCTTCAAACAATCTGCAATTGTATGATTCAGAAAAATCCTCCACAGTGTTTATAACTGCAATTGTAACTTACGTAGGAAGGAAAAATGCAGCAAAAGGCTCTGGTTGCATCACTGACAAAGGGTTTCATTACCATAAGAAGTCCCTAACAGGGTGACAAATAATCAAGATTAAAAAGAATGTGTGAGACCAGCAGAAAGGGAAACAATGACGTTCCCATTATAGCTGTGGCCTTTGCAATAAATGATATGTCAGCTTTTTCACTTTGAATTGTGCTGAATAACTTGGTGATTTTAATTCATCAGCAAATGAATACTTAGATTAGAAGCTATTTTCTTTTCAAATGTGCGTTTGCTAACTTAGCCATGCAATAAATACCACACTCCTTGAAAAGTGTGATAATATAGATACTGCTTATAGATGTTAACGATTTAAACCACAGACACCCTGTTAGTTTGCTCAGATACGTGAGGAAAGTAGGGGAACTATAGGAGAGGAACTGTAATTGCAACATGCATGAGCTGGCTGGCTATCAAAATCTTGTTGGTCTGCATTTTGTGATGTTAATGAGAGAGTAGGGGAAAATTACACAGATGCTAATGCACATGGGTTCTATTTAGATGATTATCATGCATAAGTCTTTGAAACATCTAAGAATATACTTTATTGAGTATCAGTTACCCCAGTTGCTCGGTTTCCTCCTGTTATTTTAAATCTCCTTAAAGGAAAGAGCTTGGGGATATCTAAGGACCCTGCAATTTTCAGACCTCCCTGACCTCAAAACCATTGTCATTTGTTAAGGAATTTCACTCATGTGACATTGTTAAATTAACCTGGATCTGTTCTAAAAAAATAATGAGCAGCTTCTAGACTCGTGTTCATAGCATTACTTAAAATTCCTTATTAACAGGGTACTAAACCCCACTTTGTTTCAGTGTATGTTCTTTTTAAAACAGAAGTTGCAGTTTCTCAGTTAACAAACCAACTTAAGCCCAACAAAGACATGACTAATACATATTACTAACAAAACACTTCAAATGCTAAAAGATATTGTTGCTAACCCCTTACAGGCAGCTGGTAGGATTCAATTCTGTTTCTGGCAGCAGGAGAGTACATGCTGAAGTATCAGAATTGGAGCAGAAAATTGTAAGTGCAGCTGAAATGGAAGGGGAAGCGGCAAGCTATTGCCAAGGGATCACAAGGATTTTTAAAATAAGTACATTCAGTGAGTTTATACTAAATATTAAAAGTTCCAGAAAGCATAATGTAAATAACTGAAAGTTTAGAAGCCTGTCTTTTCCAGTCAAGTTCAAAGTACTAAAAGCATTTCTTAGAACCTGACATTTGTACTGAATAGCCAGTGCAATATCAGCCATTTTTGGAAAACATCCTAATGTAGACAGGCTCTAATAGGCAAAAGTTTTGAAAGCAAAATGAGGGGTTGCAGTGCAAGGAGAACACTGACAGAATGGATTTTTGCTGTCACTACTGTCACTAACAGCAGTCCTGACTCTTTCATTGATGCACTTTGGAGTGGTGCCACATGAGGACTGCATGGTCAGGTGTGCTCAGGAAGACACTGTTCATGTTCCTCAGCAGGAACAAGTTTGCAGATCACAGGTGGAAAGCTCTTCAGAGTCCAAGCTTTCTTCTCTCACAGTTGGCCTATTCTAGAAATCAGAACGTGAAATCTAATTGTGGGCTTTGGATAAAGGGAAAATAGTTTCCTAATCAATGTTTCCTTGATCCTGCCGTAAAGGATGGCAGAAAACCTGCTTCTCTGAAAAGAGGAGAAACCAAGCTATGAGAGACAGTTTGTGTTTTCAGAGTCCCAGGATTCAGGCCAGCTATTTAGCCTGCAAGTTGCTTCAGACTTGCTTCTCAAGACTTCATTTACTGTCTATGCCTCTATACCCAAAAAATGTACCCACTTTGATTTCTCACAATACAATACATCTTACCAAGCAGCAAAATTAGAAAAATATCACTCTACTTTAAAACAGTGTATTTTTTGAAACTTAAAATATCACAGAGTGATATGTAATTGATAACTATATCCTGATGGAATTGCTCCCTACTCTGCCTGTCATGCCCAAACACTGGTACGCATCGGGCATCAGAATCTTAGCCCTTCCAGCAGAAACTGCAACAACTGTATTTTATCTGCCTCTGTGTCCTTCTCAAAAGTTATGATCAAGGGCTGAGGGGATACAGCAAATGATTATATTCTTTTAGCGCTAGCAGAGCTTATCCTTGACTTTGAAAGATAGATGATTAAAATTCACATTTTTTTAAAAAATGGGCACAGCAGAGGCAAGACATAAAGTGAAAATCCACCTAGATTAGTGTAGCCTGGTGTACAGGTCACACATGTAGCTTTCATAACCTGATTTAAATCCCTTCTTAGCCAGCTTCAGATCATGGTCTTGAAACTAAATTCCCACTTCCCATCTACGTGTTTAGCTATGGATGTTTCAAGGTGGTGTCTTTTTCTGAAGAAATCTCAGTCAGGCTTTGTCTTTATTCAGATACAAAACAGGAACTGCTGTGTTCCCCACAATTAATTCTTACCTAAATTCAAGAAAAAAAAAAGATTCAATAGCATTTTTCAGTATTAACATTTTACTAATGTACTTAAAATTTACTGCTCTTTTTATTTCAAAATAGAGTTGAGACTTAAAAGTGTGATCTGGAGCAACTCTCCCTGTGTTTAGCAATGTTTCTGAAGGTTTACCTTTCACCCCAAACAAAGAATGGTAGAGTCCACTTAAGGTTTTAAACATAAGTTTCTTTTGTCCTCCCTAATATTCTTTTCAGTATCAGAAAGTGCTTTAAGACATTTCCCTCCAAAGCCTTCATAATGGAAACTGAATTAATACTTTTGACTCCTAAATCATGCATCATTTTGCTTCTTCCTTAAAAAGACTTTCTTAAAAAGAAGTCACATACTAAATATGAGTTTCAGAGAGAGTTCAGTGTTCCAAGGGGACTTCATAAAAGGCATGAAAAGCTGTCTTCAGACAGGGATTTTGTGCATATATGCTGATCCCAATAGACTTAATGTGCGTGATGGAACTGTACTATAGCCGTGCAATTTGAATTAGACTGCTACTTTTATATCTCTTATCACAACTCCTTTCCAGTTAACATTCATTTAAAGCCTGCATTTGTAATCCCTCAGGATATTTTTCCCCCAATTTTTACAGATCAACATATTCATGAGACCAAAATCAGTAGTTTATCATATTCCTCATTTGAATACAGCAAACCTGCTTACAGTTGATTCTGTTATACTTGGTCACAATTCTCTAGCAAGAAAGAATAAACCTACAAATTGTTTTGTTGCCTTATGCTTCTCCCATTAGGATTTCATTGAAGGAAATTCTTTGGTGAGAGTCAAAACCCTTCAGACACTGCCCTAAAACTCTGGCAGGGGAAGTCAGCTGTCATCTCCTGAGTCCCCTGGGTGAAGCACAGGTCAATAAAAGGCATATTTGTGAATTCCCATTTACACAGCCCACGCTCTGGTCATGAAGCTGTATTCTGGCTTCCCACCACCTGATAACTTTTCTTACTTATCCTCTGTTCAGCACTATGGTTGTTCTCAGTTTTTGGCAGACTAATGTGGAAGGAATTAGGCTCAGGGAACATGCACCTATTGAACCTTACAATATTTATAGTTGTCATGACTCTATTTTTGTCCTGTTCTAGAGTTGATAGTGAGAGACAGTTTATCCCTATTTACTCATCTCTTTTTACATTTACTTCCTGTCTAATGTGATGGATGCAAACTGGGAGGCAGGGAGGGAGGGAGGGGAGGAGGAAGGGGAGGAATTCCTTTGCTGCTCTTTGATTATGTGACCCTGAAAACTACTGATCAGCAAGTATCCCAGTAGTCCAATTCACCTTCTAATTATGAATTCACCTTGTAATGATATGTATTATTAGTTATTCCTCTGTTTTTCAGAGATACAGACTTCTCTAGTCAAAGATCAATGACAAACTCAGAGAGAGCAGAAGTAGATTTGTTCCCAGTAAGAAGGTACAGCCTTCTTTTCCTTCCTTGGCAATTTTCCTTCAGAAGAATCACTGATTTTGTGGTTTTTTGTTTTTTTTAAAGAGATTTCCCTTTGATCCTAAGAATGTACTGAAAGCTGATCCAACCACAGTTAGTGTTCTCTTTTCTGGATTATTTTTGTGAGGCTGCTGGGAGAATTGGTGTATTCAATTCTCTGGCTTCTACTTTCTATAGATCCCAGCCTTGGAGAGCACCTTGGAGAGTCAGAAAAAGCAACAAAGTAACAAATGGTCTTATTGTTCCACAGGACCTCATACAACTCCAAAAAAAAAAAAAAAAAAAGGATTTGCATGGCTTAGCTGAGTAGGTGTTTTAATGATTACTAGTTGAGACATGTTGCTGTGTAAACTTTTATCCCTTTCCAGTGCATGACAGACAAAATTTTGATACTGTTAATTGAAGGGTAATTTAGAAGAGTTTTTTAGGTGGGAAAGTAGGACTGTATTGAGTTCAGCCTTGGAAGAAGACAATGCCAGGAACTATGATCAAGGATAAAAAGGCTAAGTTTAGGCCACTCCTTTCAATTTTTTTCTGTCTGAGGTCAAACTCTTATTGTTAATAGCTGCCTCTCTTTGTGCTAAGTGATGCAGTTTAAGTCCCATATAAAAAAAAAATACCTTTAAAATCCAACATGGACATTTCAATTCATACTTTCCCAACCATGCAGCTGTTAAGCACTAACCAGTTCATTCATAGCTATTCAATCTGAGAAGGAATTCTTCAGCCAGCTTTAATATTACTCCATGGAGGAATTCCATGTGTTCAGAGGAATGTTTAAAATCAATGCCTATTGGCAAATGGAGATGGCTGAGCCTCCTCTGTTCCACAGCACTAAAGCACAGAGGGCAGGCAAGGCTGACAAGCTAAGCAGGCTTGTTAGACACAGCTTTCTTTTTAGGACAATTTCTATAACACATTTTGCTAAGCTCTAACTTGAATATGGGTGGAACCTGTTGCTCCATTATAATGCAGAGCTAGGAAACCCCAGCTATCACCATTTCTGACCTAAGACTTAAATACTTGGAGAAAGCTGTTGATCACTAAATCAGAGATTAGAACAGGAATCTGGAACCCTATAAAAAGATAAGCTTGAAGATACTCTTTGAATATGGTTCCTCAATGTTCAAAGATATGTAGCACGTCTTACTTCAACAAAATAAAGGGATAATGGATTAAGTTACAATTTCTATTATAAGTCACAAAACTGGTAGTTTCTGAAAATGCCTTTGCATTTGAAAGACTCAGGAACCATGTATTAGTCAGGAACCATGTATTAGTCATTGTAAGGAAAACCTGAATGAGCAATTTCATAAAATTGGAAGAGTTGCTGTGCAGCAGCATTTACTTGTGTGCCAGTAATATGTTCCAGGCAGCTGTGATCTCTTGGAGAAGGCTATAAAGAACACTAGTCTTGTTTTCTGACAGCCTATCATATAATTTCTAACAGCCTGATGCAATGAGTAGAATTTCTTTCAATTTTTTTTCCAGTGTAGACCTTACTGGAAAACATAAAACAAAGTGTTCTTTAATTTCTTATATTGTGTTATTTGTTATTTGAAAGCCAAAAATGAGGCTAATATCATTGCTTATAGATTTGCTGGTAATTTCTTTTACTTAATTCAATACAGAGCTTTCATCAGATTTCTACAGTGAATATTTTCCAAAGTAAATTCAGAATTATTTTCAACAAATCTTTCGTAGTGAGACAAATTCATTTTATTCAAACATATCACAGATGGTACCATTCAAATGAATGAGTGTAGAAAGTAATGCATAAAATTGATTCATTGAATTATTTTAAATACTTATGGGAAAAATTGAATCCAATAGTATTTTCAATAAATTCTGTACTGTCTCATTAAAAAATGCAATTCCCACAGACTTTTTTTGTTATGGATTAGGAATGACATTGTTAAAGAAATATGTCTTTATGCCATGAAGTATAAGCCTGCAGCCTCTAAGCTTGCCTTCCCTATTAATTTTTCCTAAATGTATTTTTAAAAACCTCTTAACTTGTTTTCTTTCATCAACTAATGTGTCTAGCCTATATTACTTCCCTGTAATTATTTTCTATATTTTCCTCTGTAATCATTGTCTGTGTCATTTATCTCAAGGGAATTTGAATGATTGAAACAAGCAGACTCTATTTTGTCATCATTTTAATGATATAATTTTGAAATTTTCTTTAATATTTACCATATAGTTCATGGATCCAGTCATCCAATAGTGCACTCTGCAGTAACCAAAAGCCTGCTGATGAAATCTCTGTGCTCAGATTAGTTTGCTGACGTTTGTCACTTTTTCCATGAAATGAAATTCACCCACTTTATCTGAAATATTAGCTGGTGCAAAAGGATGGCTGGAGGAGCAGAGTCTGCAGTGTTTCCATCCCCTTCCGCTGCTCTGATAATCAGGAAAGCAGCACATCCATCACTTTTAGCAGGTGAGCAGTGCTGCTGGCCTCTGAAGTGAGACACCTGAAGAGATCTTACCTGCAAAGGGCTATTTGCACCCATGGTGTAGGACTGATTGCCATATGCACTCTCTTCCAGGCACAGCTTATGGCTTCCAGCTTGGTTTTAATAAAAAACAGTACTCAAATTCTAAACACTCCTGGCTGATTTTAATTCTGTTTATCAACAGGTACACTACGTTCAGGTGTTAGTATCAAGTTAGAAAAGCTGCTAATGCCAGAAAACTGAGGTGGCTTTTGTATATTTTAAATATACATAAATAAATATATAACTCATGAGTACTTATAAGTGATGCTGGGTCCCATGCTTTCTAATGAAACTCTACTTGATAGCATTTCAGTGTTTACACAGTTCAACTTTTCAGGTACCTTTCATGTCCTAATTCTGCCAAAGTATTTATTTTTAATTGTAATGTGAGAAAAACACGGCCTTTGGTTTCAGCAAGAACTGTTTTTAACCAAAATGACACAGTTCACCATTCTTTTCAAACGCATTTCTCAGACTGGAATGTGGTCTATACAGTCAAAAATGTGGCAATAAAACAAATAGTTTTATAAATTCTTGTACAAGATGTTCCAAGAATGCAGTCAGAAGAGAAGGAGACAAAGAGGACTGGTGAAGGATAAAACATTGTGCAGGCTCATTTGCAGTTCTAAAGTGAATGCCTTTATGTGGCTGGTGCCTTTCCTTTCCCCTCCTTCTCAAAAGCAAGAGAGTTCCAGGAGAGACTGAAGTTTAAATTCGTTTTGGCATTTCTTACTGGGAGGAATTTACTAGTAGCTACAGCAAAAAGAGTTAGTGATTTAGGACTAACTGACATACTTGCTTTTCCTTTAACTCCTTAAAGGCAAGATTTTAATTTTACAACATAGCTGGGTTTTTTTCTTTCTCTAGTTTGCAGACTGAGTTAGGGGAATATAAAGAGTTAAATGTGCTTGGACTTCCACAGCAAATCTGTAGCTAAGTCATAAACAGAGGCCTTGGTTCTTCTGTCCTCTGCTCTAACCATGAGACTCACTGTGTGTTTTTGCCAATACATATGTGATAGCTAATGGGTTTTGAACTGATAGCATTCTGGATAGCTGGGAAACTGCTCAAGTAGAAGCTGAGTCATTGGTGGATTATATTTTTAACTGGTGTCATCATCTCACTGTGCATTCTACCCAGCATCAGTTTGGCTGTATATTTCCTTGCAGACCACCTATTTCCTTTTACTCCAGTCCTCCTAGAAAGCATTTCTAAGCTGCTCTGCAGTACACTCTGCCATTTAGGCAAATCCCTTTAGATATTATAATATACTGCTTAAGTGAAGCTAGGAACCTGAGCACTCCATGACAAGCAGTTAGGCTTTGTTTATATCTAGAGTAGAATTCTGATTATAGAGACAAAATATGCCAAACACTACGTAGACACAAAGACAGCAGATGTCTCCTTAACAGGTGTATTTTTTCTAGTAAAGCTTGAGGATGCTTCAGGTTTGCTTCCACACAGACTATTGTTACTACTAATGCAGTGAGAAACTATTCCAACCATAAAATTTGAGGAATTATCAGTTCCAAGACATTTAATGAAATTTCACAACTATGAAACAGGAGAGCAGATAACAGATAACAAAGAAAGAAGCGTAGAGGCTGAGTTCTGGCAGGGTTTTTAATTTGTCAGGCAAATTGGAAAGTTGACTAATATACCAGTTACACTTTTTGCAACTCTGTGCTAAATGGAAAACCACCTTTCAAACATTGGTATTGTTGAATCTCATGGGAAACCACTCCAATCCTTGTGTAACACAATGAAGAAGCTTTACCACCCTAAACCAAAGGAAACGCAGGGCAGATACTTTTAACAAAAGGATTTAGCTGTTTCTCTCTAAAACAAACCCAGAACACTGGCTTTCCACCAAGCAATTCAAGCCATGTAAAGGAGAAGCACAGCTAAACCGACCTGGGAACTCTGACTCATGGGGTCAAGCGTCCTCCTTGTTGCAGAGGGGAAGTGGTTTGCACCACCCTTTTTCCTGGCACAGCCCATTTCCTCCTCTCCTGCTGCGGGATGCAGCCCAGCCCGCTGACCCATGAGCCCGTGGTGTTTGATGTACTCTGCCCACCCCAGAAAAAGGGCAAGCCAGTCCACCAACAGCTCCTTGCCATCTCATACAGGACAGCAGCTATTTACTCTTCTGTGCAGGCATTCAAAAGGGCTCACAAGAGGGCTTCAAATATTTTTGTAAGTGTTGACATTTTGGGTGATAAATTCTTAACTTCACAAAATAAAATGTTACTAATCTGACTAATACTTTATTAAATTTGCAATTACTTTTTGGCACATCACCAGCAATTTCAGCATGGTGAGAACTTCTATTGTTCAGTTTATCTCAAATACTCTCTGTTAAGGTTCAAAAAAAGTTATAAGTACTGGTTAAATGAAAAAAAAAAAATTGAATATGGTTGTGGAGTCTGAGAGTGTTCCATGCTAGCCTTCCCAAAGCTGGCCTTCAGTTCTGGCTCACTGGTCTCCCAACCACTCACAGGAGAAGTTAAATTGAAGGGTACACTCTCAGTTCTGCTGTAATTAAGTTCCAGGAAAAGCACAAATTCAGTTACTGATGTGTACTGGTCCTTTGCAGCACAGACTTCCCTGTCAGCCCTCCTTCCAGGTCACACAAACTGTGTTCAGGTCTGTAGCAGACCTCTCCTTCGGTCCTGGTTTGGTAAGTTTTGGCGTTTGGACTCAATGATCATTGGGGGTTCCTTCCAGCTCAAGATGTTCTATGATTCTGAGATAAATAGGTATGATTCGTGCTGATAAAATTGAAACAGTAATCAATACTTTAGAATCATAAAGAAGTAACAAGTACTGCCAAGGAAGGTAGGGAGGGAGTCCCCCCCTTCTCCTGCAGATGTTCATGAGATACAGGAAGAAACCTAGATAAGGGAAGCTAAATTTACTCATAAGAAGGGAAAAGTTGGGGAAGCTCCAAGGAACCTGCTAATTATATGAGATTTATTGTTGTAATGTTCAAACTTGGTATTTACTCACATAATACAAGCTTAATACGCATGTGTAACCAAGAAGGTAGCCTAATATGCATGAGCAGTAAAAAAGGTTATTCAAAGGACACGTGATGAAGAGGATGAGCCTTCATCTCACGACCCCCTAAAAGGTGGCGAGACCCCCAAAAAGAGATGACGGGGCATGCGTGATGGAGGTGGTGATGAAAACAGTGATGTAAAACTTACATATCGAAAATAGGAGGGGATGGGTGGTGGCACGTATTGGCCTACACTATAAAGGGGCCAGCTTGGGGTTATCTCGTTTGTACGTGAGGCGGGATCCCATGGCCCTGCCCCGTACCCCGCGCTTTGTATCTTTGTTTATGCATTATTAACCAAACCAGTTATTTACTATTCAGTTATTATGTGATTATAATCCAATTTTTGTATTCATTAATTTGCTCAATTAAAATTGCTGTTACATTTAAATTTTGTTTGGGGTTTTTTTTTGGATAATTGGGCATCATATTTATAACAATTCTAAGTTGGACCTCCGCCTCTGCAAACTGTATCTCTTTCTTCTTGTTTTCCTCAAACTTGAAGCACTGGAAAAAAATACAGCAGGTACACCCAGATCCTGTGTTTCTCTGGGATACCACTGTCCTTACAATGTAACTGTCCTGCAGTCACCAAGAAAAAAGGCTGCCCCTTCTCCCTCCTTCTTCTGCCCTGCTCCTTTAGGTATCCTCCCAAGTGAGATTTAGCTTTCTGCTCTCCTATCTGCTGGTTTAGGTACTGAGTAAAACCCAGGACAGATCAAATGGTGATGGTGATCCCCTCCAGCAACTATCTACATTTTGCCTGTGCACCTCAGAGCTAGACTACAGCGAAATCCAAGCCACTGACAGACTGAAAGGGGTACAAGATGGAAGGCTTCATTAACTGGGATATTTTACTGTGAACCAGTGTACTAGTGCTGTTTTGCAACAGCTACTTGAGGATTATGTTCGGGGATTCAGAAGTGTTGCTTTAGATATGTAAATTTCTAGCTGGCCCATAACTTATTTTCATGAGACTGTTATTTTCTCGGTACTGTGCTAGCTCTCAACTGTCATGTTCAAGTGAGAGACTTCAGCTGCAGGATCTCGAGGCAGTGCTCTCTGTGCCTTTGCTATCGGTTTGGAAGGGGATTTCTGAGCATGGGGAAAATGTCATTAGTTCCATCCTTGTAGTATGTCATTTCTATCTACGTGTACATAACAAGAGTCAACAAAGAGTGAATCAATTCTTTCAGTAAGATTCCATTGCTGCTATCTTTACAGAATATTAGTATCAGTGACAGTCTCCAAATCTCAGAATTCTATTCCTGTTTGTTGTTCCTCAAGGAGGGGAAAATCTCCTTCAGTTTTTTAAAATTTTTTTCCAGCTTATGCATAATGTAGACAGATGATTAAAATATACCATGGGTATGGCAATGACTTCACAGTTACTGCTTCCCAGTTTAAATTGTAAAACTTATGACTGCTCCATAAAAATACCTTGTAAGTTTTTCTCTTATGGTGAATTTTCATTATAAACTGCTATATAAATTCAGCATGAACATAAAAAGAAAAATTCATGGAAGTTGAGCACACTCTAAGCTGAACTTGGCAGTTGCACTAGGTAATATACATGACAGAAAAATGGAAAGAGAAAAATTAAGAGGCAGTGGATATGAATATGAAATATGTCAGAGTTGTTCTAAATCACTAATGTTTAACAAAATATTCATTCTCCAAAGATAATATTTAAATTACTGGATTTCCACCATTTAATAAAAATTATAATTTCTTTGAATATCTTTTTGAAAAAAATAAGGAAGCAGAGTAAGGGAAAATGATCAGATTTACTTTCCTGTTAAGCTCCAGTAATGAAACACCTATCTAGAAATGCATTTCTTTTTCAATGTAGGCCAGGGTAGTAAAATTGTACACGATTTCTTTTCTTAATAAAAGATATGTAGGCCAAAAAAACCCACACCATTACTTCATTAGGAGATTTCAAGGGTGTCTGTCTTGAATTGAAGCAGCTTAGTTTGGAATCCCTCTTTTTGGTTTTTTTTTTTAGTTCCAATTACTCTAAGGCAGTATCCCCCATCATTAAACTGATACAGTGCACTTGGAGACCATGGGCAATGGCACAAGCCACCTGTCTGGGAAGCCCAGACTGCTGAGAAGAATGGGATTATGAGTTGCATCTGAGGTACCAAAGGAAGGAGAAAGGACAAGCTGGTTTCAAAACAAGACAGAATTATGGAGTTTTACATTTGTCAACTCAAATTTGTTAATTGAAAATGAATAAATCCGTATTTTGGGTTTTGGTTATCATCCATTTTTCAACAGTAGAATTCCCAGGAACTACAAATTATCAGTTTTAAGAAATACTCCTGGAAAATAAAATACATGGTGGGCCCTTAATACTTCTTACAGGAACAGCTACCTAACACCTTCCTCTCATTTAGACTTCAGCTATACAGGTCACAGGGGCACAACTGTAATAGCTTTCTGAATCACTCAGTTGCTAGTGCTGCTTCAGAAGATATATTTCAGATTTATGAAAGTTCTGGGTCCTAAGCAGCTGGGCTGGTGTGTTGTAAGAACCTAGTCTGAGATAAAATGGCAGGTCACCGTGCGAAATGGTCCACTAAAGATTTACACAATCTGAATTCCAGTTTTGTCTTCTGAGGCTTGGCTGCTTGCTGACTTCCTAAGCCTGTAATTCATTTACAGAAAGATAAATTTCATATCCGTGACTGTGACAGCCAGTATGCCTCATCTATTGGAACAAGCCAGCAGTACTCCTTATAAAGCACTTCCCCAAGGGGCCCAGAACATTTAGGATCAGTGCCTGGGCAAAGCAGTGCTCTCATTGCTACAAGCAAAAGAATCCCATCACAATCATTCTTCTGTTCAGAGTATTTTTCTTTGCTTTCTTCACTTTCTTCATTTTCTTCAAAGTTCCTCCCAGCTTCTACATTGTAGAATGTAGAATGTAGAATGTAGAATGTAGAATGTAGAATGAAGTGCTGGCATAGTCAGGAGTCTGTCTTATTCCAGAGCATTTGCGTTTTGGTGTGGGGATAGTGCATAGTTCTTTTCACAGTGAAACAGAGCACATACCACAATATGAAATAAGAAAAGCCTTACTAGCTATGGGTCAAATCCTATTCTGAAGAATTTTAGCTCTAAGCTGTGTGATACTACTTTATAAACTCATTAATCTAGGTTTCATTCATCAGGTATGTTGTTCCGTAAATTTGATGTTAAAACAAACCATGACATTAGGAACAGGCACAGTGTTAGGGCAAAAATTGCCTTCATTTGCATGTTTGGGGGATGTTATTAGTTGATTGGTTTTATTTTACACTGATTATTTTTGCCATTTCTTCTGTTTGCTATTGTTCAGTAGCAATTTATTTTTCAGGTATTTTTGGACCTAGTCACTTCATTACTTGAAATTTAGAGCTGTTTTATCTGAACATAATTTGCTACTGGCAGATTATTCTTCTCAAGCTCGCAAAACAAATTCCACTCACCCTCTGTGCTCTCGTTCCCCTTTATTTTTCCCATGTAAATAGTTATGTGGATTTGAAAAGAACCTCAGAGCAAAGGATAACAGAACATGGGGGGACACAATAAGAGTTAATCACACCTTACAGCAGGCAGCTGGGTGCTATTTTTTTTTTCAAAAATACTTTTTGGTACTGAGATGCAGGAGATGATACCAGTTATTTCAAATATTTCAAAGACAGGGGCACTTAGGAAGAACACTACTGTTTCCAAGCACTTACTAATTTATGGATTCAGTTAAGTTGTCTCTTCCCCTGATGACTGATACTGCTGAGAGTTAAATGGATGGCAGAACTATTCAAAGTACCAGGAAAAATCAGTGTGAAATCACTAATCACTGGAGAGAGTGCTATTGCTCTCCTCCCACGCTGATAAACCTGAGGCAAGTTAACTGGGATGCCTGCAGGAAGGGCTCAGCTAAGAGAATTCCAGTGGTCCTCCACTCTGTGTTTATTGCTGCTGACCTGTATTCAGACTTTGCCTCCAAATTGAGTAGTTTTGAAGGGCTGCCATCCATGAGAGTATGGGAAATGCAATATTTATGCAACTGAACAGTTTTAGCTGAACTGTACTTTGTGTCCTCACTGCTCTGTGTTACACCACTGTGGCTGCACTGAACACACAGCCTCCTCCATGGCAAATTCAAAGTGATTTTAGAAAGCTTTCTCAGGATTTAGATGGCTGTGGGTTAAATCCCCCAGAACATGGTGCTGTTTTCCTCTAAAACTGGAAACAGGAATGAAATTGTGGTTTTCTCATATGGCAAAACAACTTCTGTTAAAGATTTTGGAAATCACCCACAAGGTCTATGCAGCAGCTGTTGTGAGGCAGGGGGAATGGTAGAGAGCTGGGAACAGAGACCAACAGCTGCAGAATTTTTTTTTACAGCTGTCTCATGCCCTTTTCCTTGGTTATGCATGTTTTGGTTTTCTGGTATTTGAGAACAGTTTCTTGTGACAAGCATAATTTTATGGGTCTGGGATGGGGCAAGCATCCCTGAGTGACAAGAGCGTTTCCTGCTTTGTTGTGATGACCTGCCTGGGGAGCACTTCCACTGGGTTGAGAGAAAACAATACATTTTCTATGGAAAAGATGTGCAAGAAATAGTCACTAAACTTTTTGAAGAGCCCTTAGTAGATGATGCTGATGAGGAAGACTTCAGGGAGATGCTCTGAATGGAGCTCTATGTCCATTCTGTGTGCCACATCTAATCTAATCTAATCTAATCTAATCTAATCTAATCTAATCCTAGTCTAATCTAATCTATAGTCCAGAATACCATATTTAATAGGAATGAAATAGTAACACATTGTGGTGGGTATTTGAGGAAAGACCTTAAATTGCACCAGGGGAGGTTTAGATTGGATATAAGAAAAAGAAGCTTTTCACTGAAAGGCTAGTTAGGTATTGGAATAAGTCACCCAGGGAGGTGGTGGAGTCGCTGTCTCTGGAAGTGTTCAAGAAGCATCTGGATGTGGCACTTGAGGCTATGGTTTAAGGGTGATTATGCTTGTGCTGGGTTGATGGTTGGATGACCATCTTCCAACTTTGATGATTCTGTATTTAATAGTGTAGTTAGAACTGTCAAGCAAGTATTAAAAACTCTGGACTTAACAAGAGCAAATGAAATTATGTGATCACCTTGAGATGGAGGGAAAGAAGATAATGTAAAGATATCAGGTAGTGTTTTAAGTAGGAACTCCATAAGCTTTAGGTGTACATTTACAGTTTCCTCAGATAAATTCTTCATATCTCCTCAGATATTAGTCTTCACACATATTATTATTAAACAGTCCAATTCCAGCCTTTTGTCATATTTCAGCCCTTTAGTCCTACTTATGTCAAAAAGTGATATTTTTCTATAGGAGGTGGCTGAAAATTTGTTTACTTATACAAAACTGAAAAGTCAGGCTTCTGAGAGCTGAGGTATGGTACCGAATTTATCCCTTCTCACACACCTTGTGCTTTGTTTTGATGTGTTTCTTAGATAAAAGTTATTGCTATGACAAAAGAATTTGTCATCAGTTCTTTGTCATTACTCTGCAGAGAACGCATCACTTCAGAAACTTCAGCATATAAAATTAAACTGCTCCAAAATTACAACACTAAAAGACTTCTAGCTCATTATAAAAGAATATAAGCAGCATTTCAGTTACCACCATTTGCCATCATCCACACCTTCACCATCTTGAAGCAATTTAGAGACTGCATTTGATAAACTTTCACTTAACATACAGAGGTGACTTGTTGGAAAGCTTTTAAGTGCCTTTTAGTGATAAAATGTATTGTTGGTGAAAAAACCTCAGAATACTTGTATATTTTTTTGACAGAATTTAACATTTCCTGAAATTCCTAGGCTTTTTTTTTTTTTTTTTTTTGGCATAAATGAGAGTGACAAAGTTTTGTTACATACCTTTAAAATCAAGAGTTATGTTATGCATGTTGTTATATGTAGCACATGATCTCAGCAGTTAGATAGAAGCATATATTCTTGTATTCCTAGTAGAATATCCCCCTTGTAAACTGATATTAATAATACTATGGTAATTATTTAATTCCAGCTATTAAAAGTATCAGAGGAGACAGAAAAATATGTCCTTTTCATATTATAGTTTTTAAAACTACTTTAAACTTTTTTTTTCCTTCAAGTTATTAGAGAATGAGTCACCCACTTCATCTTAAATAATCTACTGCCACAATTATGATTTGTTTGCTTGGCACACTTTTTATTGCTTGTGGTACAGTCACTTCAGCCTTTTTCTTACCAACAAAATACGTTGTTACTTAGCAGAAATTTTGGATTTTTTTTTATATTTTCTTTTTCAACATTCTATCCCATGTCTGACAATCCATCATGAAAAACTGGAGAACTCTTACCTTTTTTTGATACATGAAGAATTCTTTTACAGTGTGGGGGTATCTCTTGTTTTGCAGATGAGTTATTTTAGTGATCTTTAAAGTCATGGCCATCATGTATACTGGTAAATCCTTCAATAAATTAATAATTCACTAGGGCCATAGCCAACTCTAACCCACAATCAATTACTCACATCTTCAGTGCCTGTCCAGAGACAGGCGTCATGTTTGACTGTATATGACATTTTAAACAGGTAGGGTAGCACAGTCTTTATTGAAGGCTATTCTAGCTGGAGATCTTGGCAGTCAGCTAGAGCTTTTATGGAAGACACAGAGGGTCTTACACTTAGGGAGCAGCTGAAATCCTTTCCATACGAAGTTTATGAAGGAACATATGAAATTTGGAGTTCAGGTTTTAATTCAATTACTTGGAAGTCTCTCTAGGAGTGAGCACTCATCATACTTCTTTCAGCTGTTTCTAGTTTTCACAAAACAGAAGAAATTTCCATGCCAGTTTGTTTTTAGAGGCTGTCTGGTCTCTAGATTGCTCACATGGTCTTTCTCCTAAGATCAGAAGGGTCCCAGCTTGCTTCCAGTTCCATCAAAAGGCTGTAACTTTTATTTGTTCAGTGTGGTAGTCTGTGGGGATGAAAGCATCAGTGACACACTAAAACCCCCAGTTAATGAAGGTCTCCTTTATTTATAGGATGCTGAGCCCGTTATGAAGCTCCTATAAAGCACTAGCAGAGCTTCTACTTAAAAAGAAAGAAAGAATGAAATTATGGTATCCATATGGGCTGGTTTGTTTCATGTTTCTGCCCTTCCCACAGTACTCACTAAACATGTGCAATAATGCATTCTAGACTTTAAATAACGTGAAGTATTTTCTGTTCATATAACCCTACATGAAGCCTGAAGCCTTTGAAAGGTTCCTTTTTTTTGCCTGCCATTTCCCTAACTGGGTTACAAATGCATAAACATCACACTTCAATAGCCAATGGCTCAAATACAATTCCACACCCATGACTTTATATTCCAAACTAGTAATTCAGGATAGCCACAGAATAATAGAAAATCATATTTTTCTTAGGCTTTGTGTTTAGATTTTTTTAAAAGATGATTTCATTTCGTCAGCCTGAACTACAGCCTGAAAAAAGGCTTTAGTCACTAATTGGATCTGTTGGTGTTGCCTGACAAAACTTAGGTTTTAGTATTTGACTGAATGGTTCAACCTTCCCCATACCCTTTGGAAAAATGAATGAAAAAAACCTATGTCCCTTACAATTAAAGATGGAGTGTACCCATGGTGAAAAAGGTTCTTCTGCCAGCAGGGAATGCTGACCCTTGTGGGGTCTCATCAGTCTTCACAGACTTGAGCACGTCAGAAGCTCTCCCTCTTTTGACATCATCCTTAAAACCTACCTCTGGTTAGCTAAGCCCAGGCAGATGCTGGCTCAGTCAGAGTGTGTTGGCATTAATGAGGTAGTTCAGATCAAATTTTTGCTTTTTAAGTGATTCTCCAGATTATGTTCACTTTCCACGTTCTTACTTGCATCACAGAGAGGTCTTTGACATGGGTGGATGAGATCTTCCTAAGGTCCCTAGAAAAGCCCTTCCTTTAGCATGGAAGTACACTGAACATTTGGTTCCATCAGACAGTATGCTTCAGGACTGCACTCTGTGTGCACTAGCCATGGCTGGGCTGTCAGTCCAGTGACCAGAGAAAAGCTGAGACACTGAATGTCAACACTGGATCATCAGCACAGCCTCAGATTGCGGGCTGCAAAGTTGGATTTGCTCCACTGGTGTTGCACAACTTGCTAATGCAGACGTTGCTTTAACCAATAATCAGACATTGGCAGAAAACCAATGGCTCCCCAGAAAAGAACTGGGGAGACTTTTATTTTTTAGGGGTCACAGGGAAATGTCTTTTGGGTGGCAAAGTCCTGTGTTCAGAGCTCATTGTTCTAGTTAGCATGCTTCCTGCGTTAGCATAATAGGTTTTGGAAATCAAAAGGGGATTATGGACACAGCAAATTGGGAGGACAGTTCTTCAGCCTTGAGGTGGCCAAAAAGACCAAAGCTGCTTGATTTTGTCTTTAATGAGGCTGTGATTAAGTCATGGTGTCTACAGGCACATGCTTTTAGACTGGGTGCCAAGCACTTGTAAAAGACGTGCAAATTAAAATTTTGTTTTATATAATGGGTCACTGCTGGTGTATATTTGCACCTGCTCATTTTTGCTCTGAAACATTGTCTTTGCTTGGAAACTAGAATACAGCGGACCTTCCAGAGATGGGATAAAAACCTACCTTATGGATTGCAATGTTATCATCAGTATCAGCTTTGCATTTCCCTCCTTAGGAAAGTTTTAAGTAAATAGCTAAGTTCAGTGTCAATCTTGTGATCTTTAGGTTTTGATTTCCCTTCTGCTGTGATTCATTTTTTTTCTTCTCCACTGCCACAAGGAGCTTCAAAGCCAGTCATGGGCCTCAAGAAAATCATATCAATGGGGGAGGAATGGGATGGGACACAGGTATTTAGCAGAAAATCATGCTGTTGTCCCCACTGGTATTTAGGCCACTCCTGGTAGAATAAAAGAACAGCTGGATATGTGCAGCAGTTATTTTTGGCTTCTGGAAAAATCAGTTGAGATTAGAGGAAGCTAGGTGCAAATTAAAGGGACCCATAGCTGTTGTAAATTTTCAAGGATTAATGACTTGTCAGTTAGCCCTAAAAAGGGTGAGCAGGAAGATGGAGGATAATCTGTTTTAGCAGAATTTGTGAGCTGCATTGTCGCCAGCATTTGCCCAGAAGAAACATTCGGCCACGTCATGTTTACAGCAGCTGCTCTGAAGTCTGAGCAATCAAAACAGATTTCTCCCAGCACTCTGAAAACAAAGCAGGCCACACTGAATCTCCCATGCGCAGATGAGAGCTCCCAGCCATTATTTTCTGTTTATTTAGCATGCCTGTGGAATGGACCGTGACCGGTGATTTCCAGTCCATCCCGCTGTGCCTGCGTGGGCAGAGGCACCACGCTCTCTCTCAGGGGTGGGAGGCAGCCAGGCCGCCTGCAAAGGCAACGCTGAATGCAGGGCTGCGACTACTGCTCAGGAGAGTGTTGTATTCCTTTGGAATGGTCTTTCCCCTCAAAACCCCCCAGAGGTTGTAACCCTTGGTCCGACCCTACCTTCCCCTTATCTCTGGCCTATGGCTTGCTGCCAGCTATCCCATCCCAGAAAGAGACTAGATAAAAAAATCCCGCTCCTCCATGTTCTTCCTCTTTGCCCCTGAGATCCCCTTCAGGAATAAAGCCTTGGAACACACCCTGAGGTAAGGAGCCTCTTTTGGATCTTTTTCCTATCCTGAAGCTTACTCCCCCAAAGCCCCCCAAAATCTGAGCTAGCATTGCGGCCAAGGGGGGCGGAAAGGGGGGTTAGAGCTTCAGGAGAGCTTGTGCTGCCCATGGCAATAAAGCCAAGACCTCCATCCCACAGTGCTGAGTGGGACGTTGTTTTCTGTAGCAATCCTTCCCCTGGATAAGTGGCAAGGAGGAGATGGAACTTGCAGTGTAATCCTGCTTCTGGCTGTTGGAAACTTTCGAAGGGACTGCAATGGCGATCACTGACAGGGTGTGCAGGGTGACACACACCATCTCTCTTTTTAAAATGAGAAGGCACCACTCTGGTGACAGCAGATGCGAGAGCTGCTTGGTTACAGAAGAGGATAAGAGCTCATTTGGACAGAAGTACAAATGAAATCAAGCATTTCAAAACATAATTATGGCAGAGACAGTAAACTGCACTCAAAGGACAAATTCTGCACCAAAATTTCAAACCCTGCCTGCTTATGTGCATTCAGGAACAATTTTACATCAGAGCAAATGGGGTTTTTTTTATGATGGCTGAGTCAGTGGGCAGTGGGATTTTCTCTGTGGAGAGCTGCACAGCCTTTTCTTTGGAGAAACAAGGCTTCACATGGTTGGCATTGAGTGGAAAAGCTTCATTACTAAGATTCATAAGAATTGGGATTTCTTCTCCAGATGAGCCTGATTGTGCTAAAGAGTACCAAGTGGCTGTAGCAGAGCAGTGGGTAACATCCAAATTTCCCTTTTTAGCTTTCACAAGGCTACATCAGGTAGGTCCCACCCTCACACAGTGAAATTAAAAGGCATGTTTCACCCTTCAGGGATGTGAACTGAGCTTGATGAGCTGCATTTTACAAAATCTCTGTTTCCTTCAGATGTGTGAGTGCCTAGGCTGACATCTCCAACGCATCCAGAGCCCCAGACTGCCCTATGGGTCATGAATAAGGTCCTTTGCCTTTTGCTGGCAGCTTATTCTAAGTTTCATAGACTGCACAGACATTATAGTTTAAGAAATCCTAATATGCTCATTCCTTGAACAGGAATATCCACTAGCCAGTCTTGTTCCCTAAAAACTGATGACCCTCTTATCTGGCTTATTTTCCTAAAACAAACTGTCAAATGCAAACTTGTAATCTTTTCTCCTTCTATTGATTCTCTCAGCCCTGCTCACAGGCCTGCAGGGTTACAAACCCTCTCTGATCATATGCTAATGAGTCATTAATACTGGCTGCCTGTTAATGTGAATAAATCCTTAAATAAATAAGGATTATTTAAGAATAAAACCCCCTTCTTAGTCAGCTTTTACCCAAATAACGAAGACTATTCTGAAAACAAACAAACAAAAAAAAAAATTAAAACCAGCCAAGAATCAGTGAGGTAAAATTAGTACAGCTCATCTTCAGGGCTGCCTGGAGCAGGGCTCAGCTCATTCTGCCTCAGCCTGGCTGATCCTCCCTACCACTAACCCTTGTTTTATTTAGGCACTTTGAGTATAAAATGGTTTCAGTCAGATTTTAATGTCCTCAGATGGCCAAGAACAAAAGGTCAACACTGTTACTCACTGTGTGGCTTTACTGAAGTGTGACTTTTCACCATAAACTCGGCACAAGGTCATTTTAAGATATTTTTTACACTTTTGTTAGCGAAGGGGAATTACCCATTCACTTCTGGACAAGGTTAAATATCTGACAACAGCTAGAGGTTAAATATTAAGCCATTGGTCCCTCCTTTCAAGTAAGAAATTGCAGCTGTCTTCGGAAAGACTCGAAACTTCAGGCAGCATCTTGGAACTGGTACAAGGAAAGGCCATTTCTAATTAGCACAAGGGAACTTTAAAGATTTTGAGTCAGGCTCTATTGTCTTGCACCTTCATAAAATTTTGCAAGATTATTAAAGGCCATATGGTGGTGTTTGAAAAACTCAGCAGATTTTTTTCAAGAGTGTTTGCTTGTTTTATACTTAGCAGGTCTGAAGGTACAATCAGATGAGATGGCTGAGCTGACTTCACAGCTTGCTATGTCTAAAAATTAATTCTCCCTCTCCTTTTTTTTGTATCTTAATTTCTTCCACTTTCATGAGCTCAGTTGCCTCCTTGAAAGGTTAGATAGCACCAAGTCAGGCCAGGGAAATGCTGGGGATCAGTGTGTAAGAGTAAGGAGGATACTGGTGACAAAAAGGAGAGCGAAAAGAACTGCTTCTTTCAGCATCAGCCCTGGGCTGATGGATCAGTTCAGCCTGTTTGGTCTGACTGGATCCTTGGGGTCCTACAACAGATTTGCAATAGCCCAAAGCCTCTACAATCCAAGCTTTTTGGACACAGATTCAATAAA
The DNA here is from genome assembly GCA_027886175.1 of Phylloscopus collybita. Lineage (NCBI taxonomy): Eukaryota > Metazoa > Chordata > Aves > Passeriformes > Phylloscopidae > Phylloscopus > Phylloscopus collybita. The sequence goes on from JAJNNQ010000075.1 coordinate 61,815,914, forward strand.
ATGGTTATACTTGTGAGTTTTTCTGCTAGACTTGTAACTTCCCTTTTGATTTGCTTTTCGAAGAGTTTGGTAAGAGCTAGGATCTATACCTTTTTGTGTTTGGATCTGCGGAATTATGATTGTGGTGATAACTTTGAAAATTTGAACTGAGTTCAAGTCACCAGTTTGCACACAGCCTGCAGTAATAGCTACTGCAGGGGAAAAAAAGCTGCCTTCATTTCAGATAGAGACTCTGTGCTTCCAGAGTGCATGATTCTGGCATTTTTTTCCAGAACGTTACTGAATTTGGTATTTGTACTCTAAAGTGCACCAGCTTGTTGCATTTGGCCACCATCCATTTCTCATTCATTTGGATGGCCAGGACGTGCTGGCAGCTCAGTTTTCCTTCCTGGTTTTCCTCACATGGTTTTCCAGTCTGCCTGAATTGTGGCACATGATGTCTGAACCTGTACCTGAATAAAAGCATAAACCCTCATTTACTATCCAGCTGTATTAGCAGCCCTGGATTGTGGTGTGCTCTGGCTTAGCTCCTTGAGGATGTGGTTCAGAGCAGAGGCAAGAACAGTCCCATTTCTAAAGGTGGCCATGACCCATGTTCTACCTGCTGTGTGGCCTGAATAAGTCAGGCAGAAACAGAGGCAAGGGGTTGGCAGTCTGTAGCTGCACAGAAATAAAGATTTTTTCTTTTTTAATTGCACCACATGTGAAATTTCCTAATTCACAAAGGTTCGAAGTGAAACACATTACCTTATTAAAGCTATTTTTAAAATTGCCTTGAAAAGGGCTGGAAAAACCTAAGTGTCCTAGGATAGTCAAGAGGCCATTCAAGAAAGTGAAATGCCCTCAGCTTATTTTTGTGTTCTCCCAAAACAAAAGTGTTTTGTTCTGGTTCACTTTATTTCAAACTAAAAAAAAAGATGCTTTCCACACACCTACTTAAACTTGCTCTAAGATGAGAAGGGAACTTCAAAGAGAGGAGATGCCTGGAAAATGGTCACTTAAAAGCTTTTCCTGCCTGCCCCTCTACTGCTAGCTGCTCCTGGCTGGCTGAGCAGTACCCAGTTGTGTGCTGACGTGGTCAGGACACCAGAGGATCAGGCAGTGCCCTGGAAGAAAGGTCCATGTGAAGTCTGAATGTAGGTGTGTTTCAGTGGTGCTGCAGGCTTTGTGCAGTGGGGGAGAAAACCCAATCCACTATTGTAGTGTTTTATAAGCAGTACCTACTGCTGCTTTGCTTTTGATATTAGGTACTTGGCTATTAATGTGAAGTTTCTATGAGGCTTCCCTTCTATTGTATTTTATAGATGCCAGTGGAAGTCTGGCTCACTGGGACAGATGACTGAGGATTCAGTCCTCTTCTCAAATGGTGAGATGTGTCCTGTAGCATTTGCTGGCCACATTTGCCTAGGTCTGGGGGTGGTGAACACTGCTATGGGACTGCTTTTTTTTGTAAGTAATACTCTAATTCATTTAATAATGCAAATGTGGTCCCAGCAGTACAGCTTTACTGCATAATGACTAATCTCTGTCACAGCAGGATGCTGAGAATGAGTTTCTCTGGGAAGCTGTGGGTATGCATAATGAACAGCTATCCCTAATAAAGTCTTTTTAATCAGAAGTGTTTCTCAGATCAACTGAGTTAAATGAGTTTGCACTTTGTAAATACAGGGGTCAAAGTCTCTGACTTGTATAAAACACCACATTTACTGTGAAGTCAGTGAACATTTAAATACATTGACATCCTGGCCCTAAGAGTGAACTCCTACACTCATGTGTGACAGGAAAGCCCATGTCACTCTACACTGCCTCCAGTGAATGAGTACAGAGTGTGTGATACTGCTTTTTGTGCACATATTTCACTTTCCCCCTAATGACCTGTGAATACAAGTCACAGCCAAGGACTCTGTCACTATATTTCAAAATATGAAAAAAAAATTAAAAAGAGAGAGATATTTCAAAGATACAACTTTAGGAAAGCTTCATCTGGAATTCATACCTTATTAGATGCCAGGGAACCCAGACTTCCATCAGAGTGTGTCTCTGTTGATTGCACCTCTGCAGGGAGATCCCTCTGAAAGCAAGCAGGACTCCTGAGATCTGGTGTTCACAGGACCTCCTGTTTAATAAAAACAGCTCGACTTCCAGTTTGGGATTCATACAAATATGACCACTAGAAAAATCTGCCCTGGGAGTCTGGGCCATTGCAGTTGTTCTTATGCATTAAAAATCACTTCAGCAACATATTTTGTGTTTGAGATGCTATATTCCCTCATGGATTTGCATTTGAATGTCACAGCATTACAATCAGATGTGAGAATCAGTAAGTAAAATGCAAAGTTTGCCCTTGATGGCCATCCTGAGTATCAAAGCCCATATTTTTTTATAAATACCTAAACAACAACATTATACATAAAATATAGGTAGAGCACAAATCTAACAGACTGATATTTTATTCACAGGATCACCACCAAGGAAATGAATCTGTGCTTCTTAATATGATCACTGACTTAACAAGATTGTGCAGGCTTACCTCAAATTGAGGTGTAACTTTCTCTTATTGTCTTGTGAAGAGAAGGTAAGCCTGTCTTGTGCTCCAGTAAGTATTATAATCTAAATTCTCTGTACAGATAGACTCACGAGAGTATGATACTCTTTTTCCTTGACTGTTTCTTTGTAAACTACAGAGATAAGAGAAGCCAGTCATAAAAATTCAGACCTTATTGTGGCTCAGGCCACTTTGCAAAATAGGCTGGAAACATATTTTTATGTTTTATGTAATTTTTTTTCTACATATTTAATGAAGTAAGAAAGACAAGTTCTTTTCAAAGATGTAAATAGATGTGCTGGAGTGGTTAATAATTTCTGCTACTTCCAACATCATTTGCAAATATTGTTCCCCTAGAGTTTCACACCAAACCAGTTTGGGTAAAACCCTAAGCCTCTAAATTTTCTCTCTTAACTTTTTGATCACACACAATCTCTCTGTCAGAGGGAAAGCCCACCCAAGGATGTCACACTGACTCTGCAGCTGTACTGTATAAGCACAGCAGCTACTACTCCCTCTTAGGGGTGGAAACACTCCAGTCTTCTCATGGAAATCCAGCATAGAAAATGTCTTCTGTGAAAAAAGGGGTTTGTCTTTATTTTCTGGCTATGATAATACGATTCATTTCTCCTCACATACTTGTCCAGTTAAATTTTTAATTATTACAAATCCATGTCTTACTTCTCTGGTGTCAGAGATTAATGAAGCAAGTCACTGCTAGGATGGGAAACACAGGGTAATGTGTGGAAGACCTGATAAAAACACATCTACATGCGGTGACACGAAGAGTCCATAAAAGAAAAACAAAGGGTTCTGGGTTCCTTCTGGTAATACTTCATGGTAATACTTCAAGTGTGAACCTTGTGTGAGGACTGTTTGACAAGACCAGATCATTTTGCTCAAATTTTTAACCAAGTGTTCTGCACCTAAATCTCCTTTCTGTCATGCTGTGTGAGAGTGTATATGAAAACTACAGCAATGTGTCACCTAATATGATGTTCTTCCTCTTCAAGGAAATCTGTGAGGGACTACTAAGTAAGGCTCAGAGAAAATATCATTATAGATTAAAAATCTGGAGTACTTTAGCTTGTTGGAAAATTGGATGTGGGATGTTCATGACAGTAAAAATTAACCTTATTAAGCTCATGAATAGTATTTGATTATTTCTATTTAAGCACAATCACTATACATTTACTTAAATGTTAAAAAAAATATGGAAGGAGAGACAAAGAGAACTTATTCCAGTTTCCCCATTCAAACTTTTATCTGACTGAGAAGAGCTGATATACCTTCAAGGGAAAATGGATTTAAAACAACTCTTTCGTGAAAGTGGTAATTGATAAACTGGTCTGATTTCACAGCCATTCTCAGGAGCTCTCTGAACACTGTCTGAAAATGAAATTGGATGTTAAGGATATTTCCTATAAAGGAATCACCTCAATTTTGTCATCGGACTTATATGGCCTAAATTAATTTGTTTGGCAAAGTGTTAGCTGAAGTACAGTAATTTGTAATGTTGATATTTTTGTCTTCACAAACACACAATCCATGTAGTTTAAATTGCCACTGAAGCATAAATCACAGGCTTTCAGCATCCCCTGCTGAGGATGTACATGAGGTATATACGTATATGACGTGTATACGTTAAATGTCTATACTCATACAGTAGATTAAATTTCATAATAAACAAGATCCAATATGCTTTGGGAAATACACTCTCTAAGGAGAGTGCAGCTTGAAAAATTATATCCCTTATCAATATGCTTAAAGACTGTCACTGTGAGGAAAAGGCCCAGACATATGTTTTAAGGAAATCTGTCTCTGCTCTTCCTTGTAAAGACCAGCCTGTTCACAGCATGGCCAGAACAGCCAGTGTCCCTGGGGTGGCTGATGATCAGAGTGTCCCTGGCAGGAAACCTGCAGCTGAACAGGGAAACTTTGCCCCACTCTTGATGGGAGGGGAAGAGAAAAAAACCAGGGTAAACCAGACAGCATTTGGCTGTTTGCTGAGGGATGCTCCTTGCAAGGAGATCCTCAATTCTTATTGATGCTTTCATAAAGCTTATGCCTTTATAAGCTTTATATAGCTTTATATAGGAGTCTCAGAAGTTGGGAAAATTGCCTTGGTTCCACTTTCAGGAAGTGGTAACACAGAATTCCTTGGCTAAAAAAATTTAATTTCTTTTTTCTTTTTTTTTTTTCATCTCCTAGGGACTGAAACAAATACTCATTTGAGATCCTAGAGAATCACAACCCTTAACAACTATCATTTCTGTGACAGGAATTTTGGAGAGAAGGCTCAGATAGCACAAAACAAGAGCAACAAGAGCAACAAGAAATTTTTCATATCTGTTCTGCAAGCATCCTGTAAAGCACTAGAAGTTGTTGGTAGTAAGTGCCTTGCTGGCTGCTGGCTGCACAACTCTGAGCTCTGCCTCTGCACACCCTGGCTGTTTTCAGTGTAGTGGCTCAGTTTTTTCATTTGATTTTTTTTTGCTTTCTCAGGATGGATTCTTTTTCAGGTTCTCTGAGATAACTTCTTTTAGCTAATCTGATCTCTGAAACACTCTGAAAAACAGTACCCAAAGGCAATGTGAAGAAGACAGCACAAGCACAGTCGTTCTGCTCCTGTTTAACACAATGAGACAAGAGAGCTCTCTTGCTGGAATGTTCACATCGTTTGAAAACGTGTTCTTGGAGTAGCTTAATCTCAAGAGATATAACATGGCAGTTATATCTTCACCCCTAAGCTACTGTGAACCAGTACCACACCCTGAACTGCCTTTGTCATGGACCTCTGCATTACAGATGTGAATATTTTAAAATTGCCACTCCTCAACAATTTGAACACAACTCGTCTCAGTTTTACTCAGATCACAGTGATAGCATATATTGGCTGGATGCAGTATTATTCTAGGTTTTTAATGAAATATACCCAGTATGGGAGATAACCAATAGCAACAACAGCTTTAGATAGAGAATGGTGTTCCCCTTTGAAATATTACAGACTTTGTCCAACTTCTTCAAATTGTGTTATAAAAGCAAGTAAACGTTCACATTTAAAAATACCTTCACTGTTTTATTGCCTATTTCATGCTCACCATAGTCTTTTTTTATTAAATATGAACTGTATACCTTGTACAGAAAGCTGTGCTCTTCGGGAGAGGAAGCAATTTCCAATTATGTATTCCTCATAACAAAAATATTAGAGTGATAATGGTTCCTACATTTAAATTGTGAGATAATGTGCACTGTGAGATTAAAAAATCCTCACAACGATGCCAAAGGCAGAACATTTCAAAAGAAAAATGTTCTCTCTAACAATCCGTCTGTGAAACTGAGGGATGATAACTCTTGACAGTTTTCTCAGGCTGGGATGTATGGAGCCTTGGTTAACTATGAGGAAGAATGACAAATCTGAACACGTGCACTCTCTTTCCAATTCTCTCTGTGTTGCAAAGGGCTGAGTGTTTTTAGTGGGACTGTTTTCCTTTCTTATCTAGTTATATTCCAACTACTCCAGGACACACTCTGGAACGTGTGACACTTCAGGAACTGCGTTTGCCTTCTGCAGCAGGCCGTGGTGGTGCCACAGGCTCCATCCCAATCATCCCTCACTGTCTTCTGCTCTCTAGGGAACTGTTTTGGCTGCTTTATCCTTCCATTGAGTGCACTGTGTTGTTTCTTACAAAGCTGTAACATCTTTTTTGGATAATAATATTAAAAAATGTATGTATAAAACACAGATATGACATTTGGAGTTTTACTGGTTTTCCCAGTGTTAATAGTAGCAGATGGTGGAAATAAATTTGCTATTAATTTACTTCCACGTCAAACACTCAATATAATTAAGTGGAGTGTCATCTAAACTCTGATTACTTACTTTCAAATTAAAATCATGTGTTAAACAGACTCCTAATTATCATGCTAATACCTGCAAAATGCTGTTTTCAGTTTCTAAGCTCCACAGTCTTTTTAGTATCAGACTTCAAAGTCTCCTGGCAGGAATTATGGGTAGGAAGGTCAGGACTTAGAGCTAGATTTGTTTAATACTATCCTTCATGTGGGAGCACTCATTTGGGTTGTTAATTCCCTTTGCTAAATTTCACACACACAACAAAGCATGACTATCAGTGTTATACTTGGGTACCATTTGCTCCAGATGCACATTAGAAAAAAAAAAAAAAGAAGTGCTATTCTCCCTAATACCAATAGAAATTACCTAAGTGCACCACAGGCGTGATTTAAAACCTTAACCACAGTACATATCTGTGCTTATATTCAAGAAAAAGCTCTATTTGTGTTAGTGTTAATTAAAGCCAAATTAGAAGAACAGAAAAACAAACCTGACTGAGGAAATCATCATGCATGCCACTTGCTTTGTAATTGTGCACATACCTAATTATCCTTCCATAGAGAAGAAACAGAAAGAACTCTCAAGCCCTTTTGCTTATTATCTGCTTTAGTACAACATTCTTCTTCTATGAGCTATTGCATCCAAACTTGTTTTCAATGTTTCAAGCTGCTCAAAATTATTTATTTTTTTTTCTCTTGGGGAAATCTCTGTTCAGTATTTTACAGGCTGACCAAAAACATGTTTCCAGATACTCACCCAGCCTTTTTTATTCCTCTGAGTAATCTAATCCTTCCTGTGTCTGCTGCTGGACTTCAATATAGGATTATTATATGTGGTTTTACAGCCTGAAAACTAGATATAGGATTAGCCATTTTAGCTCAGTCCTAGCTGATAAATTGTGAAATAGTAATAGGAAAAGAAACCTTTTTCCAGGCAATAATTTTCCACATAAGAAATCTCTCTAGAAATATTGTTGCCTCAAATAACAGAAGAAAATCACAATTGCTTTAACTGGGAGGGAGGATGATCCATGCAAAAATTCTTTCTCATTAAATATCATCATACTTCATTAGCAGAAAGTTCTTGTGCCTCCATAGCACAGCAAAAAGCAACCCACAGGCAGAAGCTCTTTTCAACAAGGGGAGGAAATAAGAAGATGCAAAGTTTTAAGAAAACTAGCCATACAGGGCTTTGGCCAGCCTGCCAGTAGTAGCCTGAGGACAGTCTGTGTAGGTGGTCCAGAAGCAGCTCTGGGAAAATTTTCCAGAATGTCTCACACAGTGTTGGGTGATCTGCTTTTATATAAGTGGGCCCTGGAATTCCTGGCAGCCCTACATTCAAAGATAGCAAAAAGACTTAGCTTCTAGTTTGGAGATTAAATAATTTAAATTTTGTCATTTGCAAAATTGTAACCTCAGTGGAGTGTGGTAAAGCCCTGCTGGAGGCTACCTAGTGTCCACCTTAAACCCTGTATATTGTAGCAGCATATACAGGGGCACATCAGCAGATGAGGGGCTCAGAAAACATCACATCCAGTCATCTTCAATACCTCCCTCTAGGCCTTCATAAATGATGCTCAGCAAAACAAACCAAGTTTATTTTAATCCAAACTGTACTCAGTCAAAAATAAAACAAAACCTGCAGTTCTTCAGACCACTGAAATGATTCATGTAAGACAATTCTTTTTATTAGAGATACAAACATGTGAATATTTATTTATGTAAATACAAACATGTAAATATTTAAATACATACAAAGATGTAAAAATATTTGCTGAACTCAGGAATGGGACCAAAACACCTCTCTATCAAAGCAATAAGTTTCCAGGTAATGAAGACTAGTATCACACCTCTGACTTGCCTTTGTGTGGGAGGGCATTTGCACAAATGGATCAGAATGATCACAATACTCAGAAGTGGAGGAGAACACTGGGGTTAAAGGTATTACCTAAATGATACAGAGTGAAATCAGCAACTACTTGAAATAAAATTACATTGAAAAGATGGATATGCTTTTGAGACCTAGATGTACAAATTTGTGGTAAGTGTGAGAAGCTACATATACACCGTGATACATTGGCCCTGCCAACTTATGAGTGGTTCTCAAATTCTTGAACAAACTGGATGAAAATACAATATATTCTTTACCTTCAATTTTTTGTCAATGAGATGGAAATGGAAACAAATGTATGACATTGTACTTTAATTGAAAATGTAACTGTACTTGCCTTGAAGGAACTCTGTTGCTTAGGAAAGCAACAGAGGAATATCACAACATCTCATGATAGAAAATGACAGTTCCATTATGTGGCTGCCGGAAAAGAAAACAGGACAGAAAAAAATAACATCTCTGACAGATAAGAAGCCTCCTTGTTTGTGAATATTGTATTTTGCCTGGTTATTATATTCACTCTGTGGGTTGAGGAGATTGATCAAAAAGTTCAGACAAAACTTGATGCAGCAATTTAGGAAATAACAAAATGTGCCAACCCACTCTGCACTTTGTCTGTGGATAACAGCTCTCTAGTGCAAAGCAAAGCTGGCAGGACAGAAGTGTTGGCTCACAAATTCTGTGCAAAACCAGACTTCTTAAACTAAATTCTAACTACTGGACTTCGTATTACCTTCAGTCTTGAGGGTTCATATATATCCCTGTCTCCACAGGAGGGCTGGATTGATGCACTGGGGGAAGGTGGCAGGGAGCAAGGAGTTACCTTCCTCTTTCTACAGAAAGGGCACAGGACAACTGGACAGGACAACTGGAGCCCCATAACTTAGAACTACAAATGACCAAACTCAGATGTGCAGGATCATCAACAATTTTCAGGCATTGAAGCATGGTCTTAATCAATATTTGCTCAGAGTTAAAAAAAAAAAAAATAAAATCCATTGTCTGGAATAAATTATTGTTTGTGAAGAAGGAAAGATGTGAAATCTCTTTGTATAGCATAACAATGTAAATCTTTAAATAGGATAGGAGCAGGGGAAATAATACACCATGGGGAAAAATGGGGATTATGGAAGAAGAGAGTTCAAAGAAAAGGTCATGGTCAAGGTTTTACTTAGCGTCTTGCCTTTTAAAATTCTATATGGAATTCAGAAATATTTATAAGCATACACAGTTTTGCTGAAAGGGTTTAAGGAGAAAAGATGTTTGGGGAAAAACAATTGGGCAAGAGAATTTGAAGCAATCAGAGATCTCTGTGATCAGAGAAGACGTCATATGTAACAGGGAGCAGACAGGGCAAGACTGAGGATTTCAGAGGGATAATGTGATGAGTGAGAACAACTCATGTCCATACCAGCTGAGACTCAGCATCTTTGCAAGGTAGGTCACCTCTGTTTTACAATGCTTAACTTGGATTTGGAGCCCAAAGATATGAAAACTTTAGATTTCTTTAATCTTCCCATCCTATGACTCAAAAGACACTTTATCAGGTACCTTCTTGTCAAATGAGACATAAATCAATGGAGCCATCACAAAATGTAAACCCTAAACCAGATTATCTCAGGCTCCAACGCTCAAGAAAATTTTTGGGCTTTAATATGATTATCTTTTTACAGCTATTATACATATAAATACTAAATTATTGCCATATTTATTCAATTCTGTTGGTTAATATATTTCATAACTGTGTATAATATTCAGTTTGCCACTAATCTTATTTAGAATTCAGTCTTACTCAGAAAGAAGCACATGACTTAGCAAAATAAACACTTAACCTGTTTAAGTCTCTTAGACACAAAAAATAATCTTTAAGTTTTGAATGGACAAAATATATACAGGCTAGAAGCAGAAGGACATCCATGTACTGAAAATTAAAATATTCATGTAATAATGTACTTGTAAGTATCAAGTAAGGATTAAAGTAACTGGAAAGAAAGGGAAAAAAAGGAACTCTCTATGAGGAAAATTCTGAACTAACCAGTAGGCTGTCTGTACAAATAGCATCCTTAAAAATGTAGGCTGAGGTTTTCACTTGGAACTGAACAGTGATGTGAAATAATGATAAAACCCCTATTAGTCATTCTTTGTTTATCAGAGCTTCTTCAAACATACTGTCAAATTGCATCTGATGATCTCCTTTGAAAAAAGGTATAGTTCTGGACAAATAGATATAACACAATGCAGAATAATAGTGATGCAGAAAATAGAAAAAAAAAAAAGCCCATCAGGCATTTTACAAAGATGCATGAAGATGAGTTATTTTTAATATATGGAAAGATTTGGATACAATTATCTATAATAAAATAGGGAAGGTACATCCTGTTTCTATGTCATAAAAACAAAACCAAAAAAAAAAAAACAGAAAGGGAAAAATCTGCCTAAGAGGCTGCTGATTCTTTTCTTTTTTTTCCGTTTCATGAACACCCACCTAAAATTTATTCAATTTGTTTTTCCAACTGCTGTCCTGAAAATGGTACAATAAATTCTCAACATTCATAAGAGGATTTTTGTAGTGTACTGGGGCTACAATAAATTGATTCACATCATAGATAACTAGGCATGTTGAACACTTGCAAAAGTAACGAAAAAAATGCCACTTTCTTTACCGCAGTTCAGAAGAAAGCCTTCAGAAGATGCAAACAATCAAAGATTTTCTCCAAGAGAAGTATAACAATTTCTATTAGCCTGGGATAACTTCTGCAATGCTTGTTATGTCTAGGGAAAGATTAGATTTATTCTAATTTATTCTAAGAGTTCTCTGAATCTCTGGGAGTGTTCAAGGACAAGTTTGATAGGGCTCTGAGCAACTTGGTCTAGTGAAGTCATCCCCGTCCATGGCAGGGAGGTTGGAACTAGATGATCTTCAAGGTCCCTTCCAGCCCAAGCCATTTTATGATTCTATGATTAAATTAAGGAAAATAAAATTTTCCTGTATGTGATGGAAATAGCAAGTAGGAAAACACAGTTTCTTCACAGATCTAAGGAGAAAAAAAGGGTCTCGTTAAAAAAAAAAGAAAAAAGATCATGTTTAAAACATTTTCTTAGCATTTTATAGAACATTGACACAGTACAAGAAAATCTGTGTTTACTTCCTAACAGATGCTACATATTCAAAAGCGGGTCAGAAAATATTGTTCAGATACAAATTTTTATACAGAAAGTTACAAATATACAAGACAGAGATCATGACTCTTACATATCCTAAAGCTAATCATGACTATGCCATATTTTTTTTATTCACATTGATGACTTTTATCAGGAATTTGGAAAAGATTGTGATAACAATTTCGTTGGTATACATCTGGAAAAATAGGAAAGAATTATTAGAGATTATATAATTCAAATATGGCCATAAGAAGCTGGGTCAATAGTTTTAGAGCTTACCTGCTAATACTTTAGATGGTTTTGTACTGTATTATAAAATAAGAATGCTGTGTTTATTATAATTTAGTCATTCCTTCTACTAAAAACTGAAGATGACTAATGTTTGATGCAGTTGGATGCAGTTGGAGGCAGGCTGTAATAAAGTCCAAGTAAATAACACCATTTTTTGTTGGGTTTTTTTGGCTCCAGTGTGAAAGCACCTTTTCCAGTTTCCCCCAAGGCTAAAGGTTTATCCTTTTGTTGCCATCCTTATCATTGCCCTGGTGTTCAAAAGGTAGAACAGTCCTCAGGGTAACACCACTATTTGCAGACTGTTATAGACCCCCTGCCTCCCTGGGCATGTGTTTTTTTCCCCTGATACTCACCTGAGCACATCCTGCTGCAGTGACCTTGGGCTCACTGCAGGCTTAGGCAGGAAAGACTCCCTTGCTGGAGACCTGTGGTGGAAAAACTTCTCATTAAGAATAAAGTTTTGCCATCTGTCACAAACCTCACCTGACAGCTGAGTCAAAATGCCTTGGCTTCCTCAGATCCTCAGCACTTCCAAGTCAGGTAATAACTAATGACAGTCAGAAAAAAAAAAAAAAAAAAAAGCCATTGAAAACTGAATAATTTAAAGCCTGTCTCACAAAGTGTTAAACACAAAGCAGAGATGTGTGCAAGTAGAAGTTGTCTCAGCAGCTGTCGTTTACCTTGCTTGCTTGCTTGCTGTGTGGTTTTGGGTGACTTGGTAGCCTTAGGCACATGAATAGTCTAGGAATGATAGGCAGTTCCCCAGCTTGGTGCAGCTGGTTTCTGCACAAGGCATGTATGCAACTCTTCAGTGTAGATCTCTCAACTTCTATAGCACTTTTCTGTTTGTTTGTTTGTTTTTCTTAAGGGAATATGTTATAGTATGAGAAATATAAATGAAATGCAAACACACTGAGGTGGGTGACAGAACATTTCAGTCCCCCATACCTGGATTTTATGCCATTTCATGAGCATCACAAAGCCTTTCTACGGCTTGGCTCTCAGGGTTGTGAGGAGTGAAGTGAGCTGACACTGCAGAGGGGTGGTGGGATTAGAGGGCAGGGTTACACCTACGGTGGGGAAGAGGCAGAGGAGGTTGTTCTGCACTGGGGAGGGGGTGAGGTGATGGGGGAAAGGGATGGAGCAGGGCTTGTTATGGATATCAACAAGAAAGGTTAGAAAATTAAATAACTTCACAAAATAGCAGGTTTTGTATAATAAGAGGAATATATATGCAGTGAGTATGTTTTATATCCGTTCAGATGCTGGGCACTCTTGTGCTCATGCAGCATCTGATGGAGCCAGATGGATTTCCCCAAGGAATTCCGTGCAGAGCATCCTGTCCATGACATTCTCCCATCCTCCCCCTTTTGATTCTTTGAGCTAATATAGGATTTTTTCACAGGAAAACTCTGTTCCCGAAGGATGCTCACAGAACTTTTTGCTGCATGGTTAGATACAGGCAAGGCCACGTAGGAGGCAAAGTTGCTGTTACAGTGTGGGAGCTGCCCACAGGCAGCTCTGTGACTGTGATGCAGGTGAGGTGACCCTGGAGGCAGGGGATCTGTGCAACCTGGCACAGCCCAAGGATCCTGCTGGGCAGGCAGCTCAGCACCCTCCTGCACCTGCTTGGCATTACAGTGACAGGGCTCACACAGAAATATGATCACACAGAATAGGCTGAGTTAGAAGGGACCAGAAAGATCAAGTCCACCTCTTAAGTGAATGGCCCATACAGGGATCAAACTGTGACCTTGGTGTTGTTAACATCATGCTCCAAGCAGCTGAGCTAATCACTCACTCCTCCATGGGCAGCCCTCTCCCAGGCAGGAGAGCTGTGCTCCACCCCCTGATCCAAACAAAAATCACCTTTCTCAATAGTTTAGTAAGTTACAGATTATCTGAGTGGGCTGTCTGGCTAACAGTCTTCCAGTGGCTTGGAATGTTATCTCCATCCCACAGACACCAATGCAGCTGGTGTGGGTGGCTCCAATGTAGGGCTGCTCACACTAATGAATGGGCTGCTCCAGCCCTGTGTACAAGGCCCAGTAGAACAGGGATGTTCAGAATTGCCAGCTCCTTGAACACAATGCGTTCTACAAAACACTCAGTGAAGAAGTTAAGGCAACAGAGAAGTGAATAGGAGAGTGAAAAGGACATGAAAAGGGGAGAAAAAGTTTCTAGAAGGTAATGACAGACTAGGAAAAGGATCATAGAGTACCTCAAGTTGGAAGATACCCCTAAGAATCATTGAGCCCAAGTCCCTGCTCTTCGTGTGAGTTACTAAAATTGCACCATATAACTGAGTATAATCCAGATACTCCTTGAACTCTGACAGGCTTAGTGCCATGACCACTTCCCTGGGGATTCTGTTTCAGAGATCAATCACTATCGCAGAACTTCCCTGACACAACTTAATTCCATTTCCTCATGTCCTGTTGATGGCCACCAGAGAGAGAAGCTGAGCACCTCCTGCTCCACTGCCCCCCTTGAGACTGCAATGTAGCCACCCCCTCAGCCTTCTCTTCTCAAAACTGAACAAACCAAGTAACCTCAGCTACCCCTTGAAGTCTTGCCCTCAAGACCTTTTGTCAACTTGGTTGCCTTCTTCTGGACACAGTCCAACAGTTTGATTGGACAATCCTTCTTACATTGTAGTGCCCAAAACTGCACACAGTATTAAAGGTAAGGCTGCAGTGCAGAGCAGAGCAGGATAATAATCTCCATTATTATCTCCATCTCCTGATGAACCACAGGATGGGATTGGCTCAGGGCACACTGCTGACCCACATTCTAATTGCCATCAATCAATCAAAATACCCAGATCTCCTTCTACAACCTGTTTTCCTCACAATTTGTAAGTATGACCAGGAGGATGCAGCTTTCCATGTCTTGGACTGTAAGGAAAGCCTGGCAAAAACAAACTTATGCTGCTGTTGATTACATGGATGATGGACTTTTTGGATGGAAATGGAAGAAGTGGGGAAGGAATTATGAGGCATGTTGCAATTTGCCTTGATAATATTCCTTGGTGAAATGACAATTTTTCATGCCCTCAAAATGAGGTAAAAGTTTACCCTAGCCTTGTGTAAGTTTGGTTTTGTTGACAGTTAATGCAGCATGAAAGGTAAGGATCTACTCTCTGAGGGTTATTACTGCTGAGTGTGCAGAAGTTTGATTCTCATGAGTGAATTTCAGTGTGCACTGCAGGCTTTTGGTAGATGCCCCTTCTGCCTGGTTCTTTCATGCAAAGCTATTTTTGCAGAATGTCCTGTAATTCTCACTGCAGAGATTGCTCTTGCCCTTGTTCTCTAGGCATCCCTGCTTCAGTATTTTACGTCTTTAAATGGTTCAGTTTATGACTAGAAATGTGGGCAAAATACCTTGCCTCAAAACATTTTAGTGTGTGAGAGTTAAAAATAATGTGCTTGGAAATGCCAGCTTGAGCTGTACGTTGTAGATGCTTTTTTCTAAATGGCTAAAATGATGCAGCTTTTTATATTTTCATATTTAATGTTCTCTTCATTTCATGGTGTTTTTCTTATGCAAACTCATTTTCATTTTTTTGTATTTTATCCAGTGAGTTAATTTTAAGTATCAAAATAATTGCTCAATGTCCAAAGAGAATGTTTTTTAGAATTTTTATGCAGAAGAAGGAGGCTGAACTCCAGGTTTAGGTGCAAAGCAGATCTCACTACCTTAAATCTGAAGAGATATCGCAAGTTCCTGCTCATGACACTGCAATCTCCTAACCTGGTATGCTTTAACTGATTTATCAGAAGGAATTTTTTTTTCCTCATGTTCACTCAATATTTTTCCCTTCTAAATTTCTTTACTATCAACTATTATTCAGTCATATCTCTGTAGGAAATACCTTTCTCGTTAGCAATGTTTTCTTAATGCTAGTGTGATATGAAGTCTTCCTCTGAGGTGCTTATTTAAGCCAAACCACATCAAACAGAAAGCACATTTCCCCCTTGCTAAATAAAGTACTTTTTATTTCTCTTCTGTGGCTCATGGCATCTGACTGGGTTTTATCCTGCTGTGGGTGACAGGGGAAGAGCAACAGAATCACCTGTGATGCCAACTCCAACTTGAAGGGCACAGGGCACTTCCCGGCCCCCACGGTGGGACAGGTTCAAGCCTTTCTTACATCTTCACCTATAATGTGTGGTAAAGCAGTTAATCAAATTCTCCAAAAAAGTTGTTGTCTCCTACAAAAACTTTGTATACCAGTGTACAGCAATAGTGAAAAAATAAAGAAACCCCCCCCCCCCCCCCCTTTTTAAAAAGGAATTTTGACAGAAGTGAGAGAGTTTTTCATTATCTTTCCTAGGAGAGGAGGTCTCACCCAACACAAGCAGGCTGCTGTATGAGCATAGGATATGCTGTGTCATACTCCTCTTTTCTCTGCAGCTGTAAGACTCAGCAGACATTTGCCTTTGAGAACTTTGCATTGGGAATGGGGATTTCCTCATATAAACTTAAAATGCTATTTGTACTTCCCCTGAGCTGAAACCCATGACAGCTTCAGACCAGCAGGATAGAAGGTTATTACTTTTCCTGCCTGTGCTCACCAAGTTACTGTGTGTTAGACAATGACAAAGAGCAGGAAAGTGTGGCATTATCATACATATAAAAAAGGTTGCCTGCTCCTAGTGTCAGTAACCAGGCCTCTGATTCAAAGCTTCATCAAATACTAGGAATCTCTGACTGCTTTGGAAAGCTGAAGGTTTTGGATCAGGCATATCCCTCTGGAGGTTATGCAACTTTTACAAACTCTCCTCATGATCAAAACCCATTTTAAATACATATGCAGTGGATGTGGCTACATGATAAATGTGTGTCTGTGTGCAAATAAAACCACCAACTGATATTAACTCGACGTGTTATGTTTGGGTTTTTTAAATGAGCATGAAGAGATGCATCAGGAGATTATTACAAAATTTGTTTTTGGGTTTGGGAGATATTATTCTATGGTGTGGAAGAATATCCTATACAAGTCCTACAGGAACTGCTGCTAATACAGAATTTAAGTGTAAAATATTACTTTAATTATTCCAGTACTTTTTCTTTTGTGCGTGCGTGCATGTGTGTTTGTACACGTACGCCCTCTGGAATGAATGCCCATTATCATGTCTCTTTTTAGAGCTTCTGTTTCAAAAACATAATGCATAATCAGTTTGATTATGTGACAAGCTGTTTCATCCTTATTCTCTTTTTTTCTTCCCAAGCAATTTTCTAGGTCATGTTTGTGTTAGGTCTTTCTTTAAAAAAAAAAGAATATCAGAGAGATTTTATGCAGAATTTCTTTTAGCCAGCAATTACAGTCATTGTTTGGAGAACTAATTTTGAATTATATTTCTAAATTATTATTTTTTTTCTTTAGAAAATCAGAAATCCATTTAGGCAGTGGGGATTTAAACTATTTATAGAATACTTAAAATACAGCCTTCAAGGAAAATGGAAATAGCTATAGTTAAGATTTGTTCAGTTCAACTTCTTTCACCAGCATCATTCAACTTTCAGTCTTCAGTGAGATGAATTAAAGGAGAAATTGTTTCTAAAAATGTTCCCTAAACATTTAAAATTAAATCTATTCAAGTAACAGTATCTGCTTTTTTATCTTGGAAAATGTATTTGGAAAGGATGCCCCAGGCTTACATTATACTCAAGATACAATAGAAATCTTAGCTTTTATTGAATGCAGGACCCACAGTTCCTGAATTTTTCAAGTGGCAGTTAAAAAACAGTCTGATGCTGGATTTTAATGGACTCAATTAGTAACTTTGAGAATGACACTTCTCCTTGATCATCCTTTCAAATCTGGTAGGTGCATGCTCAAGGGAAGGAAATCCTAGCAATCCCACGAATTAGTATTCCTCATGCAGTGGAATGCCTTCCAACACTGATCCCACAGGTGGCAAAAAGGAAGTGGCTGGATCTGTTTTCAAGATGTCAAAGGCAATGGAGTTGCTCCCAGCTGTTGTACAGGATATCCTCTGTGAAGCTGGGAAGTTATTTAAACTCATGTTTATAGTTTTGGTCACTATTGTTTAATATTTATTTTCACAGTGCTCCAGCTCCGATCACCTCAGATGAAACCTTGACATCAGAAGTGTCCCAGGGCTGGAATCTGATTTCCAAGTTTTGAATGCTCTCAATCCAAGCTGGAGGCAAAGGATGCTGTGAATGGTTTGCCAGTCTCCTGAATGCTATTTTCTGTCTTCCACAACAGGCATTTCACCCCTAAAGATCTATGGTGCTTGAGAGATTTGGGGTTGAGAAGCATAGAGAAGTCAAGTCTCTGGGGACATCTTGGAGCAGCCTTCTTGTACCTGAAGTGAGTGGAAACTACAGAAAATAGAGGAGGGACTATTTATCAAGGAGTGTAGTGATAGGAAGAGCCTTCAACTGAAAGAGAACAGATTTAGGTTAGGCATTAGGAAGAAATTCTCTACTGTGATGGTGCTGAGGCACTGAAACAGGTTTCCCAGAGAAGCTGGGGATGCTCCATTCCTGGAAGTATTCAAATCCAGGTTGGATGGGGCCCTGAGTAACCTGGTTAGTGGAAGGTGTCCTTGCCCATGGCAGGGGCTTGAAAGTAGGTGATTTTTAAGGTCCTTTCCAATCCAAGCCATTCCATGAGTCTGTGATTTTATTATGAATTCTGGTCTAGGCAGAAATTGACCCCATGACCCCAATGAATATAATAATACCCTTCAACCTAAGAGTTATCTTATAAAGAAAAATGTAACTCTTAAAGTTTTTCCTGAGACATTCAGGTGCTCTGGCAGTAGAAGTTCCAAAAAAAAGATAATTCTGTGCTGTACAGAAAAGACTACCACTGTACAACAAATTAAGCCTAGGACCATGATATAGCTATTGAGGAGATATTAGAATACTGAATAGCTGTCTCATTCACTAGGCACTACTGTCTCATTCACTAGGCACTACTCATCCAGGTTGCTACTGGAGGCAAACAACCTAAAGCAAAAATAGCAAACAGTAACATATATATATGAGGCAATTTCATTAGGGATTACTTTATAAACATATATGCAATGAAGACACATAAAGATAGGCTAAGTTCAACAACTTACACGAGCAAGGCCCCCAACCTTTGAGTACTGGCTTTGCTCATTTAATACTTTTTGAACTTTCTTCTATAGAACTTAACTACATATAATTGAACTGTAAACCTAACATGTGACTGCTGCTTTTCATAGTGTCATGTAGAATGACTACTGTCTATTAACACATATTCTTGTACATCAAGAAGATTTCACTCAATAAAAGAAAGCCTTAAACTTTGATTTAACATACTTGCAATGTTATTATATTTCCATCTCAATGTTTAGGCATAGATAAGTATATTTAACACTAAATATAACTTTTTGATTAGTGTTGTATTTTCTCTGTCTTTCTTACAAAGTTTTAGGCATAACAACTGAGTTGGGTAAGGAGCACACGAAGGGCACTGAGCCACCTCTGTTGATGGTGTTGATGCTTGTTGATGTACCTCCATTGGCAGAACCAAACTGGGACACAGAAAAGATAACAACAAAACTATGGAGTGACCTTTGAAGTCTGTTTAGGCACGATAATAACCATCTCTGATGTTCAATGAACTGAGTTCGTCTTGTATCTCAAAAATTCCACCAAAGGAAGAAAAAGAGGAAGATTATTTTACATATATTTCTGAAAAATAAAGAAGTTATTTTCTGGGAATATGAAGGAAAACAGATAGACTGATGACCCAGTCTAAGGGGAAGGAAACACCCACTTCTCTGGGCCTCTACAAGAGATTTTATTTCCATGAGGACATTAGCTATGAATGAAGACTGGCAGCTGGTGGAAAGTCTAGAGTATGCTCTTTTCTATCCTTGTAATACCACTGACTATCACTATTACTTCCTTATAAAGTATGTGCATCTAAAAGGCATATTGGCTCCATAGTTATTATCTGATATGCTCAGCTTCTCATACAATACCCTCCATATATTTCAGTTTTCAAGAGAAGATCCTGTAACATTAGAATTCACAAAAAAAATCTCTTGGGTTTGACCAAAGGCTCAGTGTCTCTTTTGAATGAGGCCTCAGTCAGACAGAGTACTTATGACAAGTAAGAAACAAGGCTCATCTAGGCTGATCTGTCCTGACATAAATCCAGCTTCCTGTGCATTTTTAGCCATAGCACCATGGTGCTGCTACAGCATTCCACATGGCACTTTTAAGTCCACATTCTGGGTTGATTTACCCCAGTTCTCTCAGTGTTGGACTATGTTAGGGTGGCACAGCAGTGACAGTGACAGACCTTTTTGGGGGGAAAAGAGGCAATCACTGTCAATACTTGGCACCAGCAGCCCTCCATAATGTGGTATCTCAAACTGGCTGGGAAAGCACCCTGAGGTGTGCAAAGACCAGCCCCACAAAACCCTGCAGCATGGGGCCGTGATACCCTTGCACCCTCAGGCATGACACAATCCCTTATCTCTCCAATACAAGCACCCCAGTAAAACTGTTTACAGGACAGCAAAAGCAGCAGGTAGACTGATGGATATATCAGTCGAGTCAACTTTTTGTGTCACAGAGGAGTCTCTCACCCAATTCATCTTGGAAAAGCCTACACTTATGCCTACAATCACAGCCAGAGGCAGCTTTGTTCCCACAGCAACAGACGCAACTCCTATAACATGACCCAGCTCTTTGGCAGTGCCCGACCTCCTTCTGCCGGAGCCCTGACTCCAACCCTGGCAAGGCTGGCTGAGAAGGGGTTGCTGTGCAACCTGACTGCTGCACAGCCATCCTTGGCAGCTCAAGACAGCACTCCTCAGTCAAGGCATGCTTTGATGACTGGATCCATGCATTTTTCTGCAAGGAGTCATTTGTTCCCCTAGCAGCTAACATTTCTGGCTGTATCTTGTGTGTGATCAGGCACAGCTTCCTTCCTCTCATACCCACTGGAAAACAACTGTGCCTATCTGCAATGTTTTTGTGTCAGGTTACAGCGCTGCAGACAGCCAGGATTCAAGAACACACGGGGAGATAAAGGCCCAGCAAGAGAGGTTTAGGGCCCAAAATGTTCCATGTGCTATGCAGAGTGTTTCCTCTGGATGCCTGCTTGCTTTTGCTGCTTTCTCTTCCTGCTCCCACCTCCTGCCCCATTCCCTGCACAGCCCTGTAGACCCAGCTTCTCCCTCCAGCCAATTTCCCGGTTTTCAGCTCAGTTTCAAATATTTCAGGATATCCTAGGTGGGATTTAGGGTCAGGAAGCACATCTTTGTTTCTCTCCCTTTCCACACTTTCGTTGCAGAGCTCTCCATTTACACTTCAGCCTGGTTTCTGCTCCAGGGCCCTTGGCATGTGTGGAGCAGCACATTCGGAGGCAGAGTGGATGTCTTGAAGGTCCTGCTGAGACTCTTAGCCTGTGGGGCAGCTGTTTGAACCTGTGGCTACTGGGAACTGGCAAAATCCTTGAACCAGTGAAGCCAATTGGATACAATTTGAGCACAACTACACCGTCTAATAAATACCCTGTATTGCGACTCCGTTTCTCAAGGCCAGTGACCGTGCAAGTAAAATTAGAATTCCACCGCAGTATTTATTTTTTTCTTGATTTGACTTTAATTTCTTGTGCAGGAAGGGCAATAAATATATCAAAAAATGAAAAAAAAACCCAAAACCAAACATAACAGTTGGAGTTCACTAATTGCTATGTTCTCAACCTTTTTTTTTTCTTTTTTCTTTCCCTGAAAAGCAAAGGTACTCAAACATATTCAGATCAAGACATTCAGCCTTGCCACTGCTCAGTTGCAAATTCTCATGCTTTCCATGACAGTAATCTTAGGACATCACATACGATAGTATTAAATACATCCCAACATCAGAGACTTAATTTGAGCCTGATTCCTGATCAGGAGTTGGCTTCACAGGTGACGGAAACAGCCCAGGAATGGGTAACAGCGACTCTGATACCCAGCTCTCCTGCAGCTCAGGTGGGACCCACTTGGTGAAGAGTCCAGAGAATAAATCCTATGGGAAGTGGCTGAGGGAGCTGGGGTTGTTTAGCCTGTAGAAAAGGAGGCTCGGGGGGACCCTAATGCTCTCTATAACTCCCTGAAAAGAGGCTGTAGCCGGGTGGGGGTCGCTTTCTTCTCCCAGGCACCCAGAGACAGAATGAGGGCACAGCCTTAAACTGCGCCAGGGGACATTTAGGTTGGACATTAGGAGGGATTTCTTCACAGAAACCAGCAAGCAGAGAAGTTTAAAACTTTTTAAGCCCTTGAGGTCTCAGCGAAAGCTGCAATAAAGACAAACACCTCCATTCGCACCGAAAATCGCCACACCAGCCCGCTCCGCTGCGCCCGGCGGGCCCCGCACCCCGCCCCCCTCGGGCCCCGCCCCGCGCGGGGTCGTTGCCATGGCAGCCGCGCGGGGTCGCGCACGCGGCGGCGGCGAAGATGGCGGCGCCCGTGTCGCTCTGTCACATCGCCTGCTGCGCCAACCGGGCGGGCGGCGGCGCCGTGGCCTGGGGCCGTGGCGGCCTCCTCGCCTTCGGTAGTTGCCACGACGTAATCCTCTATGACCCGGAGGTGAGCTGATGCGCTCTGGGCTGGGGCCGGGCCCGGGACGGGGCGCGTCCCTCACTGAGCTCGGTGCTGTCTGTCTGTCCCGCAGGTGAGGCGGGCGGTCGCCGCCCTCCGCGGCCACGCCGGCAGGGTGAACTGCGTGCGCTGGGTCCGCCGGCGGGACCGCGGTGAGTAGCGTGGCCTTGCGCCCCCCGCCCCCTGGGAGGTGCGGTGCCGCGGTGGGGCCGGGGCCGGTTCCCCTCGGGCCGCGGGCGCTGCTGCCCCTGCAGGGGAGAGGAGGCGGGGGAGGCTCGGTCACAGCGGGGCTGCTCTGTACACTCAAGGAAATAGGGACTGCGACGCTTGCACTGCATCCTTTCGCCTTAAGCCCAGCTTCCCTGTAGGGATTTTCACAGATTCAGTTTGGAAAATATCTCTGAGATCATCGAGTTCAACCTACAAGCCAACACCACCATGCCAACTAGACCATGGCACGTCCCGTGAGTGCCACGTGAGGGCCACGTCCCGTTTTTCCTTAAAAACCTACAGACACACACCACCTCCCTGGGCAGCCCATTCCAGTGTCTTAAGCACCCTTGCTGTGAAGATGTTTTCCTTGATGTCCAACTTAAACCTCCCCTGGCGCAGCTAAAGACTGTTCTCTCATGCCTTCACTTGCTATCTGGGAGAGGAGACCGGCCCCACCTGGCTACTCCCTCTTTTCTGGTGGCTGTAGAGAACGATAGGGTCTGCCCTGAGCCTCCTTTTCTCCAGGCTAAACATGCCCAGCTCCCTCAGCCACTCCTCATAAGATGCATGCTCCAGACCCTTGTCAGCTCTACTGCCCATCTCAAGACCTGCTCCAGCACAGTAGTGCTGGAATTGAGGGGCTCAGAACTGGACACAGTACTCGAAGTGTGGCCTCATTTTAGCAGATGGGTCTACAGGAATGTGGCCTGCCAAACCCGGGTGAGCTGCCTGGTGAGTGAGGGGATCTCTGCTCCCGGCCCCACAGCCAAGGGCACCCCAAGAAGTTTTGTTTGCCTGGGGCTGCAACAGCTCACGCAGGTCGATGGCTTGTGCTGCTTGTTCTGCCACCAGTTTGTTTAGTAAGGTTGGGAGTTCTGCATGTTTTAACTTTGTAAACTGATTTGCAATGTCTTTGCAGCGATCTCTGAGCATAATTATAGCCCTGAAGTTGCAGAGAGGTTATGTGCTTGAAAAATGAATCTTTAGATAGGTAGAAATGTTTGAGACATTTATGAGGCTTTCACTGGATAGTAATTCCAGGATTTAACATTGCTTAGTGCAGGCTTTTCCTAGGCATATATTCTTGCCCTTAGGCATTTATGGAAACTCACTGAAAAAGAGAAGTGCAACTGTTGATCAGACTGTTAATGTAATGGGCTGCTTCCTTGTCTTGAGCAGTGAAGTGCAAACATTAGTTTTTAATAGTGATATAAACTACCACCCTTTCAACAGGTTGCATTAAAACATATTCTCAAAAAATGATTTTAAGAATTTATTTTCAGGGAATTTGGGAATTAAATTTTCTTGTGAAGCTTTGAATTCTGTTTGTTTAGATTTCTCTTACTTTATTTTCCAAAAAGACCAAACAAAACCCTGAAAGATTAATTTACACGGTTGCATTTGAGAGTCTTTTGGAAAAGTATTTTTGCCACTTTCATACAGAACTTTAAATAGTCCTGTGAATTTTCTCTTTATGTATTCTTAGGGAGTATCTTTGCTCTTAACCTGTTCTGCACAGTGCAGTTCCTATTAACCATACTTTATTTTGATGGAAGCTTTGGTTACCAGTGGTACTTTGTGAGTAGTAACCAGCAGAGCTGCTTTTGTTGCCATTACAAAGTTAAATGGACTCTGAACCAACTAAAACATTTTTTTTAGCTTCTGAAACAGAGTTAATTTCTGGTGGATCGGATAAACAACTTATTCTTTGGGAGTGGAAAAATACAGTAACATGGAATAATCAGGTAAGCAGGAATAACCTCTTTTCAAATCTCCCGCCACCCTAGCTTCCCACATATCACAAATCATCTGTTTTGTCTGTATTTCTGGTTCATACTATTTGTTTCACTTTGACTGTTTTTGCTTTTTTTTTTTACTTTTAGTTGAACCCAGTACGTATATACTTGAAA
The DNA here is from genome assembly GCA_027886175.1 of Phylloscopus collybita. Classification (NCBI taxonomy): domain Eukaryota; kingdom Metazoa; phylum Chordata; class Aves; order Passeriformes; family Phylloscopidae; genus Phylloscopus; species Phylloscopus collybita. The sequence continues at coordinate 61,840,388 of JAJNNQ010000075.1, forward strand.
TTGTTGGTACTCTGTCTTGCTATCTACTATAAATGTTGTTTTTTCTTTTCTGTGGTTCATCTTTTTCAAATCAGCATTGGTAAGGAAATAACTAACCTGTCAGTCCTGAGTGGATTTGTTTAGGTGTCTGAGGGACCCTGTTTGTCTGTCCTTGACTCATTAGCTTTCTGATCTCACATGGCAGTTTTCTTTAAACCACTTTAAAACCTTCAAACCATGAGGTCCATTCTGAGCTAACATTTTCTGTACCCTTCTTCCTTGTTTCCTTATATCCATTTCTAGTGATTTGTAGTCAATTTTGGTGCAGCAGTGTGGGGTTTGTATATAGATAGTCTTGCTAGGATGATATACAAGTTGGAGTAGATGTTTAACAAAACTGAAAATAAAAAAAAAAACCTGTGCAACAATTGGCTTTTATCAGAGAAATAGAGACATGCTAATTTATTATTTGTACTGTAAAATGTAAGGTGAAAGATTCAGTTTTGTGTGAAAGAGCCTTCAGAATGACCTGAAATTTTGATGAAAAAAACACTTTATTATCCAGCTTTTAAAATCTTGCTTATTAGGCACTGGATTTGAATGGCTCTGTAGGAGACCTATTTAATCATCTGTCTTAAAGTAGGTTATTAGACTTGGCATTTTAAAATGCATGAGAATGCATTGTAGGGGGAAATGAATCTACTTTGATGGAGGAAAGTTCTCAGAAATAAGAACTTTGGCCTTTTCTTATCCTGATCCATTGTAACTGTTAATGCATTTTTTTAAGTTAAGTTACAGACTTTCATATGAAGTTTTTCTGCTGATGTGATGCACAGTCATATGGCAATAATTTCAAAAGAATGTGGTTTAATGTGCACATTTTAATGGCAGTTCTAGATTAGTGTAAATTCTTAAAAACAAAGTTCTGTATTGAATCAATCAAAAATTGTTACTGGGGCCTACCAGGCTGTATTTTGGGAAGAGATGTCAAGTCTGTCTATGATAACATTTGGATAAATGCTGGATGACTTCTGGCTGCAAAATTAAAAGCTTCTCATTTTGATCTTTGTGTTTATGAGGAACAGATTGCAAATTGAATCACCTGTACTCATTGTCTAAATTTAGCAGTTTTGTTTTTCATGTTGGCATTTTGAAGGAGTAAAAAACTGTTTTGGTTTGTGAGAACATGCTAAACATTGCTGCTAGAGCTGCTGTAGCTGCTGTCTATTCCACCGTGTTCTCTGCTCTGTATCCTTCTCTAAGGTTCTCCAGATTTTTGTGGGTTGTTCCTTAGGGTGAGGGACAAGAGAAGGAGAAAAAGGAAGGAAAACTGCTCTTCCTAACTTCTGTACTGTTTCCAACTCCTCTCAAGGAAGAGTGAGGTTTGTATAGTGTACAGAGGAACATTTCATTCTGTTCAGCTTTGAGCAAAATCTTACCAAGGTAATATTCTTTGCTGCTGTATCCCTTCTCTGGGTTTCCTGGAATATGCTTTAGCTTAGTCATAGCTTGGCAGACGCTCTGTCATTGCAGGTATAGAACTCATTTTCAGTATTATTTTTTTTTTCCTAAAGTGGCTTTAAAAATTCTCTCATGTAAGTTACTGGAATTTAAGACTGTAAAATTTTCTCATGTGTTCAGCTTGTGGAAAGCATTCCTCTCAAAGGCCACACGGAAGCTGTTTTTGCTGTGGATGCTGTCTACCAGTCAGGTGAACCCAATTTAAATCTGCTAATAGCTTCTGCAGCCTCTGACTCTACTGTGAGAATCTGGTCTCGGCATGGTTCAGAAGGTAACATTTTTTTAATGTTAGGGATAACATACTGACAAAATAAGAATGATGAATGCTTACCCATTAGGCATTAAATACTAACAGTTTTTAATGCAACTACATTGGTTTCTCTTCAGACTTTAGTACATCAAATCACTGTATTATTTTTTGAAAGCCTTGGTTTCAAAGCCTTAGATTTGTTCTGCAGAATGGTTTATCTTTAGATTTCATCAGAGGTGTGTAACCTGAATTTGCTTTTTTTTTTAAAATATGTATTCAGATTATGATAATCTGAACCATTGTTTTGCTCTGTAATGTGGAGGCAGACTAGCTGTATGTATGCAAGTGTGAAGCAAAATTATGCAGTAAAATGATTAATGCTGGCATTAGGAAGGCGAGTTTTAACTAGTCACTTGTTTTTTCCTATTGGCTTGAGTCTAATGAGGTTTGGGATAATGGGATCTTGACCTTCTGTTGAACTAGGCCCTTGCATGGAAATAAGGGAAAACAGTATTCTAAAATACATAAGAAATAAATTGGGTAGATAATCGAGATTATTTGCTGGTTGAGTTAGAGTGACTGTGTTTCTTTAGCTACTTTTTTCCTTTTCTGGTGTGTTTGAAGATTTCAAATTGCCTTGCCTACATGAGAGAGGTGGGAGTTGCCAATCTACAGTCCCCTGTTCCAGAAGGCATTTTTGGTGCTCCCAAAGAACTTCATGAAGTCTTGTCTTTTCCATTTTGTCTTGCTGGTGTGGGTTACAGTGACAGAGGGACTAATTCTTCTGCTTTAGAGAGGGTTTTTTTCTGATATCCTCTTGTTTATTTTGATGTGGATGGCTTCCTAGTTTAACATTGTTAAGTCAGTTCATCCATTTCCAGGATCCTCAGGGATGTTTACAGGCTTTTCCTCATTTCTCTAGCTGCTGTTGTAGCAAATGGATTCAGTTTTATCTTCCTGTGTTGCAAATGCTGTTGCCACAGGATATATTTTGTAATACTTATTGCTTCTGGTGTGTTACCACACTGAAGCTGTATAGATTTAGTACTCAGTGTTATCTTCTAACTCAAATAGCTGGATGAATTTTTATGGCCACACAGAAGATTATATTATTGTTTAGGCTTCAGAAAAAAAGTGGATTTTTTCAGCTTCTTAAAATAAAAATGGATGGCAAATTTAAACTATATAATATAGAAGGAAATGACAGCATAACTGTAATAGTTACAGTGAATGAGATAAACACTGTCTGTTCCTGTTTTTCAGCTAAATGCATTGAAAGTCTTCAGTTTGGAAATGGATTTGTTATGGATGTGTGCTTATCCTTCTTGCCTGGCAGTGATGGTAAGTAAAGCTGCACATCTTGAATATCAATGCAGGAATAAAAATCTAAGAAATCCCCCAAACAGATTTTCATTTGACTGACTCCAGACCTGTGTGCCACAGTTTTTGTTTTCTATGAAATCTGCTTAAGCTGATTCTTGTATCTAAAGATTTTATCTGAACTCTTCTTAGTAATTAAAAACACAGACGGATTACAGTGTTTCCAAAATAGCACTCAGAATTTAGTTGAACTCTTGAAATGGAAAGCTTTAAAATGGGGTAACAATGCTGCAAATGAATGGGCTAGGATGATGCTGTTAGTTCCACCTCCTCCTTCTGGTGCTGCTGCATATGTTTGTTCTTGTTTGAATTGAAGGGCAAGATTCAGAAAAAAATTTGAAGGCCTGCATCAAAAACCATAGGTTCCCAAGCAGTGTTTATCACCTGTTTGGTCTTAAATGTGAGAAATTTAGATGCTGAACTACTTTAACCTGACTGTTCAGTATGGTTTATGTAGGTTTCTGTTAACAGAAATGTTAGATTTTGTAGGCTGCCACAGACACAATCTTTTTGTGCAAATAGGTGATCCTTTTTTTAAAAATAAAGATGTGTCCTCAAGCCAGATACATGTGTTGAATTAAGCTTGTGTTTAAGTATCATTAGAGTCTTTCACCTGGATGGAGGCCTGCCAGTCTCCCAGCTGAAAAAGTGCTGAATTTTCAGCTCTTTGCTGCATGCATTGCACACTGATGTGTTGTTTTGATTATATGCCTACAAGCATACTTTGTTCTTTGGCTTTGATAGTTCTGGGAGCTATGAAAGCTTTATCAAGATGTGTTGTCCCATTTGGAAATGTCATTGTCAGTTTTCAGAGCATGTCTGATACCAAAAGCAGCATCTGCACCAATAAAGAACATTTGCACCTCTCTCTCACTTTTCTGTAAATACACTAACATGTGCTTGTTGTGATGAAGTTAAAAGGCTTGAGGATAAATTAAAATCATTACTGCAAATATGAATAGTCTTTAGAATTGAAGTGCCTGTGGTGTCTGTAAGATTCATATTACAAAACAATAGATTGTATCGTCATTTATGGTGCTGTACAGGTAAGAAATTCTCACTGTAGCACTCTAGAGTAATGCATCTGTTCAATGTTGAAATCGTGTTGTATACAAGAGAAGTAACCATACATTCTGAAAACACCATAAATTAAAATTATATTAGTTATTGAAACAAAATATTTCTGAAACTCAAACTGCATGAAGTGTTTGAAGCTTCTTTGAATGGTGGAAGTAAGGATTTGGTTTTCCAGAGTCTCCAAAACCAGTGTTGTCTAAAGTTACATTGAGAGCAGGGCAATCCTTTATTATGAACTCTTCCCATCTCAATTCAGATTAGTTATCCAAAGCAGTACAGTGCTCATAAACTGAAAAAGAGTTCATATTTCTCAAGAACTGAAATTATTTTCAATTTGCATAATTTCAATTTGCAAAAAAAAAATTCATTTTATATGGAATTAAAAAAACTTCTAGACATTTGCTTCTTTTGTTCCAGTTCCAATTCAAATGACCTCTGCTGCTAAAATTGCTAAGAAATAAATTAGATTTTTTAACTGTAAATGTATAGAAATGTTTCCTGTAGAAATCTCTAAAGGGGCTTTTAATAAAGCGTAGCCAGTATTTTCTCCCTGAGCCTGTCATATTAGTCCATATAGCTGAGGAGTATGTTAATTCTGAAATCTAAATAAAGTAGCTTAAAATATATTATTAAAAATATCACTGCTGATCATTTGTCAGAAACATTAATCTCTAATGGCAATTTGGAATTTTAATGATCTTCAGGGAAAAATGATCTATGATAAATTTAGGAGTTGCTTAGAAATCTTTACGAAGGCTAAGTTGTCAGCTGCACAGAGATTCAAAGAAGCTTTTCTCTTGAGAACAATCTGCATTTCTTAAGTCAGGAACTAAATACAGAATTATGTTTCTGAAAATCATAAACTACATTTCCTGAAGCATTTACAGTAACCTCTAATTTCACTAAGAAAAATTTGAGGCTTGCATTGAAAATTGATTCATATGCAGGTGATGGTTTAACTTTCAGAAGATGTTCCTGATGCCTAGGATTTTAACTGATTGTCCTTGAAAATAAATTATTAAAAAAAAAATGTCACCCATTTTTGTCAAGAGGTCAAGTAAGGAAAACTGATAGAAAGCTGCTCATAAAAATCTGACCAGTCATTTGCAGCTGGGATGCAGCTTAAACACTGTTCTGGCAGCCAATTTGTTAAGGACTTTCTGTGCATTTGCTGTTTAGCCTTGAAGGAGAGCTTTGTGCAGTTTTGGTTGCTTGCTTGCTTTTTGCCTTGCAGTGTCTGCATAAACTCTGCTAAAATGCTGGCAATAGGATTTACTATTTTACAATTCTTGATCAGCTATTTGGCATATAATCTTATTCTTCCTTCCACCTGGATAATTGTCATGATGTAGCTTGGCCTGTGACAGTAAATAATGTATCCTCAGAACTGAATTGCAAAAGGTGAAAAAAAAAGAGCAAGTGAATTTGGAAAAGCTCTGCTTATCCAACTTACTTTTCTTTTTTCCTCTGCAGGAATTTTATCTTAATCAGATTCTAATACCCCAAAACATTTATTTGAAAAACTATATACTAGTCCATTTTTGCCAGATATATATTTCTTGATGGAACTTTTTGACTGGAAATATTTGCATTTGTCTGCAACAGCAACTAAATCATAATTCTCTCTTTGTTTTTCTTAGTTAAAGTTTCATTCCATTGAGTAGATATGTAATTACAATAATGGCCCATAAAATGTGTTTCTCAGGAAAGGATTATATTGTCTTCAAGAACATCCATTGTATTGTAGTTTATGGAAGAAAATGTCACTCCTGTCCAATTTCTTGTGGACCTGATGACCAGGTTCTTCATTTGAAGCAGCTCATCACCTTTAATCCAAAGCAGCTTTCTTTTAGGCATACTAAAGAGAGGAGGAGATGGAGGTGAATTGTGACTTAGAGATTGGAGAGAAGGAGCAAGTGATGGAACTGTAAGAATGTGGAATGTGACTGAGAAGTGCAAGAGGAGCCGTGGATAACTAGGCACAGATTTGTACAAGTAGAAAGAAGAAATCAGTGTAGAGAATAAACATACTATGAGTATTCAAGTTGATTTTTGATCTATCCATAGTAAAGAGAAAATTGTCTATAAAAAAGGATGTCATGGAGGCTTTTTGTTAAAAAAAGTAGTTGAATTTAGTGAATTTTTCTGTCTAGACTTGAGAAATGCAGGTGTTTAGCCATTAACTTACTTCTTCATAGTTATATACTAAATTTATTTGCTTTTACTGTTTCAGTCCCTAGCAGTAACACTTCCTCCTTATGATTTAAAAAAGAGTGGAGTAAATGTAACTATTTTTCCTCATCATCCTCTGTTGGAGGAACTAATGCACTGCCTAACTTCTCTTTTTTTAACCTCAGACGTAACTTTTTCTGGTTTGATTCAATAGACTTGTAGGGCTTGGGCACTTTTTAGGTTAGCCAGTGGAAGTCAACTATCACTCAAGACTTGAGTAGTCTTGAGTGAAAAATGTTTCATTGCTTTCATATTCTTGGGTACAGATAGTGGTGATCTGTCTTTCATTTGTGGTCTTTTTATTTGCTGTATAATAATTATGCTAATTCCATCTAATTCTGTCTTAGTTGACTTAGGAACTAAGTCAACTAGTGACTTAGTTGATTTAGGAACTTGAATTGCCTTAGTTCTGAGTAATTTTGTTTTGTTCCTTTCTTCTTCTGTATTTAGAGCAAATGCCTGTTGGTATCAATAAAATATAATTAATTAAAAATTCTTAGCATCTTAAATATTTATAGGTATTATTTGCATGTCAAAATAACTTTTGAGTTCTGTGTTCTTAAGATACAAATTTATTAGGCAGCTAATGTAGAAAACATTAAAAAGTGGTATCACGCTTGCCTGTGTGTTAGTATTGTTATGTTTCGATATATTTCTGTAATAATTTTTTTACATGATTGATATTTTTTCATATCCTAGAATATTAGATCTTATAAAAATTAAGACTTTCTTTTCCTTTCTAGTACCAATACTGGCTTGTGGTTGTGATGACTGCAAAATAAGTTTGTTTATACGGCAGAATGGTCAGGTAATTACAGTTTTTGTCTCTTGCTTTGCTTCTTTTGAAGTGTGCTATTATTACTTTGTCTGTAAGTCCTTTCTGTCTCTACATAGTCATCTCAATATAACAACTTTTTTCAAATAGTTTATCCATTTTTCTAGGTAATGATGAAATGCACTTGCAGAATATTGAAGTTGTCAGTGCTTGAAAGTGTTAGTTTTTCTTGATTTCTTTTCCCTGTGTGAAGATAGCCTGTTTCTATTCCCACTGATACAAAATAGCTACAACTGTCCTTCTTTATTAAGTATCCAGGCATTGAGTAGTTCATATGGAAATGATGTTCCTTTCATTCTATAAATTCTTATAATAAAACTGTTATGACTTCTATCTGAGGAATTTTATGTTGCTAAGTATGCCCTTTATGCTTGACTGCTTTTGAGCATCAAAAAAAAGTGTTTTTAGAAGTATCTGATCCTATAAAAGCACACATTTTTCATGTGTTATTTGGAAGCTGCCAATTTTTAGTTTTTATACAGATAAATATTCCTTTTGGGCAGTAGAAAAACATTGTCCTCTTTTGCATCTGTTCAGAAATTTTGTTAGATTCTAAAGCTTGTGTTGAATGTTGGACTGTTTTCCAAAACAGAATTCAGTATCACTTCTTTTTCTCACTCCCTTAAAAAAAACAACCCTTCAAATCACAAATGCTCTCCCAGTGCACCAGTGAAGCTACCATTTAGAACCCCCCTTTGAAACTGGCATATGTAGAACCACTTAGTCTACTGCCTTTGCTCAGATACACTCACTTTAGGAACTAAGGAATAGTTTGTTTTTTTTTTTTTTTTTGAGAGAGACATAAAAGCTACTTTATAGATAATTTTGCTGGTTTGTGTTGCCATGTACAGTAGTAAGATTTTTTTGGTTGCTGTTGTCAGTAAAATAAGTACTTCATCCCCTTCTTCTGTGTTCAATGATTTCTTGATCACACAGTAGAAGAGAAGGGTGCTTGGTTAGATTTTTTTTTCTCTTTTTCCTGTGTAGCTTGTGAGTTAAGTCAGTTTAATGAATTCTCTGGGAATTAGCAATGGCAGAATGCCACTACTGATTTTCAGTGTGTTAAAGAGAGACATTTATCTCAGGGACTGTGCAGTTGTTTTTTCTCATTCAGAGTCTGAAACTTGTTTCCTTGTATGATTCAGGTTAACAAATGATATACAGTTTGACTGCCAAAAATGTTCAGAGCTACATAACTTATTTTGCCCATTGTTGCCCAAACTTTCCAGTATAACAATAGTCTACCATTTTAAAAGGCAGTCAGTCTGTGGAGGGTAAAGGAGGGTAACTTGAATAAACAAGTTCTCTCTTAAGCTTCATAAGCAAGTTTGTGCTGTCTTTTTTGGAGGTAGGAAACTTTATTTATACAAGGGGTGAGCAATTTTGTTTTGCATATGTTATTTTTCACACTTTCAGTTTCAGAAAGTATTTTCACCAGCTGTTGTGGCAGAGTTGGCGTTCAGAGTATCTCTTAAATGAGGTGGAACTTCTTGTTGGTGTCTATCTTAACTTTCCCGAAGATCTCTTTTAGCTAAGTGGACTGTGCAGGCCTCAATGAGAAGAGCCTGTGTTGTACTTTACAACTGTTAACAGAACTAAAACATCCTTGCAAGCCTTCTGACGTTAATTCCTGCCTAGCTGCTAAATCTCATTTGTCAGGTTTTCTCAGATCTACTGACACCTTTTTTATGGCTTCTTAGTAGTATTAAAGGTACTTGAAGGAAGTGTTACTGTAGCTGGGCCATTTTTTACTGGAACTTGGCATAGGAATGTGATTAGGATCTTGACTCCTGTGTCATTCTCTTACTGGTAAGGGCCTGTAGCTCTGTTCAGTTAATTCAGTGACTCTTGTAAAGCACTTCCTGTAGTTAACATCCTCAAAAAGGTTGTTATGAGTGTGAGTATGAATCCAGAGGTAGAACAGGCATTCATAACAGGACGTTCTAATGAAAATTAAAGGGCACTGTTAAACGCTGAGGGACAATGAGGTATCTTTACTTAGCTAATTCAGGCTACCTTTTTGGTAAACAATTATTAATTTTACAGTCAAAATGTATTTATTCATTAAAAACTGCTTGATTTTTAAAACTGAGTAGACGCACTTCACATCTTTTGAGACTCCCTACTCATAGATCCCTTACTGTGTTAAACAGTAGAGAGAAAATGAACTCTGTTTTTCTGACTTGTTGGAAGAGCGTATTGATTTATAAAAGTATCCAGGGAAAAAATCTTTCACAAACCATAATATGTCTTCCTGCTTGAGATAGAACATCTACAGATGTGGCCTGTGGAGGGCAAGTAAGTAAGCCAGCAGATTAGAGTTTTAAACCAAAACATTTCTATTTGAGCTTTGTTTTTCTGAGAAGATGGTGCACTGTGTGTTTTGAGTTCCACCCAAATAGTTTGGTGTAGTTGAGATGGTGGAATAGGGGAATGAATCAAAGATAATTCAGACTCTTTCTAATCTGTTGATATTAGTAGCTGTGTAGAGGAGGAGTATCAAATCTAGTGTTTACTGGAGAAATAATGAGAAGACTTGGACCACTACTGCCAAATTTACCAAACTGCTACTAGCCCGGTCCTGGTCCAAAGTGTGGGCAGGATTAATTGTGCAGAGTGTGCTGGGCATGTCCACAGCTTCATTAGTTGTGCTACCTACAGAACAGCTTTATTCTTTGCTTGAAAGGAAAAGAGACCAGATTGCTGCTAAGCAACAATGTTCAGAGATTAGGTAAGAGGCATGGGAGGCCTGTGAAGTAGAATCAGACCAGGGGGTTTTGTTAGATTTAACTGTTGGTACTCTAACTTCTTATGTATCCAGTAAGGACCAAGTGGAAACTGAAACAGAGAAGAAATACGAGACTATAAAGACAAAATTTGTAAGAAATAGAAAATGACAGCTTAAAATATGTATATATAACCTGGACATTAATAGAAACTTTGACTGAATTCCCTAAAAATAATAACTATTATTTATTTTATTATTTTTGTGCATCTGCACAAACCTTTATATTGATTCAATTTTAGAACTGAATACATCTTAAGAAACTGAATATAGGATGCCCAAGAGACATAAACTTCAAAAAAAAAAAGGGCAAAAACAATGCTAAAAATCCTAGCATAACAGCATACACTACTCCTTGCTCCGTTTCAGTCGACAGTTTTTATTTTTATGGCAAACAGTGTCTTGAAAACTGAGTCATAGAATCTTAAAATATCTCAAGTTTGAGGAGACCCATGAGGATTGCTGGGTCTGGCTCCTTGCTCCTCACAGACCACCTGAAACTAAATCATATGACGAAGAATGTTGTGTTCCTCATGCTTCATGGCATCATCCTTCTCTATATGGTAATGGCCCTTGTGTTCACCTCTGTTTTCCAGCCACTGTACTGACACTGCTCAGATGGGTGCAGAGTGGAGGATGATGTTATAGGGATGGGAAAGACAGCAGCATGGGTTTCTCATTTAAGGGACTGGATGCATTTACAGAGGTTTGGGGGTATCTCTCCTCAGCAGTGAGGCCTCGTACACCATCTGGTGTTGGTGTTACTGCTGTGAGTGAATATGAGGTAATTGAATTCAGCAGCCTCTACTTTAAATCATGTGAATAGTTCAGTGGGACTGTTCAGTGTTAGCATATACATATAAAAATTAGTACAGACTTCTAGCTGACTGCTTAAGTATGCTTGTTCTGTAGTACAAAAGAACTGCATGCTTGACTTAAAGCTGAGTAGTGCCTAAACAACTGTTTGGAAAATGACTTAGGAATCTGGGGTGGTATTAATAATCTCAAAGTAATTGATTTTACTCTTTTAAGGGAAAACAAATGGCTGCTTTTCTTAATAGATCTCTTTGTTTTAAGATGAGGAGGGTGATTAAAGAAAAACCCCACACCACACCACCTTGAAAAGAGAAAATGATTAGATGTGTATTTAGATGAATATTAGTGTCAAGTTTCAGCAGATATACACACTGTTTAGTGTAAATGGAACCATAAAAGAGAAGGATGTTAGCAATAGTTCAGCCTGAACCAATCTTTCAGTTAGAAATTAATTTGCCAACTAACCTTGATGACTATAAAATACAGCACATTTTGTCAAAGATCACATAAATGATAAATAAATGTGTTTTATCTATTATCTGAAATATCAATTGCTAAAGATTTTATGTATTGCCAGAAGCATGTTGTCTTCAGAAAAATCTTTAGGTTGCTGTTTCATCTTACTTCCTGGACTGTTCCTTCCTGCCTTTACACATAACTTGTTGGGTGTTTAATATAAACATCTGTTTGGAATGCCCCATTTGTAAGTGCCAGTGGTTTCAGAACTGACCAGCTAAATGAGGCTTAGATGTCTGTGAGAACACATTCTTAGACCTAAACTTTCTCATTTGCAAGTATCTGATCAGCTTGGTCTGATCATGTATCCTGTTCTGGTCATGTATTTCATATATAGATGGTTCTGTAATTTTAGGGACATGGGCATGTACTTACAGGAGGAGGGGCAGGGGCTTCAAACTGAAAGAGGGTAGGTTTAGAGTAGGTACTAGGAAGAAATGCTTTACTGTGAGACTGGTGAGGCAATGGAGCAAGTTGCCCAGAGAAGTTGTGATGCCCCATCCCTGGGCTTGAGGCCAGGTTGGATGAGGCTTTGAGCAGCCTGGTCTAGTGGGAAGTGTTCCTGCTGATGGCTGGAGAGGCTGGATCTAGATGATCTTTAATGTCCTTTCCAAACTAAACCACTTTATAATTGTGACTGCAGATGTATGATGAAGAGAGGCATAGTAATATTGTTTGATGGGAAGGTGGTTTTGGAGAATATGAGAAATGTTGGATCAAAGAGAGGCACCAATTTCTCAGTGTGGATTTTTTCATGTGCATACAAATTTTCCCCTTTTTTTGTTTTCTTTTTTTTCTGTCACGGATTGGAAGAGAGACCTCTGTTGCAGACGTGTGCTGATAGCAGAGGCTGTCATTCAGTCATAGCTCTAAGTAGGCCTAGGTAAGGGATTTAATAGAATATAATGCCAGAAATAATGTGATAAGTTATTCATACTAAACTACACTAGAGTTTTAACTGTAACAGTTACTTCAGGCATTTTAATTCAACTTGGAATAAAAAAAAAAGTCATGGGAGTAGGGCTGTTTCTGGGCAAAGAAAAGCAGAAATGGGTTAAATGCTAAGTTTAGCATGCTAGGAGTAAATAGTTGTACTTGAATAAAAAAAAAATGGTAATATTACATATGTTACAAATGAAAATAAATTACTAGTGAGAGTCCTTAAAAGGGAATCCAGACTGTGTTTGCATTCTGGTGTTCCTGGGCCCATGTTCTTGCTGAATTTTCCATCAGCAGTTCTTGATGTTCTTCCTTAGAAATTTTGTCAATAGACTTAAGAAGCATAAAGAAAATTTCCAGTACCATAACTGATTCTTATTAATCATATTCTATTACACGTTTTTTCTTGAAATAATTTCAAAGCATTTACTCTTCTTTTTATACTTGATTTTACCTGTATTCATTTTCTTCATCGTCTGCAGTTGCATCCACTTCACACAAATACAAGAAATTACTTGTCACATCAAACCTGCATTATGTTATTCTTTGTGTACCACAGTAAGCCTGATAAACTTTAAAAAAAATTCAAATGTATCATAGACTGTAGCCTCTTGAAAGTGTGCATCTTAACTTCACATCCTTTCCTTCTCATAAATGGGAAATACTATAATGTTACATGTGCTTGTCCAATGGTGGCAAAGCCGAAAAGGCTCATCTCGAATCTGTATGTAAATTACAATTCTTAGTGGCTTATTTTTTTCCCTGTTTCAAATAATAGAAGCTATAGATACAAAAGACTTGAAAAAATAAAGCTTATTGCTGACATGCATGGTAATTAGGTGTATTTCTGTGATGTAACAGGAGTTTTTATTCAGTTTCAGAAAACGTTAATACTCCCTGGCCATGAAGATTGGATAAGAGGCGTTGAGTGGGCAGTCTGTGGTCAGTATGAAAGATGAATAAAGTGGAGTAGTGGTTTAATGGCAGTACTAGTGTTTTACCCCTCCAACAGATGACCTGATGCACTGCAGCACCTAAGCTCTTGTGGTTGTGTTGGTTGTTTTCCTGAGATGGTGGTAAAAAGTGTTAAAAATCAAGATGAAACTTTGTATCCTTTTAAAACATTTTTCTTGATTGTTGCAGGTATGTTTACCTGACTGCTACTTAAATGCAAACAAATTGAGGTTTTAGCAACTTGTCCTTTTCAATATGCAAATATCTGTATCTGAGTGAGGAAGAGTTGGCTACTTTTTCAAAGTGAGGAGCATAGGGGGAAATAGCATGTTTATTTTTTCTTTTCCTGCTTCCCCTGCTGCCTCTTTTTTTTTTTTTTTTAATTGGGAAATTAGGAGGAGAATCTTTTCAGATATTAACTAATCAAATAGTTATTGCAATGGCACCCAAAAAAAAAAAAAAAAAAAAAAAAAAGGAATTGGAGGATGCTACAAGCCCAGAGAAAGAAAGGGAGGAAAGAGGATTTTGCCAAGCATTGAAACTGATAGAATTCCAAAAGCAAAGGCCATAAATAGTAGGGAAGTATATGTATAACAGATACAGTGCTTACCATATCTTCCACATCTTACAAGCAAGGAGATGTTCATAGTGCATTATAAAATAATAGAGAATGTGAATGGGAAAGTGAATTGATATTGAAATAAAACAGTGGGCTTTTTTATGATACTGTGTACAATAGGAAAAATTGGGATAATGCTGTTAGGTGCATGAATGTAGAAATGGTAGGTTAGTCATGGCAGTGGTTGCAATGAAAATGTGGCTCTATTTTTTTTTCTCCTTTTTCTGAAAACAAAATAGGTGAAGACCTTTTCTTAGCAAGCTGTGCTCAGGACTGTTTGATAAGAATTTGGAAAGTATGTACAAAATCAAAGCAACTTCCAGAAACACAAGATGATTCCATAAAACTGAAAGAGAACGTTTTTACTGTTAAAGGTAGGTAACAGCTGTAAAATTCTCTGGCACAGCTTTTCACTTGTGTCTCTTTTCATGGTTCTGGGGAACCTTACAAGGTGGCTACCACCTGGTTTGGTTTGTTTTATGTTGACTGCATTATTTTTAGCTGTTAAAAATGCAGAATTACTGCTTTAAAGCCAAAAGTTAATGATGTATTACAAGAAATGTTAAAGCAGTGAGAGATCTTAATACCAACATGGGTTGTTATTGTTATGCATATTCCAGATACAATATGTAGGACACCTACTTGTCTGTGGGAGGGAAGCTGTTGTGTAGTTCTTCAGTTTAATAGCTTACCTTTAATTTTCTTTTCTAATTCAATGAATTAAGAGGTGCTGCTATTACTTAAGGATTAGACACATGCAGATAAGTATGTGCAGGCTTACTTTATGGTCATTTAACAAGCTGTTTAAGCGTGGTAACGTCAGATGCTTGCCTTGCTGATTGTGGGGTACATTGTAGGGTAAATTGTTTGGCAACCTAGTTAATAGAATGAAGTGTGTATGATCAAAAGTGCTCATGATACTTCCTGCAAATCCTGATTGGTTGTTTGAAGTATCTTAATGCTTGTGTTTTCAGTCATTTAGAGGTGCAAATGTGCGTAAGAGTATGTGTAGTGCCCATTTAGAGCGTTGACTTCAACATTGCTTGAGAGTTCTCCAGGAATTCTGAGAGACCCCTCTGAGGCAATAACACTGACCTGTGACCATCAATCTGGTACTCAGGGCTCGTGCCAAAGTAGGATTTCAAGGAGCTGTTCAGTGTCTGGAAGCTTTTGAGATATTGTTAGATGTTGAAAGCAGTTGAGTATTTTCACTAAAGATATCAGAAATGACCTGGTCTTTTTTGGTTTTTAGAAAGAAATATGCTTTTCTCTAATTTGTGGTAGATGCTGATACATCATATGCAGTTTCTTTGGAGTCCGTGTTGGCTGGTCATGAGAACTGGGTGTATGCAGTTCACTGGCAACCTTCATTTTCCAAAGGTAAAAAGATATCAAACACTTACCAGCAATGTTAAGTGTCTTACACATAGAGTACAGTCTTTGTATTGTGTTAGCATGTTCACTTGTTCCTGTAGACAATGGCAGTCTTTAAATTCTGTAAATAATGTTTTATGAGAAAACAGATGTTGCCTTGTACTCACATTTCCTTTAAGGAATGAAATTAAATAGCAAAGCTGTAAAGACTTTATTGTAATTGATTTGTTGGTTATGGTATACAAATTAGTTTAATTAATCAGTATGAATTAATAGCTGTAATAGGTTACCTTTATACATGTATTTGAAATGTCTGTTCTTTAGAAGGTAAGCATTACCTCAGGAGCTCTCCTTTCTTTTTAGTGGTGTAGGTTCCTGGGGTATCAGTTTTCTTGAGCATTTAAGGCATTAGTGCAGCACCTGAAACAGTGCTATTTATAGTTTAATTTAGCATTTTGCTCTTTAGCTTTCTTTTGAAATCCTTAAATCCTGACAGCCTTGTTTGCAGTACTGATTTCTGTTATGTGTCTACCTGGCATATAAGGAAAAGAGATTATTGATTTGACATTGCACAATCAGAACACCCTTGAACATTTGTACTGGCAAAGGTGTCCTTTTTCTGATGTATTTTAGAGTTACTGATGGCAGGTGACTTCAGCAGTACAAAGGACAGCTTTGCTGGTGTATATACAACACTTGAACAGCAGAGTGCCATTAGAATGTCAAAATGCATGTAGTGAAAGACACAGGACTTGCTTTAAAAATATGGGTTTAGTTATCTGGTCCTTAAACTTTTCTTGTTTGTTTTCTAAATTAGACACCAGTAAAAGATTTAGCCTTTTAGAACAAGGTTTGGGCACAATGTAGGCTTGTCAGTCTTGCACTGCAATCTGAAAACTGTCCTGTTAGACCATGAAGTTTTCCTGGTGCTCATGCATATGTGAAACTGTGGCCTGCCCAGTGCTGGGTTCCCCAAAATGGGCAAACTGATCTGAGAGACGTATTCTCAGTGCTGAAGGTAAAGTGGGAAGTCTCTTGCTAACATATCACCTCATGAGATTCCTGTCAATATCTCTATTATCAAGAAGAGTTCCTCAGTGGTTTTCCCACAGGTTTCACAACTGGTGATGAACCAGCTCCCTCTTTCCCATTCTGTGTTGGGTTTTTTTCTGGAGTGTTTCACTGCATTCTGGGGAGCAGTCCTGAGTTACTGTATGTACTACAGGGTGCTAGACTCTGCTGAAGTCAGCAGCAAACCTAACAATTTGGGGAAAAAAACCCCAAACATTGAATACTGGGCAATTATTTTAAACTGTAAATCTCTGAGTAAAAACTTACTTAAGGAATGGAACTGAGAACTGCTGTGCATTCTCTTTGTGAAATACTAGCTTTTCCTCCAAATTATGTTTGATTCAGTATAAGTTTGGAAAGAGAAAACTGTGGAATATGATTGTTCTCATGTACTGGTTTTACTTTTTCTTTGGGTGATTATGGCTGAGAATACAGTACCTCCTAAAGAATGCCTGGTAGCAATGTAGAGCCTTTTAATTTGGCCTGTAAGAACTGCATTGCATATCTCTGATGTTGAACAATTTTTTTAATGTGTTTGTATCTCAGTATCACCTAATTTCTGTAGAAACTATGCTCCTAGTTTGTAGGGTAATAATTTTCCTTGTACTGTAGATGGCAGCATGCAACAACCAATGAGGATATTATCTGCATCAATGGACAAAACTGTGATCATCTGGGAACCTGATAAAGAATCTGGAGTCTGGCTAGAACAGGCAAGTGTCAGTCTTACTCACAATATGTACTGCATTCAAGTTGTGTTTCCAGCAGCATGTGTGTACTGTAGGGAACAAAAACTCTCAAAAATTCTGGCAGAGAAAGGCAAAGTGTTTTCTTGCTAAAATACTCAAATGCTCATTCTGATGCTCTGCTGTGAGTAAAACTTATTTAAAAAAAAGGGATACAATATGATTTTTATTGCTTGCTTGTTTTCTTATTATTGTACTGAGGAGTTTGTAAGGGCTGTTTGTGCTCAACTGTCATTCACAGTGTACAAGGCAGGGGCTGCAAAGTAACACATGCTATGTACTCCTGGTAAGAGGAGGAAGAAACCCTCTTGAACTATTTGCAGTACATCCTTGTGGGAATGTGACCTAAGCAGTTACTACAAAGCAGCTGACATGCAATTCACAAGCCTGGTTTTACCCACAGTAACTTGATCATTGGCTGTGTCATTAGGTTTTTCTTCCATTTGAGCTAAATACTCACGTGTCACTCATAGTTTTCTGAAAGCTGTTCAGATGTGGATATTCCTATATAAACAAGTAGTACAACAAGATTCTCTAGTGCTTTGATTGATGTCTTTTCAGCTGACCTGCTTTTCCAAATTGCAGTCGTTCAGTTGAAGTTGTTTGTGTTGGGTTATGCCAGCCATTGTTTGTGATCTTTCCTGTCACAAAGAAAGTTCCAATCATTTCTTGTGTGAAAAAGCAAGAATTACAGTAGGGTATTTAATTTTTCCTCTGTTTCATTGAAAAGTTCTGATGCCATTGTGCTAGAAGTAGAAAATATATCATCAAAGGGCAATCATGTAGAGATGCCATTGGATGTCCCTAGGTGTAACACACACTGTGGCTAAATTCACAAGTGTCTAAAAGTGGGTTGTGCGGTGAAGCTTGTCACAAGTTGTGATTCTTTAATTTTGTGTTCTCTTTGCATTGGTTTGACCACAAATGTGCAGCTTCAAGTTCAGATCAGACATTTTAACAGCAAAAATCCATTTTGCATCAAGAGAGGGAAATCTGAGCTGGAAGCCTGCAGGGAGGAAGGGCACAAGGGGTACATCCCAATTTCTCTCTTTCATCATGATATGATGAACAAGATGTCTTCAGAAATTCATTCCCCTGCTCAGAGGTGAGACTAGAATTCTGCCTCTAGCAGGGAGGCAGCAAAGTCACTTCAGTATGAGTGGTATTTTTTTTGAATGAGTACTAATAAAATGGAACTACTAGTGCAGTGCCATTTAAAATGGGACACTGGTTCATTTTATTTTGATCTTAAAAGAAGCTGTATAAGAATGGGGGAGTTGAAAGCTTGAAATAAATTGTTGTCTTATGTCTTGAATAAAACTTGAAAATGTAACTTTATTAATCTTTTAATAAAATTAAAAAAGTGGAAGGGCACCAGAGCAACCATAAGGTCTGTGTGTATGCATGTGTACATACATGAGAAGTCATAAGAGAAGCACAAAACAGAGGCCGGAATATGCCACAGAAGGAGTGTGGATCAAATTGCAGGTGTTCATGGGGAAACAGGGAAGTGAAAATATGCTAGGGAATCTTGGAAATTAAGTAGGAAAAAAAATGTACTTGGGAACAACTGTTTCTTTGGATCATTTTTCTGTATTGTGCAACAGAGCAGTAGCCAGGCAACAGATGATAAGGAGCTGTTGCATCCAACACGCTGGACTGAAACACAGAACATTTGGGTTTCCATCTCATCTAATGTAGAGATTTCTTTCCCTTGGGGGATCCTATCTTGAGATGTCTGTGAAGACAGGCTCCATTCAGTTGGCATGCAGCTTTAATTCCCATGACATTTCAGTGCTTAACTTTGCAATTAAAATATTCTTTGAATGTGTTTGTGTGTGTAATGTGAATTCTTGTTTATAGGTGGTTTTTCATCTCACGAAGTAAAAATGATTTTGTAGGAATGGAAGGCCATTTTCATGGATATTTCACTTCTGTTTATTAATTTAGGTACGGGTAGGTGAAGTGGGTGGCAATACTCTTGGATTTTTTGATTGCCAGTTTAGTCCAGATGGTTCAATGATCGTTGCTCATGCTTTTCATGGAGCACTACACCTTTGGAAACAGGCTACAGTTAATAAGGTACGTTGGGTTTTTTGTTAGTAGTCTTACCTAAAAGAATTGTACTTTTAAGTCATTTGAGGTAAATTTCTGTTATTAATAGAGAAGTGTAACAGTACAATTTAAAATTAGTGATTGAAGTAGTCCTTTTCTGAATATAATATTCTGTGGGAGTCCCACGCCTGCACAGAAGGGAGGTTGAAATCCTCCAGGCTCTAAACCCTGTTTCTTACCTGTGGTGGGTCATAAAGTCATTTGAATAGACTGAACTCCTTTGTAGCTGTGCTTTGTTCACAGCTGAACAAATAACACAAGTTTCTTTCAGATGGAAGCAAGACATCAATATTTGTGTCCGTTCAGCCTCTCTTGAGTTCTAAGAATTTGCTGTTACAAATGTCTTTTTCTTACTTTCTTAATAAGCACATTGATACTTTTATTTTGCTTAGAATGTGCCAATCAGTCAAATGAAACACTCCTTACTTCTTTGTGTAACTCTTTTAATAGAAAGAATGGACTCCAGAAGTTGTGATTTCAGGACATTTTAACAGTGTAGAGGATGTAAAGTGGGATCCAGAAGGAGAGTTTATCATCAGTGTGGGCTCTGATCAAACTACGAGGCTCTTTGCTCCATGGAAAAGGAAGGAAGAGACAGAGGTATGATCGTCAAAGATTTTGTGAGTGTGGTCGGTCCTGAGTTTGGAACTCATTGTCTGAATATAACTCAGAAGTTCCTCAAGCAATGATCTGTTTAAAACTGCTTGGTTTTGAGTAATTGAGTGTGTTCTGTTTTCACTTTAAAAACTAGTGGCAGGTTTTTGCAGTCACGCAGTATGATTGCACTTCAATCCTGAGTCCATGTCCAGATTACCTTCAGTTAGTGTTCTCCCAGAGTCTTGGAAGCAGGCTCTGCAGTAATTCAGAAGGAGGAATACATGACTGGTACTAATAACCACCTACTTCAGTGTTTAACAATTGGCTACACTGCTGCAGGTATTCATAAAGAAACTCAATTTTGCGCGTGCTTTTTTACACAAACATAATCTAAGCAAAATGCTCACTGTATTTTTTACATTAATTTGTTAATGACTCTGTTTTACTAGAATGATTATCTGAACGACATGAGTGCAGCTGGTACATGTCCTGTTTTAACCCCCAGGCAGCAGCCAAGGACCACACAGCTGCTCGCTCACTCCTCCTGCATTGGGTTGGGGGGAAGTCTGTTTAGGAACGCAGAAGTTCCTCTTTCTTGTTTCTTACGTGTTTTCCTCCTCTACAAATACAACCTTTTCTGGCAGAACAGTACCAATGGTCCATTCAGGAAACTGGCAGAAACTAGACTGTCTGTAGTCATATAAGGCCCTGTGCCATTGACTGGGGGAGGCTATTAGAGCTGTCTCGTCAAAGCTTCTGGAATGTAGACCAGCACAGGAAGTCTGATGTTTTTGAGAGAGTGAATTTGGCATCAGTTCTTTGATTTCCTTCTTCCAGGCCACACAGGAGTGGTGGCAATCCCAGTTCAAGAACTATGCTTCCCCTTGTGTTGTGGGAAGGACATTTCCAGTTTCCTTCCCTGCTTTTTACCCTAATCTTCACTCAGGAGGGTACATTAAATGTATTGAAACAATAAATATATCAAAACAAACTTCAGGACTAGCAGGTGATATAAGTTGGCAGCATTCAAGTGTTGTCAATATCACTTTCTCTGTGACCTACTGAAGTAACACTCTTTATTATGTATGGTGCTTGCTAAATTTTAATCCTATCTTCTGAAAGAACTGATCTTTGTATGATTTACCTGCACAGCTCACCCTGAAACTTTTGAATCAGTCAATTTAGCAGAGTGATTGCAGTCTTCATGTCTAAATTTGGCATGAACTGAGTTCTTGTACTTTGCCTTCCTGTTCTGACACAGAGCAGCCACCAGGCTAATTTGACCAGGTGTAAATCTAAGTAGTTTCTCTATTTGTTGCTGCTTGAGGTGTGGGAGAAGGCCTTAGTATCCTTTTTGGATGGGTGAAGTGGAGGATTGGAATAGAGATGGGTCATTTGAAGAGGTTTATTCAGGACTTCTGAACCCTGGGAAGGTTTTTAGTTCTGCCACTCATGAACTTGGATAACACAGGCTTTTAAGATGCCTTACTTTCTTTGTCACACTGAGTTTAGCATCTAATGTTTGTCTTAACAAGACACAATGGATGGTTCAGGTGTTTATGGAAAGTTAGTGTTACAGCTCAATATTCATGTTTTTCCCTATAAAAAGGAAACTAAGTGTTGAATGCAAATAAGCATCCTTTCTTAAAGTCTCAGTTCTGATATCAGAATATCAGAAAAGAGGGATAACCATCAACTTCAATTTATCATGCAAATTTGCATCCTGATTTTTTGGAAGAAGCTTATTGTGTGACTTGCACAGCTCTCACTTTGTTGGGGTTTGAGTTTTTTCTGGTTTTTTTCATTCTTGCTATGTGTTTGTTGTATGCAAAGATGTACCCAGTAAAGGGTAAGAAGAGCTTTTTGCGCTGTTTGATTTTATAATTTTTTAAATAATGAATGCTTTTTTCCTCACTGAAATATAATCAAGCCCTTGTGAGATCATGAGGTTTTCTAGGATGTCTCAAATTCTCATTCAGGTCCTGTCGTAAACTTCAACATTCAAAACTCAATTGAATTTTTAGGGTGATATATGGAGTTTACAGTCAATATAATGCCTTTGTTTATATTTGTATGAAATCTAGTCTTGGCTGCAGGCATTGAAATACTGAAGTAGTCTAAGTTATTTCAATTGATTCTGGTTCTGCTAGCTGGATTTTTCCAACTGAAGTATCATGCAGGTGAAGTAGCAAATGACACTTAGGAAAAACCTCTTCATCAAAGTGTATTTGCTAGAAAATAAATGGGGTTTTTTTGAAGAATCATTATTCTCATGTGTAGAGTAAGTCAGATTTTTAGAAAAGCAATTAAAATAATTTAATATCTTTTTTTGCTAATGTTCTTTGTTTAGTATGACTATAAAACTGTCTTGTTTTTCTATTTTGGTTAGCTGTTTATTCTTGTTTACTTGGATTAACACTTGAAGAGTGGATAGAATATTTCATGAAAGTAGGAAAAAAGAAAACACTTCTACAATTATCCAGAGATTTTTTGCAAGAATCTATTATGGTTTTGTCAGTTTTTTGCAAAGCTTCTATTAAATGGTCTCACTTAAATCAAGTATTTCAAGAAAAGAAGGAAGTACGAACCTGTAGCCTGCTGACAGCAGTGCTGCTGTTCTTTGTGAAAGACAGATGAAGGAAGCAACATAATTATCACTACCTTTCAGACCTACAGTCTTGAAAGTAGCAGGATAAAAACCTCTTTTTGCTTAGGCAAATTTTGTTCTATTCCTGACTGTCCAGCATAAAGAAGTCACAGCAAGTACCTTAAACACGTCTGTGCAGGGGCACAGTTTACTAATTGCAGGAATGGTTTGGTGGAAAAGGGGGATTCAACTGATGTATGTGAGCACCAGTTTTATGCACATCAGGAAAAGGTTGCTCTTAACTTTGCTTTGTGTTAATGAATTCAGAAGGTAAAGTAGTGGTGCTTTTTTGAACTTTAAATTGCACTACTTCTCTGTTATTGTATTTTAGCTGTGTGTCTGCTCATTTTAAGGTAACCTGGCATGAAATAGCCAGGCCTCAAGTACACGGGTACGACCTACGCTGTCTGGCAATGATCGGCCGGTTTGAGTTTGTGTCAGGAGCAGATGAGAAAGTGCTTAGAGTTTTTCGTGCTCCCAAGAATTTTATAGAAAATTTCAGTAACATCACTGGTATCCCAATGGAGAAGCTCTGCTCCCATGTAAGTATGCTAAAGCAATGCTAAATGAAGAGAATCCTCTTAGATGTAAAACATGTTAGTGCTTCAGAAAATGTCAAATTTCACTAAACTTTGTAAAAATTCTTTTCAGTTATGGTACTGAAACCATAACCTTGTTTTTCCTTTCCCTTCTGCTTGCTTCCATGTGTGTTGTTTCATATGTGTTTTTATGGTGTTGTTTCATATGAAACAGGTTCTGTTTAAAACCAAACAAGACATTGTGTCAGAAGACTGAAAAGAGTGTGGGTAAATTTTAAGTAACTCAAACCAAAGTAGACCACTGTACACACTTGGGGATTAAGCAAACAGTAAAGCCTGTTAATGTGTTTCCCCTTAATTTAAGGTGTAGTAGTCTTGTCTAGATCTAATTATTGTTGTGTAGTTATGTGTTGGTATAACTATTTTTTGTGTAATTGCATGCTTGGAAATAGCATAAAGCTTTCTGCACTATTTTTAGTTCTTACATACAAATATTTATAAATATGTACTTGCTTATGCTTTATTTCCTCTCGGCATTGGAAATTTTCTTGAGGCCTTTATGTTCCAATTCTTAGTTGTGGGTATGTCAACTGTGCTGTGTTGCTAGCCTTTGTTTGCTCTCCATTTGCATTAAGGCCTAATTCTGATTTTGTCTGCATTTTGTAGAGCAGACCTTGTTCAAGATAGTTGCCTCTACAGTGCCTTGCATGCTCTTTGGATATTTCACTCAAAAACAGGGTTTACTGTGCAGTTTCTCAGAGATGAATTAGCCTTTCCATTTAATTTAACAATTGAAATATCTGGGATAGAAATAGAATCATTTTCGATAGCAAGAAGTTACATAAGTAGCTGTTTAGTGCTTTAATCCCACAAGACTTCGTAAGCATTTGCATTAATGACCATGGTACAAACAACATTGTGCTTTTATAAGGCTGGCAGATGTCATTATTTTACTTTATACAGGCTTTTCTTATTGGCTCTTCCTCTGAGTGCTGTTTTTTGATTCATATCACAAAGTGTTTCACATGGGCTTTGGTTAAAGAGGAAGGCTTTATGAGCTCTAATGATATAGCTGCTTTTAAGTAGCTCTCTTAAAATTGTTTTCTGTGAAAGCTTTTTATCACTAAAGTGGGGAAGCTTTTTTTTTTTTAATTTGGCTTAAATGCCTTCCCCAAAAAAGTACCTGAAACCAAAAAACAGCTTTATGTTCAAAAAGGGTTGAATAGGATTATATTCAGTTCAAATCCATGGGATTCTATTGTACTTTGGGTTGTAATAAGGAGCTATTTTTGTTTTGGAGGCCTTATGCTTGTCTGGGTCTCTGATACATTTTCTCATCTAATCATTTTAAGCTGTCACCTAAATTATTGAATTAATTCTGTAAAACAATCTTTCTTTGAACTTTTCTGATACTATAAGGAAGTGGGTTTACTGCTATCAAATCTTTTTTTTTATCTCTACACAAAGCTCCCCAAGTTCACTTACCCTTTCCAAATTTTTGCTCTTTTCCCTATACCATTATGGCACTATTTTCTGCCTGATGATTTGTCTTTCCCTTTTGCTGCTTTAAACAGACACGTATTCCAGCCACATCCCTGTACTATTTACTGAGTTGTGGTCACAGGCAGTCACCCTCTGTTCTCTTTTCCAAAATGCTGCTTTATTATTTCACTTCAGAACAACGATTTCACAGTTCTATTGTGTTAAGAACTGCAGTGCTCTCAGTTAATAGATTAATTGTCATGTATGTGCTAGAATAAATATAACTGTGCAAGAAAACCTGCAATTAGCGTTGAAGAAAATCCTTGAGCTGGGGCCTTACAAAAGTGCTTTTTTTTTCCTTTTTTCCTCTCTTTTTTTTCTCTTTCTTTCTTTTTTTTTTTTTTTTCTTTTCCTTTTTCCCTTCCTGCCAGACAGAGTACTGGTCTTTGTTTTGTCCAGGGCTTGTTCTGGACAAGAGTTTTTCAAAATGCCCCCTTCACTTCTCTAGGAAAGTAACTCTATAAACTCTTGGGGATTCCTTAAGCTGTGGCCTTTGAAATCCAAGCCTACGTGACAATCTGTGTGTAACCTTTCTTTTTCTTCAATTCAGCAATCATCTGATCTTCCAGAAGGTGCAACTGTGCCAGCTTTGGGATTATCCAATAAAGCTATTTTTGAAGGTATTGTTAGTGAGAAATAGTGGTTGTGGTGTTTCATGTGAAAACTTTATTTAAGGTATTGTTTTAGTGTACATATTAGGTCTGTAAGTGTAGGCTTGACTGCAAGTTTAGAATCTAGAAATAAAATCATGGAAAGTGTTTATTTCTTTGCTAGCACCTAAACATGGTGCTTAAAACTAAAAACACAAATAAGGAAGAATTAGCCAACAAGTAACTAGTATCTTAGAGAGGCAGTGAAGATTACATTGTGGGGGAACAAGGAAGGAGGGACAGACATCTCCCTAAAATGATAAAAGGTATTTTCCTGAGACTAGAGGTCTATTTTTTTCATAAAGTCTATGGTAAAAATGCACTATAGTGGAATGCACAAATTAGGTCAGACCTGTTTTTTCTCTGCTTAAAGCTTTATCAGAGGGTGTGATCTACAAAAGGAGGCATTTTAATAAGCTTTGTCTCTAGGGTCTTCAATGGCAATAAGCCAAATTTTCCTAAACCATTTGTGAGGGAAAAAAATAACTTTGTTGTACTTCAAATGACTTGTGAAATATATTTTGGCAAAGTTTTTTTTTCCCCTGCTTTCTCATGAGTTTTTCCAATGAGAGAGGGAACAGGACTTCTCCTTCTAGATTGTTGCCACACACAGAATAACTAATTGCCATTAGTGGAATGATTTCTTGTGGCCCAGCCAGAAGCAGCACCATGAATAGAACTTTCCTGCGTTGTCCACCACTGCTCACATGGTGCTGTCAGCATTGATGGTTTAGGGTAAAACACCACAGACATATTCTCACATACTCTGCAGAGGAATCTTCATGGTGAGTGATGCTAAGATGGTGGTCTCAGATGAATGTTGCTCATTGCATTTTCAAAGATGGCAAAGACAGGATGAATGAGAAGACAGCCTTCACTTGCCTTTTTCTTACCTTCTTTTTGAAACTGCTGTGTTTGAGATGTATATTTGGCAAAAAGGTAGATTCTGTCTGAGAGGAACTGTTCCCCATCTCTGTACCTTTTTCTTAATACCTTCAAAATGAAGGACAGAGTTGAATTATAGCTTACAATTTTTAGTTTTGGTTACCTCTGGTACTTTTGCTTAAAGCTGAGGACTGAGCCTTCAGCAGTTTTGCTGAAGTTTGCAAATTGTAGATACACTTGCTCAAATATGGGTTTTCATTTAGTGATCTACATCAAATTTATGAACTCATCACTTGTATCAGAGATTTTTGTCTTAAACTTTTTCAAATACAGAAGGCAATGTTTAACATTCAGGAAATACAGGTTGAACTCTGACTGCTTTGCTCAGTGAAATTCTTTAAGATTTTTAATCTTCTCTAAGATTGTGGTGGTGGAGAGAGGTCTGTTTGAAAATGAAGGTTAGATTATTACTTTTTAAAAATCTTCTCACTGTCTTACACATTAGAGTGACTAGCTTCTAGTAGTCATATTATTGTAACTCTGCAAGTAGAGAAACCTAGTTTCAACTACTTGTAAAAAGTATAGATTTTTTTACTTGTATAGTAAGCTCTCATATTCACCCTCCTTTCAAGTATGTTCTATATCTAATTAAGTCCTTATTTTAATAGGAGATATGGCTGTTCAACCAGATGATGATGAAGAATCATTTAATACCATTTCGAATCAGTATCCAGAGATTTATTTTCAGCCCTTGATCCTTACAGGTATGAGAATAATTTCTGTTGTAGGAAATAGGGAATGAGGTTCATTGGATATAAACTCGAAGCATTATTTAGCTGATTTGAAAAAATCAAATTTGAATAGGTTGTACAAATCTTTTTTAGAACCTCCACCAGAGGATCACTTGCTGCAGAATACCTTATGGCCTGAAATTCAGAAGTTGTAAGTTTTATTTTTCCTTTTCTTATTTGTTAGAAAATTTCCAGAAAGCTGTTGCAACGTGTTGGAAATTCTCACTTCTTTTTTCGTGCAGTTTAGACAAGCATATGTCACATAATTCTGTAGATCTCACGTTTTTCTTTAACTTTCATAACAGAATCTGGTTTTGTTGTCAATAAATAATGTAACCTGGTCTTGTAACTCTTCCTATTTTACTGTGTCATTTGACTTTGTGTGCTCTGTATTGCTTGTAAAATAAATAAATTATATATATATATAATATATATTTAAAATATATATATATATATATATATATAAATATATATATATATATATATTTATATATATATAAATTAGGAAACAGTGAAGAAAACGGCAGTTAGAACTGATGTGTCACAATTTTATTTTACTTGGTTGTTTCTCCTTAAAACTTTGCCTGTACTGCAAGTCTCCCTGTCTAAGGCGTTTCCTGCTACTTTCCACTTTGTGGTGCTGGCTTGCGGGTGTGGTATGGAAGTAGAGGCTGAGGCATCAATGGAGGAGCTTGCCCCTAACGCCTGTCAGGGCTGTAAGGTGCAATAGATGGAAGCAGCAGCCAAACCAGGATGTCTGTCTAGTGGGTAGAGCAAAGTGGTAAATGTTGATTAAGATGGTTACAAACCCAGTTGGGGTATGGAATGCTGACAAGAGTGGTTGTCAGTTGCAAAGATAATGGAGTTACGTGGTCATGATAATGGTTTTGACGTTGCAGGGTTTTAGAATTCTTCAGTTGTGTTTTCTTCCTTTTCTGAATTTCATAACAATTTTCACATGAATGTTGTCACCTGATTTGTTCCCTAAGGATCTCAGTAACATGAGGCTATACTTTCACAATCTTCAAAGTTTTAGTATGAATCTTCGAAGTATAGCCCAAAGAAGTTGAATAATCTCAGTCTCTTGTGGGTTTATTTATCTGAATCTCCTGAAAGGAGTTGCAGACTGGAACAAGAAGAATGTTGAGCCTTTGCTGATGGTTGCAGCTACCTCTGTACATTACCAGTTTTGTGAGAGAGGAAATAAAAACCTTTGGGAAAACACTATGCAGCTTGCTTTCATTCAACCAAGGGGGAAGTTTTGTAGGAACTCATTTTTGCCTTGAATTGGGCAGTAAATCTGCTTTGAATGCTTTTAAGCTCTGTTACTGTCTTTGTACTGAAAAATGATTTTAGGAGGAAAGACAGTGGATGTTAGACCATATCTGCACATTTTGTAATTTCTAACTGTTACTTTAACTGTTTCATCTGTGCATTCTATTGCTGCTAATGGACTCACATAAGTAGATTGATAAGGGATATTTAAGTAGTGAAAAGGAGCCAAGGCCAAAATTCTTCTTCATTTGCCGTTGACATTTCACAAAGTCTAGTGGGACATTAATATTTTATACTCAACTATGGGAGTGCTGCTTATCTGCCTTTATATCCTGCATTCATTAAAACAACTCCATTTTATGACAGGCTTCAGATGACTTTTATCTGAGCAATTCTTTCTGTTTTTAGAGACACAGCTAATGATATAGATTATTTTATGCAAGAGCAACAAGATGTAAAACATTCACAGACTTTCAGAGTAATCTCAGAGTAATCTTGCAAGAGGTAACATGAAATCGCATAATGTAGATTTCAAGTTGCCATAGCAGCAGAAGAACAGTGTGAGGCACTGACTTGCTAAAAATAGCTTGTTTGTCATTGACATTTGTGTATTCCTAGCTCTAACTTGACACCAAATTTTGAAGGATTAGTGTTGGGTTTTGCAAAGTGTTTGCTTCAGGAGATTTTAGTACGAAAAAGTTGCTGAAATTTTACATAATATAATAACTTTAAAAATATGGTAAATCTTGTGAGAATATTCTAATCTTTATCCCCTTGGAAAATTACTGTAGAGAATTCATATGCAGCATGCTGAGATTAAAGCTTCAGTGTTGACATAAATATATATGTTTATATGTATGTACATTTCATGTAATACACTTGCAAGTTGGAAGAGATCCTTTTTGACACTAGAAAATTACTGTATTCATTTCTCTGTACACTTGAAAGTCCAGGCACTCTACCTGTGCATTAAAGAAATGCTATGAATTGTACAACGCTGAGGCAAAATTACCTGTGGTTGAAAATACCATTTCACTATTCATTCATGCAGTTACTTCTCTCCATTGTGAACCTTTGTTTGATGGTGTACTATGCAGTGAAGAAATCAGATTTTGTTTATGGGATCAGGGGATGGGACTGTATTGTAGCTCCTATGCTGTCAAAGCTCACATACACTCTTTTAAAACAGCATCTCCTGTTGCCAATAGCTTAATTCTCTTCACTGGGGAGAGCAATGGGTTATACAGCTGCTGGTCTGACCTAGGATAGTCCTGCTCATGTACTTTGCAAAAGACTATTTTGTTTTCTGTTAATTTAATGAGAATGGTTACATTTTGGCACTTTCGTTTAGCAAAAGAGGCATTGCGTGCAGAAGCTTGAAATGTTTCCATCAACTGCTCTTCAACACTACTTTTAGGAGATTAAAACCAAAACAACCGAGGATTTGTTTCATGGTTATTTTCCTGTCATTGAATTTCAGGAAATTTATACTTTTGATGCAATAAATATTTTTTGGTTTTAGAAAATTGACTTGCACTGGTTTTCACTACAGAACAGTTTCCAGGAATGTGCTTTGAAAGTAAGCATTATGATAAAACTCCTGCTGGTGGCAAATTAATATTAAGACCTGTAGTAGTACAAGACAAGTACTGCCTTCATCATTATAAGATACACTCAAATTTGCAACTCAACATTTCAATTAGGGGTACACGACCCTCTCCTTGTTAAATGGTTCAGGCACAGTTACATTTCATAAAAGTCAGTGCATTCCCAGTCTTCAGACATGGCTTTGGCAGTCTGTTGATGGGACATGCCCAGCTTTGGACTCACTTAAACAGATCCAGACAGTAATTTGTCATTTAATTTAGGTGTCTGTTCTGGCTGCAAGTGAAATCCCATAAACATCAGTCCTATGTAAGAAGTTAACACTACTGACCAAAGGAGTTTTTTAAGAGAACTGACCATCTCTTGAGAACTAGGAGAATCATAGCAAACCATCCCACTCAGCTGGTATTGAGCTGATACTGGTCTACTGTTTATAGGTTGCATTTCCAATTTTACTTTACTTCCAATCTTTTTTGTGACTGATTTTAATTTCTGTTAATCTGTATGGCATTTCTTCTTACTAGTTAAATACAAGTCAGGATATGTGAGCTTGGATTTCAGCAGAACTCATGCAATGACTGATTATAAAAATTATTTCTGGAGAAGTCTAGAAATTTTTGGGATTTTACAGACAATTTTTTTCCTTTCCAGCATGATGCTTGTCCTTTAGTTCAGAAATCTTCTTGCAGTATTTTACAGAATAGGTATCCTTTGACTGTGTGTTTGTGACATATTTCTTCAGTGGATTTCAAACATGTGGCTTATGATTTTTATTGGAATTGTTAAAATTCCTTTTTAAGAAAATAAGGATACATTAAATGGTGCTTTTATCTGCTTCGTTAGTCATTAGGGTGGCTTTTGCAATGCTGGTGCTTTAAGACTATGGAATGGGCTGAAGAGGTTTTTCTGTAGCCTGTTTCTAATGGAAGAATTTTGCAGATATTTAAACTGAAAGCTGAACAAATTATTGGGGATGTAATACTGAAATGGTGAGAAGTTCCTGGCAGGTGCCTTTCATTTTTGAAAAGGGATTTAAATTAATATAAGAACTTAGATACATACTGCAAAAATGTGTGTAATTTGTTTTCATGTGTATTTCAGATATGGACATGGATATGAAATTTTTTGTGTTGCTTGCAATAATTCAAACACTCTAATTGCCTCAGCAT
This sequence comes from Phylloscopus collybita, assembly GCA_027886175.1. NCBI lineage: Eukaryota > Metazoa > Chordata > Aves > Passeriformes > Phylloscopidae > Phylloscopus > Phylloscopus collybita. The sequence goes on from JAJNNQ010000075.1 coordinate 61,871,297, forward strand.
GTAAGGTAAGCAAAGCTTCTAGCACCACCTAGTGAAAAGTGCTATCCAATTTCTAGGGCTGAATTCTGTTCTTTTACAAGACATGAAAGATTTTGTAAAAGTGACAGTTGCCTTGCAACTGAGGGTGAGAGTGAATCGCCAATAAGTTATTATTCTTAAATTGTGTATGATTCATTTGAAGATATTAGTAAGATAAATTCTAACAAATACAGGTCTGAAATACTTTCTTATGGATACATTGCCAGCATTGCAAGAAAGTAGGGAAATGATGTCGAAATTTCCCAGAGGAAAGCCAGGTTTTACTTGATTGCAAGCCTTAAAACGAGCTCTCTAATACCTTCGTACTTTCCAATGTGTGACTTTTATACTTGCTCTCATTAATTCGCACTGATATTTTTTCCCATCCATACAGGCTTCCAAAAAAGAACATGCAGCAATTATTTTGTGGAGCACTGCTTCTTGGAAGAAACTGCAGAGTTTGTCTTTTCACAATCTGACTGTTACTCAGCTGGCATTTTCTCCTGATGACAGCTTTTTACTAGCTGTTTCTAGAGACAGGAATTGGTCGCTGTGGAGGAAACAAGATTCCTCAGAGTCAGGTAAGATATGTGGACATATACATTTGTAGGCTTGGCAGATTGTTCAGTATTTTTGGCTGCAAATATTTGAAAAAGAATTGATAAAATATTTTAATGGACATTTTGCTTATGACTTTGAAGAATAATTAGTATTGTAGGCTCTTGTGGATTTAAGAGATACAATTAATGTGTGGAAAGATAGAAAGAAAATTAAAATGCAGAGAAGAGTATAATTTAGATGGTATTTAATTGGTGGATGTAATGAAGTCTGCTAGTCCTCGTGACTTCTGCATGTGATTGTACTTTTGACTATTGAAATCAAGTATACAAGCTAAACTTCAGATTGGCATTCTGTCAAGGAGAGCCTTCATCGCAGAGTTCTCTGCAGGCATAGCTGGAAGGTTCAGTGCTGCACCCATATCCTGCATAGGCTGCCTTGTCCCTGCTTTCATGACGTGGCACTTTGAGGCACTTGACAGGATTAATCTCTGTCTTTGGTGTGGCTTTCTGATAATCCTGCACAATTGATTAATTTGACTAGAACTGGCTATGTCTGGAAAAAGAGCTGATAGTAAGGATTCAGCTGACTTTCTCATTAAGACTTTGAGCCTTGCGAAATCATGAGGAGATTGCTATTGAGCACTTTAATAGAACCCTAGAACAGATGCTTGTGCTGAAAGTAATTATCATTGCACTCTTGGCTTAATAGCATATAAACATTGCTGGGCTCTATAGAATGTTCCTAGGGACTTGGCAGTGAGTTTTGGCCCCTTCAGACAGTGTCCAGTTGTATCCTGGCTTGAATTTCTGTTCTATTCAGACTTCTATTCTAAAGCCTGGCATACTGTCCACAGTAGTTACACAATGTTTCAGGATAAGGATCATGAATACTCATAGCAAGTAGAGGAAATCCTCTTTTCATCTGTTCATCAATAACCCTTCTGTCTACAAATAACATCATTATCTGTTTAAAGCAAAACTGCTGCTATTGGCGTCCAAAGAAGTGGTTATTCAAAGTCTATGCTCCAAAATGACAACCTTTTCTACTTAGGAAAAGCATTCCCGTTTACTGATCTGCTGATCGGCTTTAGTGCCTGATGTATACATGCTGAAATACAAGCTTGTCTCTTTGGGAACACATTAATCTTTACAATTGGACCATTATGATTTGAACAGTTGGGGCTTTACTGGTAAATAGGAGCTTTAGTGAAATTATTGGGGAAATGTGAAGACATGGTAAATGTTGCACTATTCAAAAACTTCTGAAATCAGTGTTCTTAAAAAAACTTGATAGGAGTAACCTGAAGATGTTATACTTGGACTTAAATTCTTCAGAAAAAGAAATGCATTAAAATATTGACCTGTTCCTGCTGTTTTATGACTCTAAGGGCTTATTGATACGGTCTTGAACAGGTGCTAGTTATCACTGTGGTAAGTGCTGGATAAAAAATGTTCATGTAGTCCTAAGTAATCCCAGTTGCTTTAAAGATGAGTGGAGTAATGTCCAAGTATTCTTGCAGTTCTGACATAGAGTTAAGTAAGAGTAACAATTGGTTTTAATATGTAAAGTAGTTGAAACAATGCTTTTCCTCTGCATGTTTTATTCCAGGACCAGTCTTCACTTGCTGTGCATACACAGATAAAAATACAGCTGTTCACAGTCGAATCATTTGGTCCTGTGATTGGACACCAGATAGCAAGTATTTTATTACTGGTAGTCGGGACAAAAAGGTAATTAATGTTAAAGGAATTTAGAAAGGCCAGAGTTACTTTAAACATATTTTAGAATAACAAACACTGTGTTCTAATGAGCCCTTATTTTATATATGCACAAAAATCTTATTGCATGTGTTAGCACAGAAATCAGTGATACTTTCATAAGCTAAATAAAGTGCTTGAATATCTATATACAAGACTGTGGGCTGCCAGTTGGACATTCTCACTTCTTTTTTCATGCAGTTAAGGCAAGCATATGCCACATAATTCTACAGGTCTCACGTTTTTCTTTAACTTTCATAACAGAATCCCGTTTTGTTGTCAACAAATAATGAAATCAGACAAACTGCCTACAAAGTTGAATCTTTGTAGGTAGAGATTTTTTTGCCATTTTTAGGGTCATCCACTGTGCCCTGGAATTAAGTTATTCTTTATGTTTTTGTATGTCCATTTTCAAGAAGATTAAAGTGGAAGTTCATAGATGACTCTTTTTCTTACAGGTCATTATCTGGGGCCAGTGTGATTTGTCAGTGATTACTGAAGGGAATGAGCTGTGTTCAATCAAGCCTTGTTCAACAGTGCTGGATGCTGGGGATTCTGTGACTGCCGTTGGTATCAGCCGTGTGCTTACTCCTGATGGAAGGTATTGTTGGTTTTCTGTAATGACATTTTGTGTTTAATCAGAAATTAGTATTTATCCCTTTAGTCAACTAGTTTACTGTGGCTAAACAGCTCCCAAAATCTACCTGTCAGTTACATTGACAGTTCTTTAACAGAATGACCTCTACTATTTTTCTTTCCTAGCCACCTTTTCAGGTGTATAGTGACTTCTCCGAGCAGTGTAATGGAAAATGAAAGCGGGAGAGGGGAGGGAGAGACACATGAAACGCATTAATTCTTCCAACAATATTGACTGATCTGATGTTGTGATGACCTCTTTTTTCCCTAACCAAATATATGTAGCAGGTTTCTGTTTTGCTCGGTTTTTTTTGTGAAGCAACTTCGATGTATTTATTTTTTTCATGGAAAATTAAATGCTGATTTGAAGGGCAAGGTGCAACAACAGTGCTTGAGTACCAGTTCTTTCTATCCTGCATTAGAACTGACCTCACGGAGCTATCTACTGTAATTTCTAATGAAATGAATGTAATTATTTTCTTGATAGATACATTGTTGCAGTAGGCTTAGAGAACGGGAAGATTATCTTGTACACATGGAAGCAAAGTGGAAAAGAGCCAGCACTGTCTGACTGGACCACAAGTATTGAGATAGATAACAGGTATGTCTTTTGAAGTGAGTTAGGAGCAATGAAATATTTTTCTTCAGACTAACAGTGCTGGAGTTCTGTTCTTACAGTATGAAATATCTGAATCTAGACTATTTCTATACCAAAAATTGTTATCTATTTAGGAAACCTTTAGTCCCTGAAAGTCTAAGATATCTTGAAGCAAAACCCAGAAATAAAAATATTGGTTATTTAAATGTATTAAAAAACATCCCAAGAAATACAAACGAAAACCAGAGGGGTATTAAACCCCAAAGTACTTCATGCTATGCAAATGCTTTGAGAAATATTATCCTTTGTTAGCCCTACTTAAAAAAATAGCTTTACCTTTAGTTATAAATATGATGACAGAAAACACTGAAGAGAGAATGGAAAGGATCACTGTCTATGTACATCAGCAAAACATTTTGGAGTGGATGACAGCAAGCTTTTGAGAGCAGTTTCCAGCAGAAACCAAAGGAGTGACAAGCTATATGTGGGGCTGCTGCGGTGACAGCTAGAGAGACTGTGGAGAGACTTGGAATGTTTCACTTGAAGCACTCCCCTGGGTTCTTCTATCACACACTGGCATTGATAGTAACAGAAATGGAAGTTGATGGTGACTTTGGCCTGTGTGTGCTTGCAGTGAATGGGAAAGAGACACCAGATAACAGGAAATCGCAGGCTAAAAGCCAGAAATCTGTCATATCTAAGTAACTGAGATGCTTGACCTCCAGCTTAATGTGGTAAAACTGAAAATCAATAGCTGTTTGAATTATTGATGAGTGAGAGGATAAAATGTCATTAGTGTTGATGACCCTACTTAATAAGAACTTAATACCTGCTGGTTGTCACAAGTCAGTTTTTCCTCAGTTGGTAGTGTTAACTGAAGAGTACTAATTACATGAATGTTGATGTTTACACTCACGTGCCCAACTGTGTTTAACATTTTGCAGTTACGTATGGATTTCTTTTTGTTGCAGCCAAAGTCATGCTCTTGCTGTGAAACGCCTATGCTGGAGACATCATGCAGGCAGAGCTGGACATAACGATGAGAACAGCAGCAAGTGGTTGCAGCTTGCAAGTTGTGGAGCCGATCACTGTGTTAAAATATTCAATGTCAACAGATTTGCTCTTTAGCAAGAACAGCAGGCCTGTTTGTGCCAAACAGATTCACAGCATTTTATTTCAACTTTTAGCCACTTTGATTATTGAATTTTCTGTTTTCTGCCATGGAAAGTAAAATATCTGACATGTAACTTATTAATGCAATTTTGGGGGAAGTGTAAAATGTCAAATATTTTTCTAACCCTGCAGTTTTGGGAATATGAAATATATATTTTTGTTTGGTGAATATCCTGGAACCGAGGGATGGGAGGTGGGGAGGATAATGAGAGAGCTTTGTGACTCGAAGGGTAGGTGGGAAGCTTCTGATACTTGGGTTCTTCTGTGCTTGAGATTCCACCTGGAGTTCTGAATTTTTTTTAACTCCTCTTGCTATTAAACACAACTGTCAGTGGACCTGCCAGTGTGTGTTCACACCAGTGTGTGCCAGACATCAGCCAGAGATCAGGGTTAAACATGCATCCTTCTCTGATTGCCTTTGAATATGTGTTACAGACCTGGTCCAAGTCTGAGACCCCTTGACTCTGGAAGGAGCAGTTTGTGTTCAGATGCTTGGACAAGCCTTCTTGATTTTATTCCTTTGTTCTGCTGTATAGTGCTGAACTCTTACTCCTTGGCCAGGAGGGGCTTAAAGCAGATCTCAGACACCACTTCAGTCGTCTGGTGTCTCCCCTGTGAGCCCTCTTAGAGCAGAGTGTGATAGAGGAGCCACCTCTGAGACTGTTGGAGGGCTGTCCTCTGCAGTTTACACTGGAAAAGCTTATTGATGTCACTAGACAGGACCTAAAAGGAAGCAGCCATTCCTTAAAATGCCTTTGGGCTCTTCCTGGGTTTTGGGGGCTCCCTCTTTGCTCTGTTGAAAACAAGTTAACTTAGTTGTCTCATAGCAGAATTCAGGTAGAGTAACTAGACAGAGAGTACTTCAGAAGGACTACACATCAGCAGGTCTGTATCTGGTTCCAAAGTCTAATTTAGAAATTAGTTAAACTTTTAAAATGAAATTATTTTTACTCCAGAACTGCTTCCTACCTGTAATTGGCAGTGCAGAGGTAACTGGAATTGTTTAACTTTTTATTGTGTTGGATATTTAGATTAAGAGTGAAGCTCAGTGTGGGCTGTTTTCAGAGTAATTATGGTTTATACCTTGAAAGGTTTTGTATTTTACCTCATTTTCAGTTCTGTTTTTCAGCCATGAAAAAAAAAAACCAAACCACATTCATTAAAATGGGGACAGAGGAATAAAAAAAAAAAAGCATATTAATAAAGATGATTTGCTACATTTTACTTGTGGTACCCAGTGCTTTCTTTACACGAGTGCTTTAGCATTCAGGCATTTGAGTATTGTATTTCATTTGTATGGGAATTTTTAAGCAACTATATCCTGGCAAGAGAAAGACATAATTTCTACTCATGGGGTTTCAAAAAGCTGCCAAAAATGGGACTTTATTCTGTGTCACAATTGTAATCTTGTATCTTACAATTTGATGATAATACTGTACCATTCTTTCCAATAGTAGTACATCTTGTTCTGTGGCCACTTTGGGGTATAGGTGACAATGAAACATCGTATTAGTTGTCCCTCTCTTTTATTTTGTGAAATGCTGTCATTAAAGCTACTAGAGGATTTAGTAATCCACTCCATTACCCCTGGGACTTGGTGACTCAATCACATTCATTGTTCCAGCCTTAAATGTAGCAGATTAGTCTGTTGGTCTCTGAAGTCTAAATGTTTATAATAGACACTTTTAATTTTCAATTAAGTTAGAGGTTAGACACCTTGACACATGATTAATATTTTATGTATGATACTATCTTTGCTCACACATCACTTTGCTATGCATTTAGTAGGTGTGACTTGTATATACACCTTAATCTTCTCATAAATCCACTCATGTCTTTTCAAAACGTAAATCAGCATTTAAAAAATACTAAGATATGAGCTGCTGTCAATGTACTTGGCACTCTGAAATTCTCTGCTTGTTGTACAGTGCCACTGAAAATGGAGTTGAGAAAATTGATGGGATAAACTGAAGTTTTGTAAAGAACATTCTAATACCTTTTGATACATTTAAGGTAAAGCCATCCCATGAAGATTTTGGATGCATATTATCAGTATTTACTGGCTTTATGCTAATTTTGAAGAGACTTTGTAGTCAAAGATGTGAACAAACTGTTTCATGTATTCAGGCCTAAAGGAGGAGGATTGTTTTGTCTTACAGTGGAGGTGTGTGTGATAAAGCAAGAAAGAAATGGGTTGTGCTGTTTTAAACCAAAATCAAATCATTATTGAGATTGTCCAAAGCAATCTTAAGTCTTTCAGTCCAGGATGTAGGTGTAGGCATCCTCAAGTTTGTGTTGGACCAACAAGCCACGCTAACACTGACATTAGAGGTGAGCATGCTGTGGTGTCTGGTGGATGGGGACAAAATGAGCTGTTTATGTAAACTGGGAGGATGTGGGATGCTGACATTCAGCCTGAGGAACTCCTGCCTGGGCTCCACGTGGCAAGCTCCCTAAGCACTGCTGCCAAGCTATTGATTGTGTTAATTTCTTCACTTATGAAATGACAAGCAGCAGGTTATGCATCATGCTAAGCCTTAAAAAAAGTGTTATGCTGCTGTTGTCTCTCTTGTAGGCTGAGACTTCAGAAGTAACTAGAAGTGGTTGAAAATTTCAAGGAAGTCAATTATTGAACTCTGAGCTATTGAAAACATCACTTTGATAACTCTGACTAATCTGTTTTCCAAAATATTTAATGTGCAGAAGTGAGAATGCTCCAAGGCTCGCTGCCAACTGCAGCTAATGCAGAGATGAGGGAAGAGGAGGAAGCAGCTGTGTCCTCATTTAGACTCAAATCTCACTTTAAAGAAGTGGCTGTTACAAATAAGGAAACTTTAAAATAACTGAAATGGGAAGCAAAAATATTACTTGCTCTGTTTTAAGGAGCATCTGGAGCTGTACAAAAGATGAGGCAAAATCACTGACAGGACAAAAATCAGAATTTGCCTTTTGTGCGCTGGGAGCTGTTGGAGGTGGGAGTTGTTGGGCACAGTTCAGCAGTGCCCCACTACTGCTCTTTTATCAGCAGTGGTAGTTCTGAGGTAGCAGGGCAGCATGTTTACCCTGTGACTTGCCCAGCCCTTGACCCTCCAAACATTCTCATTTTTGCCCTGTGTGCTGGCACACGCTCAAACAGTTGTGGGATATCCCTTCAGACACTTCTCCCCCAGCCAGGAGCTGCCTTTTTTTGCTATGCCAACCACCAGATTCCTCTTATCCTGCTTCTGTGTTTGCTGTAGGGAGCTTGGGGGGCTGTGGGCTCCCTTTGCCAGCTCCTGCTACTCTTGCTCAAGCATAGCTCTTGCTGTCACCTTGTGTGACCAGCTCTAGTGACTGTATTTGAGCAGTTTGTGTTCAATACATATCCAAACATCATCATTTTATTTTCTGCAGCAACACATCTTATGCTGTAGTGCAATAATAAAACTAGAAATTACCTCTCTCTTTCTGGAGGGAATTTAGTGTAGACCATGTGACAAATCCCAATGCTGTACCATAATAATGGGGCTAGCTCCAATATCCTGGGGTAGCTCTACCAACCAGATACATCCTGGACTTTAAGTCCTCGAGGAGAGCTGCTCCATGTAATTGGTGTTTGCAGGACTCAGCCAACATTACAACTGCACAGATGAGGGGAGGTGGTGTGCCTGAGGTAATTGCTGTGTTCCAGTGGTGTCACTCTTACACCAGAGACTGAGACTCCAGCAGATCCCTGCTGAAATAAGGGATGCAGTGAACAGGCTTTGTACTATGGAGGAGCTGTTCCCTTGCCTCAAAAGCTTGTGCTAACACCGGTCTTGCCCTGCCTCATTTTGTTTTTCCTAAGGGCTTTTCTCTCTTTAGTCACCCCCTCTTCTTCTAAGAAGACAATTTGCCTTCTTGGTTGGTCCTTTCTCCATTCCCACAGGTCCCTAAATACTTCTGTAACTAATCCTTATTTTATCAACAGCCTTCTCTCTCTTCCTATTGTTCTTGTAAGATAATCCAATGTTTTCTAATTCTCTTGGTATTTTCTATTCTGCCTTCTGTGTCTCTGAGTCTTCCTTTGCTAGGTTTTGGGCTTTTGGTGTTTACACAGCCTGTCCAGCATCATTATCTCCTTTCTCCCTGACAACAAATTCCTGGCATACGTGTGAGCAGCATGCTCTTCTCCCTTGCTAAAACATAAGCTGTGGGGGGAAATTTTCTCCTCTACAAAAATGAATTGACTGCAGTCTCCCCAAGAGAAGCTTTCCAAGTGCTTTTCAAGATAAAGCAATCGTTACATTTGTCTCTCTGTTTCATAATCTTGGAGAGTCTCCTTCCTGTAAGTTATCATATAAAGATGTGCTTCTCTGAGAGAATATCTGCACTCCACAGACACACTTTTTAGAGCACAGGAGCCTTCTGCTTTTTTTTTCCTTTGACATGGCAGGCATCCATGTCAAAGTCCTATATTTGTCCTATATTCATCCTATATTCAGTTTTCTGGATGCTACAAGTTTTCACCACTGTCCACAGAGAGCACCAAGCTGTGACACGTGATTCTCTCTCTGCAGAAGTTCAGCCAGGGAGGTTGAAACAGTGCAGGGAAGCTCCTGAGATGCCCGTAGGTTGCTTTGTGCAGGTCTTCAGGGTGTGTCTGTCTGACCTCCACAGGTCCTAAAAGTGTGATGTGGGAAGCCTCAGGTGGGTGTTTTGGTCAAACTTCTGCTTCTTTGGTGTGTGCACACAGTCTCTATATCAGAAACGTTGCTGTGCCTTCAGTAACAGCTCCAGGTCACTAAGTCCATTGGGACTTAGTTGAAGTGGGAGCCCCTTTACAGCTGGTGAGAATTGATTGAGGCTGGCAGACCACCCCTGTAGTTACAGGTGCATGGAATGTAGGCTGTTAAAGCTAAAAATCTATAAATGTTGGTTTTGCTTAGCTACTACTAGACAAATGGCAGCTTCAACTTTTTCTACCCATCAAAAAGAAAATTGATGTGCTTTATCATGTAAAAGGTATTGTCATAGCTCAAAACAGGAGTTATGTCTCTGATGTGAAATTCTGAAATTCCCATGAATTGCTCAAAAGTGCATTTCCATAGATTAGTAGTACTGAAAATTGCTAGCTCAAAGCTGAAATAAAAGCAGATTGCTATGTTTCACAGAGCAATAGGATCATGTGATTATTACAACTGGAAGGGAGCTCAGGAGGTCTGTCTTCCAAGCTGCTCCAGCCAGGGTCAACTGTGAAATCGCACCAGACTTGCTCAGAACTTCTGTTGGTCTGGTCTTGAAAATCTCAGAAGACAGAGACTGCACAGTTTGACTGCTGACTTTCTTCATGATGAAAACTTTTCTTCTTTTCTCAGTTCTGAACCTCTCTTGTTCTGGTTTATGCCCTCTCTTACCTTCTTTAATCTCTCTCTTGTGAAGAGTTGGGCTCCAACATCTTCACAGTATCGTTCTTAGCATCAGAAGGCTGCTACCAAGTACCTGCAAAGCCTTCTCTTTCTCAGGCTGAACCTTTCCCTCCTTTCTCCACAGGGCAGCTGATCCAGCTCCCTCTACCTTAGTGGCCCCCTGCTGCACTTGCTCCAGTTTAACATTATCTTTCCTGTGTTGGGAAAACCCCAAATTGGACAAGTGCCCACGGTCCCTTACAATAGACTATCTAAAGTTTATGGTACAATTTCCTTTCCTAGGGAGTCCAAGTCTATAACTCTCTTCTCTTTGACCTTATCATATCACTTTCCTACTCTATTCCTTTGCATGCACTTGCCTGTGTCCAGTGCTGCTGTGATCCCAAGACAGAGCTGCAGATTTTAATGTGTGTCTGCAGAGCTGGGATCTTCCCCATACCCACTGTGCAGTGCATTTATTCCAACACCCTCACCAGAGGGGAACTCAGGCATTGCTCTGGCCACATGGCACACTGCTTCTGGGAACAGAAGAGCTCCTGTCATACTAGTTAAATGTTCTTACACCATGCTTCCACCACTGGTGAGGTGAAAAGGGCACAGGAAAGATGGCTTGTCTCTGGCTGGAAGCTCTCTCCATCTCCTACCTCCATTTCAGTATGGGCTGCCTGGCACCACAGAGCAAGGCACCCAGCCCAAGCAGGTGTCCAGAGCCCACAGCAGAGCTGCAATCCACCTTAACTGTTTCCCTGTAACTTGGGGTGGCCATTGCAGCCATCTATTTAGATAATTGAGAGCTGATGCAGGTGCTGTTGTATTGGTTGTAAACCCAAACAGCTCCTCACCCCTAAAATTCTAGATCTAAAAAATTGCTTATCATCTGTCTCAGAGGAAAACAAATGGATGCTATTTTAAATGCCTGAACTGTGGCCCTCTCACTGAAAAATCAGTGAGCTGGTTGCTTCCTTATGCCCAGGACCACCAGGTGGCAATGTAAGAAAAAGGATAAGTGTGTATTTGCAGAACCTGTCATGTATACCCCCAAAAATCAAAATAAATTACAAATATATTCAAACACAGGTATTCAACCTCCTCTGAGTTGCTTTAATGCACCGTTTCAGTGACAAGCATTTCTTATGAAATGCTGCTTTTGAAAGCATTCTTCCATTTTTGTCCTGCAGTTGAGAAACTGTAAACTTCAGAAAAAAATGAGCACCTCCTAATCACATTGGATTTTACTGTATGCTATGGAGATGTTGTCCCTCACCCCAACAACTCAATCTGAAGAAGATGTAAAGAAAATCTTAATTTTCTTGCTTTACCTTGTTGAAGTGTAAAATGGGACCTAATTTTCTGTGTCTGTTTTGTTTTCTGGTCTTTTTATTCTGAAAGGCTGTCTAACCATGTGGATGCCCTGCAAGGGGTTTACGCTAATGAGGTCTCATACACCTCCTGATGGCAGCTGTGATTTAGATTATAGGGTAGATTTAGATGAAATATTGGGAATAAATTCTTTACTGTGAGAGGGATGAGGCGCAGGAACAGGTTGCCCAGAGAAGTTGTACATGACCCATTCCTGGAAATGTTCAAGGTGAGGCTGGATGTGGCTTTGAGGAGTGATGAGCATTTGGGTCCCCTCCAAACCACACTGTATGATTCTATAATTTTTAAGTGATGGATGACCATAGTGGGTCATATGATGAAACTCTCCCAGATGCCAGTGATTTATGTTTCAGGAACATCTTCAACCAGGGGAAGAGCCCTGGTGCCTATTAGCTATTGATGATTTTCCTTTTCCTTCCATGGATTTGTCTAATTGCTTTTTGAATCCATGCAAATGCATTATTTCCCCTGTGATTAGTGGGTAATCCTCAGGGTAAGTCTGTGCCAATAAGAAGATGCATCTCTTGTTTGTTTGGAACATTTAATGCCTCCTTGTTATTATATTAGAAAAGAAAAGAATTAGTTGTTTTTCGCAGTCTCCTTGTTATTCCTGATTTTATAGACCTCTAGCATATTCTCTACTCATGGATTTCTTTTCCAATTTGAAGGGTACTGCTGTAATTAAATGTCCTTTTTATGGCAGCTGTACTCTTCCTTTCTTTGAACTTATTGCCTCTTCCCCAATGCTACAATATTTCTACCAATAAAGAGGTATTTATTCCTGGGTTTGCATCTTTTTATATATTTATGTTTGCCTGGGAGTGCCTAACAAACCAAACTGTTTTATTTAAAGTACTGGCAAAGAGCTTTCTTTCTTTTTTTTTCTTTTTCTTTTTCTTTTTGTGTGTGTTTTTTTTTCTTTTTTTTTTTTTGTTGTTTTTTTTTTTGTTGTTGTTTTTGTTTTTGTTTTTGTTTTGTTTTGAAACAAGTGAAAACTCTCTCATTTGAAACATTTAAGGTTCATGATGCTGTGTTTTGAATATTTGTGACAGAATGCAGTATCTTGTTTTTGGACTGTTTTGTTCTTTCCTTATTTAAGTCATAAATTGATTTTTCTAATATCATTCTGGTCTGCAGTGACAAGTTGCAGAGGCCTCAGCATCTCAGCCTGGTGTGGAACGATTAGCACTTGCTGTGAAAGGATAAATCCAATACTAAAATAACAGGGTAGCTGCAACCCAAGACTGAAGGTACTGGCAGCATATGCTTGGGACGTCTGTGCAGCAGCTGATTTTATGCCTCCTGCCTCTTTGCAGCTCCATCAAAGAATCAGTCAATCATAGTGGTGAGAATTTCCTTTATCGACTTGGTAAAAACAGAGGAGGCTGGTGAGTGACTCCTGTGACTTGGTGAGAGCCTTTCCAGCCACGTCAGGGGAGGGGCTTTCACACTGTGTGGAAAGCCTCCCCACAGACATGGCAGGTGCTGGAAACTCCTTCCACCTGTCCTGGCCCACAAAATCAACCGAGAGGCAAAAGTCTCCATAGGATTTTACAGATTTAAAAACAAACAAATAATTGATTTTTTTAAAGTCTAGAGGAATGTGCAGTTGCTGTTCAGCTTGTCCTTTTGCATAATGTAGGAGGGGATATTGTACTCTCTTGAGTTACTGAGCAGTGCAGTGACTTGTGGTTAACCAGGTTATCCAGAAAGATCTTTTAAAAGCAAAACAAGCTGGAAACATTTCCTTTCTCCTCCACAATTCATTTACTATAATGTGACTAAAAGAGGTTCTCCAAAGCAAACAAGGGATTGCAAGGTTGTGCTGTTTGTCATGGAGTCTTGTTCTGTTACGGTGGTGGTGGGGTTGATGGGTCATCTGTAAGCCATTAAAATGCAGTCTCTTAACCAATAAGAGGAGTTGTGTGAAAAAAAGTAGTACCTGCTATTTTCCATATGTCTTGAGGAAGTAAATGAAAATTTGTGTTTGGTGTGCCTCTAAGAGGAAACAAAGTTAGAAAAATATTGCCCAGGAGCAGAGAGGTCATTCTCCCCCTGTACTGGGCACTGGTGAGGCCACACTTGAGTGCTGTGTCCAGGTCTGGGCCCCTCAGTTTAGGAAGGACATTGAGTGCATCCAGAGGAGGCAAAGAGGCTGGTGAGGGGCTTGGAGCACAAACCCTGTGAGGAATGGCTGAGGGAGCTGGGGGTGTTTAGCCTGGAGAAAAGGAGACTCAGAGGTGACCTTATCACTCTCTACAACTCCCTGAAAGGAAGGTGGTTGTAGTCAGCTGAGGGTTGGGCTCTTTCCTCTCTTTCTCCAGGCAGCAACTGACAGAACAAGAGGACATAGTCTTAATCTGTGCCAAGGGAAGTGTAGATTGGATATTAGGAAAAAAGTTTTTTACAGAAGGAAAGAGTGATAAAGCACTGGAATGGTCTGCCAGGGGGGTGGTGGAGCCTGGATATGTTTAAAAACAGATTGGATGTGGCACTCAGTGCATGGTTTAGTTGAGGTGTTAGGGCATGATTTGGACTCAATGATCTTGGAGGTCTCTTCCAACCTAGTGATTCTGTGATTCTGTGATTCTGTGAATTGTCCCTATTCCCCTTTTCCCCAGAAGCTGTTTGATTGAGGGTGAGAACTGGTGCCCCAGACCCAGCCGAAGGACCAGCCCAAAGCAGAGAAAAATACTTTATTTCAGCCCGAACGCAGCTTCAGCACGAGCAGAACCACAGCAGATGAAGACATTGCAGAGTTTTGAGATTTGCCTAAGGGCTCAGTGTTTGCAACACCCCTGCCCCTCCTGGGAGCAAACTGTGCAGTGCTGTGGCGATGACGATGCGGCGATGTGTGCGTGGAACATGTTCTGCACCTTGTGCTTCTGCGTAGGCATGGGAGAAAGGTGAACATATGCTTTTGAAGAAGCTGTTGTATCCCTGTTTCCTTCTAAAGGTGCCATATGTGCTCTCTGAGTCACCAGGATGTAGTTTACCCTGTGATAGGAGTAGTTCTTGACAGGTACAGTCGGCTCTGAGGTCAATGTAGAGGTCAATGAGATCTGAGATTCATACTCTGCACCATCTCCTCAGCTGGCAGTGGTGACAGGCACAGTCTTCCTACAGCTGGGCTGCAGTGGCTTGGAGCTGTTCTTTGTGGTCTTTTTCTTCCAGACATCTTCCCACCTTGTGCTGCAGCCAGGTAGAGACCCCGTTTTAGGCATGTACAATATTTTGTTGACATCTGACACTGGCCAGTTGGCTTTGGTGCTATTTCCGTGTTCAAATCATGAAGCTGTTTGCTATGTCTCATGGCAGATCAATTCACCTCGGCTTCTGAAAGCACGCCATGTCCTAGGCAGACGTTCCCTTCTTTGTCATCATCTCTTGGATAATATAAACAATATTCACTTCCCAAGTGGCACAGATATGCAAATGAACCTTTCATAGGATAATGGCCATATGAAGCTTTGCTAGCAGGCATTCACGACATGTGGAGGCATGTTGGTGCCAGATGCTTGCAGGCTTTTGGCTGAGCTATTCCCTTTTCCAGTAGGATAGCCAGTACCAGGCTATTTTGGGAGATCCACTGCAGGCCCAGATCAATGATTGGTGCTTCTTTAACAGCTTCAGGCAATGGTGCTCTCCAGGTTGCCATAGGATTAGCTGGTCCCTACAGTGTCATTCTGCCTCTAAAGCCCTTGGCTTGTCTGGCTGCTGTGGAGCCTTTTACAAACACCAAGCCAATGTCATGTTGCAGCATCTCTGAGATGTGCCACTTTTTCATGGCACAAACGGAACAGTGCATCATTCTTAGTGAAGTCTTCTGGGGAATCATGTTTTGATGGGATGAACAAAGTTGTAGCAAAACAATCAGATTCTTCTCTCTTTTCTGACTAGGATAAAACCTTGTATCAGTGGTTACAGTCTTCCATAATGAAGTGAAAACCACTCACAAGTATACACGAAAGGCACAGTTCTTACTTCTTTGTTTGCCAGTTAAAAGGCTGCCTGATATATTGAGGTCTGTTGCTCAGAGGAGAACATCAACTTGCTTTCCCTTTTATTCTTGGAGGATTAAACTCACCTAAAATAGCTGAATTCAGTATAAATCTTGCCAGCAGAAGCTGTAAAATTGAGATGTTCAGGGACTGGTGATCAAGCCAAACTCACAGTCTTTGCTTTCATTCAGCTCACTTAAAAAAATTGTGAGCTCCCACCCTAGCCATGGAAACCCAGCATTTGCACTGCAGGGCAGCAGCCATGGCAGGATGAGATAACACATTGTTTTGGGGAGCCAGGAGCTGGAACGGAGTTAAAATGCCCACTGCACAGATGATCTTCCCTTAATGCCCTGTATTGTGTACTGGGAGGGAGAAAGCAGCAGCAGTTTTAATGTACTGTGGTCCATATGGACTCCCTTGGGTGAGGGACACCTCCCAGGACACGTGTGACTTGCAGGAAGTTTGTTGTCAGGAGGACAGGTACAGCCCTTCTCATCAACTGCCTTACTATTTCAGTGGCCACAAAAGACTTGTCCTGGGTTTCATCTTGGCATCCTGCTCTGAGCAAAACAAAATTACAAGAGGCAGCAGGGACAGCAGGAGAGCCAAAACCATTGTTGATGGCACAGTGGTTTTCAGCATCCAAAGCTATCTGGAGACTGGGACTCTTTTTCAGTCTGCTCAGCACAGAGGTAATTCTTGCAGGCTAAGGCTGACAATTCTTTTCTCTACTTGGAGATCTATGCTACATCACCCTCTCACTGGGGAGATTCTTGTCCTAATCCCTCTGCCCATGAAGCTGGAGAACCAGTGCTTTGCCTGGGATTGTTGGGGTGAAGAAGAGGCCTGAGAGGTCTGTCCTCTCCCTGACCCCACTGTGTCCTGCAGTTGGGCAGCCAGCCTGCTACTGCATGTCCCATGGTGGGGCCCATCACATGTGCTCTGCTCAGCTTTTTGTGATTACTGTTACCCATTTGTGCCTCACAGTGTTGCTTTTCCCTAGATCATGTTTGCTCTGTAGATGGCTATTTTAAATAAAGCAGAGTTGATGTGAAGTAGGCAGAACATTTGAAGGCCTATACTTGCATTTCTGACAATGCATGCAATTATTCCAGCACCAGCATGACTGTTTTGTTTGCCAAATGCTGATCTGATTTATCTCTGTGCTAGACTGAAAAGCGGTATAGCTGATGACAGTCAGCTCCAACATCTTTTCCTGATTGCCTATTATTGTCCTGAACCGGTTTAATTTTCTATTGTCTTTGTTAAAAACGTAGAAGGGGGAAGAAGAGGTTGTTTTAATCCTCCGTATTGGACTACTGAGAATAGGCAGAATTTAATGTGCCATCAGGAAGGCAGAACTACAGCCTTGCTTTTTGGTAGTGACTCACTACATAAATTAAGCAGGATGGTCCCCAAGGCTTATACTTCTCATGCACTCTGCGTCATGTTAGAAACATTAAAATATTAACAAACTTTGATCCCAGGGCAGCTCAGTGCTCACTCAGATCTGTTTTCAAGCTAGAATGCACTCCCTGTTTGGAGTCTATAGTAAACTTCAGAAAACTTGGCTTGAAAGCCCAGAGCATCATCATTCAGCAGCACCTAAACTCCCTCTTCAATTATTTAAAAGCCACTCTGAGAGACTCTTTGGAGTCGTGTTACAGATATTTGTTGATATTACAATTTTTCATGAAACGGTACATCTCTCTGGCCCTCCTCAGTTCTTGTGAATGAGATCATTACTATTCCTACACAGTAATACCACCACCTCATTCTCCCTAGCACATTGAAACTATCAATGTCCCTGTGTTGATGTCACAAAGATGAGACCTTAAATATCCTGGAGCTATTCCTAGTTAGCTAGGGTTTCTTACACAGGAAAACCACTGAGATTGTGTTTCAAGAAGTGAGAGAGAGGAGGCAGTTGAAGGAAATACCATTTTCTTTCCCTGAATATTTCAAGAGGAGCATTAGGTACTGGCCAGCTATCAAAACCTTTTCTCACATGCCATCCTCCCTTACAGTCCTTCTTCCAGGGACCACAGTGGTAGCTGCAGTGAAGAAGCGCCTGTGTGAGGAAGACAAATTAAATCCCTGACAGCTCTGCCTTCTGCACTGAGCTGCCAATTCAGTGTTAGTGGTGTCTTCTTCACAGACTCCTGCAGCTTCCTTGCTGTTTCACCCAGAACTAGAGGGCCCAGGGAAAACTGGCTGCTTGCAATAGCAACAGTCTTAGAGTTGCTCTAACCTCACAGGTGGGAAGTGAAAAGCTAGAGAGCAAAGTGAAAGGTGCTGGCCTGTGTTCCATTATATTTTTTAATTTTCCACTTCTCATCCCCCACCCAAGCCTGACTGAGCTGTTCCTAAAGAACTTCAGAGTATTTCTGAATTTTTGTTTTGAAAAGGTCTTCTGAAAATTTTCTGCCAGTTAAGGCCGTGTGAAATCACACATCAG
The DNA here is from genome assembly GCA_027886175.1 of Phylloscopus collybita. Classification (NCBI taxonomy): domain Eukaryota; kingdom Metazoa; phylum Chordata; class Aves; order Passeriformes; family Phylloscopidae; genus Phylloscopus; species Phylloscopus collybita. Next base: position 61,889,269 of record JAJNNQ010000075.1, read on the forward strand.
CAAGAGCTCCGGTGCTGCAAAACGACATGCCCATCATCTCCACATTTCTCTCTGTGAATGTCTTCCAGCATTTCTCCTTTAAACTTCAGCAACACCCTCACCCAGTTTTAATTGTTGCTTGACTTTGATCTTTGCACAGCAAGTATTTTTCAGTCGACTTCACCGGAAGAAGCTGAAGTATCACCTAAGGGGGATGGAGGTGGGGGAAATAAGAGCACATCTGGGACAGGCTCTTTTAGGAGGAAAGAGCTACCACTGGCATTTGGGTGTCCTTGAGTGACCAGTAGCTCTGGACATGTACTCCCTTCTGAGGGGCAGCTATTTTCACTCACTGGTGAGAGTTTCCAGATCATGAGATAGACATTAAGAAGCCCTTTTCACCATGGACTGACTGTGAATTGAATGAAAATTAAACAATAATCAAAACAGGCAATTCTGAGCCTTTTGTTGTTGTTGGCAATCAGGTTACCAGCAAGTAGCTTTGGTGACCCTGAGACTGAGAGCCACTGAAGCTGGCAAGATAATTAAAGAGGGAAGGACACGCAGAGGGTAACACATGCAGACCTTCAGTAAGCTGAACTGAATACTGATCACAACTTTGCTTTGTCTTTTTTTTTCCATCAGAAATTTTTGGCATGGCACTAAACTTCTGTTCCAGAGTTTCTCTCAGACAATTCCCCTGTTCCTCCATCACATTTCTGCTTCACTAAAAGGATTATCTGAAAACACTTTTAAAATTTATTTTCTAAATGACTACAAGACGCTTTATTGAAAAATTATGACTTTTCCTTACTGCTTCTCTTACAAAGAGACTGGATTGTATTCACAAAGGGCACCTCTGACCTGCAGAATGAGGAACAAGCAAGTTAAAACTTCCTGAACAAACCAAGTAACGACAAAGTACAAATGAGACCTTAGTAATTAGGCCAAGGAACAAGCAAGAGTAAAAGAAAGAGTAAAACAGCTTTCTTGCTGATGAGGCAGCTGGTGTCCATTGAATTCCCAGACATGAGAAAAAGTGTATTTTCAAGCCTGACTTGGTTTCATTAGCAACCAAAATCTAAACTGATCATGAAACTACAGGAGACAATGTCATGGGCAGAACAATGCTAATGGCAACAAATGTATGAAAACAAAGGGACCTGGCCTAGGCTGGCAACAACAGACCCACCATCATCTGCTGACAAGGATCCTCGACATGTGAGATGACTCTGGAAGGGGCCAGGTGTGTGTGCCTGACGCATGAGTGGCACAAGGAGCGTGGCAGACATTGAACTGCAGCACAGGGTGGTCAGGAGCAGGATCAGGCTGCCATGCAGGACACACATAAGGGAGCTGTGGCTTGGGAAGGTGGCAACCAGCAGTGCCTGCCTGCACACCTGCCCTGGAGAACTGCAGCCAGGCACAGGTCTGAGGATCCCTGGCTCTGCAGAAAGACAGACCACACAGAAGCAGCAAAACCTGATGTGTGGCTGAAATGTGTTTCCTGGGCTCAGTTTTTCACAGAGCTGTCCCCACAGGACCTCTCTCTCTCACGGAGTTTTCTCTGCTCCCCAGGAGATGGCAAGGTCTGTGGGCTGAGTGCACCTGCTGTGGAAATCCAGCTGTAATTATCCTGCATTTCTGCACAGAGTTGGAATTACCTGGCTGCAGGGTGGCTGTGGAGGTGTTGCTTTTCTGAGGAGGCTCTTGGGGCTGCAGCAGGCTTTGAAAGAGGAGAAGTTTTGTTTATCCACTGGGTAAAGCTTCCAGAGAGCAGGTGAAATCTCTGTGCTCATTAGGAGTAAAATCTCTGTGTTCATTAGGAGTACAGGATGAGTGGGGTGTTTTTGCTGAGTGGTTTTCTGCGCCCAAGCATTGGCTGGAAAGTCACTTGTGCATCTAAGAAATCCAATGCAATCTGTAAAATGGCATTTTGGAAAAAAAAATGCATCAATGCACTAGGACAATTCAGTGATTTTGATCATGGCAAGAGTGGACAGAAGGAATACATCTTTGCACTGTTATCTGATTTTTTCTGGAATTAGGATAGTTGTTAAAGTCTCTTCCTAATATAGGGGAGCATACAGCAAAGAGAACAGAAATTTGTATGGCACACATTGGCAAATAAATTGAAAACTAATACAGTGTATTTTTCTAAAACATCTTCTATGCAAACAATAGCCCAAGCTGATATTTTTTAAAAAATCAATATAACTTCAAAATTAGGTGACAAAAAAAAAAAAATACTGCTGGGAGAATGTCTTATTTTTGGCTTAAACTTTGACATACCCTGCCTGCTGATGCTGTTGCTGTGTGTTCCAGCTGTCCTTCAAAACCAGGAGATGGAGGATGTAGCAAGGTGGGTGTCAGTCCCTTCTCCCAAGTAAAATGCAACAGGACAAGTGTAAATAGCACCAGAGTAGGTTTAGAGTGGATATTAGTAAGAGTTTCTTACCGAAGGGATTGTCAAGCATTGGCCACAGGCTGCTCAGGGAAGTGGTGGAGTCACCATCTCTGGAGGTATTTAAAAGGTGTGTGGATGTAGCACTTAGGGACATGGTTTAGTGATGGACTTGGCAGTGCTGGTTAACAAAGATCTCAAAGGTTGTTTCCAATTTAATAATTCCATGATTCTAGGAATGAGCATTTCAGGAGACACTGTTAACTAGTGAGGAAAGGAGCTAAATATTGAGGTTATGAAACAGCTGATAGTTTGTAGGAAAGTGCAGATTTGTTTCCATTTGAAGGACAGAACAAGAACTTATATTTCTTTTGACTTAAAGAGATCCATTGTGTGTGCACTTGTAAGTCCTAAAAGATAGTATTAGACATGCAGCTGAAGTCCTGGGCATGCAGGGTGAAAATTATCATCTGCATTTCCAGGGTGCTCAGGAGAGGTCTTCTTTGCTCCTTCCCTTGTGTGTAGAGGGAGGAGAAACTGTCCTGGATCCCAGTTTGGGAAGGAAGGATGAGGAAAGTGAAAGAAACCTGCCTCTTGCTGTACAGCTGTGGACAAGAGAGAGGAGTAACAGGAGTGGCTGTGCACTGGTGCTCTGAGCAAGGGAGAAGGTCTGGGGGAGGCAGAGCTTAATGGCTCGTGGGGAACTGGCTGTGATCTTCTCTTAAACTCTCCACTTGTGGTGGGGTCAGAGCAGACAGAAATCAGCTCAAAGTGAGGGTTTACAACACCCAAATCTGACCTCAGCAGGTTGGCACAAAGCTGAGCACGGACTCCCTGTCAGTAACAGAAGCAGTGTCTTGAGGGATCAAGTCTAGAATGGCAACCACAGCCTTTTTCAAAATTAGGATTTTCTGATGAATTTTTGTTCTGTGTACTTTAAATCCTTTACCTGAGAGTGGTCCCTCATGGTTATTGTGGATGTACTGAGTTTAGCCATCAGCTGCTCTTAGGTAATGTCTTTGTGCTTCCCTGGCTGTACTGCTGCCCCAGTGCACAGTTAAGAGGAAGTCTGGATGCCATGGGGAGCTGCTCTGCTGTTAGCAATTTCCCCCCTCCTCCAAACTGCTTCCGGGCGATGAAATTGTCTTGCTCTCTGAAAACAAAATCCATCAGCAGGTTCCTTCTCATCACCACCTTCACTACCTTTCTGCTTACACTGCTTAAGCCAGTTTTTAATATTCTTACTTCTTTATTGTGTTTTGCTGTGTTATATGTAATAATTTTGGTTAGAAAAATGAAGAAGGAAGTAAGATGGTTTTGCCGATCACCTAGACTGCTACAGAATCACCTATGAGTCTTCTTTGATCTGCTATGCCACAGTAAAAATCCTTGGTAATCAGTGTGAAATTGCATCAGGATTATCATCCAGGCAGCAAACCTATGACCATTTAGGCAGTAGGAAATGTTTTTCTCAAAGACCATAGAAATGCAGATTAGAATCCTATATCTGAATCACTCTACACCAAATTAATTGCTTTGGTTTTATTTAAAAATATAGAAAAAACTGAAGTACAAGGGGAATTTTGCTTCTGTAGTCTGTAGAGCTGGTGATGGCTGTACCTTCACTGGGAGAAAATGAGAAACACAGTGGTTAAATTTTATTTGGGTCACTTGTAACATTTAATTTTCACAGCCGGTGTGGTTGGCAGAATATTTTATTATCTGTTTTTTTGGCATAATGAAACACTGGAAATCCACATCAGTCCTCAATAAAAGACAGTGGGATTATGCTGTATTATATTACAAACACTATATATGTTTTAAAAGTCTGCACGGACATTCCTATAACAAGAGGCTTAGAAAGGGAGGCTTTTCCTCCTGTCAAAGCCAGTGGAGTGGAGCTAGGTCTTTTCAAATCTGTAACAGCCCTCAGAGGAAGCAGAGAGATGCAAACGACAGTGACGTGAGGGAGGCAGACACCCCGCCCCCGCCCACCCCCGAGTGCCAGTGTGCAAATGTATGCGGGAGCTGGTCCTCGGAAACAGAGAGCGGGCAGCATCCACCTCTTCTGCTGCTGGAGCAAGGATGGATTTACAGCTCATCTGTGCCGTCCTCCAGGGCAGGGATCGGAGCTAAACAAAAATCTCTCCAGCACAGGAGAGGGAATCCGTGTATTTTACGTAACAGCTCAGGTTTGCTCTCTGGTACAAGAGGACTTGGCTGCACGGTACCACCAGCCCACGTCAGGGATGGTCCAGGCTCCAGCGCCAGGGGGATGCAGGAGGGATGCCTGCATGCCTTGGCCACTGGGGGTATCTGCCAGGAGCAGCTGAAAGCGCCTTGCTTGGCTCTCTGAGCCTTTGGGATGGGGGAAGCAGAAAGCAAGCAGGTTGTATGAATTCTCAACCAAATGAGTATACTAAAATTGCAGCACTCCTTTCTTCTGAGTGTGGGCATTAAAAAATACATTTTCAGTAGGCAGGGAGTGGGTGTGTGAGAGAGCAAAGTGTTTGCACTCCTTTCCCACCATCTCAAAAAGGGTGGATGTTTCAGGGGAAAGGATCCTGACTGCAGTGCTCGTCTTTGATTAACACATCATGGAGAAGTCACACATTGAATTTCCCAGTCCTAAGTGACTGCAGAAAAGATTATGGAAGGAATAGATGAAATTAATATTACCAGATCACCAAGACTGGAAGACATTCACCCAAGTCTTCCAAATGAGAATGTAAGGATGCAGGAACTGATCTGCCTACAGCAGCTTGCAAACTCTTGTCTAAAACCAGTTTGATGTTATAAGGTTGTTACAACCATGACACCAGTGTTTTAGAAAGATTTCCATTGGAGACAGAGGAAAATGTAGGCTGCTAAATTTGACACTTGTCCTGGGAAACCTAATAGGATATATAAAAGTAAGATAGTAAGTAGACAGGGAGTAAAGATGACAAATAAAAATATTGGTGTGACTTAGTGCCTCATCCTATCTCAAAAATGTATCAGAGTGGTGTGTTAGCCTGGACTGCTTGGTATAACCCTCTTGAATTTCCTAAAGACTTGTGAGGACCTGGGTTGCCTGGGAGTAAGGCTGCCATGAACAGGTTGTAAGAGATTGTGGGGCAGATGTTAAGGTGCAGCTGGTAAAGGAGAAGAGACTGTGCAGAGGTGCAAGTGGTGGGTATGGGAGGAAAGAGGCACTGAGTGGGAATAATCCAGGCAACGGGGAAGGAGACTTGGGAAAGGAAAACAGATGTGGGGAGGCAGCTCTATCTTGGCTACTTTCTTCCTGATTAGAAGAAGATGAAAATGCAGGGTAAGGTAGGAGAGGCACTGATGGAGGCAGCCAAAAGAGGCTGCTTGGGGGCCAAGGACAGGTGTCACCTGGGACATGGTCCTTTGCAGAGACTCAAACAAGTACCCTTGGCACAGCAGAGGCCTTGCCTCAATGTGATCTCTGGAAGTAGGATACTGCTCTCCACTGGAAGAATGAGAGGCAATGGGCACAAATTGAAATAGAGAAATGCCATTTATACATCAAAAGCCTCTTCTTTACAGACAAGTGTGATCAAACACAGGACCCAGGGAGGTTGTGAAAACTCTCTTCTTAGGGGTATTCAGAAGTCATCTGGACATGTTCTGTGTGAATGGCTCTAGATAGCCCTGCCTGAGCAGGCAGGGTGGAGTAAATGACCTCCAGAGACCACTTTCCACTTGGGCCGCTTTGTGAAGAGGATGGGGGGAGCTACTCTTTGATTGTGAAGAAGCAATGAGAAGAGCATAACAATGGCTCTGGGTTTTAGGATTGATTGAGATTTTCCATACCATGTGTTGTCTCTCCTATTCTATCTTTCTGATAGCTTAAAACTCATTTATATAATGCCACTTCTTGCAGCCAGCTTTTTCTTCAGCCCTCAGAAAGTACATTTTAACTTCCAAGTTTCTAAGTGTAAGTTCTTCGTGAGAACCTCTTGGAATAGGACCAGCTCTATTTCTGCTAATCAGTACCCAATAGAAGAGTTTTAGTCTTTCTAAAAGTCATTGCTTACCTTGTTTCTCCAAATGCACTAGTTTTTCTTGTGTAAATGACCCTGTCAGTAAAATTATGATTAACCCATGTTCTATGTTATGTATTGATCTTGAGTTTGCTTCTTATTACAAATTGAGCACCCCAGAAAATGGTTAAAGTCCTCAAATATCTTGAAGGCCAACTTTCTCTTGTGTTGTTTGGTGACAGCTACAATTGCCTGAAGCATTAAAGCTGACATCTCACAGCTTAGCTGAAGGAAGCTGAGACACATGGTACTTTCAACAGAAGAGACCTTGACTTCGGAAATAGCTTTTGTGCTCGTCCTCCAGGGACTGTACTTATGCATCTGAAGGTTTTGGTGCAAAATTTCCTGGGTGAAAAGAGTGAAGTGGATCAGGAGGGGCTGATGGGTGAGATTTTTGGGATTCATGAATGGTTGATAATGGTTGACATTAAGATAGGCGTAGTTGTTTTCTTCTCCTAATATATTTTACCTCTGAGCCCAGATGTTTGGATGAATTTTTAAATACCTATTTTATGTGTAGTTTAAAAGCAGATATCTTTGTCAGTAAGCCATTTAGCTAGAAGCTTTCTTTAACTGTGTAGTTAAAGACACCATGTGGTGACTTGCTAGGAAACCTAAACAGAGTTGATAAGAGCTAGGTAGGCCTGCCAACATCTTTGTATAGAGACAACTTATTTTCCTAAATTAGAAAGTTATCTAGAGACAGCACATCCCCCCCTTTCTTGAGAAGACCTCCTGCCTTAAGATTTCAGAAACTCAGTGATTATTTTTTTGTTCCCTCTGTTTTGCATATCTGATTACAGATTACTTTGAGGGCTAAGTAGTTTTTAAAACTGAAATCCCTTAAACGCACTTTGGTCAGCCCCCCAACTGCTTTTTTCACACCTATTATTTTTTGTCCTGTACTGAGTAATTAACTTGCTCCAGGTATGTGTTCTGCCCTTGTTGCTAATTCCATCTACTGGGGAATAGTCTACTTATTACCTCAGGTATGAAAAATACCCCAAATTGTAACAGCGCTGTGGTATTGCAAAAACTAGCCTGCTCCCTCCAGAAAGCTAATTCTCTAAAGACTCAAGCAACATGCTTTACAGCCAACAGTGAAATAACAGTGGAGACAGGATCAAAAAAATCAGTGTTCATAGCGGTAAGGCCTGGCTAGCTGTCCTGTAAAGCTGCCTCTTGCTCTGAGGGTCTCTACTGCTGCCAAAGCAGGCTTGTGCATGTGAGCTCCATCAGCAAAGTAATTATGGGAAGGAATTCTTGGCTGTACAGACATCACCCCAGCATCTCCTGCTGGCTAACACTTCTTGGTTTGATGGTGGGTTGGGCTGGGGGAAAGTGTTTTGGAAAACAAGGGGTGCAAGACACTAATTGATCTCCAAGTCCCTTTCCCACTTGCTCTTCCTCCTTGATAGTTTCACTGGCTGTTTCTCCTCCTCAACAAAATAGCTGGAGCCATTGCATCCCTCAGCAGCTGCTGTTTTATCCACTGTGGCAAGAGCTCTTTTAAAACACAACAGGAGAAAACATCTGGGCTCACATATTCCAAATTGAACATGAATGGATGTCTAAGGAAAAACTTTCAGCAATTCATTTAGCTTTCTCTGAGCAGTCAGACTGTTTTGTGGAGTCTGCCATCATGCAGAGCCCTCCCATCTGGCTTATCCTTTTGGTTTAGACTTCTGCTCTGTTCTCTGGATTTGGCCGCTCTAAGTCTCTGTACTGACAGAACTTAAAACTGGTATTTTTGTGTAATTTAGAAAACTTCCAGCTGTCTGACAGGCTGTTAAAATGGTGAGGATATGTTATAGACCTATAAATACACGATACTCTTTGTAATAACAACAGAAAACCTATTTTGATTTTCTTCGCCCATTTGGCTAGGCTCTCAGCATCTGCTGTCCAAGAATATCAACCTTTTGTGGCAAATTGGTATATTGAAACAGAATAGGTCCAATTTGTTTATTCCCTTGGCGATGAAATAAAACCCATCCAAAATTGCTACCAGAAAACAGAAGGTAATGAGAACTGTGAGGTCAGATATACGGTCCTTGTAACACATCTCTGATAATAATACAGATGTCACAATAAATTTTATTAAAAAAATAACAAAAACAGCCCTAATAATTTTTTTCCTCCTTTAAAATAAGTGAAAAGTTGGACAGGCAAGGAACAGACTATCAGCATTTTGGGCTATGTTTGTTTGCTGGGTTATCCACACTCCCTGGAGAAATTCTTTGTATCTGGTATTAAACCTGGAAAGGGCTTGGGCTTCGATGGAGGGCAGGATAAAAACTCTTTTGGCACAAATCTCTCTGATAGCCAGTTTTGGGTTCCTGCTCCCTCCAGCAGCTAGCTCTCAGACCTCCTAGTGTCTCCACTGCCCAGCCCATACTAGGCTGCTGCAGGACCTGGCTGCCAGGACTCTCAGCCTGATCTCTTGCCAGTCTCACTCCATGTTTGCCTGTGGTTACACAGCACTCTATACACCCATGTATGCCTGTGGGTGTGCCAGTTTCTCCAGTTGCTGGCAGCCCAGACAAAGGGGTTCTGTTCTTCATGATCTCCTGGCCTGATCAGTGGTGGCTGGGCCTCCATGGACACAATGCAGAGAGGCCCTCACCCAGGAAAATAGAAATGGATTTCAATGAGAAGACAGGACAGGCTATTGCAATCAGGCACTGGGCATGGCCAGATGAGTGTGCTGAGCAATTACCTGTTTGCACACAATCAGCTGCTTTTATCCTATTTCCTGGGGGGGGCTGGGGGCGTGTTTCTGTGCTTATCTCCCTGAAACCTCCTTCATCCCTCACTGTTCCTGCCTTAAAACTTGTAGTTAGTCTTGCAAAATCCCCACATGCCCTTCCCTGGAATGCCTCAATGAATTCCATATCCTTTAAGGCAGTAACACCCCCTTAGACTGTAAGGCTATCTTGAAGGGCTCTCCCACTAAAATTCATCTTGATGATGGGTTTTGTGCCAGGACAGTGGACTGAGCCTGGGAATAGCCAGGTCAGGGTGCTCCTCTCGTCTCATGTCTTGGTTTGGAAAGACAGGTATCTGCCAGGGAAACTGAGGTTCCCCTAGGATGGAGAATACCAACCCCTCGCACCCCGACGAATTATAATTTTGCAATCAAGGGCTTTCAGGCAAAGATGTTGGGAATAGGAATAACAGTTTTTTTTACTAGGAGGTATTAACAATACAAATGGGATAGGAAACAAAACCACCCAACCAAACAAACAAATAAACAAATAAACAATAATTTTAGAAGAAAACCCTGACAAAGTCAGAGTTTCAATCTGACCCTGTGATTCAGGATGTTGATAACAGTCCAAACGTAAACAGTCCAAACACTTCTGGAGTGGCAGACGTGATCCTGTTGGAGCAGAGATGATTCTGCGAAGAAACCGGTTCAGGGACGGCCAGGAGGGAGACAGGATGGCGAGCACAGGAGACAAAAAAAAGCTCTTGCCACACCGCCGCGAAGGAAGCGCCGCGCACACCGCTCCTGCAGCAGGGCCGAACCACTCCTGCAGCAGGGCCGAACCACTCCTGCAGCAGGGCCGAACCACTCCTGCAGCAGGGCCGAACCACTCCTGCAGCAGGCCCGAACCACTCCTGCAGCAGGGCCGAACCACTCCTGCAGCAGGGCCGAACCACTCCTGCAGCAGGGCCGAACCACTCCTGCAGCAGGGCCGAACCGCCAACCCCCGGCCACCCCCCCCCCCCTCCCCCCCACCCCCCACCGCCAGGGCATGAGATGTATAGAAATGCAAATGCACCGCACAGGCTGGGGAAGGTAACAGTGGCCTATCAAGGTGGGTCATCAGGCCTCAAAACAGATGTAAATAGAATATACAAAACCCGGCTCCACAACCCAAGACAACGTTCCACCCCTTATTCTATTACCATCTGTATCATACCTAAATTAATAAACTCCACTATACAGAATGAACCCTCACACTCAGTTCTCACTCAGAATTAGGTTTTCCTGTGGTACACAACTGGTTTTCCCATCTTTCTGCATCACCCACCAAGTGTTACCAGGTCCTTGAGCAAAAACAATCCCACGGGTGGGTTCACCTTTGCCCAAGGTGGGGTTTACCCAAACAGTCTTTCCTAAGATACCTCTCATATGTACTACAGGGACTTTGTCTCCATCCACTGTGTGCAAAGGGGTAGACTGGGCAGGACCAGCTCGATTAATAGACCCTCGGGTGTTGACCATCCAGGTGGCCTTTGCTAAGTTCACTTCCCAATTTCTGAAGGTCCCCCCGCCAAGTGCTTTCAGGGTGGTCTTAAGCAGTCCATTGCACCGTTCAACTTTCCCGGCAGCTGGTGCATGATAAGGGATGTGATATATCCATTCAATGCCGTGTTCCTTAGCCCAGGTGTTTATGAGGCTGTTCTTGAAATGAGTCCCGTTGTCCGACTCAATTCTCTCAGGGGTGCCATGTCTCCACAGGACTTGTTTTTCCAGGCCCAGGATGGTGTTCCGGGCGGTGGCATGAGGCACAGGATAGGTCTCCAGCCACCCAGTGGTGGCTTCCACCATGGTCAGCACGTAGCGCTTGCCTTGGCGGGTTTGGGGCAGTGTGATGTAATCAATCTGCCAGGCCTCCCCATACTTGTACTTGGACCACCGTCCACCGTACCAGAGGGGCTTCACCCGCTTGGCCTGCTTGATGGCAGCACACGTCTCACAGTCGTGGATAACCTGTGAAATACTGTTCATGGTTAGATCCACCCCTCGGTCTCGTGCCCACTTATAGGTGGCATCTCTGCCCTGATGACCTGAAGCATCATGGGCCCACCGAGCTAGGAACAACTCTCCCTTGTGTTGCCAATCCAAGTCTACCTTGGATACCTTTATCCTCGCAGCTTGATCTACTTGCTCGTTGTTCCGGTGCTCCTCATTAGCCCGACTCTTGGGGACATGGGCATCCACATGACGGACTTTCACAGGTAGTTTCCCTACCCTGATGGCAATGTCCTTCCACTCATCAGCAGCCCAGATTGGTTTTCCCCTACGCTGCCAGTTGGCTTTTTTCCACCTTTCCAGCCAGCCCCACAGAGCATTAGCCACCATCCACGAATCAGTGTAGAGGTAGAGCTTCGGCCACTTCTCTCTTTCAGCAATGTCCAGGGCCAATTGAACAGCTTTGAGTTCAGCAAGCTGGCTTGACCCACCTTCTCCTTCAGTGGCGTGTGCAACTTGTCTTATGGGGCTCCATACGGCTGCTTTCCACTTCCGGTTCATCCCTACGATGCGACAGGAACCATCAGTGAAAAGAGCGTAGCGTGTTTCTTCTGCTGGCAGTTGGTTGTATGGTGGAGCTTCTTCAGCCCGGGTTACTTGTTCTTCTTCGTCAGTGAGACTGAAGTTCTCAGCTTCTGGCCAGTTGGTGATTACTTCCAAAATCCCAGGGCGATTCGGGTTACCAATACGGGCGCGCTGAGTGATGAGGGCGATCCATTTGCTCCATGTAGCATCGGTGGCATGGTGGGTGGAGGGAACCTTTCCTTTAAACATCCACCCCAGCACCGGTAGTCGGGGTGCCAGGAGGAGTTGTGCTTCAGTGCCAATCACCTCTGAGGCAGCTTGAACTCCTTCGTAGGCGGCCAAGATCTCCTTCTCTGTGGGAGTGTAGTTGGCTTCAGACCCTCTGTAGCTTCGGCTCCAGAATCCCAGTGGCCGGCCTCGAGTCTCACCTGGCACCTTCTGCCACAGGCTCCAGGACAGACCATGGCTCCCAGCTGCAGAGTAGAGAACATTCTTTACCTCTGGTCCCGTCCTGACTGGGCCAAGGGCTACTGCATGTGCGATTTCCTGCTTGATCTGGGCAAAGGCGTGTTGCTGTTCAGGGCCCCAGTGGAAATCGTTCTTCTTGCGGGTAACCAGGTAGAGAGGGCTCACAATCTGACTGTACTCAGGGATGTGCATCCTCCAAAAGCCAATGGCCCCTAGGAAAGCTTGTGTTTCCTTCTTGTTGGTTGGTGGGGACATGGCAGTGATCTTATTGATGACCTCAGTGGGAATCTGACGCCGTCCATCTTGCCACTTCACTCCCAGGAACTGGATCTCTTGGGCAGGTCCCTTGACTTTGCTCTTCTTGATGGCAAAACCGGCTTCCAGGAGAATTTGGATGATCTTCTCTCCTTTCTCAAAGACTTCCATTGCCGTGTTCCCCCACACAATGATGTCATCTATGTACTGTAGATGGTCCGGAGCCTCACCCTTTTCCAGTGCATCCTGGATCAGTCCATGGCAGATGGTGGGACTGTGCTTCCACCCCTGGGGCAGCCGATTCCAGGTGTACTGCACACCCCTCCAGGTGAAAGCAAACTGGGGTCTGCACTCTGCTGCCACAGGAATGGAGAAGAAGGCATTGGCAATGTCAATGGTCGCGTACCACTTTGCTGCCTTGGACTCCAGCTCATACTGCAACTCCAACATGTCTGGCACAGCAGCACTCAGTGGTGGCGTGACCTCATTCAGACCACGATAATCTACAGTCAGTCTCCATTCCCCACTGGGCTTACGCACAGGCCAGATGGGGCTGTTGAAGGGTGAGCGAGCCTTGCTGACCACCCCTTGGCTCTCCAGTTTACGAATCATCTCATGGATCGGGGTCACAGAGTCTCTGTCAGTGCGGTATTGCCGACGGTGCACTGTTGCTGTGGCAATTGGTACCTGTTGTTCTTCAACTCTTAGCAGTCCCACAGCAGAAGGGTCATCTGAGAGACCAGGCAAGGTATTCAGTTGTTTGATCTCTTCCGTCTCTACAGCAGCTACTCCAAAAGCCCAACGATATCCTTTTGGGTCTTTGAAATATCCATTTCTGAGATAGTCTATGCCGAGGATGCACGGGGCCTCTGGGCCAGTCACAATGGGGTGTTTCTGCCACCCATTCCCAGTTAAACTCACTTCGGCTTCCACTACAGTCAGCTGCTGGGACCCTCCTGTCACCCCAGAAATAGAAATGGGTTCTGTTCCTACATACCCTGATGGCATCAGGGTACATTGGGCACCAGTGTCAACCAAAGCCGTGTATTTTTGTGGGTCAGATGTGCCAGGCCATCGGATCCACACAGTCCAATAGATCCGATTATCCCTTTCCTCTACCTGGCTAGAGGCAGGGCCCCTCTAGCACTGGTTATCCCCTCCCTGAGCATACATACTAGAGGTTCCTTCAAGGGGATTCAACACAGCATTGGCAGCTTGGTTATAGGAGGCTGAGGCTACTTTCATTTTTGTAGATTCCCCTTGGCGATTGTTCCTCTCCTTGAGCTCACGCACCCGTGCTGCCAGGACAGAAGTGGGTTTCCCATCCCACATTCCCATGTCTTCCCCATGGTCACGCAGATAAAACCACAGGTCAGCTCTTGGGGTGTACCCTCTCTCTCGAGCTGGGGGTCGTTGGGCTCTAACTCTGGGGCCTGTGACTCGCACTGGTGCCACATTGGAACTGTTTGTCCTCATCTCCTCCCTCACCCCCCTTATCTCTTCTTTGAGTTCTCTAACCACGGCAGAGATATGAGCCTGCATCGGGCCATTGATCATACTTTCATAATTCCTAAGCTTATTGGCAACAGACCCCACTGTCTCTCGATTGTCCTCAGCATTAATTGTTGCAATAAAGGTGGTGTACTGAGATGGCCCTAGATTTGCCAGATTCCACAACATCTGCCCTGTGCATTTAACCTTGTCAGGGTCATTATCATGCTGTCCACTCCTCCCAAAAAGTACCTCCAGCACCGCCACTTCCCTCAGCTGTTGGATCCCTTCCTCCAGAGTTTTCCAGCGCATTCTATGGTGGTGCTCCTGCATTCTTTCTTTGTGGATAAATCTCTCTCTCACACTCATTAAAAGCCGCTCCCACAGGGAAAGGGGTCCTGGCTCTCTTACAAATACCTGATTTATACCTGAGTCCTGGGTCAAGGGTCCCAAATTCCTTGCCTCACCACTGTCCAATTGCACACCAGTACCCATGAGGTCCCAAACCCGAAGTAGCCAGGCTGTGTAAGCCTCACGCCCCCGCCGTACGATATCTTTTTGCAGGTTACGGAGACTTTCATACGACAGGGACTCGGTGATGATCTGAACATGTGATTCCCCTGCAGGTTGTGAGGGCCCTCCTTTCTTATTGTCTGGGTTTGCTGTTTTCACCTTAGATTTCTTTGTTTCCACAGGGGCAACTGCCGCTGGCTGTGACTGCCCCTGTGGTTCAGCTGGGACCTGAGCAGTTGTAATCTCTGTGGGTTTCATTGCTGCACCATCAGGCTCTCTTTTGTCAGGGCAGGGGAAGGATTTCCCACTAACTGGGGAGATGTACTCCCTCAGCATCTGGCTCATCTTTTCTTGCATCTCCTTAATCAGAGCCCCCACCCAAACCGGGTGGTTTATCTCTGAGGCAGGCTGTGGGGCAGGAGCGGACTCTTGGGCTGCATTCTTATTCTCTGGGGTACTTATTAAGGTGCTTACCCAGGCCAATTTCCCCTTATCTCTGAATGCCAAACAGAACAGGCATACCAGCAACACCAGCCACTGTATGATATCATTAGCACTCAGAGATTTCAACCCTTCAAAAACTGGTGGGGTGGACCCAAAAAACTGTGTGAAGGGCTGGGAGAAAATTTCCCCCGGTGCCATTTCCTTACAATAGGTACCATTGTTAAAGTAACCCCAGAAGCACAGAGTTAGCCTATGATAGCTATGAATCCATGTGCTTGCTTTCCAGAGGAAGTTAAAAATCCATGAATTTCTCACCTTATTAATCCACAAAACAAACTGAATGCCAGCCACAGTAGCCTTAGTCATAGGACCCATATTAACATAAGGAGTAGCAAATGGCAGAAATACAGCCACCACCACGTGCCACCCAAACCAGGGAAAGCTAGACCACATTATTCTGGCCAGTGGGCTTTTATCTAATACGCAAGAACTGTTATTCCTCTCTCTCAATGCCCTCGTGCCCCACGTTGGGCGCCAAAATTTGTCTTGGTTTGGAAAGACAGGTATCTGCCAGGGAAACTGAGGTTCCCCTAGGATGGAGAATACCAACCCCTCGCACCCCGACGAATTATAATTTTGCAATCAAGGGCTTTCAGGCAAAGATGTTGGGAATAGGAATAACAGTTTTTTTTACTAGGAGGTATTAACAATACAAATGGGATAGGAAACAAAACCACCCAACCAAACAAACAAATAAACAAATAAACAATAATTTTAGAAGAAAACCCTGACAAAGTCAGAGTTTCAATCTGACCCTGTGATTCAGGATGTTGATAACAGTCCAAACGTAAACAGTCCAAACACTTCTGGAGTGGCAGACGTGATCCTGTTGGAGCAGAGATGATTCTGCGAAGAAACCGGTTCAGGGACGGCCAGGAGGGAGACAGGATGGCGAGCACAGGAGACAAAAAAAAGCTCTTGCCACACCGCCGCGAAGGAAGCGCCGCGCACACCGCTCCTGCAGCAGGGCCGAACCACTCCTGCAGCAGGGCCGAACCACTCCTGCAGCAGGGCCGAACCACTCCTGCAGCAGGGCCGAACCACTCCTGCAGCAGGGCCGAACCACTCCTGCAGCAGGCCCGAACCACTCCTGCAGCAGGGCCGAACCACTCCTGCAGCAGGGCCGAACCACTCCTGCAGCAGGGCCGAACCGCCAACCCCCGGCCACCCCCCCCCCCCTCCCCCCCACCCCCCACCGCCAGGGCATGAGATGTATAGAAATGCAAATGCACCGCACAGGCTGGGGAAGGTAACAGTGGCCTATCAAGGTGGGTCATCAGGCCTCAAAACAGATGTAAATAGAATATACAAAACCCGGCTCCACAACCCAAGACATCTCATTAGGATATTGGGGTTTGGCTGCTTGTCATCACTCTTCTGTGCTCATTTGTGTTGCTGGAGGTGTGTTTTGATAACAAAAAATTAAATCTAGATAAGTCAACTTGCAGAACTCTTGTAGCAAGGCTGCACATCCACAGCTGTCCTTGCTGTTAATGGGAGGTGAAGCTAATTAAAATTTCTCAGGGCTATTGCCAACAAAATTACATGGAAGCACTCTATTCATTATTTAGTAAGCTCTGCACTCTAAACTCTACCACATAACCTCACTGTTATAAATCATATTGCATTCAAAGAGCAGCTAAAAGGGCTTGGGTTTTGCCATATGCTCATTTCTCATTTGTTTAATTCTTGTCTCATGAAACTATTTCTGTTTCATACTCCTAAATTAAAACTGAGTTGGCCCAAGGATGTCAGCTTGAAATTAACGATTAAACCCCCCCCCAACAATAACAGAGTAAGGAAAATGTAAAAAGGCAGGACAATGAAAGCTATTGGTGAAGTTAGATGTAAGTCCTGGTATGCTGGCAAGATGGGAAATTGTAACCACTTGCTGCTGTTGTTCACCCCACATTTCTGCTTTACCAAAAGAGCAGCAATTTATAAAAATTATATGAGCCCAGAACATCCTGTCAGAAGATTCTCACACGATAAACCACAATAATATTTGTGCAAAATGTCTTATCAGCTCAAGAATATGGGTGATGGGAGATTTTAGCTTGCTGGATCTTCTGATGGAAACTGAACAGAGTGAAAAGGAGGCAGTTTAGGAGGTTCCTGGAGTGTGTGGAAGATAAATTCCTGTGGCAGCTGGTAGGTGAGCCTGGAGGGATGAGGTCCTGCTACACCTGCTGTTTACAAGCAGAGAAGGGCTGGTGGGAGAGGTGGTGGTCAGAGGCCATCTTGGGCACAACAACCACAAAATGAGAGAGTTTTCAAAAAGTAAGGAGGGGACACCAACAAAACCTCTACCCTGAACTTCCTGAGAGCAGATTTTGGATTGGTCAGGACATTGGTTTAGAGAGTCCCTTGGGAAACAGTCCTTAATAACAAAGGGGTCCAGGAAAGCTGGAGCTACTTTTGGAGAGAAATCTTAAAGGCACAGGAGCAGGCTGTCCCTTTGTGCTGAAAGATGAGCCAGTGAGGAAGAAGATCAGCCTGGTTGAACAGGGAGCTTTTGCTGCAACTCAGGGGAAAACCAGGATTTATGACCTTTGGGAGAAGGGGCAGGCAACTCAGGAAGAGTACAAGGATGTCGTCAGAATATGTGCACAGAAAACCAGGTGAAGGCTTAACAAGAACTCAGTCTGGACTCTGCTAAGGGAGATAATAAAAGGTTTTTTAATAAATATGTTAACAATAAATAAAGAGCCAAGGAAAGTCATTTATTGGATCCAGGGAGGAACATTGTCACCAAGGATGAGGAAAAGGCTGAGGTATCTAATGCCTTCTTTGTCTCAGTCTTTGACAGAATGACTGGTTATCCTCAGGGCAGCCAGCCCCCTGAGCTTCTACACAGAGACGGGGAGCAAAATAGATGATCTGCAATTCATGGGGATGTAGTTAGTGACCTGCTGAACCACTTCCACAATCATAAGTCTAAAGGACCAGATGACATTCACCCAAGTGTCTGAAGGAGCTGGCAGATTCATCACACTGCATCAATCATCAGTCCTGGTTAACCTGGGAGATCTGAGACAATTGGAGTTAAGCAAATGTGACACCCATCTGCAGAAAGGGGTTGAAGCAGGATCCAAAGATGTACAGGCCTGGGGAAGGTTGTGGAGAAGACCATCTTGAGTACAATCACATGGACAAGACAACCAGGGGATCAGGCCCAGCCAGCACAGGTTTAGGAAAAGTGGTTCCTGCTTGACCAACCTGATCTGCTTATACAAGCATGTGACCCCCGTAGTGGATGAGGGAAAGGCTGTGGATGTGTCTGCCTAGACTTCAGTAAAGCCTTGGTTGATGTTTCCCACAACATTCTTCTGTGAAAGCTGGAAATCCATGGCTAGGATGAGTGCACTCTTTGCTGAATAAAAATCTGCCTGCATGGCTCTGACAGTTCTGGTCTCTTTTTCTCTGCCAAGGTCAGGATGGATTACACAGGAAATGTAGATTTCAAGTTCAGACTTGGATGTTTATTATTTTTTATCTATTTACAGTATTTACAGACTCAGGAGCTGTGAGCTCCTATTAGCAAGCTAGAAATCAAAGATAAAATGGAGTGCTTCTAACTCTTTCCAAGGTTATTTAAGCAATAATTACCCAATAATGAGGTGACACCTATATTATTTCTATTTCTGACCCAATAATGACCACCCAAGGCCCCCGATGTGGACCTTTTCCACCCAATTACAGAAAACCGCCCAAACCCATGAAGAAGAAGGAAGAAGGAGGAGAAGAAGGACATAGACAATCCAGAATCTTCCATCTTTACTCGCACACATTACTATATACTAAAATCCCAAAATCCACATTTCCAGAATTCCAACAGATGCCCAGGCCAGAGTCATGATGAATGATGCCACAACAAGTTGGAAGCTGTTCACTGGTGGGGTTCACTAAGACTCAGTATTTGGGCCAATCCTGCCTAATATCTGGATGAGGAGATCAAGTCGGTGAGTGTAAATAACATGCAGTATTGATCTACTGGAGGGCAGGAAGGATCTGCAGAGGGATCTGGACAGGCTGGATGAATGTGCCAAGACCAACAATTATGAGGTTCAACAAAGTGAAGTGCCTGGTCCTGCACTGGGTAAAATGACCCCAGGCAGTGCTACAGGCTGGGGGCAGAGTGGCTGGAAAGCTGCTGGTGGGAAAGGACCTGGGGGTGCTGATTGACAGTGGCTGAACATGAGAGAGTGTTGGCCCAGGTGGCCAAGGAGGCCAACAGTGACCTGGTCTGTATCAGCAATGGTGTGGCCAGCAGGAGCAGGGCAGTGACTGTCCCCCTGTACTCAACAGTTGTGAAGCCACACTTCAAATTCTGTGTCCAGTTCTGGGGCCTTCACTACAAGAAAACATTGGGTGCTGGAGTGTGTCCAGAGAAGGGCAACAGTGCTGGTGAAGGGTCTGGAGAGTAAAGTCCTATCTGGAGCAGCTGAGGGAGCTGGGGTTGTTTAGTCTGGAGATGAAGAGGCTCTGGGGAGACTTAATCACTCTCTACAACTTCCTGAAAGAAGGTTGTTGCAAAGTGGGGGTTGATCTCTTCTCCCAAGGAACTAGTGACAGGACAAGAGGAAATGGCCTCAATTTGTGCCAGGGGAGATTTAGGGTGGACATCATGAAGAAGTTCTTCACAGAAGGGTTGTTAAGCACTGAAAAAGCCTTCCCAGGGAGGTGGTGGAGTCACCATCCCTAGAGGTGTTCAAGAAACACCTGGACGTGGCACTTAGTGACATGGTTTAGTTGAAATCGTGGTGGTCACTCAAAGGTTGGACTCAATGATCTTGAAGATCTTTTCCAACCTTAGTGAGCCTATAATTCCATATTAATTTTGCACATAGGACTTCAATGTTCCAAATTTGGCAGCAGGAAGATTTAATTTTCACTGTAAAATTAATGTATGTATATGTAGGCAAATTATCAATACATCCAGAGAACGGTTTTGAATGTGAAGTTTTGATTGGAAGAAATGTGGAAACTTAATCTTCATTGCCTATCATTTTCTAAATGTCTAATTGATTTTCTCAAATTGATTTTAATGTATGCATCCATGCATATGTTTTCTCCCTTCTCCAGACTGTTTTGTTTTGCAGTAAGCCCTCACCCTCATTTATGGTTTTCCATCTGGGAAACCATATGAAATAACCATGATTCAATATTGAATTGTCTTCTCCCTCTGTTAGTAATGTGTTTTGCCCAGTGACAGGTTTGACCAGCATAACCGCTGGGGGAGGAGGAGTAGGCAAGTGGTGGAAAAATCTGTCACTTTTTTTTTTTTTATTTTTGGTAATGCATGTGTGTGTGTTTTGTTTGTGTTTGGTTTTCGCTTGTTTTCTTATTTTTGTTTGCTTGTTTCTACATGTTTTTGGGACATTGCTCAGGTTGATCTAAAAACCATGTGTAAAATTATTCTCTCTCAAGGACAAAGAGTGGAAAAAACATTCTTCTTCCTTCTTCAGGTATTCCTAGTTCTCTTTTTATTTTTTTTAAATATATTTTGATTTCCAGATACTTGGTCATGTCTAGAATGTTGATTAAAAATGATCAGAATAAGGCAACAGGCTGTTCTCCCTTATAGACAAGACAAACTTGTTTCACTAGAGTAAGCCTGGGATGAAGTGGCAAAAATATAATGGTGGAAAATAATGGTGAGTGCTGAGATAGGAACAGGAAAGCGCTTCTCATTGCCAGCCTTTTCTGTGGTGATTTTGGGGAGCATTGAATAATTCAGTTTACATAACTCCCAGGGCAAAGACTTTGCACAGAAAATACCTTGCATCTCGCACAAGCTGGTGAATTCCATGCTCTCTCTTTCTCTTGTGCTCATTCTGGGAGATGGGAGAAGACCATGGGAACACGTGCTATTCCAAATGATTGAATTACTTCAGATGAAAAAATCACACTTTTCCTTGTTTTTGTATTGTGAAACTTACGTGGACTTTTGTACACACTTTCTCTGGGCCTTCTGGGCTCTGAAGGTCAAGAGCACCAGATTTCCTTTTGGAGAAAGTGTTTGATGTGAGCTCTTGGTCACTGAAATTCTTCACCAAGAGGGGTTCAGAAGTGGGAGTGGGCTCCCTTCCTCCTGGGCATGGAGGTGGGCTCCCTTCCTCCAGCCCCGGGTTGGCTTGGGGAGGTTTTCTTTGTACCTTGCTAGTCTGCTTGGCCAGTCTTTCTTGTTGGAGAGCCAACACGAGTAGTTAGACTAGATCACTGTGTTTTCTTAGTCCTTTATCCTATACACTGAAACCTGCCAGCTTCAGGCTAAAGAACAAGTTAAGCAGATGATACCAGCTGTTTAGGGATTCTCCAGCCGTAGCTAAACCAAGCCTAGAGGTGCCAAAATACAACCCAGTAAGTCCTGATATAATTCAGAAAGTGCAGATTACATGGCTTGCATAGCAATAACAACACTGATCTACTGGCTTACATCTTCTTTGACAGAGGTTTTGCTCTTGGTTTTGGTTCTTGCCACTTCACCTGCAAAAGAAGGGCTCAGTCAATAATCTGGCAAACTGTTAGATGGCCTGATGCACTTGGCAGTTGTGAGTGGCAGGTTTGGCCAACAAAGAAACAAAAAATTGAAATTGAGTAGTTAGAAAAAAGTAGAAGAGACTTTTTAGCATTTGAAGGCAGAAGCTCTCATCAAGAGAACTGAAGAAACATGAAGAGGGTGCTAGGTAGAGCAAGAAGGAATAATGTAATTTATGGGTAGCCAAATGACTGCTTGACAGGTGCAAAAGCAATTTAGCAGACTGTGGGATGTTTTTTATGCAGAAAGGCTTATCTTTGGAGAGTTGCAGCTCTGCCCACAGCAACTGCATCGGGAACAGTGTCAGAAAGAAGATATGACAGAGGACTGTCATCAGCAGAAGCATCCATTGTATGCTAAGCCAGTGGTCTGTGTATTAAATGTAAAGAAAACTACAGTGCATAAAGCACTGTGTAGCTTGATGTACCAAAAATATCCAAATCAATCTTTGCCAATTAAATAAACACATGCTGGAAAATCATGTGATCTGCTTCTCTACCCTTCTGCAGAGTTAATGCTATTTTACAGGGACATACAAGTAGGAAATGTCACAGAGGCAGGAATGGATGTCTGTCTTAAGACCACCACAGTTCACAAGGGACAGCTAACAACCCTGAATGTAGGTGGATAAATAGGCAGATGTATCCTAAAGAGCTGGGTAAGTTCCATGATGAATAAAATCCCCTTGGCCAAGAGAGTCCACCAATTGAGCATGGAGAATCTGAGGGTAAACTCAGCTTCAGTTTCCTTCCATGTCAGCTATGTCAGGAAAGAACAGAGACGAACATGTGGTGTGGCAGACAAATCTCATGATGGGAGTCAAATGAAGCAGTGGATTCTGGGGAAAGAACTTTTTAAATATTAAGCTGGTGACTGGGATTAACAAAGCTAAGAAATGGCTTAAATGTTTTGGATGAGGATTGCTGATGACCACTTAGTGCATTGAATTTCTTACACCAGGAGGAGGGTGATGCTTTCCTAAGGGACAGTTCAAGACTGGACTGAAATTTAGGAGTAACCATTTCCATACATGTGTTTCCCTTTGTTATGTTGTTGAGCACATTTTTTAACTTCCATGATAAATATGAAGTTTGTAGTGTAAGTAGAAAACCCAGCAGTTCCTTTCTTCTCTCCACCTTAGTTTTTCTTATATAAGTACAAAGGCTACACTGTAAACACAGATCCCCTGTAGGAATAGCAAAGGGAAAAATAAGATGAAGAGTCCTTATTTGCATAACTAGTGTAGTACTAATAATGTAACAGTAATGAAGGTAATATAACATCTATTTAGAACACAGTAAAAGAACTGAACATCAGTAAAAGGAAAGCATTATTCGAGAAGAGAAAGAAATTAATGAGAAACATCTTTTCATCATTTTGAATACGGCCCATTAAATTAATTTGAGCAAGGTTGTCTAAATTCTGATATGTTCATAAATGTTTTTGTGCATACCAAGCTGAACTAGGTCCTGAAAGAAAGAAAAATGCCTTCCTAGACTCTTTCTCTATATGAAGCCAAAGCTGCAGGGTATTCATCAAAGCCATAAACAAAGTGCATAACCAGAGATTTAATTCTTGAAATTGCACTTGGCTACAAAACTTCCAAAACCATGCGAAGAAGGCCTTTATGTTGAGTGTCTTACTGTAGCTTTAGAGTATGATGAAGTAAATTAATTCAAGGAAGTTATTACTGCTTGCAGTTTGCCTGTGATGAGAGCTGGGACTGTGCTTTCTTTTTGGAGCTTGGATTTTAATCTATGTTAATATTCACATCAACAGGGTAAGTTAATGAGGCCCAAGCTCATTTTATTATCTTTCATCTGACTGAAGCTCTAAGCTTCTACCCGCACAGCCTGGGATATGCACTCTGCATGCTGGATGAGGAAAAGCAGTTTATTCTTGAGCATTTGTACTGCACAGACACAAGTGCTCTGTGGTTGGTGTTCTCCATATGGGAAAGTTAATTTTATTTCTGTCTTGCTTGAAAACAAACAAACAATAAATCAGCAACATGGAAAAAAAAAAAAGGCAAAAACAGGGGGTATGAAAAGAAATGCAAGCATGCCTGCGAGCTGGGTGTGCATGTCTTTCATTGTAGAAGACAATGATGGTTGATGATTGCTGACACACACTGTGAAAAAAATAGAGCTTATTTGAAAGGAGACTGTATTAAAATAGTCACTTTTTGATTCTTGAAATTATTTTTATCACATTTGGGTCCCCTGAAGCATTTGCTCCTCATGATTTCTCAAGTAAGGACTGACAGCCTTTTCAGAAAGATTTGAACATCTCAGATGTTCCAGCATCAGTAACAACTGTACAAAGAACAATGGAGATGGCACGTGGAGTTGAGCTGGTAAAGTAGATGAAAAAGAAAAAAAAAAAAAAAGAAAATAAAGGTGAAGTGTGAAACTGTGTAGTATTTCTGGATGTTGCACTGCAGAGAAATGTGGTTTGGAGTGGGTCTGTCTAGGTGCTGAATGCCTCTGCCACTCTGCCTGCCTGCAGGAGCACGGGGTGCTGGAGCAGGGTTGATGAGGTCCAGGAGGATGAAGGAGAATTTTCACCTTCTTGGTAGCTTTTGAAAGACTCAGTCAGGAGACTTTAATAAAGTCTGGAAGAAGAGTAGTTAGTTTTCTGCTATAGGATCAGTTTAGCATAAGAATTCAAAGTAAAACTTCTTTTGAAAGGAATGGATGGGCAGCTGACACAACTGCTTCTGTCCCATGGCAAAACAAGTAACTTGGTGCTCAGTGGGGGGCAGGTCACAGAACCACAGAAACATTTAGGTTGGAAAAGATCTCTGAGATTATTGAGTCCAGCCTTTTACTGAACACCATCATGTCAATTAGACCACAGCAATAAGTGCCACATCCAGTCTCACCTTGAACACCTCCCTGGGCAGTCTGTTCCAATGCTTAATAACCCTTTCCATGCAGAAATTCCTCCTGATGTCCAACCCAAACCTTCCCTGGCACAGCTTGAGGCTCTGTCATCTTTTCCTGCCACTGGTTGCTTGGGAAATGAGGCTGACCCTGACTTCTTACAAACTCCTTTCAGGTAGTTTCAGATGCCTTCGCGTTCATCAGTTTGTCACTCCTACAACTGAAATCCTCTGCTACAGATCAATTAGAAGAATGTCTTTATATGTCTTTCCATCCTCATTAAAATTTTTCTTGTGCCTAATAGGAGCAGTTTTATATAAAATGACAGTTTCATGTAGAGCAAAACGAGATGGAAGGAAGGGCAGGTTAACACCAGCCAATAAAAGGTCTGTGGAGAGTTCATTTGTGCTAGGCTGAGTTTCAAAGTTAATTCTTTCACCCTCAAAAAGTTACATGCCAGCTTTTGCAGAAATGAAGGTGGCTTTAATTAGCAGAGAGCACATGGGTCCCAGTGGGGGAGCAGGCAGGTTGGATCCCAGGTTGTGGCGACCCAAACTAGTTGCTCCAAGGTAACTGGAAGCTGTCCTCTAACTCAACAGGCCATTAAATCTGGGATGTGTTTATTTGATTTTGTTTTGAAATTATTTTCGTTTGTCTCAGTGAGATACGTCTGAAAGTTTTGAGCTGTCTCAAGTACTGTTCTTATTTGTTTGCACGGATTATGCTGGAACAACTCATGCGTTTTTTCCACTTTGCTGAGCTTTGCTCTCATCATAAATTGCTTATTTAAGTTCAAATGTCAGTTAATTCCTAGGTAAATAGATTCTTGAATTTTAAAATTAAAGCAAGGCAGAAAATATAGAATATTTTGGGACAGAAAAGAAGAAAAGGTTCTCAAAGAATGAGGACACTTATTAGAGGAATATTCTTTATCACCCAGCAGTACAACAGATGTTCAGTTGTACTTTCACTTTGGAGAGCTTGTAATCTCAAAGGAAAATTCTGTGGAGGCTCCTGAAAACAATAAACTATGTGTTCATAGTTTAATAATGAAATATTCCCTCTCCCCACTAAGGGAGCCTGGTTAAAAAGTCTTTCTTTGTCTGTAAGAAGCAGTGTCTCTAAAATTTTCATAAGGATTGGTAATTTGCAAGTTTCACATTCCTGCAGGTTTCAGTAATAATGAAAGCCTGAGACCAGCCTAGGATATTGAGGTACTAAACGGAATTTCAGACTTTGAGCCTACTAGAATGTGAGGTCAAAATTAGGAGTCGGAAAGTTGCTCCCATTTTAGTTACTAGCAACACCAAGGCAGTTAGTGACGGTGTTGGCTTAGTTTCTGACAATTTTAACAGCTTTATTTGTACAGCCAGCTTTCTGGGATGGCAGTGACTACTATCTTTTGCTAAGGGTGCTCATATCTGATGCTGACATTGATGTATCTCCCTCAGAAGTGATTGCAGCTGAATCCCTTGTTCATTTTCATCTTATGACTCTCAAGCCATCTTCTTGTACATGTGTGTTGGTTGTTTTGCTGTTTTGCCCCTTTTCCCCCATGAACTGTTCTGCATTTCTCAAATAGTGTCTTCCAGTGACATTAGTATGAGCCAAGGCAAACTGAAGAGGATTTCTTTCCCGTGTTGAGTCAGGATGAATTGTAGGGCTTACAGAATTCTTAACCTCGTCACACTCCCTCTGCAATCCCCAGTGTGAAGTTACTCTTCTTGCTCCCCTCATTATCAGTGTCTTTCACCCACCACTCGTCATGAGGAGAGTCAACGTGTTTGGAAGTGTGACTGCCTTTAGGATGAGCAACTAACACTCCTTTTACCTTTCTGGAGGAGAAGCTGATCCATGCTCAGCAATTTGCTCTTCTCAGCAGGTCTTTCAGAGGCACCTCTATTTGCAGACGACCCTCTCACTCAGGCAGCTGTTCCTAGCACCTTTTCAGGAGGCATTGCCTTTATCTCCTGAACTGCTCAAGAGACGACTTTCACCTCTACTCTTTTGTCTCTGCCTCTCAGCTTCAGACAAAGGCATAGTAGGGGAAAAGGTGAAGGGTTTCTCAGGTTGGAGGAGTGGTTTTGTTCTCTGGAGTAGTAAGAGCTGCTGTCCTTGTGGTGTGATGTACATGATGTGTCCAAAGTAAAAGGAACACCATGCTTCCCAAAGAGGGATTGGGAAGCTTGTGTTCTGGAGAATACTTTGCTCTTAAAAAGCTCATGCTGGTTTGTATCACCAGTTGACAGCTTGCTTAATCATGTGGAGTCATTTTACCTCAGCTAGCTTGTTTGGTGAGGATGTGAGGTTCCTCCCTCCTGTGGAAGAGGTGTATTCATCCCTCTCTCTGGGATGGGTGCCTGGTGTTTGGAGATATTGGAGTACCCTTAGACAAGGCAGAGTAGGAGCCACTTGGGTAACAGTATAGCAGAGCACTTTAGCACTTTATGAAGACAAAGTCATGTGCATGTTTTCTTGCCTGCTCTTTTCAGTTTTTCATTTCTGAATCATGTTCCATTTTGCTTTCAAACAGGGAATGTTCAGCTGGAAAGGTTCAGGATTTTGTTGCAGAGTGGGCCAGGACCAAGGAGAATTAATTGTGAGCTAAGGAAAGCTTGTGTATTTACGTGCTTGGAATGGCTTTTCCTTATAAATGTTCGACAAATTCCCAAAACAGGAGGTAACATGGGTGTCTCTGCCTTGATGCTCATGTTGTTTTCCAGGCCATTAATGCTGAGCTGCTCATACTTTCTCCGTGTCCTGCCTGTGCTCTCTGCAACACACACAAACACACTTCCTGCTTCACACCTGCCCCCTATTTTCCAGTCAATTGGACTTGCCAGAATGGACAACTTCATATCTGTGGGATGATTTGCTGCCAGTGTCAGCTCCTCTGCTCAAGCAGGCATCCCACATTGCTGAGGGCAGTGGTAGGTAGGTGGGTAGGTGGGTGATGTGGTCCCTGAGGAGGTTGCAGCTATGGGTTGTAAATGTAATTGAAACTCTTCTTAGCTTCTGTTGCACCCATTGCATGTGGGCACAGTATCAGTTCTGGTCAAAGCCTGTATTTGCCAACTCATGAAGGTGTCTGTCCTTCTCCTGAAGCTCAAGGCCTTGTGAGCTCCTTTTTGCTATGCCCCTTTCTGCTGGTGAGCCAGCCCACAGGCTGATTGTTGCTGGTACCTACAGATTCTGTCCTAAAGTTTGTTTGACCTCTACTGAATTTAGCCTCTAAAGTTCAGGAATTTGTTTAAATCCTTGTATTATGCTTAGCTTTGATGGGCATCCATCAAAAAAAAGAAAGTAGCAGCCACTTTCCTCAGGGAGGTGAAGGATTTTCTCAGTATTTGGAGATGCCTCTTCTAGCTTTTTCCTCCCACATATCCTTCCCTCTTTCCCATCGTTTGGCCTACTTCAGCACTTCATCATCAAGGGATGCAGTTTAAACCAGCTGCAGTTTGCAAAGTTGGTGGCTCAAAATGTCTGCAGGTTGTCTGTGGCAACACTGACGTGGTGGTACTGGCACCCAGGGCTGCCATTGCCAGCAGCTTGGGCTCCCCCTTCCCCACCTCTTCCAATGCCTCTCTAGACCCTCTATTGATCCTCTGCAACGTCATTGAGTGAGTAGTGACAAGCACAGTAGTGCTCTTGGAGTCCTGATAGACTCAAGAGGCAAAGTGCTCTTGAAAGTGCACTCATGAATAATATTCAGGCATATTAAAGTAATGGCTGTAAGTACTATTCACTGTGTCAAGAGATGGAAAAGGCAGTCAGAACTGAGAACTGAACTCCGATAAAAATCATGATACTTAAACCATTGTAATAAATCTGTCAGTCTTCTCAGACAGTGAGCAGAAAATCCCTGTTAAACAAGCCAGTGACAGGGAGAGTCAGCTTGCTGAATAGGCAAACCACCCCATCCTTTGGGTTGTGGTTTGAGAACACAATAAAGCCCTGGTGATAAGCACAGGGTGCTGTGGAAATGCTGGGACAAACCTTGCTGGGCTGGCTTCCAGCACCTAAACAATCCTGACCAGAGATCAGCAGAAACACTAATCCACTCTTGGGAAGAACAGGCACATTGTTCTGAGACTTGGAATGGACAAACAAGTTCTGAAAAGATCAGAAAAGATTTGACTATCAACCTTTAAGGAAAGGTATTATGTATATAAAAAAAAAAAAAAAAAAAAGCTCTTTTCTCTTTTCTTACTTTCATTGATTTTATTTATTTGAAAGTAGTGCTGCAAGATTAGCAACCTTCCATTAATTCAATGGCAACTTTGTGATTGTATAGGAAGCCTATTTGTTGTGGCTATGGAACATCAATGGTTCAAATAAAGTTGCTCTGCCAGCATCTCCCTCTTCTATTTCATGACCCTTTAAAGTAATATTTCACTTTGTTCTGGTTTCCCATTATTCATGAGCAATTCTAAGTTCTTCACATCCTCCCACGATTTCTGTTTGAATATAGGTTTCACATTGAAGTTATTCTGTACTTTTTCCTTTCTTGAATGAGCTTTGATGCATCTGAGTTTCTCCTGCCATCTGGTACTCTGCACTGAGAGCCACAATCCACGCTGTTAACTCCTCACCGGTATTTTCTCTTTTTGCATGTGTTCGGAGGGACTTCTAAGATGCACCAGAAATCTACTGGAAAACCATTTGTGGTGGTTCTAATTCCCACATCTTGGGCTTTATGACATTTTGTGCTGGCTTGAGTATGCTACCCTGCTGAAAAGCAAACAACTCAAAATGCGCTTTCCTCTCACTTTCTCACTGCCCGACATTCCCACCCTCCTCCTGTTTTGCCAGGCAGAGGAACCTGCTTTAAGACACAAATCCCACCACATGCACTAAACTAGATGGAGAGGCTTAGTGTTTGCCTTCATGCAGCAATTGGTGTTTATTCTCAGAAACTTCTCATTTGTTGATGCAGAGATTTTACTATTGAGCTGGAACATTGGCTCAGCTTCAATAACTTGTGTGAAATAGTAAAATATTTCTTTTTCTTCTGAATTCACATCCACTGTGGGGCAAGAGAGAACAGTGTGTGGGCTAAGTGTGGTTTGGATATAAAAGTTCAGTACATGTTTTGATTATTTTCCCATTTGAAAAAGGTCTTAGACTTCACTCTTGGGTACTGCAGTAATTGTATTTCAGGGCAGAGGCTTATCTATCTATTATCTCCAAATGCAAACTGTTCAACAACTAGGATGTGTATTTTTATTACATATTGCATTTTTATTAAAATGTAGTGTTGTAATAGGATTCCTCTTTCTCCAAGGAGGCTTTTATATATACCTATGTTTATATACACACACAAACACACACACACTCTCATTAAAAATGATTTTTCAATGGGGGAAGAGGGCATTGAGTCCAAAAAGCTAAGTTTTGTATATTTTATTCATAAAAACAGATTTGCAACAATTTATTAAAAATTGATCTCATGCAGTATAAGGTTATACAAGAAATTCTTCATTTACATTTTATTCTGGCAGTTCCAGTCTAGTTTAAAGCATTTGTGCACTAACATCATTGGAAAATGCCATTGGGGCACAGCCTCTTCATAAATTTACAGTACATTTTTGCTGCAGTATAAAAGAACAGAAACATTAAATAGCTATATTCACTTGGTTGGTCTTGTTATCTGCAGTAAAGTAAAAAAAAAATGTTATGGGAGAAACTACAGTATCATTGAGACAAAGAATGTACTGCATGGTTTAAACCTAATAAACGTCACACAGTCAGTATTCACGAAGTTACAGACACACACACACACACACGCTCACCTCCAATGGTCCGATACTTCTGAATTATTTTTTTTTTCCTGCTAAGTTGGAATAATATTTCTACAGAGATCTTTGTGTATACATTATGTACAATATCGTAATTTTCTCTTTTTAAAAATTAACATTCCTTTTAAAATAAACCAGGCCCTGATGATATTAATAAAGCAAGAGAATACTGTCAACACACATTGAGTGACGACGTCAGTGTTTAGTGCTTAAACAGAGTAATGAGTTCTAGTTTATCTGTGTTTATACTTACATGGTTTTTTGTTCTAAAAGCTACAGATATTTCCATAACCTCTCTTACTGTATGTGCCAAGTGAAATATTTTGTGATGCTCCTGATTGTAATATTCAGATACATATTCATGTTGGTTTTGGCCACTATGAGGTGTGTTTTATTTTTAATGGAGATTTATGCTAGCTTGTCAAAGCTGCAGTTAAATCCCTCAGCTAATGAACCCCGTCAGCTGTGCTTCAGTCATTGCTGATTTGTAAACCTTTGTACAAATATCATTCCAAAGGTTTGGTCTGAGGGGCACGAGTGTTAAAGAAAACTGAGAGCCCAGTGGGTGCTTCACGTGTTTTTTCCCCCCGCTACTTATAGCAAACAGCCCTGGCAGTGAGAGGATACATTTCCAGTCCCTTGGAAAAAGAAGCTGCATGTGTGTCTCACCTGTGCCTGCGGGTTTGGCTCCGGAGTTGGTCCAGACGGTACACCACTCTCGTTCCTCCTAATTGCTTTGGTTCAGGGAAAGGAGCTAAAGTATAAAATCTGTTGTTTTTTCACAGTCCTTTCAAGATTCAGGTAAAATATTCTATTGGTAAATTTGATTTGTCCTCTCCTATCGGCTACAACTGTCACACGTACGCAGGTACGAAGCAAACATAGTGTATATTCACATCTACGTGCCTGCAGGCTTTGCCCGCAGCAGCAAAGTGCTGTGCCCTAATCCCTCCCCCCCAAGTCCACTAAATTAATTTTATTGTAATTATGTGTGACACAGTTCAAACAAACTAGGAAAAACAATTCATCCTGTGGCATTAAGACTTTACTACCCCTCTGTCCTCAGTTTCCTGAGTTATCAGCCCTAGGACTTTTTCAGACAGTTTAGTGTGTTATGGTTGGTGGTGTTTATCCTGAAATAGGTGCAGAAAATGTGCTGAAAATGAAGCTGCAGATGGTCAGCAGTCACTACCATTGCCCTGGAGAAGGGTGAAGTGCTCTGCTTGCAATCAGCAGTTCTCCAGCTGGTGGCAACTCAGAGCTGGAGCTTCAGGCTCTGCTTGGGTTACACATGCAGCTGCAAGGTAAACGTGTCCCTGCTCACAGCACTGCAGAGTCTCAATGACACCCGAGGAATCGTTTCTCACAGCTCTTCTTTCCTACTAAACATTATCCCTGAAATGAAAAAAAAAAAAAGCAAGACTAACCAGTGCAGAATGTTTCCAGCAATTTAACACAACTCTTGTAAAAATGAGTGTATCTATTCCAACATGGTATAGTTTGACCACTACATTTTCCTTACATGGATACAGTATAGAATTGCATGTTCTCAGCAGCCACGTAAAGCTCAGTGACATCTGAGTGGTTTTTTGTTTTTTTTTTCCCTAGTGTCTTTTTTGCAAGATCCATATATCCCAGCCTCCTTGTTGCTAGTAGAAATTTTGGAAGAAACATTTTTCAGTGACTTCTGGGTGAAGAAATAAAAACTCCATGAATAAGGCTACAGATCAAACTCTTTGTGTCCTCCTTTGCTTTTTCACACGAGTTACGTGGGCACTCCTGTGACGAGGGCCTCGGCAGAAGTTCCTCTGCGGAAAGAGCCAATGTTACATGTTTGTAGCAGAGTTCTAGGTCAGATGTTTAGTCCAGTCATTGAGTACTTAAAAGCAGTTCAGGAAGCACTGATCTCCCCCTCCTACAGCCCTGAAACCATCACTCGGAAGGAGGGTGGCACGTGTCTGTGCCGAGGGCTGGCACTGGGGCTTACACACGGGCTGGCACAGCTGGCATCCACTCCTCCTATGGACGGCAGGTAGGCGTGATGGAGGATGGGCAGCTGCAAGGACAGCCGGCGCTGTATGCTGCGGGAGAGAGGGAGAGCAACGTTAGCCAGGGGGGCAGACAGGATGCATCACACGGCTGATGTGTGCCCAGGCTGCTGCGGGGGACTTCTCTGTGCCTGCTGCTGTGACTGACGGGGTTAATGCCAAGAGCGTTGCACTTTGCTGATGCTGAGCTCTGCCACCATGATGTTGGTTTCCCCTCGGGGAATTTTTCTGACAGGTTAGACATGACAAAGGAAGCTAAGTGCGCTTTCTCTGCATCCCACAGCCTTTTGAATTTCCCAGCCACATTCAGGTTAATTGTTAGACTGCTGATACCAGGAAAAGAGGAAAACCTTACGTTTGTGAAGAGGGTGTATGGCTTGGTGATCCCCACCCTGTTCAAAGCAATCTGCTGCCTGCAGAGCCCTGTCCAACTGCGTAGACATGCATGAGGTCACAGACCGAGTTTCAAGCCATGCATCACTTAGCACAAGGATGTTGGTACCAAGGATGGCATTTCTGAAACTCCAGCTAAAGCAAGCACAGGTGCATGGTGGGAGGGATTTGGAACTGATGGCTTTTTCCCTCTTTTAAGTAGATCCTCTTTAAAGTTTGGGCGTGTGCTTTTGAGGTGATAGATGCTTTTGGGTTCTGTCATGGGACTGAGGAGTTGGCACTCTAAAAGCAGTCCTGCCCAACACCCTCATAAAAATCCAGTGTTCCAGAACCCAACATTCTGTATCCACTCTTCCAAGTGGATTGACATCATGGTAACTGGTATAATTTTTTTTTTTTTAAATGAATACTAAATCATGCTCACCGGTATTCCATTTAAGCCCTTTCCTTGGAAAGGATGGTGCCATGAGAAAGGGGCTCTGCTACCCTAGTGCTGTGGATATAATAGCACCTTTCACAAAATCAAAATCCTGTTGAGGTTTGTTAGTGTAAAAGATGTTTTCAGTCATTTTATAATGAGGATGGCTTTGTATTTGGAGACATTCACCCTTGAAACACAGAGGCACTTTCTAAAGGGAAGAGATATGTCAAAGTGACTGAGCTGAACTGAATACTGGCTTTTGGATTTCAGAAAAAAAAATGCCCATAGAAAACATTGTATCAGTACAACAGAGTTTTAAATTTATGTTTGCCTGTTATCTGATATAATGACAGTGTATAGAAAGGCCTTTATAAGAGGTGTTTGTTTGAAAGCTAGCCTTTGGACATTTTTTTTGATTCAAATTACATTTTAATTGCTTTTTTGCCTAGTGTTAGGTAGTAAAGACAGATGCTAAAGCATCCATTGCACTGCTTGGGGATCGAATAGTATAGCTTTTAAATTCAAACAGAAAGAAATGTAGTGTTCTTCTCTTTATTTTCTTCCCTACAAACTTTGGCTTGTTTATACAGAGGTGCAGTAGAAGTAGCTGTTGTCTGCCTACCCAGGAAACTCTTGCTCATAGTTTCTCCCCCTCAAACTCCTTTTTAAAGTTTCACACAATGTTAGTCCTCACTGATGATCATTCTAGTGCTGGCAATGCCTTCCTGGAACTAAACAAAATCCATTCATTGTTATTTTGCTGTGCTCAACTCTTCCTGGTGCTATCAATGAAGTCATGCCTTGTTCCCAAGGAGTGCAGAGGGGGCATGGCTCGCTGTTTCCCTGTGCTGAATCCTTATGAGCCTGATGCTGTGGATTGTCATTCTACCTCTTGTTGAGGGGTCAAATGCAGAATTGCCCACACTTATTTTCCCACCAGTGGAAATGCTTACTTTGTTCAACTGTTATAGACTTCTCATTAAAGGGCTTTTTGAAGCTACTCCAAGAGAATCCAGTTGCATAATCAAGTGAATAGGATTTTTTTTTTCATCCATTTCAGTGTTAGCCATACCATGGACAAAGCATGTTTATTTAGCTATGCCAATGGTAGCTGCAGTGGGTGGCAAATTTTGCTCTAACTGTACTTAAAAGTTTACTTTCACTTGAAAACTTGGTTCCCGGAATTGGGGCAGAGAACTGTAGCCTGGAGACTTGCACACAATTAAGATTGTAGATGAAACTCCTAGAGTGAAACGTGAAAAAAAACAAAATGGGTAGCAAAATCCAAACAAACCTGGTATTTTCGCCTGAAGTGAAAGTAAATTTTGTGCCTTGCCTCCCTCACACTTTTTAGTTTTTTTCCCCCCAGTACCAGTGATTTTCCCATCTTCCACTCCTGATCTCATTTTGCCAATGCTTTGGTGGGAACCCTTGATATCAATACAGGCTGGAGGATGAGGGGATGGAGAGCACCCCTGCCAGGAGGAAGCTGGGGGTGATGGTGGATGAAAAGCTGGACATGACCCAGTAATGTGCACTTTCAGCCCAGAAAGTTAATCATATCCTGGGCTATATCAAAAGCAGTGTGGCCAGCAGCATGAGGGAGGGGATGTTGCCCCTCTGCTCTGCCCTGGTGAGACCCCACCTGGAATAGTGCATTCACCTCTTCTCATAAGAAGAACGTGGACCTGCTGGAGCAAGTCCAGAGGAAGGCCACAAAGAAAATCAGAGGGCTGGTGGATGTCTTCCCTGAAAACAGGCTGAGAGAGCTGGTGTTTTACATCTTGGAGAAGAGAAAGCTCCAGGGAGACTGTAAAGTTGCCTTCAGGTACCTAAAGGGGGCTTACAAGAAAGCTGGAGAGGGACTTTTTACAAGGGCATGGAGTGAGAGGATGCTGTGTGAGGTTTGGACAAAAGAGGGTAGATTTACACTACATAAAAATAATGAATTTTTATGATGAGGGTGGTGAAACACTGCCACAGGTGTCTCAGACGCCCCATCCCCAGGGACATTTAAGGCCAAACTGGAAGAGGATTTGAACAACCTGATCTATTTGAAGTTGTCTCTGCTCATTGCAGGGGGATTGGACTAATTAACCTCTAAAGATCCCTTCCAGCCCACACCATTAGATTACTCTATTAATTTGTTTCAAGTTGTCCATACTACATAGATATGTATGTGAAAGCATATGTATGGTCAAGTGTTTTGGAGAGGTAATGATTGGTAATAATAATTGGTCTAGAATCATAGGCAACCACCAAAGGAGATGGAAAGCAAAGATAATTCCACACACAGACCACCCACTCATCAGGATTCTGTGCTAGGGCAAGTGTCCTCAGCTCTGTATAGGAATGCCATTTACTAGGGAAACATAAAATCAGGTAAAACCTTGGCGTCCAATGTCAGTGCACACAGGAACACAATGCAGTACACTTGGGAATGAACAATACCACAGAGGGAGACAAGGCATTTGAAATATATTTTGGTTTTGTTATAGAAAACCACTAATAAGATCCATTGGTAAGTGGGGGGACTGAAACAAATTGCTGCAACAGTCAAACATCTGAAGTTCTGTGGGAGTGTATAAACTGTGTCTAAGCACTCAGGGATTACTTCAGTTAATTCTGCAGCACATTAATGTTGATTTTTAGCAAATGCAGGGAAGCTGGAGAAGCTCTAAAAGACTACAGTAATGTAAGATGTACTACTAGCAAGTGAACTAACCATTCTAAATCCACCTTATTTTAATGACACATTTGAGTAAGATCATAGAAAGATAGATCATAGATAAACTACTCTCAAGTGAAGGAAATAACTAAGGGCTGTTCATGCTGAGGCATATGGCTGCAATGCAATAATCCAGTCACAAACAACTTTTTTGAATGAGAGTTTTTGTTACTTAAATTAACATAACTGGCTCCAGTTATGCTTTGAAGTTATGCTTTGAAGGTTACAAAAAAACCCTGCATATATAGAAGTAGTCTATTAAGATCACAAGCTTTAGTGGGGTCCCACAGAAATCTGTCATCACCTCTGCTTAGAGATCTGGAAGACATACTGTTGCTGTTAAGATGAGAAAGGAATAAATGTTAATGATGCCAAAAACTAATGACCCACTGGATATAGGTCACTGGTGAGAAGGGACAGCATGCAGGAATGAGAACACATAGATGGTGTCTTTAAGGGTCACAGAAGATAAACCATTGAACGTGGCCATCATGCAGATAAGCTGACTGATGTGATCTTTAGATAAGATCCTGCCCATCAGGAAATATGAGCAGTTTTGATGCTCATCAAAGCAGATGACTTTGCCTGAGAGACAACTCATCCTAGTGGGAAAAGAATTGTATCTATTTTAAACTGGTTCAGGCTGCTCTCTGGACCCAAGATGAGCTGGCACAGTACAGAGTCTATCCACACAGTTAAGCATCCCCCAGGATTGTTACTGAGCATTACCTGGGAGAGTACAAATGGACACAGCTGTGCTGGGGAGTGTGCTGAAAAATGGGAAATCAAAGTGCACGGCTTGTGCCTGTGCACTGGCACCGCTTTGCCTGCTATAGGAGGTGATAATTTATCGCCTCCTATAGACAGTGCAAACAGAAAAGAAAGCAGTCAGCACCCACTTTTTGCTCCTCTTATCTGATGGTCTGACTGGCTACAGAAAATTTTACATGGCAGTATGGAAAACCTACTGGGTCCTGCCCAGCAGAAACTGAGAATCATCTCTATTCATGCTCTAAGGCTGCTTTACAGTCACACAGACTGCATTTTCCCTAGGGCAGGGTCCTAAATCTGAGCCAAGCACAAAAAAATTGTTTTCCACAATCTGATTGAGACAATGTAAACATTACCTCATCAACAAACGTGAAACAACTTCCTGCACTATTGCCTGAGGTGTGTTGAACTGTTGTGCCTTTACTTTGGGCACAGCTGTAGAATAAGGGATCTTACAATGAGTCAAAAGTAGCACTAATGGTAAGAGAGAATGAAAAAATTCCAAATCAGCTCTTTTCTGGACTCTGTAAGAGCTTTCATACTGGAGATGCGCGCTGACAAGCACAGGAAGCTGGGATGATTTTTTTTTTTCCCCGCAGCCATTAAAGAGTTAAAATTTCTGCAGGCAAATGATTGTCTTGACATCCTCCTTTCACAGGTTTATGACCAAGAGGAAATCTTTTTCAGACTAATGTCCTTGAGATTTGTGATCTTGAATAAGAAATAAGTTTCTCAGACTTTGTGACTACCTGCCAGATACCCTACGTATGAAGTGAAATGAGAAAGACAGAAACTACAGCTTGCCTTTAACTCCTTTTTCTTTTTTTTTTTTTTTCAAAAATTATACATTTATCATTCACCAAAGGACATAAGTGCTGCCAGACATTTTGAAAAACAAGCCCAGAGGTGCACAAGGATATCTTAGAGTATAAATTTTGGAGAGAGGCAATCTCTGGTCAGAAAGAAGGAAGTCCTGAAGACGGCTGTACTCCTCCCTGGCAGATCCGCTGCGTCTGGGCAGTGTGGCTCTGGTACTCATTCTCAGGGAAGACACTGGCCCTTGGACCTGGCACAGTCATAGCTGTGCAAATGCTGAATGACACTGTTTAGATTTAGCAGGACTTTATTAACTGCTTTCCATGAATGCCAGAGACTGTTCAGATTTGTACTGACCCACTCGCTGGAGCCTTTAGGAAATCTCAGTCTTCTCATCAGTTATCACTAGCCTATAGGAAGTTCTGTCATCACCAAATGTTTTCCTTCTTCGTCTGCATTACATCTGTATTGAGACAATTGGATTATCTCTGTGTGTGTGTTTCTTAGCATCTTTCTTAATGTAACTGGGCCACATGGATGAGGCTGCATTCACACTACATTATTTCTGAGAAATGATGCTGAAAAAAACACAGGCCTTTAATAGCTATGCATTAAAGCACTCGGCTGACCCCATGAAGTCATGAGAGCTCTCTCAGCAAGAGCCCTGCTTTTGTGAAATTGCAAGATATTTCATCTACTGTGGGATTTCTTTTTGGTGCATATGAGTGTGTGAATTAGCTTCCTGGCAGGTTTGGGTTTTTCCTTTGAGTGCAAGGACAGATTTAGAAATCCAAGTGTTTTCCTGCTCCAGGTAGTAGAAGACAGTAGCTACTATCTGCAATCAGGGTTGCTGCTGCTGATGTAATGTGACTCGTTCTAGTAATCTGTTTAATTTATTCTGTTTTTAAATAAGCTTTTAAATTGCCCAGGAGTCTGACAGCTATTAGCTCAGACACTGATGAGGCGATGCTCGTGTAACCAGGCTGCCGTGGGGAAGCAGCTGATCCAGGCACACACGAGAGCGGCGCTTCCCTGAGCTCTGGCCCGTGGCAGGTAGTGGAGGGCAGGACACGAGTTTATTGTATAAGTTCCTGGAGAAAAAAGTTGACACCAGAAGACTCCTTCCTCTCTGTAAATCTAGCCAGTGTTTTGTGCCATCCTCTCCTTGTAGCTGCAGCATTGTTTCTAAGGGAAACTACTTAGTGCAGGCTTTCCTGTGCCAAAACTCAGGTCCAGCTGCTATGGCAACATTGAAAAGCCCTCAGGACATTTTTTATTTCTCATCTAGCTTAAGAATGTAGAAGAACAAAATGTCTATGAACACTATGAACTCCTCTGGCTGGTCTGTGAAAGGACTTGGACTTTTGACAAGAGTCATAAGACCTTTATGCACATATGTGCATCCTCTTCTTTCCTCCACACACTGGTGGTTGGGCACAGCTCATCCTGTTACTCTCTACAGAAATTTTGGACATCGTACTATGTTTCCAGCAAGAGAAAAGAAGCATGTTGATTTGCCTTTGGGGCTCCTTAGGATCTACAGCCCCTGATACCCTTTAAGTTCCATTTGGGTGGTGAGCTGGTGGCAGGGAGGCATCACAGCACAACGTTGCTGCCTACTGATGCTTCAGGAGGTGCCATTCACATTCCCTATTGCTGATGTTTCAGGCTCTCTCTGTAGCCTGGGCTGGTTGAAAGGGGGTTACAGTGAAAGTCTTTCCATAAAAAAAATGTGCAAAAGGGAAATACAGGCTTTGATGAAATGTAATAATTTAAATTAACATCCTGTCAGCAAGGTAATGATGTATACTTACTGTTCTGGAGAGTTGATGTCTTCTATGGGATCTTTGCTTGTTCTGGAAGGGTCTGATGAGCCCCACTGTGCTGGTGGATTTTGATCAAGATGATTTTTCAAAATGGCTTTCTCACCATCTGGATGGACAACACATGCAATTTTATTTTACTATGACCACATGACCATTTAAAAATTGCTTCATTTAACTTTTTCCAGATATTCATAATGCCACAAAGTAAACTCATACTACTTATATTCTAATATAGTCTCAAGTTTTGCTGTGAGAGTTTGGTATTCTTATGTTTTGGATTATGTGTTCCTCCATAGTAACCACCACGAAGAAATAGAGAAGTGACAAAAGTGGCACCATGCTCTGTCATCTATGGCCTATGTGAAAAAATAATGTAACTACACTGGTCTTGCAGTTAGAAATTGTAACCTTTTCATAGGCCCTCCTTCTTAAGACTTTTCCTAGAAACACTCTAATCTCACTGGTGTATAAACTCTTGATACTCTTATGATCACACAGGCAATTAAGTACCACCATTTGACTATCTGCTACTGCTATCATTTTAGCATGGAAATTTGATTCTTATCAGTTGCACTGGTCCACAGGCTGTCTGCAGCATTACACTTTTTTTCT
The DNA here is from genome assembly GCA_027886175.1 of Phylloscopus collybita. Taxonomy (NCBI): domain Eukaryota; kingdom Metazoa; phylum Chordata; class Aves; order Passeriformes; family Phylloscopidae; genus Phylloscopus; species Phylloscopus collybita. The sequence continues at coordinate 61,929,061 of JAJNNQ010000075.1, forward strand.
TTTCTACATAGTGATAACAAAGCAGATCATAATTCTTGATTCCCCTGGGTGTCCTGGGAGTCCCTGGCTAGCTGTGCTGAAGCCCATGGCATTGTTACCCCTGAGAAACACAGGCGAACACAGCCATTTTAAGAAGATCCTTTCTGTTCCTGCCTGTTCCTTTTCAAAGTCTCTTTCTGTGGTAAGCCAAATAAAATCACACAGAAAGCATCTGAATAATGAGGGCAGTTCACAGTTTTCATAAATAATTACAGAGAGCTCCAAATCCATCACCAGCAGTTGTTTGCCACACAAACAGAGAAGCAGTGATTGCTGCAGGCATAGAGGCAGCGTGGAAGAGGAGTCTGAGGTAAATTCTTGAAGAGGGTACTGGAGGATTTGAACATAAAAGTGGGTATGAGGGGGGAAAAGCAGGAAAAGAGTGAAGAAAAAAGGAAAATGGCATGAAAGAGCAGTACATTTTGAAGGATTAAGCTTCTTTTCTATTGTATTCATGTACAGAAGCCCCAAATAATGCTCAGTTCCCAGCATGCTAGGAATATATATGTTATCAACAGGCACTGGGGAGACAAAACAAGCACCAGAAACACAAACTGAGGACAGAAGCCGGAAGCATAAATGTTTTGAGGGCAAACTCCAACATCTATAATTGCCCTCCCAGCAAGGTCATCTCTGGCATTATTTGATAGCATTCACTTCCTGCTGTGAAAAATCTAACAAGCAAGCAACAACCATGTGTAGGTGAGGAGGCAACAATGTGCAGACATGAAGATCACTACAGCTCAGAAGAGGAGACAAGATTTTTCACTGATGTTGTGTTGAAGAGAAGGATCTGGGCGAGAAAGGAGGTGACCAGAACACATGAAGCTGCTTCGGTTGGGGCAAGAAAATGTCAGTAGAAGAGAACTAAGGAATTCAGCTGTAGCATGAAGAGTGCTTAAAATTAAGAGATGGCAGGATTCAGTGATGGTTTAGACATGAAGGGAGTACGGCAAAGAGTCAAATCTGACAGTGGCTAAGTTAAGCAATGAGGTCTATCATTTCAGGGCAGCCCGAAGTTTGCTGGTGTGGCATTTGCTGCCACAGGAGTTCAGTTTTTATTTTCTGTACATTGCATTTCTTTGTATATCAAGTTTGACATTTGCATAAAAGTCTTGTGATGTCTATAAACAGACATGTAGAAAAGAAGACTTTTTACTTCCGTGATTAAAACCAACATTCAGTCCTGAGCTGATCTAAGCTGACAGTGGAAACTGCTGACTTTTTGATATAAAACAAAGTGAAAATTTGAGTAACTCTTGTAGTTAGGGATGGAAAAGTTCTAAGATTTAAGTATTTTAGCGTTCCAGCTTCTTTGGTCAAGGTAAGCAATTTAACATGTTACAAAGCTGCTAAAGATACATTTTTTCATCAAATGATTAGAAAATGCAACTGTTGCTATTTGCGAGTATTTGATAGAATAATCCGTGTTGTACACACCAAAGGAGTTTCATGCACTTTCAGATGTGCTGCGAGAAAGAGAGAGAGAAGGAGGTGGTCCTTGTCAAAAAGGTGGGGGATTTAGTTTAGAGTAGAGCAGAAATCATATATTCTCTTCCTACTCACCTCTCAACACCAACTGCCCGTATATCACCGTGTGTTATTCTTAATAGACTCTTTTCTACCACTCTTGCAGATGACTTGGCCTTAACACACTGAATAAATTTCTGCATACAAGGCTACCAAATGCAAGTTTTACTGTATATGTATAAAATACAGACCAAATGCACATAAATTTGTCATTTTTTCCCCCTTTTTCATTTGCTTCTTTCAAAAATTTTTTTAAAAAAGTTAGGTAATTCTTATTTGTTAAACATTTTGGGAGAGGAGTTGTTAGGTTTTTATTTTGCAGCTATGGAAACTAGAATATCTTTATTTTTCATTTACCTTTCATTTAAATAATGAAGAGCAAGATTCTCACTTAGTCATATGCTTCTGGGAGCTGGAGCTTAAAGAAAAAACGCTATTGCCATATGCACTTAAAAAACTTAAGAGTTTAGAAAACTAGTTTTATAAACATGAAAAACTGCAAGAAAAGAAAATAAGTGTAGTGGTAAACATTTGATTTCCCAGTTTCCCCTGGAAAGTGTAGCAGTATTTTTGATACTCTCCCATCTTCTCTTCCTCTGTCCATTAAGTATGCCACTAGGAAAACGCCCTGCATTCTCAGGGCACTGCCTGCCACTGCAGATTCTCCCCAGTAAGTTGCACCGGGATGATGTAACTACCTTTTAAACTGAAATTACATTCGCCAGAAGCGCCTTCTAAATAATTTTCACCTTTGTAGACCTCAAACCGGAACTCAGAAGTCTGGATAAGTGATGCCTGAGCACTTTCATTCAGAAAGCTGTCAGGAGAAAAGATAAATACATCTCGAGGGCCTCACAGAGCACTCGGCGATGGGCTCATTATAAAACAAAGCTCGCTGCCAGCGGTCGGTGAGAGCCAGAAGGCTTTAAGCTCAGGACCTTTGCCTACCTGTAGCAAAGAAACAGCTTCCATTTACAAAGCTCTGAGCTGCAAGAGCACACCTGATGCAGGCTGCCGAGGGGCTCAGCGAGGAGGTCACTGCTCCCAGCTGCTCTCCTCTCCCTCTGCCAGGGGTGACCTATAATCACTCTGCAACCTCGTGCTGCCAAAATTACCTGGGCAGGCTTAACTGCACCATGAATTTTAACAACCCTCATTCAGCTGCAGGCAGAAAGCACCAGGTGACTGATGATGCTTCAGTATCTTCTAAGAGTTTAGAAAACATATTTTTTTAACTAGAGGCTTGTTTTGTTGATGTTCGTACGCTGCAGCTTTATTGAACATCTTCATCATTACGCTTTAGTGGCAATATTCCTCTGATGGCTTAGAACTGGATGACAGAACTACCCTTCATCCAATATCTTTCAATTCTACTGTTGTTCCTCTTTGCTAGAAAGCATATATTATTCTCCACAAAGAAGCAAGTTCTGGCAGAGATAACTTTGCTGATTTACTAAAGAGCTAAGGAAATATTAAAGCTAGAGGTAGATTTTGAAAACCTGATGTAATTTTTCCCAGTTTTGTTTGGACTATGAAACATGACTGTTTCATATCATGACATGACTGTGAAACAGCCAGTCTCTGTTTTTCATGTGAGTAGGGTATTAAGAAAGTAAATTAAAAGGAAAAATTAAAAGGATCACATCGTCTGCGGGGTAATTAGAAAAAAGTTCTCCTGAAGTAAGCACACTGCATTGGCAATCTAAATCATAGCTTTGGATGTGTTTTGAGAGGAAGATGTTTTTAAAAGAAAATCCAGCAAGACTCTGCTCTGATTTATACTACTTTATAGTAGTACTTTATCAGAAGAAATTCCCTTTACTACAGATTAATTTCTGTGCAAGAAAGGGCAGGTACTGAACCTCTGACAGGTTGGTCTCTCTGTTGAAATTGAAACAAGCTCCAATTTCAGGATTGAATCCATTTGTTAGGCTTCATAGAATCTAGCATACATATATCTCTATAAAGAAAGAAACTATATCCTTCTTCAAAACATCATCCCTTTAAAGGAAGTTATTTCTGAAAGCCCTTACCTTTGAATCTATTTTTCAATCTCAACCTTAATGCTTGAATCGCATGAACTTCATAGAAATAATATTTCCCCCATCTATCACAGATGAACTCTGTTTTGCTTTGCATTTGTGAGCAACATGCCTTTGAAATCTGTTTTTCTTTGAGCTGCTTTTACATGGGGGAAAACTAACACCAGGAAACATCGGAGTGGGGTGACAAGTGACAGTATGTAGGCATATCTGACATGTAAATGAATGCTCCCAGCCCATTTACAGCAATGAGTAAAGACTGCTTTCTGGCTTAAAACAGACAAGGTTTTCAGAGCAAGGAAGGGTGCCTGCAGAGAGAGAACCTGCTAAAAGGATTTGCTCATGAGAGGGTACTGTGGCAAGGCTGTCTCTTGCTTCTTCTGTACATCCCATAGAATGGCTGTCATACCTTAATTTCCCTAATATGCTTCTCTGAAATGTACTGGCCAAGGTAGAGGGAGATTCTTCTGCAAGAATTCTTCTGAGCTTTGCTTTATATGAAACTCTTTCAATCCATGATTTCGTGAATTATGTCACATGAAAATAATCTCATGTATTAAAGCATCAAAAAGAAGTCAAGCAGAGTAAGATAGTAACATTCCAAGTGTAGCAAAATTTTTCTAACCCCTCCACGACCCCCCACTCCCCCCGTTTACACAGTATCACAGTTTGAGGCACTTGTCCTCCTTTTTTCCAAATGTCAGCCTGGCAAACACAGCTGTGCCTCCAAGCCTGATTCTTTGCTGAGTGGCTCTGTCAGTTACTGGGATAGCCAGAGCCAAGTACTGGCTTCCCCCACACCCCATCCCTGCCACAAACCCAGGCTGTAATGTGGCTCTGCCACTCCAGCAAGGCCACCAGATCCCACAAATGCCAGGGGAGAAGTTAATGTTGCCCTGTGCACAGAGCTGAGGTCACTAGCAGGCACAGTGACTCAAAGCCATCCGAGAAATGTATGAAATGAGGTTAAGGGGATGCCCTTTTAGATTCAGCTGGGGGAGCCATTTGAAGTCTCAGAGCCATGGTCCATGGAGCATGCTGAAAACTGCTTGACCACACAAAGCTATGTAGCAGTGCAGCTAAAAAGCCTGCATTAAAAGAAAGCAATCAAACCATAAACCACAAATCATATTTTCCTAATTGCTTTTATTACATAGCCAATTGCTGTAGATGTCTCAGGGACATTATGCATTTGTGAACTAGAGATGAGTGTCTCAGAGAATATCTCTCTCTAAATGAGGTGTACTGAAATGGGCTATAAAGAAGGAGACCCTGTGCCAGCAAAGAGCTCCTGGGATACACCAGGAACTGTTGCTGTTAATAACTAACCAGGAATCCCAAAGTTATGAGACGCTGCCTGAGGTCAGGCAGATACAGAAGTTTGCAGCTGTTTCCACCTATTTTGGCTAAAGCAATTTCACTTTCGTATCTTAAATCCAAATGTTTGATGAAAATGAAGGTGGTGGGGAAAGAAGAGATGAATCAAACAACCTCCTTTGGCTATAGGAATTAGGATTTCTAACTCTGGGCAATTTTTACAGATCAGAAGCCTACTGAAGTGTACTATGACATTAAAGTTTGATTAGGGCTTGTTCGAGAGGCATTGCCTAAATCCCCAGTTCTGATCTGTTCTGTGAAGAGCAGTGCCTTGAGTTTGTGTAAGCAATAGCAATGGGGTTACACTACATGGCATTCTCCGTGGGAGCTCCTCCAGAACAGCAAGGTATTTTATAAAAACAATTCACATTGAAGTGAACCACAAAGCAAGTGTGGCAATTATCTGCTATGATTTTTAGCTCCAAGTCAGCTGCTATTTTGAGCCTCTCTCTTTGTTGTTCTGTTCCCTCTCTCCCAGCTCACATTTCTCACAAGATCAAGGAAGGCACAAACCTCATCATGACCTTAAAACCAATATTGGACTGGCTTCCCCAGTTGCACAGTGGGGATGAGAGAGATGGTCACTTCTAGGTCATGCTAATAGATTGTTTACAATTCTGAAGCTTCACTCAAGTACCACCAGGGATGCATAATTTCAAGTTTCTGTACTTTCCCTTACTGAAAGCTCATGAAATGCATAGCTACAGAAAGCATAGCCATGTCATTCAGAGTTAGCTTTCCTGTAGCCGTAAGGGCCAGAATTTTTTTAAGTACCATTTAAGTGATGTCTGCTTGAATCTGCACAGAAGCAGCAGCATGACTCAGCAGCATGAATTCTCCAAAGCCTTGTTATTTTGATTGGAATGGCAAATTTATATTAAGCACATAGGCTGACTACTGGGAATGGATGCGGTGAGAGAAACAGACAGGAGATTCAGATGTAGATAAGGGCCAGGGAAATGTGGAAAGATAAGAGGCAGAAGAAGTGGAATTGGAGGAACAGGGAAAAGCTAGTGAGGGTTGCTGATCACAGTGGCTCAGAGCCTGGAAGTAAGAATATTTGCTGTCACTTGTGCTGCAATCAGGATACACCATAATATGCATGTGTGGAGTATTTGCCACCAGGTGTGGAATCAAGCTTCAAACACCTTCTGCAAATTGGGATCCCAGTCTTCCTCATTCCCAGGTGACTGGATACTCTAACCTTTCCATATGAAGTTGGACAACAGAAAGTATCTTTCTCCACCTGTCCCACCTTTTGTATGGAGCTTTATGTGGTAGGTCCATTGAGAAAATTGTGTCCAGCAACTTCAGTATGCATAATATCTACCCTACAAATCCCAATAACACATAGTTCCAAGCTATTCTGGACATTAAGCCTTCATGCTTACAGATGATTTTAAATATGCACCCCACAGCAGAAACGTAAAAGCTGGGGAGCTGTACTGGAGGTGAAATTAGGAACAAAGACAATCTTGGAAGCTGTTGCTTAAAGCAGCAGTTAGGCATCAATGTCTCTTGTAGACATAGCCACAAGTAAGTGCAGAAAGGTTATATTTTATACTTGATTTCATAGCCAGCCTCCTACTGCTAATGGAGTGCATCTTGCTGTGGGAAGCATCCATCCTAAATTTATACCCAGTGTATTTCTTGAGAATCATTTTTTGTTTCTAAACCCCAAACTCAGATGGGCATTTGGCACAATGCAATGTATCTTTTCTGCTTGAAATATTATTCATGATTTATCATTTTTCCTGGAGCATCTGACATGAGAGGAACATTCTATGTGTTCCTTTCAAACTGCCTCATCCCACTCACTGATGTTAGTTCTTGCTCCTGATCTCAGCCCAATAATCACACGCCTCCAGCAGCTATTTACGTTTTCCTTTTCCTCCTTTCCCCTCTTCTGCCTTTTTTTTTTTTTTACTTTTAAAAAGGCCACTGGGAACTCTCCCTTTTTCTTCTTTTTGCCACAAGTTATACAACCCAGTGTATATCTAGGCTAAAACAAAAGGTGAAAGAAAAAGTAACCTCATTCGACGGAAATTTCAATATACTTCAAAAACATATGTGAACTGTTGCTGTTGTTCTAAAATTATTCTTCAAATTTATTCATAGGAGTAACTTTTGCCCCACTTGATCAAGCCTATGGTGCCACATCAATAGGAAGCTTGAGCCTTGCAGTGTAACAAACATGCAAATATACAAATTCCGAACACAGAGCAACCATTTTTTTCCACACACTATAGTAACAGACAGCTGTACAAAGCTATTTGCCAGAAGTCACAAAGTAGATCCATTCTAGAGTCAGATGTGGAAGGTGGGTGTCCTGGCTTCCACTTTTATTGCACTATGCACCAGATTTTACTGCTTCCCAAAAAGCAAAATGGCTCTAATGGAAGCAATTCTCTTGCATGTATTTCTTCAGGGAGCGATGCAAGAGACACAGGAGAAACAACTTAGGAATATTACACTTGTCATTAAATCCTTTTTTATCAGTTCCTAGGGAAGAATTTTCATACATGAGTGGCTTCAATTCTGCATTTAGAATCCAAATCAGCACTGAAATATTTACATGCTTCTCTTCTACGTGCTTGATGGCAGTGTCCAAAAGCAGGATTTCAGCATCCTAGTCAGGCGAGAACATATTAAACTGGGCTTAAAATTCTGTGACTTTCCTCTCTCCATGCTGTGCAAAAAACTTGACTTCTGAACACAAGTACACTTCTAAAATTTTCCCACTTCACCATGTGTATTACAATAGAAGACATATTATACAGAAATAGCTACTCAGTGGGTACCATGTAGCTTATTATACTACTCTCAGTAATTCAACCGAAGTATTTAAACTGTCTTACCAAGGTCTGAGTGCTCTGAAACCAATTCAGTGAGATTGCTATTCAAAGGTTTGGCATGTTAAGCTGCTAATGGATTTTACTAACACTCACCTTTGCCGTCTGTGAAGTTCCGTATACTAAGGATGTCATTGAGGTCCTGATAGTGGTTCTGCTTAATGTATGTTGTTTTCTCAGGAGTGTCCTGAAGTTGCATTGTGACCTCTTCCAAGTCTTTGTCCAGCTGCAAAACAAAGAGAGTACAAATCCTTCAAAATTCAAGAGTCCTTGCTTCAGGTATCTGCCTTGAGGCGCAGCTTTCTATAATTAGACTGGAAGGCAAGTGGTAACACAATTACTACACTGTGACAAATACGCTTTTCTTATAGCACTACTACACTACCTCTAAAAATAGTGTTACAAGTAACAAAAAGTGTTCAACTGTGATATTGCACACAGGGCATAGGAGACGAATAAGCTTTAGTGGAAGCTAGAAGCTGTCCTTTTGAATGCAGAAACAATTCAGGCGTACTGACAAATTTGAGAGATATGGGCATAAGAAAGCCCAGTCTGAAAACCTCTCAACTATTTGTTACCTAACATGTAAAATTGTGGCACTACACAGCTATAACCATTTCATCCATCAAATTATCGAACATACAGAGAGGAATATAAGGGAACTACGGCATCTCCAGTCATGTCAGTGACTGCAGTCAACTCTACCAGGAATGCACTTTTGGCACTGAGCAGAGCACCATGTACACTCCTCAGAGGCTGACTTGTACTCAATTGTCTGCAGCCCCAATAGAAAATGACAGGAAACAAGCTTCCTGATTAATCCTCTTTGGGAACAGTTGTGCAGGTTGTGGTGTCCAGCGTAGGTCCCACTCACTACAGGCTTAACTGAGTTTTAAAAGTGCTGAATTTAGCTTTACGTTATTCCTTATAGAACTGGGACAGAGCAACTCAAACTAGATGAGCCAGAGATGTAGCTGCTAGCCATGGCAGGGCGTGTTCCAAATCCCCTCGACAATAAAACTGATTTGGACACACTGGTTCTGGGAATTTAATCTATTTAAGCAAAGTCCAAAAGAAATAGGCAGGGCCCTGCAAGCACTAATGTGGCTGCTCTGATCAGCCTTGCCTGTGCTCACCATCATGAGACTTGCAAGGCACGGGCTGAGATCTTGTGTTAGGAGGCTTAGTAGAAAAAACTACAGTAGAGTAAAGGAACAGAAATAGCCAGCAGGCAGCTAGGACTTCATTAAAAATTTCAAGGCTCCCACATGAAAGGGACCTGAACTAAATTTCTTTAACAAGGCAGAGATAACTTTTACTTTTGGACTCTTAGGTAGCCTGAGTAAATACCGTTTAGTTACCTAGGCAATTGTCATTACTTAAGAACTGGGAAAAGAAATAACTGTTGCAATAAAATAGTTTTTCTTCAAGGTATAAGAATACAGACTGGGCAAGAACAAGTTAATTTCTTTATGACATGATCAGTTATGGTTATCTTGTCTCAAAAATTGGGTAGTCATCAAGACTGGTTTGTCATTGTTTCAGGTCTACTGAGCAAGGATGGACATAACTACGAATGTACATGCTAGAGCTCTAATGGTATTCATGTACTTGGCCTTTCCCTCAGCAGGTACTGAGGAAGCCACCACCTTTGTGCCAAAAGATTCAGCTCATATGTTCATAAAGGTATTTTTCTGCCTTAAGAAAATATGTAATTCTGTTTCATGGAAGATGTAAAAATCTGTCTAGCAAGTTTTTGAGCAAACTCTCAGAGAGGTTGAGAAATAACAGCAACGGCAGCCTCAGAACTCAACCATAAACAGGAACAAAGACAGCCCTTAAATGCCCCTGGGGCTGCAGATCTCTGTTATGCTTGCTTTTAAAGGTTACACTTCTGGAGCTGTGGAGCTCAGCATGTCCATGTGAAACAGCAGGGTAATTGGCCTGTCACAAATAAATAGGGCAAGTTTAATTCCATTTTGCTAAGGCACATTTTCATTTCATCACACCTGCTATGTATTTGCTGCACTAGTTAGCAACCCATATAAATTGTCTCTTTTCTGTTATTTCTATCGGGAAAGTTAACTTTTTTTCTCTAAAAAGTAGCAAGCATTTAAGCAGATTGCAGAACTGCAACAAAAAAAAAAAAAAAGAAAAGAAAAAAAAAAAAGAAAAAAAAAAGAAAAAAAAAAAGAAAAATGAAGTGCCTAGGCAGTATATACAGTAAACAATACCTCTGTAATTTTCATTCTCAAGCGGTGGTTCTCTGACTGCAATCCTTCTAGTCGAGATGTGCTGGCCTGATTGACGCTGGTGACTGATGTTGATGTTTTTGAATCTTCTTTCTTTTGATTTTGAGTGAACTGAAACCGTCTGTTCTGTGTGGCTGCATCTGGATTTGTTCGCAGTGTGATGAGCTGAAAGGTTGAAAAGCCTTAAGAAATCCTGTTTTATTTGTGCAGCTATTTATTTTGTATCTCAAAAACTGAAAGGCAAACCAAGAGCTCCTTTTTGACTTTCAAGTATAAAACTCTGGAAACTGAGCTCTGCTTGCCATGTGCACTACTTGAGATGATTTCTGAATAACTTTATAGAATAGGTTGAATGAAAATGATTATGAGGAGGGAAGCATTCAAAAAATAGGAAAAACTTAATTCAACAGATATTTATCTGGATTTTAAAGATATTAAAATATATTTTAATATTCTAGCAAATGTATTTTGCGCCTTCATTGATATGTTTACACTTTCAAAGGATATAGTCCTTCTTCAAGAAAAAAAAATCCACCAAACCCTTCTCCTCCCAAGCACAGTTTTATCTGAATTTTCTCCTTTCTACAAGTTACAAGTAACATTCCAGCAATGAGAGACATGAAACAGGAGTATTAACAGAGAGAACTCATGGGAGATTGCACTCTGGAGATAACACAAACTTAATTAGCTTTTAGCAACCCAAAATAAACCAAATCTGTTCAAACAAATTAAATAAGTCACTTAAAAAAAGGTTAACCTTAAACATATTTAATTTAAGCAAATCTAAGTAAAATTTAACACTCAGTGACAATGTGAAAATATCACCTCGACATGAGGAGAGAAAGCTACTGCTGTTCAGCAGCAGGAAGAGAGATCCTCAGATTACTCTAGAGAATACAAAATTTATGTTACTTGCCAAGCAGCCTACATATATATTTGTATACAGACAAAGCTGAAGGAGCTCCCTGCCCTGAGAGGATAGGCATGGAATCATAAATCCAAAGGTGTTGAGTTGTCTGAAAGAGAGAACGGGCAATCATTTCATATGCACAACCCAGCCAGATTTTGTGGAATAGCTGCATTTTGGAATGGACTCCTCTTATTCTTAAGAGCATGGAGGTGTTCTGCAGCTCCAGTGGCATGAGGTAAGGCCCTAACTTCTGATCAAGAGAGATCTGACTGCTCAGACTCTGAAAAGTGCAGTCCCTGGCATGTATTTACAGATGAAAGCTACAGACTGGGATGATGTTTGCAGATGATACATTTCATTTTTCAGGTGGTAAAGTAGATGGAGAAGGCTAAGGTGCTCTGTGTCTTCTTCACCTTAGTCTTTACTGGTAAAACATGCCTTCAAAAATTCCAGACCTCTAAAGTAATTGAATACATCAAGTTCAGCCAATCTGACAAGTTGTATGCCTGAGGATTAAGGGAACTGGTCCATGCCATCATAAAGCCACTCTCGGTTACTTTTGGAAGATGATGTTGATTTTGAGCAGTTTCTGAGAATTGGAAGAAAGGAAATGTCACAGCTGTGTTCAAGAGATGTGAGAGAAGATTTTGAGGAAATGCCTCTGTGCCACCTTCACCTCAGTCTGTGGGGGATGCTGCAGTAAATCCCCTGGGGAACCATTTCCAAACATATTATGAGCAAGAACGTGATTAGAAGCAGTCATTGTTGATTTATGAAAGAGAAATCCTGCCTGACCAACCTGATTTATAGCTGTCTTCAGTGAGATGTCTGGACTGGTAGATGAGGGTAGAGAGTTATTTTTCTTGACTTAAGCAAAGATTTAACACTGTCTCCTAGAGCATCCTCATAGTTAAACTGATAAAGTGACTGGGCAAAGGACCACTGAAGTGGATTCAAACTAGGCTGAACTGACAGGCTCAGAGGACTGTGGCAGCCGGTTGCTAATGCTGTTCCTCTGTCTGGAAGGAAATGAGTCTGGGCCAACAAGAATCTTGTAAAGCTAGGCAAAGGGAAATACTAAGTCCTGCCCTTGAGGAGAAATAAACCCAAAACACCTACCCAAACAGCATGAGGGCTGTTTGGATAGAAAGTACCTTTGCAGTAAAGGCACTGGAAATTGTGGTGGAACATGAGCCAACAGTACCCTGGGCCAATGGAGGTGATCCTTCCTCTCTACTCAGTCTGTGAGAGAGCACACCTGGGGTGTTGTGTCCAAGTTTGGGCTGCCCAGAACAAGAGAGAAATAAGTGTAGTGAAGAAAGCCCACAGAAGGGCCACAAAGATGCTGAAGAAGGTCACAACCCTTAAGATACAAGCAGAGACTGATTACTTAGCCTTGAGACAGAAGACATTGTGGGGGGATGACATTAGTCACGTGTATTCAAAATACGATGGAAGAGAGCAAAGAGGATGGAGGCAGACTCTTCCCAACCATCTGCAGTGAAAGGGAGGGAGACACAAGCTGAAAACCCCAAATTTTCACTTAAACATAAGAAAAAACTTTTCTTACTCTGAGTGTGGTCAAATGCTGGTAGAGATACTCGGAGGAGTTGGGAATTATTCATCTTGATGTAAAGAAGACTCAACTGCTTAAGGCCCTGGGTGTCTTGCTGTAGCTGAGCCTTCCTAGAGGGAAGTGTCTTCACTCTCACAATTCTTTGTTTCAAATTAGGCTGGTTGTAATAACTGACATGTCTAAGTCCCAGGCCAAAAACTACATGAAGTTAAAGGTGAGCAATGGTAATTACAAAGCTTCTTAAAGCAGCAGGCAGAAGCGTTACAAGATAAAAGCTCTGCAATTTGATGTGGTCTAAGTTCAAACTGAATATAAGATAGAAGTATTGCCGTTGAATTTTCTTCATCTAGGGCTTATAGCTGAAGATTGGGTGCTTTGCAGCAGGGGCATGATGTAATGAATTAATTCACATGGTGTGGACTGGATTAAAAAGTTCATGGGCAACATTGTTGGCTCATGCTGTACAAAGAATGAGGTTAGATGAGATTTTTAATCTATTTTTCTACCATAAAGTCAGTAAAACTTATATCTTGCTGTCTTACATCTGTGCAGTTTCAATTTTCACAAAGGGTCAGCGTTGAATATCCACAGAGGCAATTGCAAATAGGCATAAAATGCTACCAACAGAGAAAAGGAATGCTTTAATCCCTAGAACTGATTTTGCCTTGCTGGTCTGCAGGAAACTGGATCAGAATTAATGTGTTAATGCCATTGCAGCCAGAAATGGCATGCACTTGCTGGGCAACTACAAGTGAGCCCAGTCTCAAAATGGATGGAGTAGAAAAAATGGAAAGATGTGGAACCTTTGTAAACATGGATAAGCTTGTGACAATTACTTCATGAAGAGAGAATGCATTTGAAGATTTTTTTCTTTTAAAGAATTGAAGGGTATGCTGAAAAATACTACAGCAACCTTGGTCCTTAAAACAATAATTAGACATAGCAGTTAATTTCTAACAAGAAAAATATACATAACAGATGCTTGAATTATGCAGATAACAAGATAGCCTTGAATGCAGAAATCTCTAATGGTTTCAACAATGTTTGGAAAGTTTTTGTTTGAATAACAAGAATGTGTACAGTTAATGCAAGTACGATGCAGTATAATGCTATCAACATTTGTACCTTTAAATGGAGAGGGTAATGAGCATTTTTTTCTCTGATCTCTCTTACTCTGCTATAGGATTTTCCTCTTTTTTTTTTTTTTTTTTTTTCTGAGGCACTTGGTACGAAACAAAATGGCAATGGATGAAGTGGACATTTAAGTGGAGAAGTACAGTAATTGCCATGTTATAAGTAAATAAGATTAGTAGAGCTGACAAGAGGGAAGGGGAAAATGTCATGTTTCATTCCTTAGTGTGTCTACATCATTGAGTAGTTGCCTATTTAGATTCATAAAAGGGCTGTGGGGTAAAATTGAATTTCAGCACTGTTGACCCAGGAGACTGCTGAAGATTAGTTAAAAGGAGTGCACTTCACTCAGTATAGCAGAGAAGTAGTGGCACTCACCTGGCTCTGAACAACATTACTGCTTGCATCTGTCTGGTCAGTTTAATAAATGAAAAAGTGCAGTCTCCCAGGTCTTCATTACCATCCCCTGTGCTTGATGAGCAACAGGCTTTAGTACTCACCAGAAATCTTCCTAAGTCTCCAAGATTGTACTAACATACAACATAATTGCTTGAGGGGAGAGGTTTGGTGCCTGTCTCACACTAACATCTTACCTAGATATACAAACCAGTTAGTGTTGGGTATAATCTTCTGAGGTGTCCAGATGAGGTATTGTGCAACCTGTGCTGGAGCTGAGGGGAGAGTGCTTGCCAGCTGTCCTGCTGTGACTGTGGCACAGCACAGCCAGAGGAGATGTAAGACAATATATACGAGTGCTAGAAGAACTCTCCAGCTGTGAAAACACTCACATGGGCATTGGAAGTGCTGCATTCTAGCTCCTGCTTCAACATAGATATATATTTTTTCCCTACCTCATCCAGTGATGAATTTTATTGCTAAATAGCTAAGCATTTGGAAACCTGACAATACATGGGAAGAGGTTAGGGACTTCATGCTAGGAGGCTATGGTTTACTTTTGTATTTTGAGTGAAAAAGAACTCAGAGGAAAAATGAGGGTAGGATAATTGGAGTTTAAAAGAAGATCAGAGAAAGGGGTTAAAAAAGGAATCAGAAAAGTAATTTCAGAGCCTGTGACAAGAGAAGAGAAGGAGGGGCAAAGGAGCATGAAAGCAAAGAGGCAAAGGGCATAGACAGCATTAATAATTCTCTTTGAAGAGAGTTCTGACATTCTTTGGAGGTATTTTTGGCACCAGAATTTTAATATGCATTTTCATATGGCTTACCCCCTTAAATCTTGCAGTGTTTCAAAATACACTCTATTGCCGTGTTTGTGAATGTTCCCTCATTTTAGAACAAAGTTGTGATTCTTCCCTAAGATCCAGAACAAAAATATGACTATGCATGTCTCTATGGCTTTTTAATATTTGAGAAGTGAATTGAAAAACTTGCAAAAACATCCTGTTTAGTCAGTCCTGGAGAACGATTTACTTTTCTTTTTTTGTAGATCACAAATCAGCTTCTATTGCTAGCCTGTGCCTCTAATTTCTTTCAGTGGTTACACTTTGAGATAGGTTTATTAACTTGTTTCTCTTGCTTCTTTTGCACACATAGTTCTTGGCCCTCCAGTAGATGGGATGCCACTTAGCACCAGAAAATACTGACTACAGTTTGTTCAATACATTAATTGAAAGTGGTCCAATAAAGAGCCTCTTATAAATAATCACTTGAAAAATCTAAAACCAGATTCTAGAGGCAAAAAGACCTACATTTTGCCTTGCAAATGTTTCAGACATCCAACTGCATATGTTTGTAATTTGGGGTAATAAGCTATGTTTACACAAGCCACTTAAAATGAATACAATTGAACATTTTACTTCAAAAGATCAAATGCATTCCCTAGTACTTGAGGCTTTGCTAAGTAAGCTTACCTAAAAACCAGTTTTCCCTTCATTCAAGATCTGTCATATTCATGTCTAAAGCTTAACTCTCCAAGGGAACTGATCAACTACCAGCCCTCTGTAAGTATCTTCTCAATTATTTCAACAAGGCACAATGAACCTGTCCTCAGAGCCCAAAAGAGCAGAAGGAAATGAAAGCACGTGTCTCCCAGTCTGTGCCTCACTCAGTCCTTTAATGTACCCATTAATAAATATAACTTCAGTGGCAGCATTTGCAGCATACATACAGTTTTCCTCTGAGGTAGTGACAAAGCCTATTGTACCACCATAAATGAATACTTAGAAGTTTCAACACAACTGATCTCTTATCATGGTAGTGAACTAAAAAGATCTTAGTACTTTGTAGGTATAGAAGCAGAGATCTTGATTATCTTGGTCAGGGTATGTAAGAATCCTAGAATATCTTGGGAAGGGACCCATTGGGATTACTGAAGTCCAGCTCCTGGCCTTGCACAGGAACATCCCAAGGATCACACCAAGTGCCTAAGAGCACTGTTCAAATGTTTTTTGAACTATGTCAGGCTGGTGCTGTTACCACTTCCCTGGATATCCATTTCCAGTGCCCAATCACCCTCTGGGTGAAGAATCTTCCTAATATTCAAACTAAACTCCTCAGAGACAGCTTTATGCCATTCCTTTGGTGCCTATAGCTGGTCACCAAAAAGAAGAGGGAAGAAACATGGCAAAGTAGACAACAGGACCTGTCTTCCCTGAATTTCCACTTACATCTCTACTCTTTCCAAAAATTTCCTGAAAGCTGGAAATAGAGACTATTCCATTGAAACAACAGAAAACAACTTTTGTTTCCCCAGTCACAATTTAGGCATTAGAAGCTCATGTATTCACACTTTCTCCAAAATGTCATGAGGGTCCGGAGAGAAGAGTTTACAGATGGGCTTGGTTAAGAATTCATACACATCCCCTGCACTTGAGAAGGTGATAAACACCTACATGTTACATCATAATTACAAGACAGCAGGAAAAAACACATCCAGATGCGTGCAAAACAAATTCACCTACCTTAGGTACAAACACAAGGCAGAGAGTAATGGTGCTGCAGAATATGATGACCAAAGCAACGATGCAGAACTGCACATTGGGCTGGTCCCGCGTGAGGAATGAAACCGCAGCGCCGATAATGCACATTATCCCCACGTTGTACACGCTCATTCCGATGTACTTGCTGTCATTCAAAGCAGGAATGCTGACATTCCGTGTCTCCCAGGCGAGGAAACACCCAAATAACTGAAATGGCAAAAGAAGGAGAAAATGTGATAGTCTTAAGAGGAATTTGCTGTCATCCAGAAAAAGCACTAATTTAAAACAGGTACGTTTTCCGACTTGACAAATATAGGTGATATTACAATTCAGAGATGCACACCTACCTTTTCCTCAATAGCTAATTGCCTATGTGATTTGTTTTGCTCACTAGGACAGATTCCTGCTCTAACAAGAAAAATGAGAAACCTAAAATTAGTCCTGATAGGAACAAATTTTTCTAAATGCTATGGTTATCTTTGTTTCATATTTTAAATAATATTTAAAGACTATACTTCTTGTTTCTTTTCAAGGATTCCAGTAAAGATATAACGTGCATTGTTATTTTAGCTATTTTTAGCAGCTGTTCTCAATATACTCTTATCAATCCAGATATTCATTACATGATTATCACCTACATTAATAAGCAGCAGTGCCAAGACGTGTCCCATGAGAGATAAGTATACAATGCAGAAAGAGTCACCCGAGTTGTTCAGATTACAATTATAATGTCTTTTATTATAGTGGGAGTTGGTAATGGCCTTTCAATTGCAGTTATCTAATGATTTCTGGCATAAAACATTCTTGTGGCAATTTTTTGTTTGCTTTTTTCCTTTGGTATATTTTTAAGTTTTAGCCCCTTTGTTATATGCAATATGCTTTTGCAATTCAGCAGGGGAAAGCCTTTAGTGGAAGGAAGTCATCTCCATCCTTGAAATTTAATTAGATTTTTCTGCAACATGAACTGCTGCAGACAATTATTTTCTTCCTCTTGCATTCCTCGGAGGACTTCTGGCAGTGCAGTAAAAGCCTAAATGAACTCAAGATGTTGTAAATAGGTAACCCAGCCTACAGTCTAGGCAAAGCCCTGTAGGATTGTATAGTGCCTTGGGGAGCATGACAGACATGCAATTCCCAGGTATTGGATGGAAGGAAAAGACAGAGAGAAGAATGAGAGGAACTATCACTAAGGTCCAGGACATGGTTTCTATGTTTTCCAGCTTTTTTTCTGATCACAATGTAGGGACAGACAAGAAGGAGAAAGAACAAAGGTCTGCTCCCACTGACCTTAGTAGCCTGCCTCCTAGACCATTACATTTGTCCTCTGCCATGTCATGGAGAAAATATTCTCTTTTATTCAACTTCAATTTATGTGTAATTCATGAAATTGTAGGTCAATGATGATGCCATTTGGAGGATTAATTGTAGTTGTTTATTATAGTTTACCTTTATTCTTCTGTGTTTTTTGTTTGTTTGTTTGGGCTTTGTTTTGTTTTGTTTTGATTTTGTTTTTTGTTTTTGTTTTTGTTTTTTTCCCTATGGTAAATAACCTGGACTAGAAGAACAGTGTTTGGTTGCCATACAAGCAAAAGAGAGTAGGGAAATGGCAGATTGATGTTTGCTCTACAAACTTGGGTTTCAACCCAAGTTGTAGTAACACTGGGACAATGCAAGTTTCCTTGATTATTTGCTTACTTTTAATCTCAAATAACAATAGCAACAAAGCCAATCACTTGTGACTCAGCTACTTTGCACTCTCACAGGCTCTTGCAGGCTGCAGCCACCTACCTACTCATCCAGGCACTTCCAACCAGGACATGCTGCTGAACTGCCAGCCCTGCCCTCCCTGAGCTTGTCTGCTGGCTTGTTTCATTCTCTTGCCTACAGCACATATGTCACCCTGCCACATGGTCATAAACAGAGCTGGCTGGGAGGCTTTGGCAGATTAGGCATCTATTTTCAGCCCATGGAGTGTGGCAGGCTGCAGGGGCTTCCCAGTCCAGGCAAGGGATGTAGAGCCATTTGCTCATCCACTTCCCAATGCAGACATCACTGCTGCAATCCCTACCAAGATACATTGCCACAGCAACAGCAGCAGTAGTTGCCCTTGCAATCCCTACCCAAGTCTTTCTCAGCAATATTCCCCTCTACACGCTGCTGCAGGAGGTGGTCCTTTTCAGAACACTTCATTTCCTCGTTGTTGGAGTCCTGCTTCTTCAGTTTAATCTCCTTTAGCAGGACTGGAGCCCACACCTCACTCGGGCCCATTGCCTCTTCTACTCACCTTCCCAGCAGCCCAAGAATTGCAGGAAGAACAGTAGTGGCTGCTGCAGGCAGAGAATGGGAAGGGGATGCTCTTAAGGGGTCTGTAGACAGCTACCTGGGTCAGCAAGGGGTCTCAGCCTTTCAGCTAGGGCAGCTGAGGTGAGTGAGCCCCTAATCAAGCTTTGTGCCAGAGCAACAGCTCATCCTCTACTGCATTTTCAGAGCCCCTCTGGTAAACAAGGTAATGCCTCCAATAGAGAGGGATGAAGGCAGCACTCCTTTGCTGTTGGGTCTGGCACTTTGCACAGGCAGAGCAGGATTGTGCAGACTCCTTTCCAGGCTCTGGGGAAGCAAATTGTCACTGTATTGACCTGGGTGCATGGGGGGGACATACAGTGGTGGTACCTTTTTTCAGGGCCCAAGCCTGTTCCCCCCAAGCCCCACCATCTCAGGGGTTGCCTCTTCTCCACTCCCTGCACTCTTGGTGCTGCACTACTCGGTTCTGCTGCAAATTTACATTTTGCCAGCCCTGAAGTGACAAGCAGGCTGGTCTGGCCCGAGCTGTTTTGAGGGGTAGAAGGAATCCTTCTTGGTATTTCTGCATCACATTTTTAAAGGGATGAGACCCTGACTAACTATAGAGAACATTTTTATCTTCTCATACTATGGTTAATTATTAATAAGATTTTTAGGGTTGTAGGTCATCGCTCACTCTCCTCCACTCCCCCCAGTATGAACAGATTCCATTCCAAAAGCATTATTCTGGGAAAACAGCCAGCATATGAGGCCAGCACTTCTTACAAATAATGGGGATGAATTTATAGCTGAGGCTGTTATAAAATGATCTAAAATATCAATTATAATGGAAAAAAGATCATTTGAAGAGTGTTGTGGGGGTTACGGTTTGGCCCATTCTCATTTATAATTCAGAACAGCATGGAAAATGGTTAAATATCTTTCAGATGAAAGGAAGATATATGTTCATTTATACCATAACTAAAGAAAGGGAGAGGAGGCTCTTGCAGCACGTGGGTTTCCTCAGAATGAGGCACTATAAATCTGGGAGCACTGTTTTTAATTTTTATTAGCATTTTGGGTAAGATGCTAGCCTCAGGAAGAGAGATCTTTTCTAGAAGTCACAGCTCATCTCTGAGATTCAAACATGGATAAAAGCTGAGAGTTTTCTGCTTCCTGCTGCCAGGGACTGGTGACTGCAGAGGTGCTTGCTCCTTGTTTGCCTGGTACAGACGCCTGCAGGGCTCTGTGAGGCTGGTAAGGTTTTTCCTCTGAGATAGAGACTTCCTGAGGGAACATGATGCTTTGCTTTTCCTCCACCTGCCCTTCCTATTTTGCCCCTTTCTGTTTTGCCCCTTCCTGAGGCTCAGACAAAATGCACACATGAAAGATTCGGTTTTGTGACTGTAAAAATCCTGTAAATCCCTTGGTAAAATCCTGTAAAATGGTTTGGTTGAGGAATGGGATGCAAACATTGCTAGTGAAAGGTCCAGATTTCTTGAATATGAAACTTGGAAGCTACAGTTAAAAACACAGAACCATAGTACCTAGATCAGCTCCTCTTTACTCCTGGTACCTAAACTTTAAACATCCATCTTCCCCAGATAATAAAATTACATTTCAAATTATGCTTGGGGGCACCTAATTCTTGAGACTGCTGTGGAATTTAAGGACTATTTGATATTTTTGCACTGCCTGCCAGGATTTGCAATGCAGCTGTCTCCCTTCCTACTGCTCCTAGAGGGCTCAAGCTGCTAAAGGCTTCTCAGACTGTCTACTGGCTTGGGCCCCACACAGAATACATCAGCAGCCATCTTCATTCAAGACAATGATGCTGGTGATGATGCTGGTGATGACCGTTGCATAGCTTCATGTTTGGAGAACACAGCACAATTCCAAATTTTGCCTGAGATGTGCTCCCTAACTCCAGAGCAGAGTCTGGCTTCAGAAGGAGCTCTCGTGCTTCTTCCAGAGCTGTTTTATTTTATGTAATGAGAGAGTGACTGTCTTAATTAATTGGGCACTTGCGTGGGATGCTCGTTCTGATCTCTGCTGAGGATTTTGATTAAACAGTCTTTAGAGAAGGCGTGCATAAATACACATTGGGACGGAGGCAGGCAGCTCTTAGCAGTGCTAAAGGGCTGGATTCAGGGAGGTGTAGGACACATCTGTCCCCACTGCCTTACACCAGTTACAGTTCCCATCCTGAGGCTTCTGGTGAGCCCCACGCACCTCTGAAGGAGTTTGAATAACTCAGGGCTACACATTCCCCTACACACAGTTGTCTAAAATTTAAGGACACTTCAGCCTTACTGTCATGTCTAATGGCCTAAATTTAGTCTTTTTTGGATCCCAACCAATGACACTGAGAATGCAGCTAGGAAGGCTTCCTACACTGTTATTCATGAACCTAAAGCTTTCTTCAGTTTTGGTTGTCTAATACACACATTATCATGACGTAGAAAGTGCCATAAAATACTGGTTTGGATTTTCTCAGAAGATATAGGCAGCTGTACAGGCAGGATTGGTTTGTTTCATCTTTTGTTTGAGGGCAGGCAGCCTCCATTTGACAATGATTTAGGGTATTACCTTTGCAGCTGTTGGTATGCTAGGTTTAGGTCAGTGCACCGAAAAAGGCTGTGAGAAAACCACTGTATAAATCTGGGGAAAACAGTATCTGAAGACAACAAGATTGTATCACTGTGATTAAAGATAAAATAGTGGTCACTAAAAGAAATCTGTATTAAAATGTTAGAGGCATCACAGGTGTATGGAGAATATTATATTTGTGTTTACATTCAACAGGCAGACTTTCATTTAAAAAAATCTTGTACTGACCAAATTTTGATACCTGGGAATATAACAGAAGTGTTTGTAACTGAAGTATTGGAAAGAATTTAACACTGTTTTTTAAAACTCTACCAGCTATTTGATTTTAAATCTTGTTCATGATAATTACTGCTAAACACAGTAGCAATTGCTTAGATCCACAACATATATTGATGCAACCAAGTGCCTAATTTGCTATTGGATTTGCACAGACTGTCACATGACAGAAGGAAATTATTTATTCATCTCCATTGCCCCGTACTGACCTTAAAACATTTTTTAAAAGTTTCATTTCAAAATCACATCAGCTTAGGTTATCAACAGTGTTAGGAAAGAAAGACAGAGAAAATTACACTAAAGATATCTGATGAGCAGAGAAATGCTAGAGGAAAAATCTCCAGTCTTGTCAGAAGTCATGCTTGCCAATAACTAGGGGATATGGGTTTGGAAAGTTTGTATATTGGACCAGGTTGCAGCTTTGCACCTAATTGCTGTACTGTAGTAGCACTGACCCTGTTCATTTGTGGATTGTAGCCCTGCTGCCTGCCACATAACAGAATAAAAACAAGCCTTTCCTTCAGAGATTCTACTTCTGGACATTTTTGTTTGTTTTGGTTTTGTTTCTTCTAGCTAGATTACCGTGAGATTTCCCCTCCTGGCAGTTTTCCCCTAAAGCAAAACAGTTCTGGACTCTGGCCTGTAAAGAACTTTCAGCCTGAAGTAACTGTGAAGCTTTTGACTTGTGCGTTTCTCTACTCAGGTTCATTCATTAAATCCAGTTCATCACAGACACAGCCACATTTTTATTTCAGTGAAATGGCTGCAGATATTTAAAAAAAGAAAAAAAAAGCATTTTGGTTTTTGTGTTTTCACTGGAGAATTTGCAGTACGAAATATGGAGCAGGCTTTCAGGAAGATGCATAGAAAAGTGACGTTTTATTTTTTTTAAATTACTAAGTAAGGTTAGAAAACCAAAAGACAAACTATTCCCATGTAGGTCTCTTAATTTCACTGTCAGTACAATCTGATGTTAAACCATTGCTCACTCCCCTGATCTGCTATGAGTCAGCTGTTTATTTAGTTAATTTTCACAGAGCTGCTCTGGATAGACATTACTAAGGGGAAGCTTAATATTTCAATTGAGCATTATGACAAGAGCTAAATATTGATTTTAATTGCAAGATATGCATATTCAGCTACTCAGCTGAAGGACTTTCTTCTTAAAGGTCTTGGCAAAAGCCTTTATTTCCAGTGCAAGACATAAAAGCAGCTCCAAAAGCTATAAACGCTAACAGGCATCCAGATTTCACTTTATACTCCAGCCTCAAAAATCAACAGGTCAATAAAATATTTTCCCCTCTTTCCATTCAGAGTGTATTTGACTTTTTTCCATGAAAATTCTGCTCAGTCATGAAACCCATTATAGTAACTCAGTTGAAACAAATACACAATTGGTCATTAGCAAATATCCATTTGGAATAGCTTTATATTGTCTATGGCATAAGATTACCACAATCACAGCTCTGTAAAGAGGTGAAGCACCTCTGCTAAAAGCCAGTGTGTGCTACAGTTTAAATCAATTTCTGCTTTACAAAAACTGATGTCAGGAGACATGTAAGGGAATAGTGCACTGTCTGCAACATTTCAAAAATATATTTGAAGTTTCCTTATGGACATATTAGGGAAAAATTTATCCAACAGAACCATATGGAAATGTGGTTTTGGATGCTAAAATATGGTCCATGTTTTACTGAAGATATAAAAAATATCTGGTACCACTATAGAATGCTTTCCCCCACCCCAAACCTTAATCATCTTCCTCTCTAATCACTGTAAGATGGGACAGATGTGTCTCACCATATATATGAGTTAGAATCATGCAAGTTAATTGATAATGAGGTAGGTCCTACTTCTGAGGTCTCTTTTTGATCATGAAGGGAATTAGGAAAGAATGCAAATATATGTGTTAAAAATCAAAGGCATTATCAGAAAACAATTGGGAATTATAACACAATCTGAAAACTATTCGATTTTTCTACACATCGAATTTATTAATTTTATACAGGAATTAATTAGTAATATGGTTGATATAATCTCATAAGATAATTGGGAGGGACTTGAGGAAATAATCTAGTGAAACTTCCTGCTCAAAAAGCAGGCTCAGATGTGAGTTCAGTCCAGGTTGTTCATACTTTTATCCAGTCTGGTTCTGGAACCTTTTAAGGACAAATGTTGATCAAAATCTTTGGGTGAGTTGCTCCACTGCTTCCCTTTAATTAGTGAACAACAACAACAACAACAACAACAACAACAAAAAAAAAAAAAAAAAAAAAAAAAAAACCACAAAAAAAACCACCAAAAAACAAACAACAACTTCTTTACATCCAGGTTTCATTGAGTAAATATAAAATAATAATAAAATGATAAGGTGAGGAGCATGTGTTGCACACCACAGCTGTGCTGATCATACGCAGCTCCTGGGCTCGACACACACAGAGGGCTCAAGCACCTGGAGCAGTCGTGAGCAGCTACATCAACATCCAGCAAGGACAGCCAGACCATCCCTCAGTACCACCTGTAGGTACCTAAATGCTCTCAGTGAACAAGTTTTCTGATGGATATTTGCAAACTGTCACACAGCCAGCAACTGCTTCCCCTCCTGCCTGCAAGTGCTGATTGAAGACTGGGCTGCAGGGCACTGACTAGAGCTCAAGCTCTAAACCATGGTGCCTAACTCCTTTTCTGAAAATCTACTACCAAGTGCATGAGCAAAATGGAAAAATAATGTTTATGTATTAGCCAACAAAGCAAAGGAAACCATTGGAGAAGGGAGAAGGGATAACAACAGGTATATTTACAAACAGCGACCAAAAGGTGTTTGTATATGTGCTGTAAATGATCTGTCCTAAGCTGCACTTGTGTAAAAAAGCTGTTCTTATCTTAAAAGTTGTTTCAGTTGTTGCAGAATGTAAAACAGACAAGCAATAAAATTGGCCAAAGATTGGACAGAATGTAACAGAAATTAAAAAGAGAAAATTCATAATAATTAGTATGAATCAAAGCTCTAAAATAGATGTAGTGGAATGGTAAGTTAAATGTATAGTAGCAAATGAATGGTTAGCAGCACTAGCAGAATTCTTAAGGATTTATAAAAATATAAGTTGAGAAAAATGAATTGTAATAATGATTCATTCCTTGCAAGATGACAAATTCAACAGCAATGATGCATAAGATATGCTTTACAAGGGGTTTTGTCCTACATTTACAGGGGGATGGAAGAACCCATTCACATCTTGCCAAAACAGTGAAGTGCTGCTTATTCCAGCAGTAAGAGAGAGCTCTTGAAAACTCTGTCAAGACAAGAGTTGCAATCACAAAGATCCTATAACTTACATGCAGTAGTTTTAAGAACTGATTTAGAAGTTGTCTGGACTGCTGGGCTTAATTGTTGATATTTATTGGAATGCTGGCAAAGCTCCACTTAAGATACAAAGAGGCCATATGGGAAAAGAGAAAGTGGAACACCCCCTGCGATTACAGAGCTATTACCGTAATTTCTATCCTAAGCAAATTAATGAAATGGCTGACACATGAACTCAGCCAATAAGTGGGGAAAAAAAGGGATAGCAATATAATTCAAATTGCTATTATTTTTTTCAAATGAGTTTTCAAGACTGAATAAAGGTAATTACATTCATGCAGGATACATGGATTTCTCAGTAGTGTTGGTCTTAATACTGCACAGTATCATTATTTAAATACAGAATGCTATAAAATCAATACAACAAATTTAAACTGATTGAAATCTATGTGATGGATCTCACCATATAACTATTAATGAGAAGCTACTGAAAAAAAATAATGGATAATTAAAAAAAATCTAACTTAAGCTGTCCCAGATATGTGCATTGACTTGGAGGGGATAATAACATGGTTGAAAATTATGCAGAGGAATAAGAGGGGAGGAATGGTAGATAACTTACAGAAAGATTTTTAGAGAAATCACAGAAATCTGGCCAAATGCAAGGAAATTTGCCTAGAAATAAGGATATCAGGTCATTTTAGAGTAAGAGGGATAACATATATGCAAGACCCACCAAAGTTCAAGGCTTGGAAATAGGGCAAATTCAGCCTAGCAATTAGAGAGCCTTAGGAAGCAGAGGATACTTTCAGACTTGAAATTAAGATTGAACATTATCCCAAGGATATATTTGAGTTGAATTAATATTTTCTTTGGCTTCTAAATCAATTACAGAATTGTGTTGGGCAGTATATCAACTATAGTGAAATGTTGGAATATGAATCATTAGAAGAAAATAAATTTCTTATTCTTAGTGACATTTATCAAGTCCCATGACGAATATGCATTATTTTTTTTCCTGTCTCAGCCATGAAGTATTGATATTTTCATTCTTGGCAAGGTTGGCTTAGAACAACACATTAAAAAAGGTATATGAGAAGTTGTCATTACTATTAGTTACAGCTTAAAACCCCCTCAATTAATGCAGGGCAAAATTAGGATTTCATACAGAGAGCAACAGTCAAGATTAAAATATAGTTTTGCCTCAGAAGCCTGTTTCTCAGTAGCTGAATAACAGGTACCTATAATAACATGCCAGTGATACAATGAAAATGCCAACGCATGTACATCTTGAGTCAAAGCATTATCAGGAAGAGAGGAATTAAACAGGAGACAAGAATAATGCGTGTGTGATTAATAATCAAAGCATTCTAGGAGTCCAGTCTGGTATTGTTCTGACTGAGATAAGACAAACCCTTCATACCCCTCAGAAAGATGTTAGTGCACTCCCTAACAATGCACCACCAGCAGGTTTAACATGTGTTTTCTATCATCTTTTGGAATATGTGAAAGAAAGTGCTTTTCAACTATGTCTGCCTCATCAAAAATTAAAATACTGCAACTGACTAGTTGACATGCAACTTATCTAGTTGACAAGGTGGAGTTCAGGCATAGGCTGGACTCCATCTCAGAAGCCTTTTTCAGCCTAATTGATTCTGTAATTCTGTGATGGTCAACATGTACACACAGACAAACCTTGAATTTGTATGCAGCCTTTTTGGAGCTAATTTGAGATGATAGAAAACAATGAATCCTCTATATACGGAGGAACTGGAGAAGACTAATACATTGGTCATTAAGAAGATTAATAGAATGGTAAAGGTAAAATTTAGAATGGCAATTTTCCTGTTATTCTCTAGTCACCTGAGGAATCTGAATCTAATAACTGAGAAGCCTTCATGCAGAGTAGGCATTTCCTCACATCCCTTCAGAGGCAATTGAAGAATTGTGAATCTGACATTTAGAGTTTGCTTACTTTAATGTAGAGGGAACCAGTGTGTCCTGTCAAGTAATGCCTTTCCTTATTTTACCATTCCTTGCCTTCCCTGCCCTTTCCTGCCCTTCTGTGCTCTGCCCTATTGAGTGATTTATTCACTGCAGCAGTGCATTTAAGACATCAGAATGGAAAGCATTGCTTGCACTCCCAGCCAAAAAAGAAAGGAACTTTTTTAGGTTAACCCCATTTTTTGTATTCCCATTTGGAGACAAGAGGTCACAGTAAATAATTTTGGCCCAAGTAAATCTATTTCACCTTAAATATTGCATTGTGCTATAATTGGCAAAACTAGCTCTTTAGTATATAGCATGTTAAATTGGATATGTGTTTTATTATTAAAAATCACAGAATTTTGTATTAGATAAACCTTTACAAAATGATACTGTAACGTGACAGGATCTGTTTTTTTTGTTCTGAAGGCAGAGTATGTGTGGCAGAGAAACATCTTTGATGATGAGATAAAAAGCATCAATTCTGTTGTCCTCATATCACTCATTCACTCACCATAGCAATTATTTAAATGATTCAGATGAGTATCTTCCTTTTTAATAGGTAGCAATTTGTGTGTTAAGAGGGCACTGGAGTAATAAAAAGTGTGTATTTCACCAGTGGTTATGAAACACTGTGTGTCTGAAATTAGTGAGTAATGGCACACGTAAAATAAATAAAATATTAGTATCACTAAAGCTGAATATTATAGATATACCACAAAGCAAGAAATCCAATAATGAATTGGGTATTTTACATATGCATATATCTGCACATATGTGCACACATTTTTGTCTAATAATGTAATGACATTTGCAAAATAAGTTTGCAAATGACACTTGCAGACTGAAAAAGAGTCATGTATCTTGTAGAAAATAGTCCAACATACATGCTGACAAACCAACCTAGGGCAAAGTACTAGTGAGAACCCAAGCAGTTTGACTATTGTCTAACACCACTCAAACTTGAAATCTCAATGACAGTTGCCTGAGAATGTATATTTAAAATATTTTAACTGAAAATATTGATGAAGTTATTTAAAAAATGAAAAAAAACCCTAAGTGCTGGTCAATGTCACAGCTCCCAACTTGTAGCGT
This sequence comes from Phylloscopus collybita, assembly GCA_027886175.1. Lineage (NCBI taxonomy): Eukaryota > Metazoa > Chordata > Aves > Passeriformes > Phylloscopidae > Phylloscopus > Phylloscopus collybita. The sequence continues at coordinate 61,957,257 of JAJNNQ010000075.1, forward strand.
CCTTCAGGACACAAATTCCTTGATGCTGTGCTTCATGCTGACCAACCAGTAAGACGTGCTGACCTGTGGAATCTCTCCTAATTCCTGATCCTTTTGGAGGGAGCACATATGTCCTAGCTCTTTATTTCACAGCCTGCTTGCACATTCTCTGAAAAGGAGAATGTTGCCTTTTCTTTCTTTCTTTCTTTCTTTCTTTCTTTCTTTCTTTCTTTCTTTCTTTCTTTCTTTCTTTCTTTCTTTCTTTCTTTCTTTCTTTCTTTCTTTCTTTCTTTCTTTCTTTCTTTCTTTCTTTCTTTCTTTCTTTCTTTCTTTCTTTCTTTCTTTCTTTTTCTTTCTTTCCCTTCCTCCCTTCCTCCCTTCCTCCCTTCCTCCCTTCCTCCCTTCCTCCCTTCCTTCCTTCCTTCCTTCCTTCCTTCCTTCCTTCCTTCCTTCCTTCCTTCCTTCCTTCCTTCCTCCCTTCCTCCCTTTTCCCTTTCTTAAATGGAAAGCTGAGAAGCTTTCCTTTGGGCTAGTAGCTCAAGGATCAGAGGTCTCACCTGGGACCTTCATGCTAGTACCTCTTTGCCTTTGCAGTCAGACCACCCCAGTTGCGTGGTCTGACTGCAAAACAACTGTTTAGAATCTAAAGAAACAAAACTTCTCATCCCTCCCTGCTGAACCTTGTATTGGATATTTAAAGACTTTTCAGCCTGAAAAGAGCAGCATGAAAAGCAGCAGGACTTGTCAGAGCAGTCATTCACAGGGGAGAGGGAAGAAGAGGACCAGTAGCTCCCTCTGGGCAGGAGCACCAACCACACCAAGTGGAAGCAGCTGATCCAATCTTTGCCCGGTGTCCTGATGAAGCAGCATGTTCCAAATGCACAGAACAGATTGACCCCTTCAGGCAGTGTAGACTAATGTCTGTCAGGCTTAGGATCCAGATGGGGCTCAATTTGCAGTAGGTGTTCTGCTGGTCAGTGCTGTCAATATCAGATGTTTTCAAAACCTTCAGGCTCAGGAGCTTTTAATCACTAATAATCACCTATACAGTTCCTTTTTAAAAAAAAAACTATCAAGCCTCTGGGTCCCTGGTTCCTGAGGTCTGTTTTAGTTATTAAATCTTTTTATGGAGATGGGCCTCAGTGACAAAAGGGTTATTTTGATTCAGGCCCCAGATAAACTTGCATCTCATGACTACTCCTCAAATACATTAACAACTAAGAGGCAAACATCTCAGACAACCTAGTTCTACCTTTTTGGAGAAACTACAGGAATTCAGATGGTTTGACTTCTTTATCTACAAAGTTGTCTCATTCATAGACCCATCTTCTCACTAATGAATTTCTAAACTTCATCCAGCTTAAATGTTACTGATGTCTTATTTATTTTACATATGCATACATCCACATATTACTGTCTAATGAACACTAAAACAGATCTGATTACAGAAGAAGTGCTCGAGGCAGTTTTTACTCACTTCCAGCCATCAGGAAAGCAAATATAACTCAGTCATGCCTACGAGTAAAGAGCAGCTGTGCAGAAGAAGCTGTGCTTACCATCAGCAGCCCTTTGTAAGCGTAGACAATCCCAAGCCAAATGGTCATGTGGGTGTTTTCGCAGTGCTCCAAGATTGGTCGGATGGAGATATCTCTGCCCGCAGGGTCCGGCTGAAAAAAGAAAAGGTGAAAGGTTTGGACCCAGATTTCCTTTGCTTCACACCTCAGTGGTACTTAGCTCTATTTTCAGTAGATTGTGGATGTGTAGGATACAGAGTGGACAACTTAAGGTTGTGATGAGACTAGACCCATGAACCTGCAGAGAAATACAGTGAAAAGCAAGGATCTGAGGAAACAGCTGCTTGGTAGCTACTACCTGGTGAGGTGAAATCTACAGCAAACCTGAAAGAAAATATCTGAAGTAATTCCGTACTTGATAGTGGTAGTCATATTTATCAGCTTTAGGAAATCTACTTTTTCTATATGGCAAACAGCTTGAAAGCACAGGTATGAAAAATAATGTATTTAAATTTCTCTTTCCTTTCACCTGCAGTTCTTGTGTCACTGGCAAATGGCTGATAAACAATGTATGAAACATTGCTATGTTTCAGGTGGTTTTTCATTGCCAACCCTGAGCTAAATCAAAGACCATTTACTATGGAAACTATACCAGTAACTTAGGAGAGATCATAAATTTAAACAAATAATAAAAAAGTCTTTTTAGAGACAGTGATTGCCTGTGCAAAATGAAATATTGCTGGAAGCTTTGCAGCTTTCCATTTATTTTGAAAAGGAGATTGTATAATATCGCAGAATCAAGAAGACTTGAAGACTATCAGAACTGTTTGTATGAAGGAGGAGCAATAACAAAGACTCAGACAAATCTGCAAGAACTACCCCTTGCCCTACTCATATTTTTTTAATGGACAGAGGAAAGAACAGTTGACACACAGAGAAAAGGGTTACTAGCTACTATGCTGCATACAATTAGAATAGATATTAGAACTGCTAGAACAGATATCAAGCTGCTAGACTGCTTGTTAATGATGTACATTGTAAGAGAACACAAGGATCTTGTATGTGATTGTAAGAGAACTTGTTTTAGTTACAGAACACTGCAGTTGGCTGTTCTGAGATGCATGTACCTACAGTCTGCTGTGTTTACAGAAAATCCTGAAATACTGAAAGCTGTTTTTCCTTCCTACTTTGAAAGACTGGATTTGAACTTCAGCCAAACTAAGATCAACCCAGATGTAGCTTTCTGTACCTGGTTATCCCAGTGGGCTTTTCAATTTTCCTTTCTTGTGAATAACACATGTAAAATGTCTCATGCAGAAGAATAATGATTATTATATAAGGAAAAATAATGTTTTCACCAACTTAAAAGTAGAATTGTACATGGAAGGACTTTGGGGAGATCTGATTAATTTCCTAAAGCTTATTTTTGCTTCCCCTGATGATGTATGACTTCTGCTATGTATTTCAGTGGTCACAACAATAATCTTCAGTTCATTTTCTTCCACTGGTGTTTTTGTATGTGAGGAGTTTCCCCTGATCTCATACACTGTAAAAAAAAGGAGAAAACCCAAACAACCTTGTGCTATGATGCACTGCATAGTCAAACTATTCACAATTTTCTTTGCAAAGCCTTTAGTAGGCATGACATTAACATTTAAAACCTTTTCCTACCCTGAACTTCTGGAGAAATCCTAAATGGAAAAATAAAGCTATTGGAAAAAAAGGTGTCCTAAAATAAAATAAGATAAAAACCAAGGCAGCAATATTAACTCTCCCAAAGAGCTTATGACTCCATTCTAATGGTTGTTGATGGCAGGCAAACAACCATTAGCTGAAGAACTGAAATGACTGCAAGCATTAAGTGTCATCACAACATTTAAGAAGCTACAAATGTGTGTCTGGGGATCAGTTGAACTACCTCATTCTCCCTGATCAATGACAAAAGCTACTGCTAAAATTCAGGTGCACTGAAAGCACCTTTTCATGTCAAAGCTACAACTGAATATGTTTAGCTTCATTTTTTTTTTATTATGTAATAAACTTTACAGGACAAATCATTCCCACTGAGCTCTGAATGTGTTACTGATGTGTCACCAGGACTGTACTACAGTGAAATTTTTCTAAAATTCTAAATTACATCTAAGCTTGCCAAAATCTCTATCTGTCATGATCTGGAATTAGAGAAGTGACATGAAATTTAAGGTTTTGATCATCAGAGTGCTTTCTTTTTTTTTTTATTTTTTCCTTCACACTGGTGAGTCAGCACAGGACTGTCTCTTTGCTTCCCCGGTTCTACAGCCTTCCTGCCAGGTATTTCTTCCACTTCAGTTTCCCACTTTTCTGAAGCAAATAATTATATAAACAATGAGGACTTTTAGCTGGTGTGATGGACCATGTCATGTGGTTTGTTTTCTTTGTTCCTGGATTGTAAACTCTGATCACACCTGGACTGAAGGATTCCTCCACTTTTAAGTAACTACAAGTTATTGGAATAATTATCTGTTTTGAGGAATATTACTGAAAGGAGAACTTCTATTTTGTTTGTGGCAGATTATATGTTTATATAATTTTATATGATTTATATATTCTCTAATGAAAAATTACTTCAAAACTGGAAAGTGTATGTCCATTCATTACTAAAGCCTCTCTTTTAAGATCCAGGCACAAAAATGATGAAGTGGAACACATAATTTCTTTTCAAATACTATTAGAGAGTAAGCATTATTTCCTTTGTAGGAAGATTGTCAGATTTTATGAGGCATGATAGTTCAAAATCTATGTTAATTAAGTAAAAGAGTATGTTCAGATTTTCTTTGTGATATAGGAAAATCTTCTGAAGTGCTCTAGGTAGAGCAGGGAAGAGAGAATACTGATTGTAACAAAAGTGTGTATGGGGCAGTGCTTCTTTCAAAAGATTTTCGAGACCTTCAAGTTGCTGGTATTTTAAACAAAAATTTGCTGAGGTCCTGTGCATGTGGGGTTAAATGTTGGCAGGTAGCAGGGATTTTAAAGTGAATGGATTTTGCTGATTACTTATCAGTACTGCAAAATGACATTCCTGTTCTACTGCTTTTAATTTGCCATTCTGTTTCTTCACTGATTTTGCATGAATTAACTAATCATAGCAAAAAGCTGGGTTAAAAAAACATATGATATTTTCTGATGTCAAAAGAATTTTTGAAAACTCTACAATTACAGCTGAATGGGGCACTTGACTGACCTCTCTAATCATCCACCATTTGTGCCCTTTGTTATTGCTTTAGAGAGGATGACAACATAAATGCTACCAGTGATTATATATGTACTGGAAATTTGCCCTTTCCTTTTATAGAAAACAATCTCAATGCCCTTCAGATGTCATTCTCAAAAGCCTGAAGACCTCCTATCTTATGATTAGGCTGAAGCTTTCCTACCTCTTCTGAAACCTAATAAGGTTTCTGACATTGACAGCAATTTCTGGAGTGCTTTCAGCAGCTGAACATAAATAGTTTAATCTGTTCACTTCATACAAGAGTTGTGTATCAACACCAGTAAAATGCTTGTTTTACATGAGATTTGCTAGGTCTAGAAAGCAACCCAAACCAGTAAACAGATTGCCCACAGAATGTTAATATCCCCTCTGTGTGTGTGTTTGAACTATTATTAGTAAATTCTGTAGTTCTGTTGCTTTTTCATTTTCTTTACTCTTCAGTCTTCTGGGAGGGCTGACAGGTCCTTGTCATAACAGGTGAGTGATGGCTTAGGTGGGAACTGGAAGAGTGAGAAGTAAAGCTTAAAACTACCAGGAACCATTAGGGAAATCTGATTATGGTTATTATTGTTATTGTTATTATTATTATTATTATTAATCTGTAAGTGCAATTTCTTAGTGGTTATTATGCTAGCCAAAATCCCTCTGGAAGAGGCAGATAGTTGTATGATGACTAATGTACCTTTGACTTATTTTGTGTCTTTATTGCTATTCCCTTTCTGTAGCTTCACAAAGGTTTTAAAAGGAGGAAGGGAGTATGGGGCCCGTGTTCCCTGAGGCATTTTATCCAGCAAACGTCTGTGAAGAACAGACTGGGCTAGCACCCAGTATCCAAAAGTCCTTGATGTTCCCAAGGTAGCTTTTCTACACGATCTCCTCATCAGGCCCCTTGGCCAGTAGAGCAGAAGATTCCATTTGCAGAGCTGTGGTGCTGCAGAGCTCACAGGGGGTCAATCTCAGCAAGCCTGCTAAGGACATTGCAGCAGATCCCCAGTGTGACTCTGTGCCATTTCTGAAGCTGCACTTTCACCACTGAGAAAGTCACAACATTAAGCCTCAGTCTTTTCCAAAGATGGGTAGGGAACGTAAGGTAAATTGTTGCAGCTTCTGTTTACTATGTTTAAAAGAAACTGTGTGTTTCCCCCACTACAGGAAAACGCAGGATTATACTCTCCTGTCACACTGTTAGAATGGCCTTCATATATCATCCCACTCTGTTTTATCTTCCCTTTAAATGGCTTCAATTGAACTGGCATAATGACTGTATACTACAGCTAGTTTGCAGTGTGAATTAGATATCTCTGGCATCTTTAATTTGGCACAGTTAGTAGTCATATGGAGCTCACATGTGATTCCTTGTCTTAAAACTCAGACTTTGCTAAATTAGAAGATCATTCTTACTTCTTAAATTCACTTTTTTTTTTTTTTTTTCTCCCAAGGATAATTATAGTTGGTTAATACTCTGAATTCTGTAAAGGTGTTTCATAAAAGGATTCAAACAGTTTGAGCACACAGTGTGAAATTGAGAGCCAGGCTCTTAATTACTCATGAAAAGAGAAGGAGCAGACACTGTCAACTTTTTGATTACTTAATAATTTCTAGATATATTTAGAGCAAAGCAGCTGATATGAACAGTGATATGAAGAAGAGATTTTTCCAGGAAATGGATCCCTTTTATTTTTTTTAATGTTATGTATTTTTTACATTGTGCAGTCATACTTTCCATTAATAAAAAATAGGAATGGCACTACTAAGCTAGGGTAGCTCATTTGGAATGTTTTCCAATTAAAAATTTGGTTAGCAACCTAGAACAATGACAACCTTGTTTGTCATTGTTGATACCTGGGCTTAGGTTTGGGTACATTAGGGATTCCATTTTATGTCACAGAATATCTCAGCAAAGTACAAAACTGTTACTGAATTCTTGCAGTCCAGCAACCAATTTAATTTCTCTTCAATGTAATTGAGAAATTTGGACATTTCTGTAGCATTCTAATGATTGAAAGCTGAGGTATGAAGTGTTTCAGGACACAAGCTTTCTTACATAGATCTGAATACAGACCCCTTACCTATGTGACATGAACTAAAGGGTATATTTAGGATACCCAAGGGGATTAAAGAGTATTTTCTGCTTCATTCATTTTCTTGTTAAACTGAAATCCTTTTCACCGCCACACCTGAATCAGTAGACCGGACTTTAGGCATTTTCTGGCTTCACAAATACTTCAACAATTAAACTATTCCCACAATTCAATATATCAATACATATGTTTAAATTGTAACTCCTAAAAATCTTCATTCCAAGTGGTATTTTAGTATGAGACAGTAATTCAGTAATGATTAGCTAGCCATCATGACGCAACAAAATGACACTTGCAGGAGTACCAACATGAGTATCCCCTTTTTTTGTTCAGTCACTTTTCTCAATTTGGCTTTCTACAGAATAAAGATGTACCATGTAAGCCAAGGAAAAAAGTACTGATACATTTGGGGACCTCAGGGATATTGATGTTGCTATTTACATCCCTCGGCTTGTTAAATATACATAATCCAGGCCTAAATTTCCAAGTGAATGGGAGGAAAGAAAGATAGGAAACCTCCCCTCCTCCCCCAAATATGTTAGAGATAACCACTGTAATTCCTATTATCCCAAAAAATAAGGCTTGATAATACAGACACAGTGATATCACCCTGCAATATATTTAAAAGAAACCTTCTTTTTAAGTCCCCATCTGCCTCTTGTACAAATAAATCCATAAATCAGTTAGCATACATACTGTAAATTAGTCTGATTTAAAGATGATAAAATGCCAGAAGAGATATTTATAAACTCTCACATCATGAATTTGCCCATACATTTATTTGTAGAGAAAATCTCCCATCAGCATTATTTATAACATCACTTTACTTAATGAGTTTTATTTTCCTGTTGTGGTGGTTCATTTTTGTTAAATGAAACTGTTTTCTGAGACCCAAAAGGTTCCCAGAGATTTCTTGCTATTTTTATTGATATCATCTCCTAATACAAGCAGTTTCATTTATTTGCATTAGCATAAAATTCAAAATAGTAGTTTAGACCACGTCAAGAAACCGCTGTGATCCCTGCAAACAATTGCAGACTAGCAAATGAAATGGAAAAGGCAAAATTCTCTTGAATCATGGAGAGTTTCAAACAACTGTGGCTGAGTCTTCCCACTCTGCACTCAGCTATCGCTACAGTAGAAATTTTACATCATATTATTTCCTCAGAAAATGTTGCCCCAGTTGCATATCTAGTGAGTGGATAATGAAATGTTTCTGTGTATGTGCATGGAGGGAGAGGGACAAGTGTTACAAAGACTCAGTAAGGCACTCTGGGCAGCAGAACTTGTGGCTTTCTTTGAAGGGAGGGCAAGAGGCCAAGACACATAAGAAAAGTAGGTCAGAGGAGTAAGGAACTCTGTTACTACCCAGACCCTCTTGCACTGTACAGATTCTTCCAGAAATGTACAATTCTTGGTATCAGCTTCACAAGATGGATATTTTTCCCCTTCTCTCCTGTGAAGCTGCTCAGAATTGTGGTTCACAACCCAAACTTGGAGTTCCTTCTAGTTTTTGGTTTTGTTTTTGTTTTTGTTTTTTTTTTTTTCCTAGCTAGATTTCCTGCTATGCTGAAGGCCATGCCAGGCACTGCTTTTGGTGGCTGGAGAAATTCAATGCCTCCTTGCTTATGGTAATGGAAACAGAGAGGATTCTTGGGAAGGACGGCAAAGGCAGAAAGGAGAACAGTAGAGTGAAACCACAGAGGACAGCCAGGGACAAACTGTTTGGGTGGCCCCAGCTGGAACCAAGGTAGAGGCTGTTTTTGTAATTAATTTCCTAGTGGGTAGGCTTTGAGTTGTAAGCAAGGATATGACTTACTGTCCATTACGTGGCACTTACAGAAGCTGGATTTAACATTTTTCCTGTAAATAAGCCAGACTTGTACCCAACATCTAACAGAACCTATCATCAGTTGCTTCTTTCTATAAGAAAAATCAGGTCCTCAATGGTGCTCAGCTATTTGGGTCAAGGGGGACAACAATCTCACCTTTACAATTGTCTGTATTTTCTGTTTAGTGCTATAATTCCCTTGATTTATGGATTCTGAAAATATTTATCACTATGCTTATTTGCATTGTAGTGACAGCAACAACAAATGGACACTGACTTAATTTAGAAAGTGAAAATTCCATTCCCTAAGAGGATTTAAAAACATATAAATCATGTGTGGGAGAAGAGAGAAGCATAAGGTAGTATTGTATGAATTTTTAGAGGCAAATATCAGCAGAGACCACAATCATCCTATGCAGGAACTGATAAATGGTTTCTGGGCTGTGGCAAAACCAAACAAACAAACAATCAAACAAACAAAAATTTCTTAATATTAGGGATCATTTTAATTTCCTCACTTGTTTTTTTTTATATTCTCCAAAATGATAAGATTATGTTTCATCAGCCTATTGGACCATTTTGCTGCTATTTTTATAGCAGCAAAATGGTCCAATTTTTTTTTTAATTTTTATTTTATTTTTATTTTGCACTAAGACATAATTGACAAACTGCTGTAGCAAGGGGAGGTCTTTGTTTTCAAAAATCTTTAATCTAAATACTAAGACTAGCTTAATATTTCATAATTTCATCATGATGATTGAAGCAGAAAGACCTAATTCTCTTCCATAAATCCTTCTAAAATTAGGTAATTCAGCTTCCCCAACACAAAAGCTGCTTTCTCTTCAATCAACTCCCCATTTCTTGTTGTGAGTCAAACATAGGGTGTATCTCAATGTACAGAAGTACATGAAAACATTTGTCTTTCATAAAATTTTTGAAGATTTTTATTTTTTCTCCCACCTTGTAACACTAGTAATCTCTCAGATATAAACATTTTCACATACAATTTTCATGCAAAAAATGACTGGATGAATAAATCAATAAAGGTCAGGTGAACAGAAATATTTTGATTACTTCAAAAATTTGATTTCATTTTGACCTTTTAAAATTGATAACCTTCTTTGATATAACCTAACTCCATTTAGATAAGAAAGGTCATGTTGAATTCAAAAGAGAAGTTCTTTAGTTAACAAAGGTCAACAAGAATATTTTAGCACTTTCCTACTAAAATAATTCTGCATGGGGAAACTGACAGAGACTACCTTTTTTATTTCAAGTATATGACTCTTATGGCTACTCAATGTTTTCTGAGAAAAACATCTCAATACATAACTTAAGGAATATCATCAGCAATTAACTTGTAAATCCATGATCTCGACGGATTACTTCCAAAGATTCATGCTTGCCAATATAACTGATCCTATATTAGAGCAGTGACACCAATGAATGAACCACACATCCCTGCAACTTTTACAGATATAATTATGCCAGCAGGCTTACAGGTGAAGGCAGGTGATTAAAGGTGTACAAAGTATGTCTTTATCTTTGGTAGAGTCCTGTTTCAGCAGTGAAAAATGTAGGCCTAAACAAACTAAAATTACACTTGGAATCTTAAATCAATGTCTGTCCTGCTTTAAAGAAAGACTGAAATGAGGCTTAATATTTCATAGTTATATTGACATTACAGTTAAATGAGATGTCTTGCTAGCTGTCTCATCTTCAGTAAAACAGAGAATATAGATTTTCATTGCATTAACTCCAGTTTGAAATAAAACATCTCTTTTAGAAAAAAGCCATCCTGTGACAATAAGTCTATATAGCTCTTGCTGAGCTGATTGAATTGAATGCAGAAAAAATAACTCTAATTTTGGTTCTGATGTCTAAAATGAATTATCAGGTTCCTTTAGTTCTTACCATGTTTTGTCTACTGAATTGCAAGGCTGCATGGCAAAATTTTGTTGCTGTGTTGGTATTTTCAGATTTTGACCCAGTAAACTCCTAATGTAATCCTTGATAAGCTATGACTTGAGCTTGTGTTTCACTGTCAACATGTTTTATCTTCCTTTAGCATGCCTCATTGGTTTTCACTGGACCATTGGACCAGCACATTTCCTGAAACCTGAGGAGTGGAATGGCGTATGCTCAGCTGCTCATAGCTGCCCTACAGACATATCCAGGATTAATACCACCATAACACCCAAGGTCAAGTTAGACCAAAGCCTACACATGTAACCAAAGATGCCACAAAATCTCTCCAGTTTTCTTTTCCCTATTCTAAATGAATACAGAAATGGGAAGATAATTTAAAAGCTATAGAAAAGTAAAAAGATAATATTGAAATCTTATTCACCAAGTATTTCTCTTGATTTCATAGGAATAGTTGGCATGAGTGAGAACCCAAAGCTACATGCCCCCAAAACACAAAAAGAATAGCAATTACAGGGATTTTTGATTTTTCCATTACATCTTTCTTCTACAAATAGCTATCTTGGTGTTGCCACTTCTGTTGACGTTACTCAGAGCAAAGCAGGTAGTCATGGGAATTTTTTCTTTCTCACAGTTCAGTAAAACTTTTATGCAACATTTTTCTTAAATAATTTATTTTCTTTCAGCATCTGTCAAACCAGATTTCATTTAACACAAATCTACCACACACTTTAAATGTTGCAGGTCCTTTGCTCTGGTACACAACAGAAGAATGTTCAGTTGAAAAAGCAAGCCAACGTGAAACAAAACCTAGCAACCATAAAATCCATTTTATATTTCCATAGATTTTTTTTTTTAATATTGTGAAACTCTAAATCATATAGGGTTTTTTTTGTTTGTTTTTGAAGCATATATACGATATATATGTATATATATATATCTATATATATAATATATATAAAATATATATGTGTAGTACAAGCAGATAACTCTGTGCCTACTCTGCCTTGCAATTTCCACATATTCTTGATAATATTTGTACATTAGCTTATTTTTAAGGTAATATTTCTGTGAATTCTTGCATTAGAAGGTCTGGACAAGACAAAATATTAATTTTTTCAAGCCAGAGACTTATAGGAAACATTGATTTGATGTGCTTTCATTTCTTTTCTATAGCTAAATACACAGTGTATATACATAGCTTTACATTTTTTCTCTTGTCATGTAAACTTGAAGTTATCCTGGTAGATAGAGATGATCTTACCTACAAGCATCTTCCCAATACAGGTGTATCATACTGTGTCAGGTGTCAGCATGTTTCAGGGCACTGGATTAGTCCAGTATTGGAAGCAAAGCCTCTAATCTTTACAGGACTTGAAGAATTCATTGGGGTGGTTATTTCCACGGTAAAAAGCTTCGTCTAAATCTATAATTTTTTAATAGGGTGTAGCTGGCAATTTTATAATTTCTCCTGTTATTTTTTTCGGGATGTCTATTCCATAGTTTTATTTTGGCAGGTGAGCATGTGTAATTCTTCTAGAGCACCTCCAGAGCTGACATGAAAACCATCAAAAACTCTTTTTCAGCATAGCCCCTGACAGCTTACTTTTACATACAAATTTTCATTTCTGAGATCAAGGAATTGAAGAGAAACAGTAAGGGGTTGATGCCTTTGTTCTTGATACCACTTTTCATAGCTCACTGAAAGACCAGCAGAGGACGAGATAAACACAGGGAGACAGGCATTATCAGCATGAGGGCAGGAAGAGCAGCACATTTCTGAACAGTGATGGCTGGTGTCAGCCTGGTTTGTCTGACTTGGCATTCACCTCCTTTGCAGTATTCACCTATAGACACTAACCAGCCTGTCACACATTTCAGGACAAACCCTTCTGTCGGAGATATCTGAGCAATTATTATGCTGTCACCATCTCCCCTTTAAGGCTGCAGCATGACAGGACTTTAGGAGAGGCAGGAGGGGTGACCTTCTGGCACTTTGCACTGGGCTGCATGTGGCAGTGCTGGAGGGCTCCTTGGAGCAGCAAAACATCTGGGTAAGCAGCAGTGCTGTGGCCCCAGGAAATCTCAGTTTTGCTGATGTGCTTTGAGGAGCTAAGGAAACTGCAGAAGATTCTGCTACAGAGCTCTTAGTTGACTGTCCCCAAAGTAAGTCCACACTGAGGACCTCTGGAGCACCTATGGTAAGAGCCAAGTCATCCAACTCAGTAAGGTGAGATGTCTTTGTTCTCTGCTGGAGTAAGCTTTCCTACCTCTGAGAAACTGAAGCTTGAGGTGGTTTTCACAACTCATCTGAGGCTTGAAAAAGGGTCAGCAGTGACAATTCTTGGTCACTTGAGTTTCTACACAGCAGAGTAGACTTTTGGTAAATTACTCAGAAAATTAAGTAAGAATCTCACAAATACATCAAGGATAGAAATAAACCTTGGGAGAAATCCTGAGACCTAATGGAATGAGGGAAATACAGAAAACTCAAGAAGATCGAAACATGAGAGCATTTTGGCTCAGAAGACTGTGGGGAAGAAAAGAAGTGGTTGTGAACACTTTTGCCTGCCAAATTAGAAAGAAAGGGAAGAGAGACCTAATGCAGAAAGTGGACAGGTTCACACGATCCCCTAAACAGCATTTCCTTCTCTCACCACCAAGTGGGGTATGAACTTACTCAGTATCAATCCTGTACCTGGTCCCCCAGTTAACACATATAAACCAACATATATGAATCAAAAATAGCAAAGAATTATTTCTACAGGTTGATCAATATTAATAAAAAAATCTCTCCTAATGAACTTCTGTAAAAGTGTTTTTTTTTCTTTCTGAAATATGTTTGTGTGAGTAAATGTTTTTTTCCATGGCAACAAGGCCTGATGTTCCCACAATCACCTTGACATTACTTTATGAATACATCAGTCATTTAATACAAAAAATTTAAACAATAGCAATTATTGGTTAGAAATAGAAAACTACTTTCATAGGAGGTGGTTGAAGGCTATGAAATCTACCTCTGTATGAATCAGAAACTATAGTATAATTATTGTGGAAACAGGAACTCCTATAGAGGCAAAATACAAATGCAGTCTATTGAGCTTGACTTAACAAAATCTTAATTTGAAAAATACCCATCCAGTATTACCCTCCCAGGGATGAAAGGACAGGGAAAGACATATGACAGTTTTTCATACACTTGTTTATGAACAGACAAGTATATCCACCACTGAGCAGTGCTAGGACATGTTCAATGGGATGAATAAGTGTAAAAATTTTAGTAGATCATGATTTAGCTAAACTGTTAAAATAAAGAGATTTATATATATCAGATAGTGAATAAATAGCATGGTTTGTTTGTATACAATTAAGGGATTAGAAAATTTACTGTTTATGAAAAAATTTGAAAGCACCATCAAAGGTGTACTCATACTATTGTTTTCAGGGAAAAATCCAAACAAATGCTTACCTTAAATTTCAAAATATTACAGGTTGTACCAGGACTTTTAATCACAGATGAAACTTACATAAATCTACTCTCTACAGAGAGTTTATGACAGCCTTCCTCAATTAAATAAAACCATTTTCCACAAGTAATCCTTTTCTATAGTAATTTGGACAAATTGTGAAATAACTTATTAAGTAAAAAGTACCTGAATAACTGAATGTAGTGTTTCAAAAAGAGAGAGTCCCCATTACACAATTTTCATGTTAAATATTACCTTAGCAATGTATGAGCCAACTCTCACAATATGGCCCTATGCATTTAAATTTTTATGGAGGCATATTAACTTCTTACCATTCTTTAAATACCATTTTCCCCCTGAAGACATAAAGTCTGTGGTATCTCCATTCCTATATCTGCTAATTATGACTAAATAAAAGGTTTCAGTTTTCAATGTAGTATTTTTAAATACACTGCTTTCAAGAATTGTATCAAATGTAATAGTCACAATATGCAATTTGGGTTGACTCACAGGATCATGAATCTAAACATTGAGATATGCATTGCTCATGTGTGAATCAAATCAAACCCTGAGGACCAACATCTCTTGTGACAAGCAATAAGAAGCTTCCTCCAACACTGTCTGATGTACATTAGCTGTGCAAATATGTTCTTTTTAATTAAATAGTATGCAGATGTTATAGTTCAATTTCTATTCCCAACATATTTTCACAAGTACGAGTTCTTGTTCTCCCTTTAATAGGCTCTATGTTTGCCAAAATAGTCTCCAATGAATCCAGTAATGTTTAACTCCATGGTTAAAATCATTTGCCTATGCCACGGGTTACAAAAACACAGCATATTGTTTACAGATTGAAATCAAATCCACCAGGTACCATTTGTTGCTTCTGAGTTTTTTTTCAGAATATTTTACTTAGTGGACAATTAATATAAATAAATACCTGAAATTCCCTGATAGAACACCGCCCTATACGGACATGAGAATATCTTTACTGGCATCTCCTAGCCTCCTAGGTTAATCTGCACATGTGAATGACTATTTTCTACCTTTAGCTTTCCAGCATTATCTAAATGAAAAAACAAAAATAGGAATGATAAATACACAGATGAAGGACATGACTGAATATATATATTTTTTTTACCATCATCATGCCATTTTTTAACGAAAAATGAACACTCACATCTGTACAAAATAGTGTTTAAAAAGGGTGTGAAAAACAGGCAGCTGCAGGCCATGTTAGCAGAGGAATTTATTTTGTGTGCATGGGCAATGGCAAACAAACAAGATATGATATTAAATCTATCCATTAAAGTGGCTGCCCAGCAGGGTTAATGTATCTTTGTTAAAGGGTGCAAAAGGGTGTATTTTTCTAGCTCTGCAGAGAACTGCAATTCAGAGTACATTATTGTTTTGATCCAGCAGCCATATCTATAAATTGATTGCTGTAGTTGTTCATTCCTGTCAGGCAGCTGCTGGGGTGGGAAGAGCACCTAGTCTAGTTATAGCATGCCTTCCTTAAAGTGAATGGGAATCTGACTTTTCATTTTAGTGCAGTCAAGATTATACCTGTGATTTTTTACATTTTTCAAACCTAACAGGATTCCTAAAACTGCAACTATGAGTCACCACCTGCAGCACTGCCTGGGTAGGCACACCTATTCCAACAAAGCCCTGTAGCCTTGTTACCCACCAGTGGGTAGAGCACATCAGGCACACTTTTGGGACACTTCTGATGTAGTTCCACTGAAAAAGTGAAACTAAATCTGAACTGCACATTCCCAAATCAAAATGCTGATGCAGACAGACAGATAGACACAGAATTCCTAGAGGGAAGCCTTTTCATAAGTCAAGACTTATATTAAACTGAATAACTTGTTTATTAAAGGTGCATATGCATTTGTACGTGTATAGTTTCATATGACCTATCTCTGACACAGGTATCTTTTTTTTTCTTTTTAAAGAGGAAACTGACTTTTAAGAAGCTGCAATTTGAAGATCCAGAGCTTTTCTTTTAATTTACATTAGAATGCTGAACTATAATTTAAGAAGAAGATCAAAACAGAAAACTGAACCACCTTACAGAAGCTGTCTTTCAAGCATGAAGAGAGATTCAGAATATTTCTGCAAATTGCAGTCTTCAGGCTGATTAGACATTCACTATGTCAGCATCACTACAGACAGAAACCTGGAGGGGTTTTTTAGCTATACCCTCTCTCTAGATCTGTGTTTTTTTAACTTGTGCCAAACAGTGATAGCAAACTATCCAGTATGGTAAGGCTGATTTGTGAGGGTGGCTCCCATGTACCATAGTACAGGACAGCAGGCACTCCTGGGAGTGCTTTATAGGCACTGCACTCAACAGGTCCCTGGGAGTCCTATGGCATGTGCAGGTACTCCTGTGCATGTGCAGCAAGTCCAGGACTTCAGGATCAGGAGAGAATGCACAGTGCCCTGTTGTCTGCTTAGTACACAGAGCTCACAGAGGCAACAGCCTGAGCACTTAGCAAAAAGCTAAGCATTTCTTTTCTCCCAAGCATTTCTTCTTATGGCCAAAAGAGTGTCTTGTTAGTTAACTGGCAATTTTTGGAATATAATGCAAAGTGCACACTTTCAAATCCTTAGTCTGTGTCAAATTCACAGTGCATGGAGAATGGGGGTAAAAGGGGTGGGATTTACCCAGTGTGTTTCTGTGTGTTTTTAACTACATCTGCTAAAGAACATCTGTAGCTCAGTGGACAGACTGTTGCAAGGACAAGAAGATATCAGGCTATTCACATAATTCCAAATTCAGGAAACCATGGAATAGCTGAGGTCAGAAGGCACATCTGGAAGTCATCTTGTCCTCTCTGCCTCACACAGGACCAGCTAGGGTCAACCATATGTTGTGATCGAATGTGGCGGTACCCAACACCTTCCTCAAAAGCACAGGATATTCAGCTTGTTTGCCCAAAGCTGGCCAAGCTGTAGTGCTGCAAAAGGCAGGGCACTGGTGGCACTGAGTTACCTCAGGCTCACGTTTCTGGCTTGTCCTGATGTTTGCACAGGAACACTTTGGTATCCAAGTGTGGATTTTGGTCTGCACTCAAAATGAAGTATAGATATGCCAGTGGAATATTCCAAACAAAGATCCACAGGAAAAAAAAAATAAAAATCCCATGTTTTACCTTCTGCTTAGTCTTCATGTATATGTCTTTCCCCCTAACATATGTCCCCAATTCCCAAAGTGATGGGTATATTGAAAATTTATGCATGCTTTACATTTAATTTAAGCATTTCCATAGCAACTCCTACATTTCAGGATGTTTTATCCCAAGATACAGAATATATTCTTTTCAGAAAAATTTCCCAGGCTATATTTAGCCACATTCATATATGACTTTCTACAATTTAATTTTCAATGAAAATTACCCTATCATCTACCAGAAGCAAAAGTTTTAACAAACAGATTAACTCTCATCTTGCTCTGCAGTTAAACAATTAGTCCTGCATCAAATGGAGTTAATGAAGCCTGATTGCTCAGAATCAATGTTTTTGATTGATAGATGCAGGTGTTATATAAAGTCTAACTTTGAGGGAATAGATCAAAGGTGCCTCTCCTCCTCTTTCTTTATCTCTGTCTCTCTCTCTCTCCCCCTGGGTCTTTCACACTGGTGCTTTCCTGTCAGGAGACTCTAAAGGATGCACATGCTTTCCAGAGGCCTGATATTCAACCAGTATTCATAATGAAATGATGATAGATAAATCAAATATATATATTACTGTCTGTTGAAGTCTGGAACAAAGTTAGAGGGACTTGAGGTGATGTATGATGCATGTAACAGTAATGAACTGGTGACCCATACCTCCATATGGGTGACCTTAAACTGCTTTTAGAAACATCTGGGATTCAAGTAGGAGTAAAAAGCAAGACAGATAGAAGAGGAAATACATACACAAATAAAGGAAAACAGGAGAGGTATGGGAAAGGAGATCTTCCCTGCAAATTTTCACTTGTTTTGTATCTCATTTTGCCTTTCTAAATGTCACTTCTGAAAAGCATTCCACAACTGCAGGATATCCTTCCTGCCCCTTTGCTGTCAAAACAGCAAACTTTCATCACATCTGATTCCTGTTCCAGGACCACATCTGGTAGAGCACACATCTCTTACTGGTATGCCTCTCTGAGAAGTCAGCATAAAGCAAAAATCTAATGGAGGGGAGGTGAAGGAAATATTAAAATTTGCCATCAGGTTAGGCAAACATCACCTGCATTTTGTGCAAGCAGAAATGCCTAAGCCAAGTGGTGAACAATCAGGCTTCCCTTGCTGTCAGGCAGTAGCCTGATACTTTACTTGCCTGGTGTGTCCCACAAACCTGAGCTGCTCTGTAAGCAGCAACAAATAACTGAAAAGTAAGTGGTGACACACTTGAATTTGTAACTTGCACCTTTCTTCCAGTTCCATCACCTTCATACTAGGAAGCAAGAGAGGGACTTAAGAGAGAGATACTCGTGGGATCCTGGCAGGCTCCAGGACATAACCATCAAATTAATTTAACCCTAATGCAATTATCTGCTTTAGATGAAGGGTGATTTTAGCTTGCTGGATTCACTTATAAGATCAAACAATCATCCTAATAATTTTGTACTGTTCTAAAGATGATAGCATTCATGTACTAGTGGCCCTAGTACAACTTGAATGGCTTGAGCTGCTAGACATAAATTTATTGCATAAATGAGAGCTGCCTTCAGTCAGGCAGCAACGATTTGATCTCCAATTAAAAAATTAATTTTCAAAAATAAAGCCTAGCATTACAATTAAACTGCTGTTAGATGTACAATGAATGTGCACCTGTAGCACTGAAATGATACTCAGTTTATGGGTGGAAATTTCAATAACAGATTCAAAACTGAAGCCATTTCCTCTGGTTTCCATGCCCAATCTGTTGTGAGTCAAAATGTCCTTAGGAGGGCAGACCACGTGTAAGGCTCACAAGAACCTAGGATATTAAATTGTACAGCCTAAAGATCTGCTGTCTATTTTTTTCTAAAAACAGGGTAGTGAGGAGGAACAAGGTCAGGCAGGGATTGGTAAAAACAGATAACTACATTAAAGGCATCTGATCATGCAAACAGAAAGACCAAGGTCCAAGAAGTGTCATCAAAGCCAGCAGAAAAAATTTGTAAGTGTGCATCCTGTATTTCCAGAGATTACTTGAATAAAGAGACTACTACAAGTCTGATATCTGCTTTGAGTCCTCTCATACAGACAAGACTGCAAAGAGAATATCAGATGGAGGAGTGCTCAGCCTGTGAACTCTGGCAGAGTTGGAAGGGCCCAGCAGCTCAACAGCAAAGTTTAGGCAGTTCTACCCTCAACACTGCATGTGGGCATCTGAAAAGTTAAGGGCTAGGATTTCAGAAGCCTGAAAGGAGAAGTGGCAGCTAGACTGAGGGTGGGTGAATTTGCACCTAGGTACCTATGAGACATCTAGACAATTAAGAATTTAAATAATTTTGGAGTCCTGACCCTGCATTCCCACATACCTCCTGCAGTGCTTTAGCTATTGCTGGCTTTCTCTGAACAATGCACCACCACGCAACAAATACTGTCAACGTACAACTACTGTCTGCCATCCCCAGCTCCTTTTCTTCTTCTTCCCTTGCAACCATCGATCTTCTGTTCCAAGGAGTTCCCCTGCTTAGTTCTGAACATTTTTCATGTAGCTAATTAGTTTAATTCCATGCATCCCTGGCATTTGTGGACACTTTCCTTATTTACGCTTTCCTTCCTTTTCTGGTGGCACAGGTAAAAATGAAGCAGCCAGGTTTTCAAGAGAATGAGAAAACCTGGGAAGCACCAGAGAGGCTGCCACATCACCCCTGCAGCCCAGGGCAGCTCAGCCCATGGGAGGCTCAGCAACAGGCAATCTTCTACTTGGGGTGAGTGGGAAAAAGAAATAGATGTCTGAGAGAAGGTTGGAACAGTAAAGTTACAGAAGCCTGGGTAATAATTGCCTGCTGTATCCAGAGCTCCCCAAGCCAAACAGAAGCTATTATGTTTAATTTCAAAACTGCATGTGTATTCACCCCATCTGAAAGACATACTTGGCAGGTTCAAATTATGGCCTCTAAATCATAAAAAGTACTGAACATATAATACTGAAGGAAAGACATGGCAGCTGAAGTTAATAAACTGCTGGTAATGTATTGTTTCAGCTATCCACACATAAACTGGTCAAAAGTCACATTGGGACAAAGTTTAGAGAAGTAATTTCTTTACAAATTAAATGACTGCCTCAAGCAAGACCTAGTTCTGTGTACTGAGAGGAAGGAATGAATCTCAACCAAAAAATTGCTTCAGCTAAGACGAATTCGGACATTATTATTCTGAAAATATAAAGCCTACACAGATTAACAGGAAAACAGTCAAAGTTCGTAATTGATTTAATTATTTCAGTTCACGTTTATTTGCATCTCAGTTCTGAGTATTAAGTCAAGAAGCAGAAGATTTTTATAGCAGTAACTAGAGTTGAACCTTAAACAGTAATTATAACCGGTTTCCTTGAAGGAGATTAGATTAGGAAACAAAGAAATTCCTGTCTTTATCTATCATGAAAATTCCAACCCATCTCAAAACACAGCCATTAGAAGAAGAAAAAAACCAGAAGAATAAATAGGCAATTCTTCCAAGTGTTAGATGGAGGACATTTCATGAGACCCTTCTCACTAAGGTCAAAGACAAGAAGACAGAACAAATAAGAAGGAGAGAACTACCAGAGAGATGTTCAAGGATGCATTTACAAAGAGTACAGGAGTGCTGAGTTTCAGGGATGCATGTCCATCATTTTGACATCACCAGTACCTGTGCCAGGCTATCTCTGTAGGCAACACATCCCCATGACTTTTCAGTTTCCTCTGCAAATATTTCTAGTAGGCACCTCCATTTTGGTAGTGAGGTGCATGCATGGCACCTCAGGACATCTGTTCACTTGTAGCTTGTCTTATGATGAACCTTACCACAAAATGCTTCCCAAATGACTCATGTGTGGGGCTTGATTTTCTAATTCTGCTTTGGCAATACCTACCACTGTGTGAAACAGGGCAGGGAGGCATCCTTTTATTCTTCCCTCCCCCATCCCAACTGTTGTCTATTGGGATGGAATACAGATGAACTCCAAGCTTGCTTCTGTGACATCAAATTTGAACCAGCATCTTCCACTTTTGCACACTAACTAGCTGAAGCACAGTGAAGTTTCAAACTGGGAAGAGAAGCATGAGAGAAACTGCCACCTCCTCGTGTCCCTTGATGTACAGCTGTCAACTGGAGGAGAGGAGATGCTGAAATGAGGCAGCGCAAAACCTAATTTGGGGTCAGGAATTCTATTAACTAGTGCAAGCACTTGAAAATGGGCCTAATTCTCTGTACGGCTGAGCAGCAGTGAAAGAAATGGGTCTAAAGATTAGGAAGGAGGTTGAGAAATTTTGAGGTGGTGTACTGGAATACAGTAATCTCTGGCCATTAAGTGTCTCTAATCCTTTTCTATTTTTGGTCTAACATTTCATGTTGCACAGAAATCCATCCTGCCAGCAGTTTCATTGGCTTTAAGGAATGAAACAAATTCAAAATGTGGTAGAAGTCAAGGCAAATTAAACATTTCTTGAAAAATAGCTGTACGACTCAAATAACCAAGAAGGTAGTAAAACAAGGCGGCATCAGGGTCACCAACACCCTCAACTGCCATCAACAGATCTCTTCATACTTTTAAAATAAAATTTTATCCAGTGCTTCCTTGCACACAGTAAATGTCTAATTTCTCCTGAATGGGAGTAATGCTGTCATACATTCACTAGACACTTTGAGAAAATATGGTGACAGGGAGATGTACATGGACTATCTACACTGACTATTGGAAATCATCCATTTAATCAACAGTGCCTTTAATTTGTTTCCTGAGGATGAAGACAGCTTCTACAGCTAATCCTGATCTTAAGTCTTTAATATTCTAATCCTTCTCATACATGGACAACACTTAATTAGAGTAAACTGCATTTGGTAGGATATGAAACTGCTCAATTATCTGTGTCACCATTCAGTTGGTTGGCAAGAAAAGAGAGAAGAAAACCCATGTATTTTTCATAGGAATTTTGTAAGAATGACAAGTATTATCACAAAGAAATGTTACTATTTTTCTTATTATGAAGTAATAAAAATTTGTATTTTTAACCCTCCTATAGAGTGAAGAAGTGACACCCTAAAATAGGGTATTTTATTGAAATTTTCCTACTCCAGTCCCAACAACCATCCAGTATACCTTGAAGAAAAGAATTATTTTCCCATTTTAGTGGTGGGGAACTGTGAAAGACTAAATGGATTATTCAAAGTTATGATGGGAATTATGACTACACTCAAGTGGACTTAATTGGAATCCTGAGTAAGTTATCAGACCATTATGCCAATCTCCTACCCTGGTTATCAATAGCTTTGATTGCATTTTGTACAGAGCATCATAAGATCTCCCATTTTCCTTGCTGCAAAACACCTTTCCATGACATAAGTAACAATTATTGGATTAGTATCAAGGACGAACTTCGTAGGAAACGAAGCTTCATCCTTACACTTTGATATCTAAAGTGCTTCTGAGAAGTGGGGTGGGAAAAGGAATGACCTACCCAGAAGTGTCATGACAACATACAAGCAGCATAAACTTCTGCTGTGGGAGCAGAGTTGCTTATTTTACATAAAGAATAATTTATTGCTGCTAGTAAAGAAAAAATCATTTAATATAAGTGGGTTTTAAATAGAACATTACAGAAAAGGTCATGTCTTCATTATTGCTGTTGCTATATGGAAGTACAACTTATATTTTACAGACAGGTGTGAATTAACACTTAAAACTGTAATTTGTTTCAGGGTTTTTTTCATTTTTTAGGGTAACAAATATATCTGATTAGTATCTGCACCACAGCAAAGACAAAGAAACTGTCACTGTACTTAAGACGAATAGCACTGTTAGCTGGAACCTTTCTTCCAGAGGTGCTTTGCAAAATATCCAAACTTACTAGCTGACCATATTTCCAAGAAAAAGAAAATAAAATCCTTCTCCCAAGCTACTGGAATTTTCTATGAAAGAGTGGGAAAACCTTTTTTACTTGCATAAAGGTTGCTGGTTTTTCTTCTTCAGTTCTTGCACAAGTTACTTCAACAGGTTATTTATGCATAGCCTGCAAAGTATACCCTCTTATCTATCAAAAATGTGTAGATAAAATTAAGATTTTGGCTGACAGTTTGCTGATGTCACATTAGAAGACTAAATACACTGTTTGGCCTTTTTCAACATTAATTATTTTTTTATACTACAATCTTATTAGCTTCTATGTATTTTCTGAGTTTTTTAGAAACCATCTGAACTAAACTTCTTTATGATTTTTGTTGTCCTCCTACTATCTGAAATTTCTCTTTCATCTCTCTGATCTTGCTTCTGTATATATTCTACTTTCATCACTGTGTGCCACCGACATCTACCAGTCTTATCAGCTATAAAACTGCTCTTCAAAATAGAAACTCTTATGTTATGTTTCTCTTTGCTGCCTTTTCGTCAATCCTTTTAAGTTGTCTCACAATTTAAATATAGCTGAAGTTAGGGCCAGCTGTAAGTCTTGCCATGCAAACATTCATGGTCAGTTCTAAATTTGTTAAGTAACTACGATCTTCATACTGATTTTGAGGCATTTAATTGTTAGATCAAATTTACAGTTATAGTTATAGTTATAGTTATAGTTATAGTTATAGTTATAGTTATAGTTATTTCTAACCAATAGATACATGAAAGCAACCTTTTCTGATCTGAACAAAAATAGCAGAACAAAACCACCATCCACTGACTTTCACTATTAAAATAAGGTAATAATACTGTAACACATTTTTTGTAGTAGAGTAATGATTGTCAGGATCGCTGGTTTATGTAGTACATATAAGCTCTATTATTGTGATATATTTTTGATTTAGTATCTTGTGATAAGAAAGATAGAACCTGTAAGAAAACCTTCAGAAAATATATCAACTGCTCAAACCTGCATACTTTCAAATTTTGCTGCTCTTCATACTTTTACTCTGGTATTTCTGACAATAGAGTATTTCAGTATATTTAAAGCTTTAAAGAAAATACAAAGAACAGGAATTTTTTGGTGGTTTTGCAATGAAAGGAATGGTAATCTTGCATTCTTTCTAAACATCTAAAAGTTATTTGAAGGCAGGCTATTGCAGCTTCTGCTGTGCTTCCAAAGTGAAACTCCAAAGGTATCCTCATTGGCTACTACATATTTTATTTATTAGGATTACGTTTCTCTTTACGCTTCATACTTGAAAGGGGGAGGTTTGTCCTACAAAAGTGCTTGAAAGTTTCTACTTTCTTCATATATGAGCATGTCAAATATATTTAGTTTCTGCCTTCTACAATTGGAGGTGGTGACTCACACTTTGTGGCTACTCTTCTCATTTTTGAAGCAATTATTCCTGAAGAGACTCATAGACCCAGGTTGTCAGCCAATTATTTCTTACATGCCTGAAAAAAAAAGTCATCTCTGCAGAAAAATATCATTTGATCATTTGCTGGAGTCTATGGTAGTGTTAGATTTCTTTGAATATTTTAGTTTGGATTTTGGGTTTTTTTGCTCATAGATGCTGACTTAATGAATTAAATCCAGCACTATATTAATCCCTGGCAAAAGCATAGGTTTACTACTTTAATGGAAGTCTCTGTTTATTTAAACAAACAAACAAACAAACAAACAAAAAATCAAGAACAAGAGACAACACTCAAAGAGCACTGAAATGAATTTCCCTATACTGTGCAGTTAAAACATACAAAAAAGAGAAGTTATATATAGAGGTTGTTTTGCAGTCACCACAAATAATCTGTATTTTAAATATGCAACTCAACAGTACATGAAATCTGTAAGCACGTCTCATGTAGGATTTTACCCTGCTGGCTGGGGAAGAAGAGAAAACTATGACAGCCACAGCAAATTATTTTGAAGAGCCCTTTCAGACTAAGCAGAAACAATTCCACTTAACATGAATCTTACATCTAAATAAAATTCAAATAATTACATAAAAGGCTACAGAGCCTTAGAGATTTAGATTTTTTAGCTAAACTCTTTAAAAAGAATGGCACAAGTGGTAGCAACCCCTTCTAGTGCATAACCACTGTTACACAAGGGTGACACACTTCATGAGTTCCTCCTGTCAGAATTTCTTATTTTAATTTTTCCTTCCCAATGACAACGTTGCTGTAGACATTTCCATGCCTATGACAAGGAGAGAAAATAATATTCTCCTGTGGCTTTAGGGATCATTATGTGCAATCACAGCAAAGCTCCTTCATCAGAACACATCCAGTTTAGCATGACATTGTTGGAGGTCTCTTGAGATGACTAAACCTTAGAGGTTTCCTTATGCAGCTCCTACTGTGTCAGAATTGTGTTTGTTTCTGACATACTAATAGACTTTTTTTTTTTTCAAACAATGTATTGTAGGTTCACAGGAAAAGTCAAGACACTTCAGAGACCTGCCTGTAATTTAAGTCCCTGCTCAAAACAGGGTCAGCTATGGAGTCAGAACCAGCTACTCCTCCAGTGCAGTCCTCACAATGGACAGAGTCTGCACAACCTGTATGGGCAACCTGGTTTAATACAGGATTATGTCCCCTGCAAAAAAAAAGAGATTCTCATTGTGTCTAGGCCAAGCCTATCTTTTCTGTTTGTGCTCATTGTTGTCCTGCCTCATGCACTTCTGAGAGGAAGCTCATCCCACCTTCTCAGCAACATCCTCACAGGTGTTGGAAAGCTGATGTTAAACCAACCTAAAGCTTTTTCTTCTCAAGGCTAAGAAAGGCCTTTTCCCTTAACCTCTCCCCTCAGATGAAGTGCTCCAGTTAAGTGCTTATCATGTTAGTGGCCCTATCCTGAACTTGTTTCAGTAATGAGCTCACAGAGATTAAGGATGTGTTAGTGCTTTGCTTTGACTACTGGAATAGTAGAGGAACTCAAGGAAGTTGTATTCTAAATAAAATTGCAATTTTTTTTAATCATTAGTGATAAATTGAAATAGAAATTTTCAAATATAATTTGAATTATTTTGAAAAAAAATGACAAGGACATGGAGAGACAGGACAGAATCACAGAATATTCTGAGTTAGAAGGGACCCACAAGGATAATCGACTTCAAATCTCAAGTGAACAGCCCACATGAACAATTGAAATTTGAATCACATGAATTTAGACATTAACAGCAGTAATTTTAGGACCACAAACTGGCTCTGTCCTAGATTCTTGCTTCATCAGATGTAAGATCACATGCAACCTAGTTTATGAAAGAACGTTAATTTTACAATCTCCATTTAACGTGAATTATGGTTTTGACAGGTGGATGTATACGTTTGTAAAATCAGCAATTCTGCTTGAATGCTCACGGCGAGCAGAGATTCTGTAAAAGGGAATTGCAAAAACGGGCTTCCGCGTGCAACAAACCAGGTGAAAAGTAGGGAGAAGTAAAGTTTTTTCTGAAGCATATGCCATGGTTTGTACTTTATATGAGACAAAGATTTTTAAAATGGATGTTGGATGTTGTGTTTGGTGGCAAACAATTAAACAATTGTTTTTGTTTCATTGTCTTTACAGTGAAAATAGTTATCAACAAGTTTATATAATAATTAGAAGCATGATGTAAGGGCATTGTGAATGCACCATAATTTTTTTTTTTCTGAGATAATAAAATGTGCTGTTGAAAGACCTTCTGAAATAAACAGCAGCTCATGTACTAAGCAGAGGTACTACAGCCACTCTGTTACTGTGGCATTCAAATTACAAATGCCTCTGACATGAAGTATGTTAATATGAAAATGTGTTTTTTAAATTAAGGAAAGAAAAATGGGACCAAAAATATGAAAGAAACAGTATTTTAAAAACAGAGAAATTCGAAAAGCCTGGACTGACTTCTGTCCTACAGGCTGGGTGCTTTGGCTGTGCTTCTGAGGCTGTGCATTCCCTGCCAGGGCACACACTCAGCCCACACCTGCTCCCGAGACCAGCGAAGAAACAGCTGCAGACAAAAAATGTTCATTAGACTTTTATGGTGGCTGAGCAGCAACATCAGAGCAGCCAGACGAGTGCAGTGCGCTTGACCTGAGGATATGGGGTCCATCTGATGCTGCAGGAAAGCAGGTGTGGGGCTGTTATGCAGACCTACACTGAATTTAATGCAAGTGAACTGTGTGAAGGGGATCAGGTGAGATGGGGGCAGGCTGTGGTGCTCAGCTCACCCCAACCCTGCAAGAGACATTGAATGCCCCACAGATGAATAAGTCGTTTTCCAACCTCTCTTGCAAGGTAAGAGCTAAGCTGTCTAGCATACTCAACCCTCTCATAACAGTTCTGTGTTGCATATTTAATTAATTACATAAAGGTGACAGTTTAAAACAACAGAAAAGAGAATAATCATACTTGCTGTTGTTTCCTGCACTGAAATAAAATGCTCTAGATATTTCTCAGGCTAA
Source organism: Phylloscopus collybita (assembly GCA_027886175.1). Taxonomy (NCBI): domain Eukaryota; kingdom Metazoa; phylum Chordata; class Aves; order Passeriformes; family Phylloscopidae; genus Phylloscopus; species Phylloscopus collybita. The sequence goes on from JAJNNQ010000075.1 coordinate 61,984,838, forward strand.
AGGATGCTCAACATTCTGAAAGAAGCTTCTTTCAGAATGTTGAGCCTGAGTTTTCCTGAAACACTTGGAAATTAGAAAATTCACTGCCTGAATTTCCAACACTCTCTTTAAACTCTGATGCAAAATATAGGTGGAGCACTTTCTGAATGCTTTTTTAAAATATCAGTGGGGATATGAGTACTCTATAAAATAACCCACATTTGGAATTAAGGCTGTGAGACTTTTTGTTAGCTGAATCAGATTGTTGATTTAGATCAAACACCCACATTTACGTGGTTCGTACAGATTTTCCCCCCATTTTCTCCTACTGTGAAAAAATAAAAACTCTTTTTTCCCCTTAGATAAAATATTATTTCAGAACTTGTTAAAAGAACAATGCTAAAGGAAGCCCGGACTTACCAAACAAAAAAAGAAAGGGTGGATTAATTCAGTCTTTCAGGGATTTACAGTTTAGGAGCCCCAAGCTCAGATGTCTCCTTTTCTTGAGGGGATCTGAATTCCCAGTCCCTACCTCCCTGGAAAGTGCCCTGGTGTCACAATGGGCACAATCTGCTTTGCATTTCACCTGTTGAAGAACTTGCTCTGTGCTACTCAATAGTAACTTGTGTGAACACTGGTGTGTGTCAAATCACAGGGAGCTGGGTTGGAGGGGTACCTTTATAGGTCATCTGGTCCAACCCCTGCTATCCTTCTAGCACATCCAAGTGCATTAATATACTGTCTATCCAGCAAAAATTTTGGCACACGGCTGGAGAATCACTCAGACAGCTCTCTCTCTCTTTTTCTTCTTTTTCTTCTTTATTTTGGGATGTGCAACTACGTCAGTATTTCATAAATAATGAAGCAATCTCAAAGGGGAAGAGTGAGGAAGCCCTTGTTTAGAACATCTCATGATCTGATTATCAGCACCTCCTCCTCAGCCCACATCCAGCCCTCAGTCTTACAGAGGATGTATTTTATTAGAACTGAACCAAATCCCTCCCAGACTTCCATACTGCTCTAAGCCCTGAGACAGCAAGCAGACAGAAAATAATCCCAAGCATCATCTGAATGAGGCGCCTTTTCTTTCCCCCACATGAAATTATTTGGTGAATTTGGTTTACATCTGTAAGATATTGTGAGTTTCTACTTTGAAGTAATTCAGTTGTTTTCTTGTGCTTTTTTCTCACTGACAGTAAGCCTTGTTCATGACTCCTGTTTGGCAAAGATTAACTGCAATTGCACAAACAAACAAACATAAAAATAAGGAAAAACGGCAGAAAAACTTAGGAGGCAATGAAGATTTTGCAAACAGAAATCCCGAGGATAATAACCAAAGGAATATGGCAAAGAGAGTATTCTGAGCTCTGTAGGTGAGCCCAGCAAGGCTGCCAGCCCCCACCAGGTGGCTCTCCACACTGGAGCATAGCAGCTTGGAAAATCCCTTCTCATAGGAGAAAGGGGCTTGTGCTTATGCAAAAATAGTAAGATTTGCTTCTGAATCTAAGTGTCCACCTCAGCTGCTGAACAGATGCTCAGTCTAGGAGATGGTGTGAAAGCCTCATGCTCAATTCTTCTGTTTACTTTAGGCCATTATTTCTGAATTATTGTTCTGCATCTGGAAGGATTATTCCCTGCTTTCTCAACTTTTTCTGTATCCCACAGTTCTTGCAAGTGGGATGTGTGTCTGAGTTTTTTGGATGTCTCTCTACTGCAAAGAAGAATACAGCAAAAGTCCTGTGCACCACTAAAATCCCAATTACGAATCATTAATCTATCCTTTGAAATGTGATTTTGTTCTTTGGCTGGAGCTCCTCTTCCTTTAAATCTTTTCTATCTCTACCCATGACTGCTTAAACTGTTTCTACAATTTCTCTGAAATAAAGATCCCATTCCTTAATAGTGAGATGTACTGTAACTTTGTTATGGTGGCAGGCATTTATAAGATGTTTTTCTTCCTCACCACCTCTGCATACCTGAAATAACAATGATTATCAAAGTCATCATGCTAAACTGGGTTGTCATTACTGGGTCAGAGTCTGAAAAGGATGCAGTAGAGAAAATCATCTTTATGCACACCCTGCTTTAATTGAAGGACACAGCAGAATGACTCCTGTTTCACTGACTTAAAATGACCTTGGTCTTCTTTGCCATTTTAGAGGAAGACAAAGTCCTAAATTCTGAGGGCTTAATTTTTTCATATCTCACAGCATTTCATCATCTTTTCCCCTCTGCCTGTTTAACAACAAGGTTTTTAACATTGAGGAAGAAGCAATGGGGACAGAGTTATGTTTGTTTTCTTGCTCATCCTAATTGTTCATTTTGTATTGATTCTTCATAGTGCTGGCACCTGGACAAAGAAAGGGCACTTTGTAGCCTGGTGTTTCTTCTTTGTGGTATTAACACATAGTCCTGAATTCAATCTTTACAGAGCAGCTGCTAGTAATCTAAAATGTTATCACTGCAGCAAGCTAGGAAAAAAAGATTTGTTTACTGAGAAATTAAGGCTATTCTTACAAAAATAGGAATATTGACTGATATTATGGAAGGTCTATGAAATAAGCTAAAGTGGTGACTATTTGAAAAGATAATCCCTGAACCAGATCTCAGATGCTACACTTTTTTCTCAAAATTCAACCCCAAATTCAATAATCCAAGGAAATTGAAACCTATCCTCTAAGTATAATGTGTTACATAATAACTATGTATTTAGAGAGAGTATGTCTTTATATATATAGATTAATTTATTTATGTATGAAGACTTCTAAATTCAGGGCTGCAGTGAGAAGCACAAACTGCCTTCACTTGAAGACCAGTTTATGGTTTTCTCACTTCTGTGGTTAAAGTTTCCCCACCTTGCTATATTTCACCAGGCACATCCCCAGAACTGGTCATTCTGCCACGCTGATGCTGAACACAAGGAAGGTGAAAGTACATGGGTAATCTCCTGGGGAAGCAACACCATTGCATTCTTCTCCACTCAAGGATGCTCAGAGGGAGAAGGTGGCCATGGCAACAGCAAAGGGGTGGATGGGGCCTGCCTCTAGGAAATACAGGGAAATCCCTCTGCCAAGTCACACATACGCCACAGATGGTGGTAGCATGGGCAACCCACGGCTGCTTTCTGCCAGCAGCAGGTGTGTCTCCACACATACACCTGAGCCCAGTTTATAGAACTGCAACTGACAGGATTTTTAAATACAAAAATTAACTCCCAGTGCTCTATTCTACCTCAAGGTGCAAGGGCCATAGCAAAATCTAGTATGTCAAAACTTCACTTATGTCCCTAGTTTATCTCTACTTTAATTCTAGTGCATTTATTTGTAAAATATAATGGTATTGACTTGACAGGAACTTAAGCAAAAGTTTAAATGTTTTATTATTATTATTATTATTATTATTATTATTATTATTATTATTAAAAGACTACATATGTCCTAAAGATAATTAAGGGGACAATGAACAAAGCAGCAGTTCACCATTGTTTAAAAGATGTAATGAAGGGCACATTGTAAAATGTTAGGAATGAATTCACTTTTAATTTCAAAGATGTATGGATGTGACGGATACGTTAATTATGAGAAGTGTCCCATTCAAATTAACATAACAAACAAACAATTTTGAATAAAGGCAATTTTTTTCAAGAGAGGAGATAAGAAAGTCAAGAAAACTGCCAAAACCATGAAGCTCATGACAACATCTTGGAAACTGCAAGGCAGCAGGCTGGTATTTCTTATTTTCTAAAATCCAGCTGAACTTACACATACAATACCCACACCTTTTTAATATAACCTGGCATTATTTCTGCAGCCAGAATATTACTTCTCTACCTTCTACTTTTTTAGCGCTTTTGAATTTGGGATATGAATGCACTAACATAGTTTCTTCATACATTCTTCTTGTTGCTTTGCTCTGCCACGAGGAAGAACAGAATCAGAAAAAGAATTTCTGCAATTCTAATTGTTACCAACTCAACAGTCCATGGGGTTCGTGTGTTCGCAAAAATTTCTGGATGTGGGTCAAGTTCAGACTTGCCTCTTTTTGCCTTGAGGCATTTTTCTGCAAGGCTAATTCTATAGGGCAGAAGCACAAAGCGTTAGACAGGCAGCTATTTTAATGATTAAAGACACTAGGTTTTAAGAAAGAAAAGAATTGAAAATTTCAGAATAACTGTGCTATGCAGCAAAGATTACACAAACACCCCAAATGTGAAAAAATGTCATCTTTTCCATGACAGCTCTTGTTTTCTGTCCTTGTCAGTGACAGCTTATTTATTTGTATTGTTTTTAGAGATTTTAGATCTAAAACACAGTTGCACTGTTTTTCATGTAAAACAATTCCAACAGCAGCCTGGTGTGAAATTTCTTCTTATAATCAGGTTAAACATAAAGAATGCAATATTTTAATAGTGGGAAAGGCTAATCTAGTAGGAAGCACTGTTTTGTAGTGTGAGCACTATCAGGCAGCAAACCTCAGAGCAGATTGCCACAAAGAATGAACAAAGCTGGGGTTTGAGCACTTATCAAGTGTTTTTTTCCAATCCCTGCTGCTGCTCATTATATCTCTGGGAGATGTTCTGACAAAAAATGGAGCTGGGGAATTTCACATCTCCAGCCAACAGAGGAGTGTCAGAGAGGCTGATAGCTGTCAATAAAACTGGGATTTACAGCAGAGCAGAACATGATGAAAACCAAGATACAGAGGTGCGTGAATTACCCTTGCTATCCAGAACAAGGAGGTGGAGCAGAGCCCGCCTCATAAACAAGACTTGCCTGCTGATCCAGGAAGATAAGCATTTGAAAAGAGGCTATCACAGTTTTACTTGAGGATATGGGAAATCAAGAGTTCATTGATAATGTTTACTTTGTTAAGGAGTCGTGTGGGTCAGGTTATCAGATCTGCTTCACTTACTTTTCACAGCTCAACCAGTATCAAGGATTTAAAAATGAGACACATTTGCCAGCTAAGGAGCCTTTCAGTACAAGACAGTTCATTATAATTACAAACAGAGTAGTATCCCACCCTTCCTAGAAAAAGGAAACATGTTGGGAAGGGCTGTAGTTTTCTTGCACTCTGCTTACTTTGGCAAACACCTCCTTTAGACCAGTTGCTAATTAGCAGTCTTCTGAACAGCACTAAAGTCTCCCAACACCATAGCTCATGCAGAACTATCCCCAGAACCAGCAAACAGGCAGTCTCAGCCATGACCATGGTGAATATGAAAGCAAGCTTGTTACAAAAAACAGTTTTGTTCTATGAAAAAATGAATATTTTAATTCTATGCTAATTCAGAAAAAATGCAAATGTTGAAATATCTTAATTTTTTCAAGACAGTTTTTCCCCCACAGCCTCAATAGAGATTCACAGCCATGCTTTGCTTAATAAAGCTGTTCTTTATTTGCTTCCTCTTGAATTACAAGGGGTTTTTTTTGTTTGCATAGACACAAAATTTGTGTAAGAGTATGTGTCTCACCTCTAGGTAATTACTGATTTTTATAATATTTTAAATTTGGGAATATGAATTTGTCCCATCCAAGCCTCTGACTTATTGTTTAAGTATTTTGGTCATAATAAATAGTTGGCTGGATATCATTAATGTATTTTCAGAGCTATTGGAAGCAGACACCTCTGTATTCTTGAAAAAATTATGCTGTCACTAAGAACAATTATAAGTGACTGTTTCTTTTTCCTGTCATTCTGATTATATTCACTATTTCCCTTTAGTTTTCTCTCCTTGTTGAATGGAAAGATGAAAATTGCCTGTGCTCTCAATTAATTTTCTCACTCAGCAAATTAAACTTCCTGAAAATTGTTCCCTTAAAAATGGTTTTATTACTGTTGCAACTGCAATCAGTCTGCACCCAGATAATCTCACCCTTGCTCTCTCTCATATATATCTGCTAGTCCCAGATGGTTTATTTTGCCCAGCTATGGCATGGGGATGGCCATGCAGAAATGGGGGAGTTCAGAATAAGTAGGCTTTTTAAATTTTTTTTTTTTTAATCTGACCCCTACTAGAAGGTAGGAGTGTGCTGTTTGGAAAAGACTTTCTGACTATGTGGATTTCCACCAGCATTTGTGAGATGCTAAAAGTTTCTGTCTCAGCTTGTTGCTGAGACAGAAAATAGGTAGGTGACATTTGACTAGGAAGATCGCTGAACCAAATAGAGCCTCAGCGTTGTAGACAAGAACCCTCTGTGTATCATACTAAAAATAACAAAAAATGTTTTGCATTCCTCTACAAAGGATTGGAAAACGCCTAAAACAGAATAATGCATTGGGAAATGGTTCCAGTGGGATTTACTCCATCACTATCACAGCAGCTAAGGTGTGGTAGACTGTCCTGCAGGCCCCTAGACCCTCCCGTTAGCTCTTATTGAACATATCGGTGACCTTCGGTATTCCAGTCCTCTGAAACCTCCCCCAGTCACCTCAGTTTTCCAAAGATAATCAAGAGTGGCCTCACAATGACATCAGCCAGCTGCCTTAGTCCTCATGGATGCATTCACTTGTGTCCCACAGATGTGTATGTGCACTTGGTTTAATATTCTGTAATGTGATCCTCCTGCATATAAAATTTCATTGCTTTGGCCTTTCTCATGGGTCTCAGGGGGTTGTGATTCCCCAGGACAGATTTTATCAGTAAAGGCTGAGGTGAAGAAGGCACTGGGTACCTCACCTTTCCTCATGTCCTTTCTTCCCCACCCCATTCAGTGTCAGGCCCTCATTTTCATTGATCTGCCTTTTGTTGTTGATGGCCCAGTTAAAGTCCTTCATGTTCCCCTTTCTGCCATTTCCAAGATTCAGCTGTAGATGGGCTTTGGCCTTCCTAGTGTCATTCCTGCATAATCAGAGAATACCTCTGTATTCTTCTTTTCCACCTGTTTCAGCTTTCACCTCTTCTACTATTCGTTTTTAGATCTGAGCTTGTCCTCACCCATCATAGAATCATTAAGGTTGGAAAAGACTTCTAACATCCAAGTCCAACTGTCAACCCAGCACCTCTACCATATTCATCGCTAAACCATGTCCTCAAATGCCATATCCACATGCACTTCAAGGGACAGTGACTCTACCACTTCCCTGGGCAGCCCCTTCCATTGCCTGACTACCCTTTCCACAAAGAAATTTATCCTAATATCCCTTTCTCTCTACAACCTTCATTCAGGTAGCTATAGAGAACATTAAGGTCTTCCCTCAGCCTCGTTTTCTCCAAGCTAAATATCCCCAGGTCCCACAGTTGCTCTCATAAGACATGTGCTCCAGACCCTTCACCAGCTCTGCTGCCCTTCTTGGGACATGCTCCAGCATCTCAACGTCCTTCTTGTAGTGAAAGGCCCAAAACTGAACAGAGGTGTAGGCCTCCTGCCACTTTGGTTTGGTTTCTTTCACATTGGCATGGCTCATTGTTATGCATCCTGAGAATCAGCCAGAGTTCCTAGTCTGCTGATCTCCATGACCATCTCCTATCAAGTAGATCCTTCACTAGGCCGAAGTCTGCTGTTCTGTAATGCAGAGTCATGCTTCTCCTATTTGTTGCTCAGAATGGGCTCTCCACCAACTCATGGGCAACCAAGACTGTCCCCAACTTTCATATCCCCAAGCCTTTCTTGTTTGCAAGCATCCAGTCTTAATGGAGGGTCAGCCACTGCTGGATCACCAGTTACCCTTGCTGGGAAGCTGCCATCAGTGCAATCCATTTATCTCAGGATTGCTTGGTTAATGCTGTGTCCAGCACATAACAGGCCCCTTGTGAGAAGCAGGGTTTTGAACATGAGGCTTCTTCCCCTTGTCTGAAGAGAGCAGCACCCTCTTCCCCACCTGGCAGTCTGTAGCAGATACCTGCCACAATATGGTCTGCCCTCTAATCCTAAGCCATAAACTGCTGACTGTCTAATTTTCTGTCCCAGAGCAAGGCTCCATTAATCCCTGTTAGTCTCTGACAAAAAGCTGAATGACTCCACAACCTTCCCCACCAGCTGCTCGTGCTGCAGTGCCTGTGTCCATTCCTCGCAGCACTCTGGCTGTGGGAGCTCTCCCACCATGTCTGTGCAAGGCTCTAGACCTGCACCTGCACACAGGCTTTTGATTCCTCCTGCTTTTGTCTCATGCTACATGCATGCATCAGTGTAAGGGCATTTCAGAGGGATGCTCCAACCAGTTGATTTCTCATAAATTATGAGAGCTTCCCCCATGAAGCTGTCTGTGGCACTTCCCTGTTTGCCTTCATGTTCTTGAAGTGGGTGTCCTTGTCTACTGCAGCTTCTTGCCAGCACAGCCCATTACTTCCACAGTGGACTGTGGGTCACCATCTCTCTTCACCCCCTCATTCCTAGCTTCCAGGTCTCATCAGGAGGCTTTGCTGCCAGTCTCTTGGTGGAGACACTTTTGCCTGAATCCACCTCAGAGCTATTTTCTAGAATCCACCTAAGTACTAATTTCAGACATTTGCATTACTAAGTAGAAATCACACAAATCTAGGCTGAAAGAAATCTCTGAGACAGGATGAAGCATACCCAGCTCACTCTTGATTACACATTCATCTAATGTGTCCTCAGAAATCTCCAGTGAAGGAGACTGCACAGTTAGCATGTTCCAGCACAATCTGTCCTTACATTTACATTTTCTTAGCATCTAACTTAACTCTCGCTTGGATAAATGTTGCTAACTACTTTTGTCCTATACTCAGTGGATAAGAGGGAATTTCAACTTCTTGTCATTATAATTATCTTAATATTTGCCGGTTCTTTTTATGACAAGCTTTCTCATACTTGTTTTGTTCAGAACAAAGAAGCCACAACAAATAAGAAAATTCTCAAACCTCCCTCACAAGCTATTCTCTAAATTTCTCATATCTCTTCTGACTATCTTTTTGACTCCTAGCAATGTTTACCTATTCTGAAATCCAAGTGTCTGACATAATGGTCTAGTTAAAATGCCATATGTAAAACAAAATACCTCCTACCTCCCATGCTTTAGATACAAACACTGAAATTCCTCTGCTCTGTTTTTTTTTTTTCTTAGCAGTATGAAACTGCAATTTCATATTTTGACTGTGATCTATCCCTGCTCCTTTGTACAGTATTATCACCCTTACTTCAAATCTTCTCTTTGAGTATTTTATTCTTAGTAAGAGAAGCAGTTCTTTCATGTGTGATGATTTTCAAACCACTTCTTCAAATTGCCGTGACTTTTGAATTTTAATCCTCCAAAATAGTCCTGTCTTATCAGTGGATAAAATAAAAATCTCAATTTTTTGATGAGCGCTTTCTGATCATTAATGGAACTTGAACAAAACACAAGCAAAGTCTGTAAAGAATGCTGTATGTCTTCCTAATTTGACAGTGAACTGTCATAACTACTTTTCAGTACATTTCTGCAGCCAGTGGGTGCACCCACCAGATGGCAATTTCATCCAGAACATTTCCTTTAGTTGCTTATAAGAATGTAACTGGTAGTGTGTCAAAAGCCTTATTAATGTCCAAATATATCACATCCCCTGCTTCCTTTGTATCCACCAGGCCAGTTACACTGTCAAAAAAAACCCCCACAGACTGATTTGACTTGATTTATTCTTGATAAATTGATGTTGGCTGTTTCATATCACTTGGTTATTTTATTATCTATGTGCCTATAAACTGATTATTTAACAAAAATATTTGGTAACTTTTTGATTATTGAAGGCAGGGTGACTGTTCTACATTTGTATTTTGTCATTGGCAATATTTCACAGCATAATGATCATTTCTGTTGTAGTGAGAGTGTTCTTGAATGCTCAAGTCAACAGTTTATAATATAATTGTAGATACTACACATTCTTAAAACTAAATTACAAATTTGAAGAAGAACTTTTGTATCTCTGCCTCTGAATTTGGGGTTTGCCTTTTGTTTCTTCTACTATTGCAGTTGTTCATGCTACAAGCCTATTTGTTTACTCTGTAGTAAGTTATGAGGACTCCACAGAGACATTTCTAAATTCCTTCTCTGAATTACCTCACAAACCCCTTTTCTTACACTTCTTCAAAGTCCTCCTCTGGAAGGGCTTTCTTCATGATCCTTACAGAGAATTAGTGAAGCAAAAGTGATTTACTATGGGCTTGTCTGCAAACTACTAACAATTAGCAAAACAAAGCCACTGACTTCATGTTTTATCCTTCCTTTTTCCAATTGTTTTTGCACATTGCAAGCGTTCAGGAATTCAAACCATGTCAACATTTGGACAGTGAAGCTTGAGGGTACTAAACAAGAGATCCAGTAAGATCTATCTACAGCAATCTTAGTTATATATCTGCCTTTACCTCCAAACTTTTCCTTTTTCTGTTCAGCCTGACAAGATAAACACAGAACAAGGAATTTGTAATTTCTAAGAGACAACAGATTTAATTAGCTCATAGTACAATGCACTAAACAAAAGGATGGTGAGAAATAATAAAGCAGAATGTGCTTCAGCCTCAAGACAATATTGCTGACAAGTGTTAATCTTAAAAAAGACTCAGTAACAAAGCACTTTTAAGTTGCTGTAAGAAATCTGGATGCTTTGAATGACATAGAAGACAATTATGTTGTGAACTGTTTGGTCTAAGTGATTATTTGGAATGGTGTTCCCTTACTGTTTGACTCCCAGGACTATACTGGATGCAGCAAGAAAGAAAAGCAATTTCCTGTGGTACACAGTCCTATGGCTTGTCTGGAGGTGCTGAACTAGTGGAATATATTATCCAATATTTGCATTAATTTAGCACTCAGGTGCTACAGTTAATCAAGTCAGAGGTAACATTGCCCCAGTTTACCCCCTGGCAACTTAAACAGGAGAGGTTCCATAAGTCAGGGCCTTCCTTTTGTTGGCCAGACTGCTCCTGCACTCTTAATGCAGAGACCAGTTCATCTCCATGCTGTTTGCTCTCCACTGCTGAATTTGCCAAAATAAGGTCACTGTAATACAGTTTTCAGAAAGAGCTTGCCTGTGATGCCTCAGATGTTGAAACCTGGGTTACATGGGAGGATGAGTAGGAGGTAAGCCCATTACACTACTACCCTCAGCAATACTGTACTAGCCTTCAGTGAGCGCCTGGGTGGAAGTGAAAAGGGACAATTTAAGCCTACAAAGCCCTAAATAGCCTGACAAGGATCTAAATAATAATGGCAAAAATCCACTGCTCAAATTATTATTCTGCAGTGTAGCCTGCAAGGGTACCAGAGAAGCAGAGTCTCTGCAGAGACGTGACAGGCAGCCAGCATTCTGCCCCGAGAAATCTTTGGTTTTACTCTCCTCACCCATTACATTAGTAAACTTTCAGCATTCTGTAACAACCAATATTCTTCTATTTCAGAGGAAAAGGCAAGATCAAAGTCTGAGGAGGTGGGTAATAATCGATGCAAGTATACAAGAGAGCACATGTATTAAAAATTAACACACCAAGAGCACAGATATGTGTAGGCAACTCTAACTATTGCAGTGAATCCACGTGTTCATGCTTTCTCATCCCAACATCTATGAAAAATAACTATCCAAACTTACAGATAAAATAGTGCCAAATTTAATCCAAAACTTATTCAAACGAGTTAAATCACATTAATGCCAGTTCACAAGCATTTTCTCAGTGATGTTTCTCTCTCTTCAGATCTCAGACAAGTGATAGAAAGACAAGACAGTTGATCAAAGAAAAATTAAACTGCCTGTGGCTGAGATTAGGGAAAAAAGTAATAATTACTAAATGAGAGAAGGCACTTCCCTGCTAACAGGCACATAGAAACCTTAGGTCTATATTCAAAATGCTACGGACTTAACAAGTTTGTGGGGGGGAAGGCTGGCATGACATTAACTGCGTGCTGCTTGGCACTCAAGGGAACAGAAAAACTGCAACAATTAAGTTTTCAAAAGGCTTTCTTGGTAGCTCATATTTAAAGTTTCAGTTGCTGTTTTAATCACTCTTGTTAGCAGACAGGAATTCCTATGAAACAGACTGCCAGGAATCTGGCTTGTTTTCAACAACCTTTATGTTCCCGTCAAAATTGAAGAGGGATAACTTCATTTGTCAGTCATTTTGCACTTCTCAGCCCTTTTCTTTCTCTTTCTGCTTCTTTTATTTACAGGAGAGAAAAAGGGAGCTACAAGGATATTTTTTCTCCTTCCTAACTGCACACTCCTTCCCACCCAAATCTGCAGTTTTGGAATTGATGCAGCTGTCACATAGGACAACAGAATCTTGTAGTTCCTCTAATGTACTGCAGCGTGTGTTTACCATGTTCTGATGCCATTCCTTGTGACTCCACAGGGAATTGCAGACACTCCACTGCAGAACACTCCTGAAGCCACTTTTGCATGGAAAAGTAGTGTGAGCTGTTTATGGTCTCTCAGAGCTGTTTAGCATTGATGTCCGTTCTCAAAGGAAGAAACGACTTTCAGTACTTTCTTCAATCCCCTAAAATCAGCATGCACATACTAGCAAGGAGATTTCTGGTCAGGGCCTGGGTTAATTTTTTAAAAAATTTTGTACTGATTTCCTGATTTGAAACTAACCAGAATATCCATTCTGCTTACTGAACATTATAAAATTAATGTCTACAGGCAATTTTTCTGCAGCTTAACAATGCAATGCATCCATCTGAAACCCACTACACTGAGTCCTTTGGCATTTCCCGCTTTTCTAAATGGTGGCCACATAAATAAATTGCAATATTCTTAGGATGGTGTAGCAGGTTACTTCCAGCAAGCATTCATAATTGCTTCAAGCATTCATAATTGCTTGCAGCCCATTTAGTATATCTCCCCTTTATGGGCCTTTGAGAAAATAAAAAGTTTATAGCTGTTTAGAGCTGTGATATAAAGCGATCACTCCACTTATGGAGCACATATTTTTAATGTGATTTACAGAAAAATTAGCTATTTTTTCTTTGAATAGCTGAGGCATGTCCCTTCAGATGGAAACTGTACCATATAACATTACTGTTGTCTGTATGTGCACACAGACACATGACAGAGAGAATATATACCTGTCTATATGAAACTAGGTCAAAGCCTATGTGAAGAGTATTACACAATTTTAGGTTAGAACAAAAGTAAATTAACAGTTGTTAAACACAAGTTCAAATGGAATGATAATATCAGAGAGGAGCAATTCTGTAGCCTGATCTATAAATGGTACCAGACACTACTCAAAACCTGTGCCTGAGTGCTCTGGTGAACCACTGGATGGCATCATCCTTTGACATTATCAGTTGCTGCTGTTTTTGTCTATTTAATTCTGCTGATTGTTCTACTGTTTGCTACAGCTTTATAGACACTCTTGTGCATTCTTCATCTAAATCCCCAGTCCTGTGAGTCCATCCCTTTGGGAAAAAAGTTAACATAGTTAGTTTATTATGCTAAAAGAGATACTGTGACCTTATTGACATTTCAGCACTGATTTTAATTATAATACAATATACAGCACCAGCTGCACAATACTGGAAAAGAAATCTCGTTTATGCAGTTCATAGAGTCTAATAAACTTGTTAAGGACTCATGATCCTCTTATGCTCAACAAACTTTTAAATAAAAGGACAGTTTAGAATATGAAGTCATGTACTGTCACAGATATTTCTTGCTTTACATCTGTCAATATCTGCTGGTCAGCCAGGATAACTATGTAACTAGTCATATTCTATGAAGAAGAAATAATGTGTTTCGTAATATTTGAAATTCAAATACGGGAATTTTACTGAATATTCATTTCTAATGGTTGTGAAAAGCTCTGGGCCTCATGTTTAGAAAACTTCCCTCTGGTCAAAGGTATTGATTTCCCAAAACATCTGGCTAGAAAGTTAATCCTGTCAATGGGAACTTTTGTAAGATGAGTTATTTGCATGCACATCACACTTTGCAGGAATGGGGCCTTTATTTAGGCTCAATTCTACCTTCAAGTATATCTGAAAAACTACATTTCCAGCCAATGCAAATTAGAGAGAAGAACTGAGTGCTGTTTGTAGAGTTTGGCATCACTGATAGCCTTCTTCTAAGGAGAGGAAGAGTGCTTGACTGGGACAGCAGCCTGTTATAGATAAATGTTGAAATTCCCTGGCTCAGCTGCAGGGTGATACTGTTGACTCTGCACATGAGTTTGTACACATTATTCCAGTTGTGCTATGTACGTCTGGCACAGGGTGCTTGTGCTGGTGGCCACTGCCAAAAAAAGAAGCCCAGACAGCTACACTGGACTGATAGTGCACCTTATGCACTCCCTATAGAAATTACAGATTTGTCACTGTCTCTACTGGGTCTACAAGCCAAGATCTGTTGGTAGGAGCCTCACAGCTCTTGTTCATGTTACAATTTGCCATCTCATACCCATCAGTGTTCATGCCCTCACGCTGTTTCTGCTTCATTTGAAGGCAGGAGTAGCTTTGCTCATCTTTGAAATATTTAGCAATGAGCATCCAGTAACAGTCCCTATAATTCATTTTGGGCTGTCTTAATTAACATGAGATTTATTGGAGGGAAAGAATCAAATTAAACTTTAAGCAGAGTAAAAACATAGTCAGATTAATGCCATGATAAATTTAAATCTCTAGGCCAGATTATTTCTTTTTTAAGGTTGCAATTTATTAGATAGATAAGAGGGAATTTAAAAACTGCATTTCATAAAGTTATAATTTGCTGCTGCCCAACAGCAATGTGCTCTCAATGCTGGATACAATAAGATGATCCAGAAAGTCAGGACAGGGATGTCTGTCTTTCAAGCATATGCCTTGACAGGTTTGTTGGCTGAATCAGGTGTGTGGACCTAGAGAGATATCCTCAAATAGAAACCAGCACAATTAGAATCTCACATGGAAAGCAACCTAGAGCTAGGCAATAAGATGTCAAGATCATTAATTCTTGCCTCTTAGGTACATCATATAAATTCCTCTTTTTTCTTTTTTTCAATCTCCAGCATAAAATCCACATATCAAACATACTTCTGACATTTTCTTTAAAAACAAAGCTAACAAAAGACATGGTTTTCCACTTCCACATAAAGATTGGTATCTTTGACCACTGATCAGGAGAAAGGGAACCACTTTCTGATTCATTGAATAAAATAAAATAACATAAAATAGAATAAAATAAAATAACATAAAATAAAATAAAAGTAACCTTGATACTAAGGATCAGTCATCTACAAAGGCAGTTTTTGTGTCTAATCTGATAATACAAAGTGACAATTTTCCAGCATGCAGACAAATGTACCAGTCAATGCCTGGAACTGGGACAGGTAACACTGAGCAGTTAACTGAAACGTGTCCCAGTCCTTGGGCAAACAAACTCACCATCATCTTGTGCAATCTGAAGGGTTATGTTTTACAAGAAGGAGCAACTGTCACAGAGGTTTTTGTTTGGTGGTTTTTTGTTTTTTTTTTTTTAAGTCCACGTGTGTCAGAGTGTGTTAAGCCTAAAGATTAAGCTGCTCAAGCTTAATAAGAGGAGTGATGCTTCTCTTCCAAGTACTGGTGTAAAATGATGTAAGAGTTTAATCCATTCTGCCAAGACTGAGGAAACTCCTCACGTGTATTATCATTCTGGAGGACTTTAAAGCAATAAATGGAGTGTTACTGGTTTAGGTTACAGCTGCACACCTTTGGATTTAATCACATAATTCTGCTGAAGCCCCAGTTAACTTTCTTGAACTTTCTCTCTTAATTCTAGTTTTCAATTTGTTAACTTCCTGTCTTTTTTCTTCATATTGCATATCTGCTCAGCATTGCAAAACTAAGCACAAAAGAAAGCAGTCATTAATATTATTCTGTAGGCTCAAACTTCTCTTCACAAAACCTCAAGTCTTTAACAAAATTTACTCAACCCTAATACAACTTAGTTTGTGAAGTCAGCTGTGCTGATGTTTATGCACGATAATTCAAGATATCGCTTGAAAACATGAAACTAAGCAGTTTAACACTGGCTGATTCAGATACCAAGAAAAGAGAGAAATTGATCTTTCTGGTCCCTGAAATTGCTGGTGTGGAGGGATGGAGTCTCAGCTTCTGCTTCCTGCTGCTGTATCCTACCACAGCATGGAGAAGCCATTGTCACTGCTCACATTTCTTCAAATAAGACAAAGCAATGCCTGAAAGGATCTCTGGTAAGTCTGCACCAATAAACTTCTGCAGATAAGTGCAGCTGAATGAGTGGCGTGCTCTTTGGTTTGAAAGGAAGTCATCTCACAGAAGAAAACTCTCCTTTTTATTCTGGTTTGCTATGATAACTGACTCTGATGCAGGTGATCCAGAAGGGGTAAATACTGGTAGTGGGCAGCAAAATATCATCATGTCAGCTGGCAACAAGCTTCTCAGTTCAGCATTCCCACTGTATTCACTTCTGCAGAGCTACTATGGCCAATGGACTGCATATCACTGTCCATAACTGTTTTTTTTTTTTTTTTTTTAATAACAATGTGGTTAAAGACATACCTCTGGCAATGCAATGAATATCAGAGTATATCACTGAGAGGTTTCTGGGAAAGTCCTTCTTTGCCTTAAAAGTCAGAAAAGTAATTTTCTGCGTACAGTAATGTACAGAGAACACCTCTCCATTTCTTTACTGAAGTAGATGATGGCAGTAGGATGGCAGACTTGCAAGAGTTTTAGAAAGTAACCTCATAATTCATAAATTTAGGCTAGATTTGAGACCACTGGCCTTGTATTTTAATCTCAACTATACAATCTTATTTTATTTATATTGGGTAAGGGAGCACAGATTAGGACGAGATTTATACAGAATAGACAGACACCAGAATAAAACAGCCTGTCTGAATATTTTATCTAGTCTGACTCTCTGGAAGACTCAGCTGTGTTGGCTTAGTTATATTGAAAAAAAAAATTACTTTTCTAAGAAAGCACATTCTGCTTTCCCCCCTTTGACCCTTTCCATCTCTCATGCTGTCAGTTACTTCTGGATTAAATCCACTTTTCTCCTCAAATCCCAGTCCAGTGAGTTCATGTCATTTGCTTGTAAAAATTTGACAGGCTTCATCATCCTATAAGAGAAACTGATTTGAACTCTGATCATTCCAGTGATAAAATGTCTGATCAGGTGCTATTCTAAAGTGGGCAGAATAGTTTTTTGTTCCTGGTAGATTAGCCATGTCTTTCATTTCTGCTGACATACATACCTAGCTCTTGTTGTACTTTCCAGTTCCATCAAAATTTAATATTTCAAATGCACCTGTCATGCAACTGGTATGTTACTCAGTGAAAAGAGGTCAAGGTGCATGGATCTTGGATGACATTTCAATTATTCTTGCCTGAAGACAAATCATGTGTTTTGTTTCTGTACCTTAAAAAAGGGTCTATAACTTACACTTCTGCCAACATTTTCTCTTCTCTTTATAAAAATGAATTATTTATAAATTTTACAGGTTTTAAACTGTCATAGCATTGAGCAGTTTAATGTAAAATATTCCATTCCAACATTTGCTGAAGAAATCCAGGTAAATGCTAGCACTTTCCCATATACCAAAAATAACCTGAAAACAAATAGCAAGCCATTTATCAAAACAACAATGAAATAGTCTGTTCTGATTTATTGCCTATCAGTTGAATACTGTTAGAATTTCCTGCATAGATGATTAATATTTTACAAGAAGGAAAACAAATAGTGGATAGTCACTATGCTGAAAAACCAAATTTATTCTCTTAATATGTATTAATTTGCCATCAAGTTCACAATGCTTTTAGATTTGAGAAAAATTTTGCTAAGACTCCTAAACTTAAATCCAGAGTAAGTGCCTCACAAATCACAGGAATATATTAATTTAGTTTGGGAAGGGTTTTCTGATACAATACCTAACACCTTATACTACTTATAGTAATGTCAACAGTATAAATGTCTTTGTAGTCGTGGTAGAGCTCAAAGGGGAGACATGATAACATTCAGATTTGCACACATGCAAACTCCAGAAGAGGAAGAGGACTTCAAAAATAAATTAAATAATCCAAGCTCTTTCTGTATAACCTCTCCTCCCACCAACCAAAGCAGACGACATTCACATGATTACCGAATTTACTAAAACCACAGTTTTCTGCATATTAGTCTTTATGCATCCCTTGTCCATAAGGACACTCCCATATCTCTCATATTCTTTGACTGGCACTGTAATTCAAGGAATTCAAGAGTCTCATCTCAGAGTAATTTGAAACTTGTATTCCATCTACCACTTTGAGTCACTCTAGAAGCACGGTGAGGTGATGGAAAAGAGAGAAAGAAAAGTAGATAATAGGACCCACAGAGACAAACCATTTTGAATTACTGTCATTTTTAACAGCAAATAGGTTTAGAATCTAGTAGTAGGTTTTTTTTTAATAAGAATGTTAAAGGGCATCTCAGAGAGAACAAGGCATGTGGCCCCTTATAGCACAAAATGGTATGTTTTCAACTCATTACTCATTTTCCTTCTTGTACTGAGAGGATTGGTCTGTCACCTTACCTGGCAGGCTGGGGATTACTGACTGTTTAAGGCAGTCTGGTGGGTGGTTGTTTACACCTGGTAACTGCAGTGCTCTGCAGTGCTCTGCAAGTTACTTCATGCTGAACCTGTCAGGGTGAAAAGTGCTCCCTTACACACTGGATATGGCCAATGTAACATCTGTCAGGATGCAGAGTGCCCCTTCTCTTTTAGGAGGACAAAATCATTGCAGGCAAAGTGGACTGTCTGAGTTTCAATGCATATTCAGGAAGAGTGGACGACTGAGGGCCCATATGCCTCCTATTTGCTTCTGTTGAGGCATGTGTTAAGACCATAGGTTTGAAGGGAGGGAAGTATTGACACTGAGATTGTATCCTTTTACCACTCCTGTGTGGAGACAAGGCTGGAAAAGTGATACTATAAATGCCCACATGCTGCTTCAGACTGGCAGCCAGCTCTGAAGTAGCCTCAGGTGAAATCTTGCAAGTGAAGCCATATGGGATAATAACTATAATAACATTGTAATGCAAGGATTTCAGCTGATCGTAGTGACAATACTCACCAGAAATCTTGCTGAAATTGCTTGGGATCCCAGGACAGTCCCAGGAAAGAATGGAACTCAGTATCTGGAAAACAGTCCTGAGATCCTAATGAGCATAAGGCTGATGCCATGGTCTTGAGCTGAAGATGCATGTGGGAAAACTGACTGAGCCATATCGGTTATATCCTCCCATTTTTTCTTGGATAGGCAGAAGGAAGTGATACAGATAGCAACAGAACGTTATTCTGTATCTCTGAGATGGAAGTAAGATATGTAATTTCTGTAAGTGTCACTGGTTTACAAAACTTATTTACAAATGATTTCAGATGTTGGAGAAGAAGAAATGGAAATAGAAAAATGTGGAAAGCAAGTGAAAGAGCTAAACATGCTACTTTTTCTTAAGAAAAGATGTCCTGTGTCTTCCCTGTTTGCAGGATGATCTTGTGTTAGGATCTCTGTGATTCATGGAACAAAAAATATTTCCTTTGTCTGATCCTTTAACTGAAGTGCAGGCTTGAAGTCTATAAAAGAATAGAGGTTTTACTTTCACAAAGAACTGACAACCTTTCAGCAAAATCTGTCACTAATTGGGATGCTTCAACAGCTTGTACCTATGAGCCATGATGCACTAGGCCACAACTACAGAAAGATGCAAGCACAGTGATGGAAAAAATGTGTGTACATATTTTTTTCTTAATTTTCAGTACTTCAAAAAAATTTATTAAAAATATAAGGGAAGTCAGTGTAACTTTGAGCAACATCAGAACAGAGCATCAGAACAGCATAAGAACTGAGACTTTAAATACAGAAAAGCATTCATAGTAAAGGTAGAATATTGTGATTGACAATGATAATGTCAATTCTGAGACTAGAGAGATGTAATCAACAGAAATGATAATAAATATCAGACTTTTCAGTGCTAAGGGGTTCCCAATTCATCTTATTTCTCTACTTGTCGGATTTGTAAAACATTTTCCAGGAAAAATATCTCTATTTAACCAAAGCAGGATTCCTGTACGCCAGAAAAACCCTTATGGTAGCCTTTATTCTTCTACACAATTTGGATACAGTGAGATGCAGAAAGAGGAGACCTGATAACTGAATTGCTATACTGAAGGCAATTTTAATGGCAAATCTGAATACGTGTTTCCCTGAGATTGAACTCTCTGAGGAAGTTACAGAGCAATTAGAGACGCAATTACAGTAAGTCATCAGGACCAGATGGTATTTCATTCAAGGATTGAAAGGAATAATGTGAAAGAGTGTACTGAAGAGGATATTTATTCTGCAGCTTCCAGAGAGGCAGGTTTCACTCTCTCAGCAGAATGAACAGCATACTGAAGAGCCCTGGACAGTTGTCCACTGAGTCTCTGGTGACACAAGAGCAAGCTCTAGTCTCTAGGTACTTGCTGCTCACTCAATAAAAGAATGAGTCTTACTCTCTAACTCTGAAATTCAACACGTTTGGACTCTACAGAAATTTGACTTTCATATTGAGTGATTTCTATTGAGAAAATGGTTTCAAGAGGTCAAGATGAAACTCCCAAACTTTACCACAATCTCAAATAGAGAAACTAGTAGAAACACAGAAACTATTTTGTTTGTTCCTTCTTGAAATAGATAATCCATATTGTTCAAGCTGGATTGGTTGAATCGACAGAAGAAATACAAAACTCTGGCTAGGTAAGAGATGTGCCAGTGCAATGAACCAAACTGGCTAATGTGTAATCCGCAAACAGTGAGGCACAACTCTCATGGCAAGGCTATGCCACAGAATTACAGGAATACCCAAGGGAATATTATCCCATCCCAGGGTAAACTGTATGATTCTTCTGAGCTAAATCCACTCAGTTTCTGTGAATTGTCCCTGAAACTCCTCTTGATTCTGTTAAGTGACAAGTGCTTTTTTAACGCTCTATTGTTGACCACATGCTCCTGTGTGGTCTGTAAATTTGGACTGAGTTTTGTGCATTTGCTTTTTTGTCTGCTCAAAATTTAGCAGGAGGTTCTTCTTAACAATGGCAAGGAAGAAAACTTTAGGTGAAAGCATGGAAAAGAAAAATAAACACATAAATCAAGTCTTTTATACATGTTTTAATTTATAGGATCATCAGAGTTTTAATGTCATACCTTATCTATCACAATAATCTGAGAAAGGACCTTTAGGGAGGATGATATTCTAATTGCCATTTTATCAAAGATTAAAAACAAAGCAGCCTTGTATTTTTGATGGCAATAACAAGTGGAACTGAGTCTGTACAGAAACTATGGCACAGTATTCTGGTATTGAAGAATAAAGACTCAAAAATGCTTATTGAGTAACAGACAGAATATCTGAAACTGATATTAATATCCGAATATTGATTCAGGTCTCTAAGACTGGTAACAATTACTTCAACAAGAAGCATACATAGGATTTTACACTGAATGAGCATATATTTCCACCATGCTATGCTGGCCAATTAGAACTGATTAAATATGGAAGACTAAATCAATTCCTAACATGTAACAGCTAGAAAATATATTTCCTTTTTTCCTGGGCACTTTTGCACACTGAGCTAGCTCTACCATATATCCAGAAAATACTTTGCATAATCCAGTGCAATTAAACTTACTGTTTATAGAAGTTATTCTTAAAATAGCAACTGTTTCTAAAGATAGCAAAGCTGCTCCTAAAAAGACAGTCTTGTAATCTAGAGACAGAAGCAACTTTAATGAGAGCCAGGGAAACTGTCTGAGAATTTAGTTCAGAATTTGGTAAAACACTGATAAAATTGAGGTGATTAAATTTAACATCTGAGCTATCAGACAAACAAACAACAACAACAACAAAAAGAAGTACAAACTTTGACACATTTTGTCCTTCATCAAGTTTGCCTGTACCTATGATATTTTCTCTGCAGCAACTCCCAGCAGTTGCAACCCAAAAAGCCAACAACCTTTTAGCTTTTCCTCTAACCTCATACACCATTCCTGGATGTCCAAGACAGAGGAGATTAGTCAATCAAGTAACCACACATCTAGCTTTACACGGGGTTAGAGCACACATTAGAGCACACAATGGCAGAGAGATGCCATTTTCACACTCTGCAGCAGGGTTAAAAGTTAAAGGTTCTATCCTACTGAGTTACTATAAGCAAGAAGAATGACCTCCCTACTATAAGCAATACTTATTTTACATACTCATATGAAGAGACAACAGGACTGTGCATTAGTAAATTTTGCTGATTGTACTAAATGGTTCAAGACATTAAAACACTACAAAGGACTTAAACTACAGCAGGATTTGCACAAACTGGGGGGATTGGACTGTCTTGCACCAGATGTTACAGAAATGAGCTCTTTGCCTTCTGAAAGCATAATGCCAACATTAACTAAATCCCTGGAAAATTTACTTGGGTTTGGGCTGTGCAGGACTATGAACAAAAAAATTTTATGACCTGGACAGGAAAACCGAGACAAAATATTAAGCCAGCTAATACTGTGCCAGATTACTGATTCCAGCAGTACCACAGCATCCACCCATATTTTTCAAGAATATTATCAATATTTTTATAATTTTGAAAGTTGAAACTACAAGATGGAGCTGTGAGACAATGAACATAAGCAAACCTGAATTTCTAAATTTTATTAACAAGAGCTAAATCTGTGACCCTCTGGAAAGGAAATAGCTTTGGAAAAGGTTAAAAAGCCATTTAAAATATGTACTTGAACTAAAAATTTTATACTGTTTATAGTCCATTAAAATCACAGAATCACAGAATCACAGAATGTCTAGGTTGGAAGAGACCTTCAAGATCATAGAGTCCAACCCATGCTCTAACACCTCAACTAGACAATAGCACCAAGTGCCATATCCAGTCTTTTTTTTTTAAACACATCCAGGGATGGTGACTCTACCACCTTCCTGGGCAGGCCATTCCAATACTCTTTCACTCTTTCTGTGAAAAACTTTTTCCTAATATCTAACCTATACTTCCCTTGACAAAGCTTGAGACATCCTCTCGTTCTGTCAGTTGCTGCCTGGAGAAAGAGACCAACCCCCACCTGACTACAACCACCCTTCACGAAGTTGTAGAGAGTGATAAAGTTACCTCTGAGTCTCATTTTCTCCAGGCTAAACACCCCCAGCTCCCTCAGCCATTCCTCACACGGTTTGTGCTCCAAGCCCCTCACCAGCCTCATTCCCTCCTCTGGACACACTCAAGCATCTCAATGTCCTTCCTGAACTGAGGGGCCCAGAACTGGACACAGCACTGCAGGTGTGGCCTCACCAGTGCCAAGTACAGGGGAAGAATGACCTCCCTGCTCCTGCTGGACACACTATTCCTGATCCAGGCCAGGATGCCCTTGGCCTTCTTGGCCACCAGGGCACAGTGCTGGCTCATGTTCAGCTGCTGTCACCAGAACCCCCAGGTCCCTTTCTGCCTGGGCACTGTTCAGCCACACCATTCCTCCCACCCCCTCAGAAAAAAATGCTGAATATAGCTGGACAACTGTCAGAGCATGTGGGATGGAGAACCTGTTAGAAAATAAGAATACGTAACTGGTTTCATTTAACAATTTAACAAGGTTTCTCTATGTGATTTGCAAAGGCTGGAGAAGTGAGAAGCTGGCATGCTTCTGTGCTTGCATGGTTACTTGTGGTGAATCTTTTCCTTTCTACAGTATGCAGAGTGGAAAGTGGCAGTGGCTCTGCCACTGTTCCCAGCCATGTTACAGACACAGCAGTTTCAAATTCCACCTGATGGAGTCTGACTGTGGATTAGTACAGTGCTCTGACTGTCCTTCCTGGTTTCTGTTCATCTCTTTCAATGTTTTTAGCTGGTAGGATGGTCTTTGGTTCACCAGAAGAACCGGGTTATGCTTAGTCTGTTATGCTGTAACCCTAGTTCACCTAAAATTGCTCTCACCCCTGGCCTGAAACTGTGTTTCGTCAGTCATTCTCCATACAGTCTGTTCAGCTCACCCACTGGATAGGTGAAGTATCCCTGGCAGTCATATGAGAAAGAGGTATTTGATGGGCTTGCTACTGGAACAGAAAGTACTGCAGAGAAAAGGTCACGAAATTGTCATCCCAGGAAATGTTTTCCTGAAACATTAGCAGCTCTAAAGGAAAGACTGTAATTCTGATATTTTTGACCCACAGTGAGGATTGCAATAAGATGCCTGAAGCCATTGTATAACGATGCCAAAGGATGGTTAAACCACACCTGAAGTAGTTCCTGATCAACTGCAGAAAATACTCCCCCAGACACTATAATTCTTTTCATCTTGGTTGCAAACCTCATGTGTGGTCCAGCCAGCTCTGCTGGAAGGGGCAACACCTGGGGCAAGGAGTGGAAAAACTGGTAAAGGCAACTTCTGCCATATCTGTTAATTCACCTTGTGTCAACACAAGGGGATTAAAACAGAAGGGAAGAAAGGTAATCATTGAACCAACCTGGATGAATGACTACACATGGTTGCTCTATAGTTTGATCATGAATGTTTTAGGCTAATTCATCAGACTGTGGATTGCTATAATCAAAGTAGGTAAACAGAATTTTTGCCAGCTCTCTGCTCCTCCACACAACAGAACATGACTTGTGATCTTCTACTGTTATCAGCACCCTAACAATCCTGTAAAATGTCTTCCTTTTAAGATGAAAACTAATATCATGTAACGAAGGTCAGCAGAGTTTTCTTTTAACATTTATAGGAATATAAATCTCCTTGTAGATTAAAGAAAAAAACAAACCTTTCTCTTCTACCTCAAACCACAAAAACCATTTTAAATCTCCAAATGCTTTTGCAAATCTTGGTTCTAGGGGTGCTGCTGTTTGGTAGAGGAGGATGTAAATCTGTATCAAATTGTTTAGTCCAGTCCTCATATTAAGTTTCAGGGCCACAGCCAAGCCAGATGCAGAAATACAGCTCACAGTAGCACCCTTCACAGTCATGACAGTAAAAATTTAGCTGTAGTAAAATTACAATGGCTACTGTAAAAGAAACGGAGCAATTTCCAGATTTTGGACGTTCATGCATACCCCTGGCTTAAATAGAAACAATATTACTGCTGATCTTCCAGGGACACTGGGAAACAAATAAAATGATTGTCATTCTTCATAATTTTTTCCCATAAGTCAAAAGTTAATTACTTCACAGATGGCAGAATGGTGAATAAAATGAATGCAGTCAGCTTGCCTAGAAAACTGGATTGCAGAACATATGCAGTGAAATGAGACAGAAAAAAGGGCTGGCAAACAATAAATATCTATTTCCTTTTTGCTTTAAATAGACTAAAAGGTCAAGAGAAATATATGGCTGACATTTGTCCAAATAAATAGCGGTAAAACTAGGTATATTGGTCCACAAGCAATCTCAGACAGAGGGATGAGCATTAAATTGGCTAGTAAAAGGCATTTCTCCATAACAATATATTTCTTTTATATTTTTAATAATAATAAATTGAGATAAATAGTCCTAAGTTTGCTGCTATTCTGCCACATTGCTAACAGTGATAAAGATCAAATTTTATTACACATTTAAGAGATATAAAAGAAATAAAAGAAATATTTTGTGTTTTTTAAGTGTATTATATGTAGGAACATTGTAGACAGTCATTTTCAGGATTCATGGTCTGCACATATGAAACATTTAATACCATAGCAAAAGATTTCCTTTTATTCTTTTGTGCCACAGCTGTTCATCTACCTCATTGATTTAACACTGACACATATTGGGAAATTAAGAGAATAATGAGAGTGGCTACAGGCATCCCAGGGCTGGCTTAGTCAGAATATTAGGAAGCCAACATTAGAGACGAAGCTCAAAAGCCACAAAAATAATGTATCAGTTCTGGCTAAATTCATCAGAGGGGTCTACACCAGAAACAAC
The DNA here is from genome assembly GCA_027886175.1 of Phylloscopus collybita. NCBI lineage: Eukaryota > Metazoa > Chordata > Aves > Passeriformes > Phylloscopidae > Phylloscopus > Phylloscopus collybita. The sequence continues at coordinate 62,010,656 of JAJNNQ010000075.1, forward strand.
AGATGCAAGTGAGTGCTGATTTTCTTTTTAAGCCCTAAACTTCATCTGATAAATTTAATTATTTCAAATATTTTATTGTATGTGTTTATTTCATGGCCATCAGAACCTTCCCATGGAAGCCCAGCAGCTCCCTTATCCATCACCTGAGATTAAGGAGAGGGATTTTTTAAAATCATCTGCATTTGAATAGCCAGATGATGCAAACATAAAAGGAAGAACACCTACTGTTCAAATTGCAACATTTCATCATTAATTTGTTTTCAATTTGTTAGTGAGGTAAAACTTTAACTATGAGCAGTAAGGAACCTCAGCCTTGATCTGGTATTGTATGAACTTGGATAGGCCAAGTCTTGCAGGAAAAGCTCTGTGATCAGATTTTGTCAAAGTACACCAAATATTTTCCACATATCCCCTTACAACAGTGACAGCATTCAAATAGCCAGGTCTGGGGTGCCTATTGTAACGTGATACTTTGGCACCTGAGATGATGTGATTTGTACTCACTTCTGATAATACATTTTTTACACATACTAAAACATCTGTTGGGCTTGGAAGTGAATTCACTGGTTCTGTTGGGTTCAGCACAACACCAGAATGAAGCAAGATCTCAATGCAATAACCAAAACCCACAGCCGAGTCAGCAGTGCTGACACATCCCTGTTTAGAGCTGAACTCTCAGGTACAGCACCCTTGAAAACCTAAAGGCAGGACATGCCACATTGAAGAGCATGGAGATGAAACCAACATAGTCCTGCAGGGATTGGGGTGTTCAGCTCAGCATTCATCCTCTACAATCAATTGCTTCTCAGCAAACACATTTTAGAAGGGCAGATCACAGTTTTCATTTATGTAATGGTCATCCTCAGTAAATTGTGCCTTAATAACAAAGCCTTTGTCCTGCTGGAATTTCACTGTATAGGCAAGACTGCAGAAGAATCGGAGAAATTCATGATCCCCTTAGCTACCAGCTGGGATTTCAGAGAATATTTTCTTCACATTCCTCAAATATTGTAGTTTAGGAAGAAAAAAGTCTGTTTTGGAAACAGATAGACTTAAAAAATCATTTAAAAATTAAACTCTATTTAAGCATAATCATGGCTATTTCTGTATTTTAAAAAATTCCAAAACTCGAACTTGGCATTTAACCATACATCTAAACTTGGCAAATGGGCGGAAGTGATAAATTAAGCAGAATGAAAAGAGACCTGAGAGACAAGGCTTGATGACGTGATCTCGTTGGCATGGATTCTTACTGTTCTGTGACTGTAAATGGAACAGTGACTATGGGAGAAAGAGCTAATATATTTAATTTTAAAATCCAAGTTCCTACAGAAGAGGTTACTGCAAAGCTGTGAGGTGATGGACAAAATAAATGCGACACTGATGAACTACAAAAAGATAATACAAACACACACTTAACACAAGGGACTGATTCCAAACATCTGCTTTAGAGGCTCACTATGGGGGTTGGAGGTGGGAAGGATGGGGAGGAATAGAGAGGGTGTTGGATGGGGTTTTTTTAGGTTTTTTTTTCTGCCATTTCAAAGAGAAATTGATTCAAAGTACCTAAACCATCCAAGTTAGACATTGACTACTCCCAGTGTAGTCAATGACAGATTTATAGTCTCTTTGCAGTCTCTGGGAATTCATGAAGATTCAAGAGGTCACCAGTGCTGTTTACTTCTGGCACAGGCTACTTCCACTGTAGCCAACCTGGCAGAATGGATGATATACTTGCTGCTATTCAGTGCTCACACATTAACTTCAAATCACTGCTGACTTTGTTTTAGGTTAATGACTTAGGTGGCACTCTGTGGCAGCCAAAATGTCATTCTGCCACTTATGGTAGCAATCTGGAGAGCCCCAATAGATATCAGGCTTGGATGTTTGGTGGCAGTAAATTGCCCAGGGTCTGTCTGCTAGAGCACAGCTGACAGCAACTGAAGTGCTTTAAAAAGGCATTTCAATGTTCTCGCATAGTGGAAGTTATCCTGGAAGGAATGCTAAGCTGTGTCTGACCACTGACCTCTCCCAGATGCCTCAGCCTGTGAATGAAGGTTCCATGGCAGGCACTTCAGTCTGCTCCGACCCAGAACTGAGAATCTTCCTCTGCATCTGCCTCCTCTCCTTTGAAGAAGGAGAAAGACTGCATATATGGTAATCAATATTCGTGAGTAACAGCAAACTCAACGAAAAAGAGGAATTCCTACAATTCCTGTCTCCACACAAATGGCAGACAGTAAACGCATAATGCTTAGCTAAAATCCAGGATGGAGAGAGAAAGCTTTCTCTTCCCAGAAGTCTCTCTGCTTTCCATCACACAAATGAGCAATATAAAAAAAAACAAAACAAAACAAAACAACAAACCAAAAAACATGAATGGATTATGCTAAATAGATTACTCTAACACAATTCATCTATTGCAAATACAGATAAGGAATTCATATGAAAGAAGCAGCAAAGTGATGCATTTGAATCCAGTCCCTTCAAAGCTAATGAATAGAATGAACAGTGAAAACCTAGCACTACTTCATGACCTGAACAGAAACTCTGTGCAGAGCTGTACAAAGAAATAAACCTAGAATACAGGCTAAAGCACAATCTTGTTTAGTATCTATGCAACAAAACCTTGGTTACGGTACCAAAACCTGATATTACCCTGTCAGTCTTCATAGAACTCAAATAGATTATCTCTACAAAGCATTAGCAGAACTGCTCATCCAGCCTTCCAGTTACATAATGAGGCCTACGTAATTTGCTTGTGGTTGCACAGGATCATGCTACATCAGCTTTTCCTCTAACCTCATACACTTATATAGAAAGAAATCCCACAAAATATATCTTCATGCCACACAGACGAGAAATGTGGAAATATGTCAGGTGCCCTGCTCTTCCACATGGTGGAAGAAGAGCAGTTTTGTCATATTCAGGTTTTTCCAGCATGATTTCAGATCCAAATCTGGGAAAAAAAAAAAAAAGAAAAAAGAAAAAGAAAAAAACCCCCACTACTCCACCATATGCTTCTCTCTGAGTCACCTGTTGACTTCAGTATGAGTACCCATATGCTGAAGGTGTACTACATATTGAAATAGTAGCTTTGGTTTGAAACCAAAACTAGAAACACGATGGATCCTTCTTCTAGAGACCTGAAATAGTGTGGAGTTCATATGTGAAAGATTTACAATTGTGTCAGGATAAAAACAACAGAACATAACTATTAAAGTAATTGGGAAGACAAAAAAGAAAGGGATCACAAAAATGTCAAGACAGCTTCTATATTCTGGGATGACTAGAAGGAGATTAATTCACAGTAATACAAAATTGGATCACTATGCCTTCTGCAGTTTGAATGCTACAGAGCGCTGTTGAATTGAGGGTTGCAAAGAAAGAGGAATTTACTACACAATTAGGATGGCCTTGTGACTTGTTACTAATGTATTTAAAATGTTCCATCTTGCTTCTTAATGTGGGCAATGATAATTTGATTGTCACTCAATAAATTATGCTTTTTTGTTTCCCAGATCAAAGGGTTAGGTAACTTGTATCTTTTCCCTCTGCACAGGTATTTCTGAATTTGCCTTGATATTGCATTGGAAAATAAACAACCCCAATTGTAGTATCTGGCACAAAAATTTGATCAGACTCTAAACAGACCAAAAATACTCATTAATGCAAGATAACAGGGCTATGAATTGTGGGCACTTGGGCATTTTTAAATTGCATTTGATACCTTTTCCAAAAGCTATTTATAGCTCAGAGAAATATTCACTGAGCTGTGCAGTCCCAGCTCTCCCACTTACATATGGTAATATTTCTGAACATTCAAACCCCTTAGCATCAGTCAAGGCCTCTTAGTGCTATTGTTCAGGAGTAAGTACGTATCACGCATTTCACTCATGAGGTTACATAAGGATATTTTAGGCAGAGCTGAGCATAAAACACAGGTTTTTAATGAACAGCTACAAACATTTTCCCTTGCTGGGCCACAGAGCAATATTCCTATAAGATATGCAGTATTAGTGTTGTTTCAGCTTCAGTGTTTTAATGACACAGAAATGCAGGGGTTTTAGAAGCAGGTGATTTGTTAGATTGACTGGAAGAATAAAAGAAATTTATTTATGAGGTCATCATCAGGTTTGGAAAGAATGCAAAAACTTCAAACCAGTGCATGAAGAAAAAAAAAAATGTCCTGAGTTAAACTTAATGTTGTTATGTACTTAAGACAACTTGAGACAAATAGTTAGCACTAATGGCTAAACGAGGTCCTTTTATCACTTGCTTGTTCCTGGATTGTGGAAGGCAAAGCCAAGCACCAAATATCTAACGCACTATCACAGCATCATTTATTCCTACGAGGTGCTGTTGTTCTTACAGCACTAAAGGAAAACATTTGTTCTGAATATCAGAGAGATCCAAAACTGGAGAAACTATTTCTGTCCCAGGATATAAGACACTTAAATGCAAGAAGATTGACCAAGAAGTAGCTCAAGAGTAGCTCAAACATTGCTCTAGAATTTGATTGCCTGATGATATTTATTGTAGCCTTTTAAAGTTTACTTTATTTATAAGCAAAACTAAACTAGCATTTCTCATTTGGCCTCACTTCCTGTGCATAATTTCTACTGCACTGCAGCCCTGTTCATTAGGATGCTGGAGCTGTTCTTGCTTAAAAGACTCACAAGGTGATGGCTGTTGGATTCAGTGTTCCTGCCCACCAGCATGGTCTGCATGCCCACTGGAAAGCCAGAACTGCTTTGTTAACTGAATTGTTATCACTGAAAGATCTGTTACCTTCAGAGGAAGTCCCCTCTCACTTCTGGTTTTAGTTTGTTTGCAGACCACTGTCAGAGAAAAGATTACCTTAATCCCAATCTGTAGACATAAAGTTTTATTCATCAAAACTACCAACTGGTATTCTTTTATAATTCTAAATTTACAGGAAAGAAGGTGATCTTTGGAGAAATCTGTAAATTTGAAAAACCAAAAATCTGTAAAATAATTAATGGTTAATGCATAATGCAGATCACAACATTAGATAACAGGAAGAGCTGCTTTCAGTACCTTGGGATTCTGCACTAGCAAGGACATCATCCTACCCTGCGTTCAGAGCAGCACTAAAAAAAGATCAGATTTTCACTACAGCAACTCTACCCTATCATGTATCTGGAAAACATCCAGCTCTCTGAAGGACTCAAATTCTGTTTCCAGGTTTCATCTCTGGTCTCCCCAGTAAACTAGATTATTGTACATGGTTATACTGGAAGTGCACACTTGACTGCCCTTCTCTCCCCAGTGCAGTCAGGAACCACAATGAATGCTGAAAATCGGCCTGTTACAAAATTCCTTTCACTTCCATGGGTATTCCTTAATTCCCACTGACATCTTGCTCAGTCTTGGGAAGGATGAATCTGTATATCCAGACCTTCACAGAAACTGCTAGAAGTACATGTGGGGAAGTAAACTTTCTCCTTCCACAGAAACAGTCCAGAGGATTTCTTTACATCCATACTGCACTAACTAAAGACTTCAGAACTTGTGAAAACAACAGACCTCATAAAAGCAGCTTTGAGAAGACTAATTAACTAGTTTTATGATATGAGGTTTGTGTTTTCTTAGTATATAGTCTATTTTAATTAACCATGAAGTGGAATGTTAATTACTGTTGTCATTTCATTTTAGACATAATATCACTTTTAGAATGGACTTCACTGGGTGTTATTGAAAACACATTTCAAAATCAAACACGTGACAAATTAAAATAAGCACCATTCAAATTTGATTCTGGAAGTAGGTGGGAAAATAATTCTGGTCTGCAGCCTAGATCCTGGATGTCATGTCACTGTAAAGAAAAGCCTTTGTGGCAAGGAGATTAACAGACAGAGTGCTTTGCTTTTCCCCATAACCAGAATTTTTACAGTAGACACAGACTGAACAGACATAGTCTGGAAGGGCAAAAAGAAGCGGGGCATTTCTAGACAGGAAGCTTCCCTCAAGAATTTCAGAATATTTTCTTGTACTTGCACATGCAGTTTCTTATCTACACTTTGCAGCTGTCTAGCAGACACTAATGAGAGATTTCATGTTCATACCAATTACTTGAAATATTTAATGTCCTTCTTAAGGTGCATTTACACATCAAAGAAATAACTCAGTCCGAGCATGCCACAATGCTGCAGAGGAAAAGAAAATGTCCCCACTTTGTGCTGAAAGAGAAATGACTTTGAGTTCTCCTGCAGCTAAGGCTACATCATCAGTTTTATTTTAGATCTTCATTTTCAGAGGTTGATAACCCAGGGCAAAAGTGCTGTATCTGTACAATTCTGGGTAGACAGTATATCAGGTGAACACTAAAGTCATACCCTCCTTAGCCAGATAGGGACATTTTTAGGCAGGCAGCAGACAGGATCCCAAGAACAACTTGGGTACAACAATAGTGAAAGATGTTGTGTGTAACTAATAGGCAGCTGGATTCTGAACCAAAATAACCCATTCTATCTTATGTAACTTGGGTGTTGTAGCTAATTCTTTGAGGTCTGAGACAAATCACTAAAATTCTCTGTTCATAAATACATCCTTATGGAAATAATAAATTGTTTCCTTTCACTGGTTTTTCAGAACTCATTCAAAAAACTGTTCTGTGAAGAACACTGGGAATTAATTAGTCTTTTGTTATTCAAGAAAACAATTACTGAAACAATAGGTTTCAATAGCTGAAAAAACTATCAAACATGTAGATTAGGTTGCTAGTGATGTGTTGCTGTGGTGGTGGCCACTAACTTACATAGAGTAGCAAATGTATAAGATTTTTTAGTTTGGGGTTTTTTAAACTGGAAAATATATTAAGCCATCTAGAGATGTAAACCGTTATTTACATGAAATCAAAGGAAGTTGGGCTTGGTAAGTGAAAGGATCCAATTAAATGCATATTGATCTCATTTTCTGTACTACCTTACTAAGAAATTTCAGCTCAGGGTGGTTGGTTACAGTTATGTGAGGACTAACCCATGCCTACCTAAGCCCAGCTACAGCTACAGTGTTTCTGGCTGGTGAGCTGGGATGTGGTGCACTCAGAAGGCAGCAGACCAGCACGGTGGTAAGGGACGAGCTCAGCAGTGTCTGAGTGAAACACCAGGCACTGGAGCACCCTCCCTTCCCTGTGCCATGAGGGGACCTCCATCTTCCCTTTTCCATCCAAAGAAATTGGGTGTTGTTGCCAGAGACTGCTGCTCACAAAGACATCTTACCCTCAGTACACGAGCATTATCTGAATTTGGCCTCGCTTCCTTTAAGGTCTTATTAGATCTGTCTCTGGTAAGGAAACATCTTTAGCTGTTAAATCAAATAACATTTTCCTAGCACATGCATTTAAATGGCTGCAGTTGGTTCTCTGTCTACTGTTTCATACTATTTGTATTTTAGGCTTTTTAAGAAATGTAAATCAGCATTGGGAATACATTTTTGGCCTTAAAATATCTGGAATAATAATCAGAACCATTTTTTTTTAGAATACTAACATCAACAAATACATTCACAGATATGAAGCATACTTGCCATATGTAGAGTATGTTTATAAATAATATCAACATTTTAAAATCTGAAATTGTCTCCCATTTTTCCACTGCTTAGAGGAGAATTCAAAATCTTTGGCTTTTGAAAAATTAAAAATACAAGTGTTAGTCTTTGATAGACAGTATTATTTGACCTAAAACAAACCCCCCCTGCGTTTTATTTTTATGGCAGTTAATATTCAAATAACACAAGGTTATGTGGTCTATACTAAAATGGTCAGGGTTTTTTTTAGCAAAACATATACTCATCATTCCATTAAAAAAATTAATTGCTGAATTTGAAAGAGTAAATTTGCTATTATTAGCACAGGCAGTCTTTGATTTGTAGGTTGGAGGGAAATAAATAGTCCCTTAGATACTATTAGCAAAAGTCTGTTTCATGTTTAATCCTTTTTTCAGTTGGTACTCCCTTTGACCAAGAACTATTAATCTTCGTGGCTTTTTTATTCCTAGGAAAAATTAGCTTTTGGTACTCATCCTCCTTTTAGTGTTTTTTTTTGCGTTTTTTTGTTTGTTATTTGTTTTGTTTTAGTTTTTGGTTGTTTGTTTGTTTGTTTGTTTGTTTGGTTTGGATTTTTTTGTTATTTGTTTTGGGTTTTTTTGGTAAAAGATGGCTGAAATAGTTTAGAGAAATACCCTTGAACTTTTGTTATGGTGTGGTCAAGTATGGTTCCATCCAGAGAATAGAGAAACTCAGCTCATTTCCCAGAAAATATTTCTATCTTTATTCAGAACCCAGCAATTACACTGTCAAAATTGAAAAGAAGAAAGATCTACTGAAAGGGGTTACTGAGATGACAAAATCCTGGCAGTTCAAAGGAAGCAGGAACACAACCATCACTGGTCTTCAGTAAGGCAAGGGAACTAAACACTTTCAGGTGACCCCTTAGCAAGTTCAGCAGGAATGGACACAGGATCAGTGACAGGACACTGCAGCCATAAGTCAGCCACAGATTGCTGTAACAAAGAAATAAACTTTCACTATGGGTACATAACAGCTTGATGTGTATGTGTGTGTGAGAGAAAATTTCACACCATCTTCTGAAGTGTGTGGTATTGCCTGTCACAGAAAATTAAAATGTTTTGAATTATTAATGTACTCCCTAATGGTTTTATAGAAAAATTTGTACCAAATTTCAAGATGATATGAGATTGTAAAGTGTTAGTTTACTCACAAAAGGAAAGCAGACTCAAGGTACTTGCAGAGCATAATTAGGAGCAGGAAATACAGGGGGATATAAAGGAAAACTATCCTCAGGATACCTGTAAAACCAATGCCATAAAAATTCTGCAGGCCAGAAACTCATAATGTTAATAAGGAGAACTCTTGAAGAAAATGAACTGAGTGGATAAAGGTTTTTAGTGAAATATTAACAAAATTTTCATCCCTCTGCTTGGTTTAGTGGGGACAATAGACTTTTCTAGAAGAGTCACAATGGGATCTTCTGCACATGGTTCTCCCTGTTCAGAACCAGAACAGTGGGTGAAATAGGAAGTACAGTGTAACAAAAAAAAAAAAAAAAGGATCCTAAGATGGACAGGACTGTAGTAATGAATCTAGAAATAAACATAATTAGTACAGTTGTATGATGTGTGTCCTGGATACCCGCCTGCAAGAATTTAAAAGGAATAAACTTCAAGAAAGAGGGTTTTAAAAATATCTATATTAATAGTATGTCTAAAAGCTGTTTAAAAACAAGCTTTAAAAGTAAAACAAGGGAAGATGCAGATTGCCGAAAGCAGACACTTTGTGAAAAGTGACATGTCTCCAGCTGTGGAGTGGTCTGGGAGGATATTTGACACTGTGTAGGGTTAACGTTGCCATCTTTGACATTTCTGAGGACCAGCACGCAAAGGAAAGACCCAGCACATTGAGGGAGCAGAAGTTGGAAGTGGAAATTAACAAGTACATCATGGCTCAACAAGAAAGTAGCATTCCAGTCAGGGAATTCAACATCCCAGAGCCCATTGGCTTGTCCAAGTTGGTTACCCAAAGGCAGCCCAGACCAGCCTGCCTTTTCCCAGCCTGCGTGAATACTGAGCTGAGGACTGGACAAGGCTGTGTGCAGAAATGGACTGAGTGAAGTCATTTAGCATGCAAGTGCATCTCTGTAATGTACAATATGTGAAAGACATGACTTAAATGCTTTCTGTCAGTGGCAGATTAAAAGATCAAAATTAAAATTGTAAAGGTGTGTTGTGCTAAAAGGATGCAGACACAGTGTGGGCCCTGGCATTGTGGTGTCTGACTTTGAAGTGGTTGGCATCTTCTTCTGAAGTGCAATCCACCATGCCGTGTCAGCTGCCTGCACTCTCCACAGTGCTCTTCTGAATGAGATTCAAAGCAGCAGCACACTGAGCAGTGAGCCACAAACACTACTCAAAGAAAAAACTTAACGAGAGAGGTGTGTCTGAAATCACACCCTCTCTCGGCTTTGGACTCCCAGAAAAGGATGAGTTATGCTAGAAAGTCACACACCAAAGTTTCTCCAGTACAGAAAACCAGTTTCCTAGTTTCAGGCAAAATCTCTAGAGATTTTACTCCAACACTTTTGGACTGGGACACCCAGATAGGGCAGCTGTAGGAACCCCCAGTTGTATAACACATGTCTTGTTGAGGAAACGGGGAACTGTAGATGTCGAGGTGGTGAATCACCATCACCCCTGCTGTCCCAGCTGCAGAAACTGCTGTTGGTCCTAACAGAAACCATCTTGGTTATGCTGGGCTACAAGGAGAAAGAAAAAGGCAGCACAGTACAAAAGGCAGGCTGATGGGGCACACCCCAGCTGGAGTGGCTGAACCAAGAAGAGTCCCTCTACATTTTTAGCTAAAGCATCTGACACAGCTATGCTTTCAGATGAACTTATACTGCTGGTATCTATCAGACTTGCTCTTACAACAAGGTACTAGACCAAATGCCTAAAGTGGTATACATAGAGGAAAGCCTGAGATACAGCATGGTGGTGAAAATCCACTTCAATGGAGTATGCCCAGGTGCAGAATTTCAGGTGTGAGGGAACTAACCAGGGAAACCTAAGTGTCTGCAGACCAAGGGGAAGGGATTTCTATACAAAGTATGAATACTGCTAAATTTTCCCAGAAAAAGTACAAGTCTTTTGTCTTCTCAGAAGAGGAAACTTGAAAATAGGGAAAGACAGAACCGAAGGAAATACCAAACAAACAATGAAACATAATTTTGATTTTTTCCTTAAATATCAGAGGTGCAAACTGTGGTGTAATTTACATGTGAACTGTGAAATAGACAAATATACTACATTGGGTACATAGAGGCCACCAGAGCCCGTCCTCAAAGGCTGTAAAGCAAATAATGTAACATTAAAAGAGTAAAACAAAACATAGAGTGAAGGCAAAACCATAAGATAAAGTATTTGCAAAAAATACCCCTATTTGGGTTATGACAGCACTTCAGAAAACTGGTACAAGATTACATGCCACTGAGAAGAGTCCTGCATGCACAGACAGAATACTATTCTTGCTTTATAGGAGACAAACCTATTAAAAAACCTAAACCACACACTGAAATACATTTGTTTCACTCAAGGTAAGAAATTTCAAAGTTGTAGATGTCATTCATTCAGTTTTGCAAGTTATCATAACCAACCAGAATCGCTGCTACTCTTCTTTCTCTATATTTTTCCTAGAACCAGAAAGGGACTGTCCTTCTCACAATATTCCAGGATCTTAATAATAAAACAGAAATAAAAAAAATTAGGAAAGGAATTCAGCTTAATGGCAGAATGGCATAGGCCATGTTTGGCAGATTATTTTTTATTAAACAATGCTACTACATACCCCTTATGTCAAACTCCCCCTGCACTATAAAAGACCAAGAAAGTTGCAAAGTTCTAAGGATAGGACTTTTATCTATGTGAAAGATTACAGGTGGGATTTGGATTCCTACAACAGCTTGATTATTGCAGCAAGCTTGCCATTGACTGGTACACCCTTCTTCTTAGTTGAAAAGTCATGATTTAAAATCTAAATCCAATCACTGCTCAAATCCCCACCACTGAAATCAGGTGGAAGCTTAATGATAAATTAGTTCATACAAAAGATGATGCAGAAGACACAAAACTAATACCCCAGTAGAATGGAGAGCACTATTAACAAAACCACTTACATTTGCAACAGTGAGGGATAGGCCCTTTCCCTTCCAGGTCAGACTTGTAGGTCAGGAACTGTTTCTGTCTTTGGTGAGAGGCTTTTCATCTTGGCCAACTGAACAGTGCTGACAAACACTGACCTTACTTGACCATGGCCATTAACTGTGTTCACCATGACAGATTTAACAGCACTTTATGCTGCTTTCTCTGACCCATTTCTTCCTGGCTTCTCACTCAGACCTGGCTCGGGATTTCTCTTTGCCAGGGTGAAGTCCCAGGAACAAATTTTCCCAGATGTGGTTTGCTGTTTTTAATTTTTTTGCCTAATCTATGACTTGGCTTGGCTTGCTAAAGGAAAGAAGCTCAGCAGTCTGTCAAGTCTGACAGTTCCCCCCAGCTACAGAAGCAGACATAGATCTTTCAAAATGTATTAGAGTGCCAAGGGGACTATTAAGAACAGGAAAAGAAGGCAAAACAGTCCACTGGATTCTACTTTCTGAGCAGTGAGTGTGGGATAAAACAATTAATGTCCTATGTTTGGACAGAAAACAAACAGAAAAGGAAGCTGCTGGTGGGAAATACAAATGGTAGGTTCTCTTGCATTCATAATTACAGAGCAGAGTTGTCCAGGTAATTCAGCTTTTTACAGTACGAATTTTCCATGTTTCTCAACTCAATTAATTATTAGACATAGTTGTGCAAAGTTTCACAAAAGGGAGTGTATGTGTTTGCTTGATACTGTGAACAGTTAAGTTTGATAGATGGAAAATATGCAGTAGTAATAGAAGAGACTTGAGTACAGGGAAGAAGATTACCCCTAAAAAATGTCATACCCTAAAATATCACTAGTTCACTACTGTTGGGATGAACAGATAACAGTGAGCAGTGGAAATTCTGTATTCCAGGGAAGAAAAACTTTTCCTTAAGTGTCAGTTGTTTGTACTCTAATAGTAATCATATATATGTTGAGGGAAAGAATGGAGCTAGAATTGTCAAAGGTGGTTTGCTCTAAAAATGTATAATCTGTGTGTCACTTCCAAAACTGGAGTATTTTTGGAGAACAAACCACTCTTGACTGTCTCCAGGAGAGCCCTACCAGTGAGAAGTTTCAAGTGAATGATGATCTTCTCCCATTCAGCACTGAGGATGAAATTGATAGCCCATTCTTTAACAGTTAATAATAATCTTTACATAACAGCACTTTAAAAAAAAGAGACAAGAATATTTATAAAAAATCTGATTTATCGCACATTGAGAATATGCTTTGCCTGCAGAAGCCATCTGTGTATGCACTTCACAGCTCTGTTTTCTGTAGGAGATAGGCTGTCATATGAAACATTTCTTTCTGCTGTTTATTTTGGGGTTCTCAGTTTGAGGGAGAGAAAATATTTTGTATTTTGTTTTTTTCAGCACAAGAAGACATATTTGAAGGCTGACACATGAATCAAGGGCCCAGGGAAGGTGTTAAGCTTGTATAAAAGTTTAAGTTGAAGTGATGATTGGGTCAGACAACTGTCAGTGTCTGGAAAGGCTTTCAGGTGAAGTGCCTTAGAGAAGGGTAGTAGTAGCGTCAGAGTAGAATGAACCACTGTACTGAGCAGAGCAGTCTGGAACAACGAATGCTTTGTTTGCTCCAACACCAAAAAATGCAGTTTTGATGCTACAATTAGAGCAAGAGTGCCCTTTTAAAATTCTCCCTGAACAAGCATTTTTTGCATGTATGAACATTTACGATGGAGTTCTACTATGAAAATGCATTGTTAATTAGCCAAAGATTAATTTCTTTTCTTAGCTTTTTATTTCTATTTTATTTTTAAGATTTAAAATTTTTGTGAGGAGAGTGACTTCCCAGTTATAGGTGCACATCTTTGTGCCTCATTGTTAAGTACAACTAGTTACACACTAAAGACAAGTGAAAAAGAAAATATAGTTTCAGATGGTGATAGACTTGATCAGTATTGGATGCAGATATTCCAGTGACAAAACAGGGGGTACGCTTTACACCTTGTTTTTCAGCAATATAGTCAACTTCAAGACTCCAACAGTTAGGAAGAAACAGTAGTAGTGATGCTAATATTTTTTCTTCCACATTATGGAACGCTCAGCCGAGCAAAATTGGCGCATGCAGAGGTACAGTAGCAGAAAAGGAAGTATTCTAGTTAACCAAGAATCAGTATATCCTCAGCAGAGGAGAGAAAAACAAACATCTTTCCTTGAAAGAGGAATCTTTCAATGGCAAAAGCTGAGATAAGAAATGTAGTGGGTTAAAAAATGAATGAATAAAGAGGAAGGGGGTAATCTGGAAAGGAGGCAGCTGAAAAAATGAAAAGAGAAAATAAGAGAGAGGCACCAAGGGAATGAGGGGGAGGAAATAAGAACATTTAGATACTTATCTGGATCAGTTTGAAGACACTAATTTCTACAATATTTTCTCATAACTTTCAACAGGAATTGACTCAGGCTTATACTTGAATTCGTATTTCTGTTAAATATGCAACTGTGTGCAGCAAAAGGAAAAAAATGCAGGATCTAGTTGTTTCAAAATAAACAGGAATGTTGGGCTGACAAGTCCAGAGGAAAACAATTCTGCTCATATATGCAATAAAATGGTTTATGTGTGTTTTCTGTGGGTTCAGTTGGAAAGTCTGTGCAGATGTGGTGAATACGCAGCTCACTGCTCCTTTAGTGGCTGTGGTTTTTTGGAACAGAAGTTCATTTAGAACAAGTCGGATCTGGGAGGGAAGTAAGAAATAGCAGACAATTCTGGTACAATTCTATCAGCTTCTTAACAGTACAAAAGGAGTAGATGTATGTTGAGATGGAAATGTACTCTGTAAGTGTTATGAAGCAAAGAAAGGCTTGGAAACCAGCACCCTTTCAGGACTTACTTACACAAAATCTTTAGTTCCTTCAGTTTCGTGACAGGTATTTTTATTTTTTTTTTTTTTTTTGCCCACTCAAAGAAGCAAAGAAAATCCAGGTAAGAAAATTTCAGATTTCACCTTTCTTCATGGTCAAATCAAATAATCAACCCAAAAGGCCAAATTACCTTTTCAGGGAAGTTTAAAAGAGACTCATTACATCGGCTCACCAAAGACCACAACCACGGAGAACCTGACTGAGGAGCACATGTAGTTTATGGCAACAGTGAAAGAGCCAAACTTTTGATTACATTCCTGAGGAGAAGGTGTTTAGGAGGGAAACAGGGGAAAGAGGAGGAGAGTAGATAGGAGACATCCGATCTGAAAGTTGCCAGGGGTGCATAATAAATTGCTGAATGGGTGAATCAAAAAAGGATGTGGGAAGAGCACAAGCACAAGCTAGACTCCTTACAATAAAAGCACTTAGTGGAATGTAAAAAAACCAAAACAAAACAAAAAAACAACAACACCAAAATCAAACAAACCCTGTAGCATATTAATATCATGTGTAAGAAGATAAAAGTCTTCTACATGTCATTTCAAAACACTTTCTCAGGACAGCATCTATTTTGACCTCAGATGAGGTACAGGACACACCCTGGGGATTTCTGGGAGGAGCAGTGACCAGTTTGAACTCTTGCACTAACTGCCATTGCACTTGCTTTACACTACAGGAAGCAATTCAGCAGATACATCTGCAATCAGAGGAATTCTGACGTAAAAAATACACCAGTAAAAATACACCTGGTGTATTTTATGGCATGCAAGATAAACACTTAGCAAAGTTAGCAAAAGTTTTTATGTTAATCACTCTAGTGTCCTAGCCAGGAGACCCACAAGTATTGCCATAATGCTAAATAAAAATAAAAAATATACATATGTACTTTTTCTTGCCACGACATGGACATGCAAAAAAATGCTTTTCAAAATTTTGAGAAGTCACAATACACAGTAGTGTATTCTTGTTTCCAGTTTCCAATATTGCCTGGTATTGGGAAGAAGTCCTGATAACAGACATAGTACATGAAAACAACAAGCAAGGGAAGAAAAAGAAGAATTTGAAGTTTTCCTAAACAAAACTCTCATTTTTATGAGATCATTTTTATTACTCATAATTTGTTAGTTCAGGAAGTGATATCACTTACTGCTATATCCCTTTTTCCATCAGAATTACCCTTGGGGCACCTTAGGGATAGTCTGATTAATGGTCATTCCTACAAATCCAGCAGTTCTGCTCTGCAAAACTAAGAGAAGATATCAAATAGAGCGACTGCAGCTGTTCAGCAGTACCAGCCAAAAGACATAAAATTGGTCACATAAGGAGATAATGTTATTCTGTGGCTTGAAGACCTTGGAGTAATTATCTTGAGAGAAGTCACTCCTTCTAGTGTTATAAAGTGAATTGTTTCTACCTAAATTTCATGTAAGTCCCTAAGGAATCAATAGAATACTGGTTTTCACTGAGTCTATAGTCTATATTTGATGATCCATGTAATTTTCTGTTACTGTGGTTCTTGGTGGTTTTTGAATTCTTAACATCTTTTTAATAAATTAGTTGGTCTGCTGGCCAGTTTCCTAACACTTTTCCTTATAATACATTACAATTTCTGATAAACAGCCTCTCCTTGGAGTTTTCCCAGTAGTTACTTATTTTACAACATGCCACCTTAATGTTTTTTGCCCTCTGTAACCATATTTCACCCTTGGAGCACTAAAGTAACACTCTTTCACCTGGACCCTCTCCATAGAATATTTATTCTGTGAAGCAATGCAATAAACAAAAAAAAAAAAAAAAAGAAAAAAAAAAAAGAAAAAAAAGAAGTAGAAAGAAGAGGGAGAAAAGGAAAAAAAAATAATCTCCAATAATCTTAATGCAGAATCTGGTGATAAAATGAATACTGCATGTGTTCAGAAAAGCTTGCAGAGTCAGGGCCTGAATCAGCAGTATAACTGGAAAGAAAAAAAGGCAGAGACCAAAAAATGTATGACGTGTATTATGATAAGCTGTTTCATGAGATACAGATGACAAAATGACAGTGTGTACTCTGGTTGCTAAGAACAAGAAATTCTACCAGTATTTTTACCCTACTCTTTTTCAAATACTAAACATGAGGTACAATAAACTTCACTATTTGAGCTATGTTAATGATGTATTTCATTTCACATCACAGTGATTCTTCACCCAGTCTCTAGGACAAATATTTGTGAACAGTGGATAATTTCTTTTTAAAACCTAAATAAAAAATGACACTGAAATTCACCTGTGTGTAGGACAGCCATCTATGTCTCATTCTGCACAAGATTTAAATGATGCCACTGGTCTTAATATCCTCTGTATCAATAACATATTTCAGAAAGCATTAAATGGTGTTGTTTAAAAATGATACCAGTAATAAATATAATAAGGAAAAATTAAATATATTAGAAAATGATGCTGAATACCAGTCCAGAGAGTACTGCATTCAAAGACATACTTCTGTTATTTTTTCAGGCATTCAGTGAAGTGAGCATTAGTTTCTGTTTTATTTCATATCAATTTACCTTATTCAGCTCCTCATTCCCTTGAGAAACTACCTGTAGGCTTCATTACATGATTTCTTCTGCTCCTCTGCCTTTGGCTCCATGGAAATCAAGGTAAAATTATTAGCAGAGAGGGAATCCCAAGTAGTCCTGAGGTAGAATCTTAGGAAATCCACCTTTTTTATTTTACAGAATCAAAGAATTACAGACTGGTTATGGTAGCAAGGGATCTCCAGAAGTCATCTTCAACCCATTTGCCCAAGCAGAGCCACCTAGAGCAGGATTTCCAGGACAATATCCAGGCGACTTTTGAATATCTCCAAGGATGAGAATACCTCCTCCATGTCTCTGGGCAATCTGTCCCAGTGCTCAGTCAGCCTCAGAGTGAAAATGTGTTTCCTGATGTTCAGAAAAAACCTCCCGTGTTTCAGGTTGTTCCCACTGCCTCTGGTCCTGTCTGTGAGTGCCTTTAAAAAGTGCTTGGCTTCATCCTCTTTGTCCCCTCCCTTCAGGAGATGTATATATGTATTTATATACATAGCTGTATGTATATCACGTGTCATATAGACATGTACATGTATGTCATATATACATACACTCAGTCCCAGCTCTCTCAGCCTTTCCTCATAGGAGGAATGCTCCAGTCCCTTCATCTTGTGGCCCTTCCTTGGACTCTGCTAAATGTCCTTGTCTCTCCTGTGCTGGGGAGCCCAGAACTGGACACAGCACTCCAGGTGTGGCCTCACCAGTGGCGAGTAGAGGGGAAGGATTCTCCTTTCACCTGCTGCCAGTGCTTTGCCTAATGTAGCCCAGGGTCCCATTGGCCACCTTTATGGTAAGGACACCAAATTCTTGATTTATGTTTGATGTGGTGTCTACCCTGGTCCTTTTCTGCTGAACTATTTCCATCTGGTCAGCCTCTAGGGTACTCAGACTTGTTTCTCCCTGGGTGAAAGAGTTAGCATTTCTGTTTGCTGAATTGCCTGAGCTTCCTGTCAGTCCATTTCCCCAGACTTCTAAGGAATCTCTGAATGGCAACATAACTCTCTTACGTACTAACCATCTCCCCCAGTTACACACCACCAGCAACTATGCTGAGGGTACCCTCTGCTCCATCATCTAGATCATCAGTGAAGATGTTGAACAGGGCTGAATCCAGGACTGAGCCCAGGGTACCACTACCTATTGGCCTCCAGCTGGACTTTGTGCTGCTGATCACCACCCTCTGGTGCCAGCCATTCAGCTTTTAATCTGCTGTCTGCTCATCATCAGCAACAGTTTCTCTGTGAGGATATGGTAGACAGTGCCAAAAACCTGACTAAAGTTGAGGTAAATAGGTAGTATCCACTACTCTTACCCTCCTTATTTAAAAGGAGGATGCTAAACTCAATCTGTGGTTTGATGATACAACTAGTTCTCTGTCAGCATTTATGTGCAGTGAACATTTCTAATGTAGTTGAGTGTGACAGCCGGTGCTTGGAGAGCCACCGGAGCTAGACAAGTATCAGTAGCAACACTATTGAAAGCACTTGGCCAGGACTCATCTGAAAAACAACAAAAGGAAAGAAGCAAACCTGGAAAAAACAGAACTATCACCACCTATACAGGTTAGGGTGGAAAACACCATTTAATCAACAAACACATGTAAGTAGTTAGTTTCCTTTGAACTTCTCTCTGTATGAAACTACTGTGAAAATCCCTGTGGTTGTCATGATTTCACTGCCATATAATGAGATAAGGGGGAAACTTTTAAGCATGCAGTTGCAGGGAACAGTCTGCAATTTCTGTCCTTTTCATTATCAGGCCATGAGCTAATTAGTCAGAATAAGTAGGGAAACTTGCCTCATGGCATATTAATTCACAATTCATATTCATGGGGGTTCCTACTCAGCCTCTCAAGCATCCTGGACTGCCTACTGAGAGGCAGCATGGTTTGCCCTCCAGTACTGCCCTGCAGAAAAGTGGGTATAGCACCACTTACTGTGTTTTGAAGTCTAATTAGCTGTTTGTAAAAAGAAGTGAGGTCGGCAGATGAAAAGTGCTTCAGAAATGCAAAATATTATTATTATTATTAATAATAATAATAAAAGCACATGCACCAAATAATTATCATAGCAAAACAACACTGATAACATTATAAGGCTACCAAACAGTATTAAATGGGTGTTAATGGGAAGTTGAGAAAATACCTTCTTTTCCTTCAACAAAACCCCTTGAATATAATTTTTTTTTTTTAACAGATACTGTTAATAATATGAATGGCATTAAATGTTGTATATAAGCTAGGTGACTTTTCTAAATAGAGAAAATAATACAGCTAATGTTTTAAAACCAAGTCAATATTAGGTTAACAAATACTGAATGTTAATCAGGAGATTTTTCAGATTTTCAAGGACTGAATTGGCCGGTCTCTTGAAAAACATGACCTATTTTTAAACACTGATCTTCAAAATGCTCTACTTACAGTCTTATGTTCAAAGTATGAGGCTGCAAGGTTTGGAACAATCTAAATAATTGATGATCTTCTAATCAAAAGGGACATACATCAAAGAGAAAAAGCTACACTTCTGTTCATTGAAAGAGTTAGGAAAACATGGAGGAAAAGAAAAAGAGTGTTGTGACTGAAAATGTGGGAAAACAGTAATCAAATAACTACCAAATGATTTTTAACAGACCACTCCTATCATAAATCCCACAAATTGTTTAAGATGATTAAATCCATTGACAACATCAAGTAAAAATGGAATCCCAAAGAAAACTAAATTTTCACAAGTCATAGTTTTTATCTCTGTACACTGATAGACTCAAATAGACAAGATTCCAATTCTTCAATTTGTACCAGCTAGAGTGAATGTTTTTGTGACAAGTAGCCTAATAGCTTGGAAAATGGTAGCTTGTCTGCATAATAAACATCACTGGCTTAATTTATAGAAGTTAAAATATGTCAGCTAAACTGTTGAAAAAACTGCAGAACTAGAAAAAGGTTTTATATTAATAACTATACAGCAGCAAGAGTTCTGATGTGAATTAAATGGCTGTAAGTTAGGTCAAAATCAATTTAGAAATGCCACAGAGTATGCCCATCTCAGGATTCACCTTTACCTTAATCCTCTCAGCTTTGTATGTGAATCACAACTAGGGATAGACGTTTTTTAAATCCTTCAGCAGCAATGGCAGTAAATTTCCTTCTAATGTTATACAAAAGGAAAACTGTATCTGTGTCACCTGGAGAAATATGGGCTCTGAGAAACCTGGTCTCTTGAAAGATGTTCCTCCCCATGGCAGGGTTTTGGAACTAGATGTTTTTTAAAGTCCCCTCCAACCCAAACCATTCTATTATTCTAGAATTCCATGATTTTATGATTTCTAACACAGAATAATATTGACATCACTTCTCCATAGAATATTCTGAATAAATCTTTTAAGGTTACAGTCATCTTTTTAATTTATGCTTACAAACTGCACTAAAATAGTCTTAAAATTTAAAACACTCCAAGCCCCACCATTTTAATGGCTATACTTCATTAACCTTTTAAAAATAATCTGTTCAGTTACCACTTTGCAGTCTGTGTTCATGACAACAAAATAACAATCTTGGTATTTTCTTCATAGATGTTTCTTACTTATGCCCAGGCATATGTATTTTCACTGATAGACATGTATTTTTTGCCTTGGTTTCTTTTTTTTTGCTGGCTTGTGGGACTCTGGTTCGAAAGAATAATCTTCTGCTCCTCTTACCTTTCTTCTTTAGGTCAGCTTCACCTTCACATCTGTTTCTCACGGGTTTTCTCAAGCAAGAGCAACAGAAAAAGGGCTTTTCCTTTTTCCATATCACTGTTGTTTAGGCAATAGACAGCCTTATTATTCATGAAAGATTAAAAGATTCTGAATCATCCTTACACCAAATTATTTTAAAAATATTAATATTAGGTTTCAATTTGTTATATGAGTTAAATCTAACATTATAAAAGTAATTATTTTTTTTGTCCTTCCTAGAGCTTTTACGCAAAGCTTCAATAAGGGTCTGTTCTCAGTGAGCTGTATATGGTGCAAACAAATGATGGAGTGTCTATGAAGTGTGTTCCAGGAATGCAGGCAAACAAGTTTGCCTTGTATGAATAGCTACCAGACACCAGGGGAGACAGATCAAAACCAGAGAAAAAGGAAGTCTTGATGGCACAATTCCTACACCCTAAAACTACTACATCCGTAAGTATTAATACAACAACTTGGAATACAGACTTCTTTTGAGTAAAAAGATTTATGAAATCAAACTTTGTCCTTTACAGGATACACGTACATAATGCTTATTGTTATTTGTACACAAAGGAAAAAGTTCCTACAACTGTCCAGTACTCACGAAAAATAGAAAAAAAACCCCACCAAAAATCCAAGGTAAGTTTTCTCCTAGCTAGAATGCTTTACAGGATGGAAGGAAGAAAAAAAGGATTCAGCACAGAAACTCACACAAAAACATACATGTTCTTCCCCCTTTCCCCTCTAAATCACTCTCAAGTTTTGAATAACACCAAAATAGTAAATATCCACTTCCTCTAGATGTCTCCTCTTTCAAAATGGCAGAACAAAGGAAATAGTACAAAACAGAGTACAAAAATAATCATGAGTTACTAAGTTGTTTTAGAATAAGGGCTGAATGTCAAACAATAAAATCAGATTTTTATTCCCAAACTCTTGGGAAGAGTTACAGAATTGACAGCCTAATAGCTTGGTACCCTCCCATGTCTTGCACCTGAAGAATAAGCTTAAAACTCTCTCTGTTAAAGGGAAAGAGTGTAAAGATACACAAAGATGCCTTTTGTCACATATTTGGACCTTTATAATGATTTACTGAAGGGGAAGTCAGAGCTATATACCTTTGACTATTCTCCAAATGTCACACTCCTTTGACTCTTCTCCAAAGGAATGGGAATTGAATGTCTTAAATGACAACCTAGGGTCCTGTTGCCATCTGAAGCTGAATACAGGTTGATCTGCTTAGTTTGTAAAACTTTCTCTCATTTCAGGATGTCAGCATGACACTGCAGTTGTCAATGAGGGCTGTTGCAAGAGCAGAAATACAAGCTCTAAGGGAGTATGATCACCTACAACTCAGTCTTTGGGCTTGCAGCTCAGTGCTTTTCCCATTAGGTAGGTAATATAGCTCTTCTCTTCTGTACTGGCTCCAAAACATGGAAGATAGCTGCTTTTTAATGAACACAATTAGCTTAAAAATCATACCATTCTCTATAAACTTCTCAGTTATGAGAAGTTGCAGACATATTTGGTGGCCAACATTGGCTGCATTCACCAACGTATTACTAGCTTGCTTGAAACACAAGACTGCTACCAAGAAACTAAAAATGTTTTCCTCTAGTCCCTTCTTGTGCTTCATGCATGAAATTCCTGACATAGAGTACACCACTCCCAGCTGAAAGGTGGCAGCTCTTTTCTGAAGGGCTGGTTCACAACAATGATTAAACACTTTCGTCACACAGTTGGGAGCACCTTAACTCTGAGTTTAGATGAATGTGCCTCTCTTTTGCCAAAGGTTATACAAAAATTGAAAAAGAGTTTGTTGCAATCCCTGACACGTCTGTCACACTTTAAGCCTTACATTTTTTGTAATTTGCCTCATCTAGGTTTTTCTGTTAGTTTCTACAGTGCGCTGTGACAGTTGGACAGATTCAAAGCCCTAGCAGTAAGTGATAGAGCCTTCTTATGTAAAATGAAAATAACTATTTCAAATAGGTTAAATATATTTACACATGCAGAGATATAAAAGAGGTTTTGAGGTTTCCAGATGTGTATAATTCTGTACTGGGCTACTGAAAAGAAGCTGTGATCTAAAAGAGACTTTATTCAGCCATGCTTTATTTCTCTGCATTTAGTACAGTCTTTTACTTTCCTAGTCAGCAGCATGCCACCTGCTCTTTCATTTCCTCAAAGTAGGTCAGCAGTCAGCCATCAATCTTTCATCTTCATTACAGCTAAATCCTAAAGCCTGAGGCAAATGAACCATTTTAAAGGAGATGCAGTGATAGCTGTGGTATTCTCTCTCTTGTGTTAGCCATTTGCAGCTGAAAAAACATCTCAAAATCCAGATGAAGCTAACCAACCTTTAACTGGAAAATAGAAGCGATGAAAGCAGTTCTCACAAGGTCTTTGTAAAACCCAGGGACCAATTCTTAAACACAGAGACATGGGGCCAGTCTTCTAATCACATAATCTCATATCATTATTAAATTCTGAAATTCGAGTTGTATCATTACCCCCCTCAAAGAAGACAATTCTAGATCTTCACATAATCTAGTACCTTAGAAGCATAGTCTCACTCCCACACACAGTGCCTCTTTACTCATGATCAAATTTTAGCTATATATTTCTAGATGAAGCTAGACTTTTCTCAGCGGTATTCAATGAAAAAACAAAAGGCACAAATTGAAATGCAGGAAGTACCATTTAAACATGAGAAAAAAACATGCTCTTTTGATGATGAGGGTGGTTGAACACTGTAGCATTTTGCCCAGAGAGATTGCAGAAAGTCCACATTGAATATATTCAAAATATGATTAGGCATGATCTTGAACAATTCACTATAAGTGACTCTGCTTTAAGCAGAAAATATCCAGAGATCCCCTCTAGTCTCAAAGATTCTATAATTCTATATTTCATTTCTTAACCTCAATTTCTTTTTCAGGAGTCAGTTTGTATGAATTAAATAAAAATTGGGTAAACACTGAAGATCTCTTCCTCTTTATGACATATTAGAAGAATATGTTTTCCCATCATAGCACAACTATCAAAAGCTCTAAAAATATGATGTTGTGACATACTTGGAAAAGAATGCAGGACACCTGGTGTTGAGAATTACATTCTAAACATTCTTCCATCAATGTTCAGAAATGGTATCTGCAGTTTGTCAGAATTGTTCTCTTTATTCTATGAAAACATTATAAAGAATAGAAATAAAATTGAATGCAAAGAGAACTTAAAAATACAGGGGTGTCCCCTCTCTCTGTAGCTGATTAATATAACAGATATACTTGTAAAAATCTATCTTGCTCAATGCATGTCTCAAGTCCTACCAAACCATACCCCCGCCCCCAGGGAAGAATCTGAAAAAGGCCAAGCATAAAGAAACAACTCTCTAGAATATTCTGTCAGACAAGATTTCTTCAGAGTGAGGTCACATCTGCTTATTTAACACCTGATAGCTTTTTCTTTCATCAGTGTGCCCAGTTCCTATGTAAATCCAATGGAAGCTTTTAGGATGGACAACATTTCACAGAAAAGTTCACCATCTGCAGTATGTGTCGTCCGTTCTTTGAACCTGCCAGTTCCACTTCACACTCCTTAGGTCTTGCATAGGAATAGACTATGTGTGATCACTTCTAATCACAGTTTCTAAGCCAATGACGACTTTATTTTTCCTTGTTCTCATCCATCTCTTTTCCAGACAGAAGTGATCCCAGCCTATTCCTTGGATGGGGGCTAGCCCATACTTCTCAAGGCTCTACAGAGAAATGGATGTTTTCCATCTTCTGGAGGTCAGGAACTGTGTGGGAGTCGTACACGGTATAGGTATAACTCTACTCTGGATTTAAGCACTGGCATAAAGTTGCTTTATATTTTGTCCCCTACTTCTTTTCTTTTAACTCCTTACACTTGGTTTGGCTTTTGACGTCCATTGTGCATTAAGATATTTTCTTAAAACTAAGTGTTCTTGTATCAAGATCCAACCATCATGTGGCATTTATTTATATGCAGCTTCACCTATTGTGTTGTTTTCCCTTAAACCAGAATTCTTGTTTGGCATTTCAATTTATGAAATCAGTGTCATAGAGACTTGTAGAAATGACTTGTCAAAGTTCATAATTTCACCTGCTTAACTAAGTACTTTGATAATTTCTGATATGGATCTCATTTCATATTAATACAATTTAATTAATTTATTAAAAGTACTCCAAACACTAGAAAAGAAGAAAAAATATCCATATTGCCTCCACAGTGATCTTTTCCATCTTATTCCAGCCCAATTCCTTTGTAATGCCATTTCTTATAATACTGTTTGATGGTTTGCCATCACACATACATTTTCATCCTGAATGTGTCTCCAGAGTGTTTTAACTGGCTGTTCTTTTTCTATATTAATGTATGCAAATGAAAAATATGAAAAAAACTAAAAATACTTTGGTTTAAACTGCTCACAGCATTATTGTAAGATTAGATCCCAATGAAAGCATTAAAGATGTTTGCCTTCAACCTGTATAGCAAAGCTGAAGAGCATCTCCATTTCAGAAGCAAGAAATACTCATTTTGCTTTCATCTGCTGCTCAAAGTTATGTGCTGGCTCAATGGCATTATTGCAAACAGAAAATTCAGTAAATGGAACTTTCTATCATTAGCAAATGATAGAACAAATAGAACAAATCTAGATAGAACAAACAGAACAAAAGACAGAAACAAATCTAGGATGTAGGTGTGCTGTTCCACTTTTATTTGCAACAGCCCCACAAAACGTGAGATAATCAATTGAAACAGTTAGATAAAAAATTCCTTTTATGCGGGGAAATAACCAGCACACAGAAAGAAATAACAGAGGGAATATCCAGCTTTTGTCAACCAGAATCCAAACCATTGGTTGCTTCAGTTGTGTCCCTGACCAAATACCAGAACTGAAATATCAACAGTCAAGGTATTAAACATATATATGTACATATTAACACACATTCATACATATACATGTATGTCTACATGCAACATATTGAAAATAAATATTTAGAGAAACACTTTTTCACAAATATGTGCCTTTTCAAGTATTTAATTCTGAACAGATTAGAAGAGACTTTTCCACACTGGTAAGAGTCACAATATTTCATTGGTTGGTGAAAAAAGGAGACATAATAATTTTAAAATTTAAGCAGGGTATTTCCATAAAATGAGGATTCTATCTTTGTAAACTCTAACCTGATCTAAAGTGATAAAAGAATATAAAAGATAAACTGCTTAGAAAGATTCTCAGATATCTAAAATTCTTACTTGGATCATAGATGCTTCATGAGAAAGCAACAGAAATATCTCAGAATCAATGGAAAGTGTTGAATAAAATCAGAATTCCAAAGAAGTAAGTACACCAATAACTAAAATCCAAAATGTTATTTGAGATAACCAGGAGTCCTTTATAACATAGTCATAATAAGGAAGTTATATATTATAGCAGAAATTACATGAGAAAAAATAGGATGGCTAATACAAGTTTTCAAGAACAAGAAGCTAATAGGCAACAGTAAGGTTTTGTTTTTTTTTCAATGTACCCCAAAATCAAAAAAAAATGGATCCACTACATTGCTGTTAAGGTGAGATGTAATGATGACAACAGAATGAAAACTCTTTCTTCAGAAATGAAAACAGCATTTTCTGTTGAAAAGACTGCTGACTACCACCACCACCACACCAACCAACCAAACAAAAAAACCACAAAAAACCCCAAAAGCATACAAAAAAACCCAAAACAAACCCTAACAAAATAGAAAAAAAACAACAAAGAGGGCTGCCAGGCAGCTACAGCAGTGGGGACTGGGTCTCTCCCTTTATGAGGCACCCTCACGAACTAGGAACTTGCTCCACTTTCGCATAACTAATTAACAAGCATTTATTTTTGAGTCTTAACTCCAAACCATTAAATCAGGTCTTACTGGGAAGCCTTACCCTGACTGTCCAGAAGTATGTCCATGCCAACCTGTGTAGCTCATGGCTGATTCATAACTCCTTTAAAGAGCATAAATGAATTATTGGATTTGAGCAGCCTCAACATTCTTAACAAAAATAGAAGTGAGTACCTCTCTTGGGAAACTGTCCAATCTGAATCCATTTTTCACTTTTTCTTCTTACTTCTGACAGATGGTCAGTGCAGTCAGGTCATCACCAGTCTTTAATAGCTGCTCAAGAGTGGGTAATGACCTAAAGCTGAGCTGGCCTAAGCCACAAGTTTGCTGTCCTTTCACACAGTCAGTTTTATGAATGACCTGCACATTATGGTAGTGAAAGTGAGCATGAGGTAAGATTTGTTAAGCGTGACAGTTCAGGGAGACAGGCAGGAGAAAGCAATATAGGAGGGTAGAGAAGCATGGAAGGAATGCAATTCCCAGAACAGAGCTACTGAAGGTCTAAGAACAAAGACAGTTTGGAAAGTAGACTTCAGGGCGATTCATGTCTTTAAAAAGCAAGATACCCTCTGTTTTATAGCTTTAAAAAATACATATTCAACTGAAGTATTGCTAATGCATATTGGCACTGTTAATAATGTGGTTAACAGCTATTATGAGTTTCTTCTCTTTTATCCACGGAGAGAAGTCTATACAGCAGGGTATTTTACAATAAAAGTGCATAAACACATTCTACTGGATACTAATGCAGGAGACAGCTAATTGAGAAACAATCTTTGCTTTTGCACAGCTGAGATTTGTGAAAATCTGCAAGTTTTATAGGAAAGTTCATTCTAGTGTTTGCCAGTGATGCCTTGAGAGGCTACCTGGAACAGAGGCCTGACAGAGTTAAAGGAATAAAGTAGGTTATTCATTAAAAATGCCTTCAAAGGACACACCTTGGGCAGTACAAGAGCCTGGCTGTAGCTCCACTCAGGATGGACCCAAGTCCATGAACCAAGTCATGAGTTTTGACACTCTTATAAGTTTTTGTCCATTTACATATTGGGGTCAATTGTCCAATTACAGCTTCAGGTTATGAAGTCCCATCCTCCCAGTTTGCTCTCCTCAATTTGTTGTTGATACTTTTTGGGCCTGAAGCTGCAACGGCGTCATTGGTTCTCGGGCTGAAAAGGGTTGTTTTTCTAACTACTCTGTGAAAAGAACTTGCTAGCACTTCCTATGAAGTTCAGTTATATACAAATGCAGTACAGAATCTAGAAAATATGAAAGTTAAAACTTAAGGCATCACCAGAGCCAGAAAAAAGTTTTTTTCTCCCTTGCATATGAAATATGCATTTAAATTTTAGAGTATGCTTATCAGAGAAGAAACAATTTTGCCCTCTAAAGCAAAACAATTTTACATACCTAAGATATAATCATATAAAGGCTTTGATTTACTACCATATGAGAAACTCCAGCAGAGAATGGCCCAAGGCACTAACGAAATGTCCGGGGTTGGTTTGAGCACTTTTCTTAAAATTAGTTTTCAAAATATGACTGCCTTGCATTGCTGGGGAAGGACAGAGTCTTCAAGGTTTGGGCACAAATACAGTCCGTTGCTTACACATGCTGCTCTGTAAGAGAGCGTCGTAACAATGAGGAATCCAGGAGAAACAAACACAGAAGGGAAACGACCTGTACTGCATAGCCATAAAGAGGATGGCTTTGTTCAAGGTATCTCTTCCTCAGGCCCTCTGCCCACCAGCATGAAGTCTGGGTTAAGTCTGCATCACTCTGCCATCTGCTTGTTGCCTGTGGGTGTGCCCTTGCTGTCCAGCCAGCTCTCCCTGTCTCCCTGGGTCTGCTTACAAACAGAAGTGCTTCACCAGGCACTTCACCTCGAAGGAAAAGTACATCAGTTCCTGTTAAGTTTGAGCAGCACTGAAGTGGTTTTAGTGCAAAGCCAAGATGCTCCTTTTGGGTGAGAGTGCATTACTTCATGGTCAAGCACTGCATAAAGGTCTTGTGGCAGGTGACTCACTGGCTTGCTTTTCCAAATTGACAACAGGACTAATCACTGCCATTCATCTGTTCCAGTACAATTTGTTGGCCAGAACTCAGGACTTTCTAGGCAAATGATACTGCCTAGAATTACCTATAATATAAGATTGAGGCTTGCCTTCTCCATAAAGTTGCTTATGATTGCAAGAATGGTTTTAAGGAAGCACCAGAATATCCAGATTGCATCTTTTCAGTATCAGCCTGTTTAAACATTTGAAGGAAAAAGAGAATATTCTTCCCCCAAAGAAGTATAAATTACATTAGATAATTTGCTATCCTAAATGGCTAGTTTAATGCAGAATTCTTTATTTTCAGAGATGTCTGGTGGAAAGATTTTATTGGTCTCTATTGCAGCCTTAGCACATATGTGGTTCATTATGGTTCTTTTTATCCATATCAGCATCTGGTTTTGGGCATAAGCATTAAAGTCTGTCTCTCTTTATACAGTGGTGGTTTCTTCCAGAAAACAAGAGAGATGTTACAATACTAGAAAGGGTTGAACATCGCGTACCCAGGATAAAATGCAGCAAGGAAGATTAATCAATTCCTAGACTGTTTTATGGAAGTTTTTCCTCATCAGGTTTTGGTGACTGATGGAGAGAAGAGTTTTCTTATTTTTCTCGCTTCTGATATTAGCAACTCAAATCACTGAAAAAAAGAGCAAAAAATAGTCCTGTCTGGATTATAAAGCCTGTAAACCCTAACAATTGACATGAAGTTCAAGTAAAAATGTGTCTAAGAGATCTTATAGAGACTAATCTCTGAAAGAAAAAGGTAAGCATGTGAGGAAAAGGTTCTATGACCTTGCTAATGTGGTACTGCTTAACAAATGCTGAAATATCCTAAATCCAGCTATGTTTCTCTTTGGTAGTCAGCTCCTAACTGCCAATAATATCAGCATTGTCCTTTACCAACACTTTACCTTTACTGTATTCCTTTAAAGGAGCATACAATCAGTGTTAAGATTGGCTGTGGCTTCAGAAAAATAAATCTGAATGATTGTATCCTATGTATTTGAAGTTAAAAGTGAAGAAGTGCCACTGGGTCTATCATATACTGAGCCTCCTCAGTGAATGAACAAAACTGTCACAGTGCCTTCTGTGTGAAGCAGCCGGGTACCCTGATAGCTGATGTGTCTGCTGTTTTTAATGATGGTTAATCATTCACTGGTTGTCTCACACAGCAATCTCAGCAGTGTTGCTATCGTAAAGTGGTAAATGGCTGCTTAAGTCCATGTGTATGTATTGACTTGCTGGAGTTAGATAACTGACATCTGATTTCCTTTCCTCCAATAGACTAATTCACTGAGGACTAGGCACTATGCCTTAAAATCCCAAGGGAGGAACAATAATTTGGAATTCAATTTGAAAGGATGGGTCCTTTTGGGTACCTCTGGCAGCAGAGTCCTCAGAACTGGAGCAGCTACTGCAAAGTAGGAGTGACAGGCCAGAAATGTGACTACACAACAATGGCACAAGTAACAATAATTATATAACAAAACCTCTCCACTATCATGTTTCCACATTCCAGAATAATACTTCCACTCTAAGAACCATAATTCCATACTAAAATCAGTGTTGCCCAAGAGCACAAGCATGAAAATACCCAGACAAAAACACTGAGGTTAGTTTAGTCTAAAAATGTCTGAGGAAAGTAACTGAGTGGGCCATATGATGACAAGTGGAATTTGATTTCAGTAGCTGTGATGCCACTGTAAAAACAGTGGAACTACTTATACATTTCCTCAGAGTCATAATTAGTTCATGGAAATGATCTGGGAATCACTTTGACAGTGAAGTCCAAAATTTTGTTCAATGATGTGCAACAGTGAAAAATAATACACTAAATATATGGAAGAGAATGAATAATAGATAAAACACATTACACAGATCTAAAATATGCAATATTAGTCATCCTAACTAAAAAGGATACTTTAGAGTTTCTATGTCACATGAAAAAGAGCTTAATAAGACTGGGACTGTCTACCAAAGAGAAAAGAGGAAAATAAGGTTGTAAACACACAGCTGCATAGTAATGATTGGTGCTGCCAAAGGAGATGTGGAAGACTCAACTCTCATCTTTTTCCCTAAAAGAAAAATAATGTATGCTCAATGAGAGTGAAAAGCAACATTTCCAAAACTGAGAAAGGAAGCTCTTCACACTGTGTCTAGTTAGCAATTACACTGATTTGTGCAAAGTTTGCAAGAGTCAAAACCTCCTGACATTTATGGGAAAAATAAAAGTGTTCAGTTAGTGACAGTATAAGAGTTATGAGCTATACACAACTGCTCAAGTTACTACTCATTATGAATCACAGCTGAAATTTTCACGTGTGACAGATGGACTTTCAGGTGTACACTACACATTTCTTGCAACCACCTCTGAAAGTGTTTGGGTCAGTCATTATTTAAATGAGGTTCTGGACAAGAGAAGCTGCACGTCTGGTCAATGGCAGTGGTTCCTACACTCCTGAGGTGGGGGAGTACTGTTTTTTTGGGAGGCAGAACTACAACTGGAATTGTTTATTGAAAAGGAATAAGTACAAGCAAGCCTCATCTTGTTAAGTAGCTGTTGTTAAGCAGCAGCCATTCATCCTGCCATTTTGGAACTGACCCTGCCCTATTTCCTTATTTTTGCCAATTTGATACATGTTTCCATGGGAACAGAAGCAGGACTAGCCACCAGCTGAGTCAATCTCAGCTGCTGGCTCCCAGCACTCACGTTTTGTTCTGTTTCCTTGGAAACTGATGTCAAATGAAAGAGAGAAGTAAACCAGCTTTTACTCTTTAGTATTTACTCTGTCTTTGTACCTGCACTAGATCTTTTAGGCTGGTGGAAGGTTTACAGATTACTTTAATGGCCATTCATTTTCCTTCTTTCTGGAGCATCTGCCAGCCACCAGAGCGTCCCAGCAGATGCAAGCAAGAGTTCTCAGTTTCAGCTACTCCTGATGGGCTGCCTGCTGAGAGCTACAATGGCAGGGTTTGAAAGCAGGCTACAGATTTCAGGAGACATTTGGCTCCCACAGTCTGTAATATTTCAAATTGGAAGGAAAGAAATGAAATTTATTTAAAAAATAGTAGGGGAAACAGATGGGTGTAATGATATTTAGAGAACAAACTGACTAACAAGTTCTGACCTGCATTAGGCTGAACGCCCCAAGAAACTACTTCAGCCAATTAAATTCTTCATTTCACATCCACATTTGACAAAATTTGCTCTAATCCAGCTGTTAGATGACTGAAGAGCGCAATATAAACAAAGCCCCATAAACACATCTGTTTATGCATATATGCATTTATACATATGTAGAAAGAGAAAAGAAAAAATCTGCTTGAGCACATGAATTTGAACCAGATATCTTCAGCAATTCTGTAACTATGTTACTCTCATGTTATCATGGGAATACTAACACCACTCCCCCCCACCAGCCCACCCTATCCTCCTCTGTGTACAATTTTGGACCAAAGTATTTTCCAGTCCCTTCAACAGCAGTGTTAATAATGAGAATGGATATTAAAGAAAAACATCTACATCTGTGCAGTTGAATCCAAATTTTCACATAACTTTCCTTAAAAAAATGTAGGGAGAAAACAATTTTGAAAGACAAAAATCTGTCCTAAGGAAACATTTTATATTTGATGGCCACAGCTCTTACTTGGTTAACTAGTCCATCAGGGTACAGTATCATGCTCACCTTGGACTTTCACACATAATATATGCACTCCTTCCAGAGTTTTCTTTATATCCCATATCAATTACTTTGGCACAACTCTCACTTACTGTTGACTTTGCATTACTGTTGTGAGTAACTTTAAGAATTGTATATCTAAATACAGTTAAATTCATCTACAGCCCAAATAAGAGTTCAGTAGTATTGATTTCTTCAGGTTCTAGGAGCAGCCCCACACAAAACAGAATCAGATACCCAGGCACAATATTTATTCTTCCAGTCCTGTTGCACCTATACCCGTCTGTTGATATACTCAACATATCTGGGTGCTCAGAGAGCTGTGTCTAGCCAGCTAAACCTGATTTTGTTCTGGGTTAGTTATTTAAATGAAAACTTTAGGCAGTTATAATTGTTTTAAGCCAGGCATTTCTGTCAAATTCAAAAAGATATAAGATGTACTCAATCTATTTAATCTATTTATGGGTTTCCTCCAGCTGAACTTAAATCTATAATTCCATCTTCCTCTATATCAGAAAGAGTTTACATCACAAAGAAGACAACATTTATTTTTACTGCTGCAGCTACAATAAGGAAAGAGCATTCCCCTTTATGTTAAGCTTTGAAATGTCTGTCCTGAATTCTTCAAAGTCAGCCCTCATTTTTATTTTCTGAAATAACTTGATATAACCTCTTCCACTGAACAATACAGGTACTAGCACAAAGACCGGGACTTGTCCTGAAGGACTCTACTGGCTACATGCTTCCTTACTAGAAATTGAATTTTTATTTATTTCTTAGTTCTGTTTCCTTATTCTAAAGAACTTCATACTCATTTGAGCTCTTCTCTTGTATTCCATGTCTATTTCCTTTCTGTGAGAGCCTTTGATGAAGGAAATTGATGAGTCCTTTTTGTGAGACCTAGCTGGCTGTGTCAGCTTCTATTCATGTCTGCTGGCTTCTTCAAAGGACTTCACTAAGTTTTAATGACTTGTTCCTTCACAAATGCTGTCGACTCCTCCTCAATATAGCATATCAATTTCTAATTCTATTCTTGATTATAATTTTTATCAGTTGGCCTACTACATTAACTTACAAGTTTAAGGTTTCTACTCTGTCTTGAAAACATGGCAAGGTATTTGCAACATTTTACTCAGATATCAAAGCAGCTCTGATCTAATGATATATATTGTTGTCAGTAACTTGACAATTATTGTTTTGAATTGTTATAAAAAACCTGAAAGAATAGAATTTTTTTCCATTGATTTATTTCTGATCAGTTTCCCTATTTCTACCAGCAACTCCAGTCACTCCTCAGCAAGTTCATCAAAAGGGTTCTAGCCCAGCAATCTCCACAAATCCTTCCACTAAGAATTTTGCTGAAATTAAATGATTACTTTGAAAGCAGCAAAGTAATCATTTAATCATTCTACATAGCCTTATTTTCTTCAAGTAATGATCTTCTATTCTGCTTAAATATTATTCCCAAGACTCCATGGCAAACTTGGTGTCACTGGTATTTACAGAAAGATTTATTATTCTTTTTTCATTCATTGTAAGATGCTTTTCTAGACTGCTTTACTGTCTTCTACATTTAACTTACCAGACATTATGATCCTGTGTAGTTTCCCTGTTTGGATATAATTTTATTTTTTTGAAAGATGTCTCCCTGCTGTTTTGTCATGCTGAGTCTTTTCTTTTTCAAGTCTTACTTGATGTTTGGCATGAATTTACTCTGTGTCTCACATATGAAGTTCTTAATACTCTCTAAACCACCTGCAAAGATTTAACTCTCTACAGTTTTCTCTTCAGCCTCTCTTTAAGAGGCTTCCTCAGTTTAATGTTCTTCTGCTTTCTGAAGTTGAGTACCACTCAACAGACCTTTTTTGGTTGTTGCTTCTTCAAAGCTATCAAAACTAAGAACGATTTATTTGTAGCTATGGAAAACTCTTTCAGATATCAAGACTGGAGGAGATTCTGTGTGCTATTCAGAATGAAGTCAAGGGTTAATTCTCTGTTTGTGGGCTCTCTAATCTGTTGAATTACAAATGAGTTAGTCTGAGCAGCACATTTGTCCAGTTTATATAGCCATTTTTTGGTTTTGTAATGGTTATGAGCCCCTCAACAGATCAGTCAAAGCTGAACTTCTGGCTTGTTGTGTAGTAATATATCCGGCAGCATTTTTATACACTTGTAACACATAGGAATTCTGTCTCATGCACTGAAATTATAATTTGATAATATGAATTGAATTTTCTTTAACATACTGCACTACTCTGACACTGGCATAGCCTACTAATCTTTCCTGCATATTGGTATTTCTGTTATTTCAACATCATCATATAAGGTTTCCTCATATTGGTTTCTGCATTTTACATTTATATCAATGCTAGAAGCCCAAATAGGACACGTCTCATTGATCTCTTTTTCTCTTCTGTGTCTTCTAAAGTGACATCTCTTTCAGATTTTCTCCCCTATTTCACGTTTATTGCCATCCCAGGGCAAATTAGAGCAAAACCTTAAATATTAGTATTCCAGATACCAGAATGAAGTTTATTTTTAAATATTGATAATGTTATTATAAGAATGCAAAAGAGGAAACATCACAGAAATAACTACTTAATTGGTACTAAGACATCAAGGAATGCAAAGGCTGATACCCTTGATAAACATTGGCATCCAGTGTGCAAGGTACTACTTTCATTCACTCTTACACTAATGCAAGAACTTTTTACTTTGGGAATTATAAAGGTGGTCCATTTCCCCTACAAGTTATTATCTTTTAAACATTATCACTGTCTACCTTCCAAGGCCACAGACATCCAATCTGTTTCATAGATATTTGTGTTGGAAGAAGATAAGTCAGTCAGAGGTTTTCAAGCTGAACCCTAAAGTAAAAGAGTTGCTACACCATAGAATCACAGAATATTCTGAGTTGAAAGGAACCCACAAGGATCACTGAGTCCAGCTCTTAAGTGAATGGACCATACAGGGACTAAACACATGGCTTTGGCATTATTAGTGTCATGCTCTGACTAACTGAGCTAATTACAAGCAAGAGGTGAGTCTGAATGCATGTGTACACATGGACCCTTTCAACTATACTAAGTACATAATTGAATTATGGCATGGCTATTGCTATGTCATAGACTCCACTTTCTAAAGGATTTTGCTATTTCAGACTGTGGTTTCATTCCAACACAGTAGAGCAACTGAAATTAGTGAGCTGGTTTCCTAAGTATTTTTTGTCTTGTGGCTGGATTCTCTTCAGCTAAGAGTGAAACTCCCCTATAGCAGGTCATTTAAAATATCTGTTTTAGACAAAGGGATAAACTCACTCTGTGACCCTGCTCTTAGAGGAGACACTACCAGAACCTCTCCTTCACACAGCTGGCTGTTTCCAGCAAATCTATTGTAGCCCTATGTCCCTAAGAGCTGTATCTGCTCTAATTTGTCAGATTTGACTGAAATAGGCAAAGTTTGTTAGGCAGTAAGAAAAAAAAGAATCACACAGGGCACCCTAGCACATAAACATTGCTGTCTTAAGAAAGCAGGTCAAAAATCAAAAAATGCCAGGGCCTTGCAAATCTCTTCTACAGCCGTATTCACAGAAGCACCATAATTCCTCATGGGCAGTAGAGCCCAAGAGCCCAGCCAGTGAGAAAATGAAGGAAGGATGCACTCCAGCTCACATGACTGGGAGCAACTTAGTCTGACAGGAACCTAGCACAGATATGAGCAGAACTGCAGAGCATTTTGATTATGCCAAAAATGGTGAATTATGATGAAAAAGGCAAGTTCCTAGTTCAGCCTAAGAAGAACTTAGTGAGAAAAAAAAGTGATTGGTCCCTCCACTGGTGTGAAAAATTAACAGAAGGAGAAATGTTACAGCCAATGCAACTAGGAAAACATATGAATAGAGGTAACATTACGGTTCAATACCCCTTTTTGAACACTGCTGCTTGAAGTTGAGAAGCTCTTTGTGTCACCAAACTCTTTTGCATTATGTGAAAATCAAGCCTACAGCACTCTTAAGAAATTTACATATGGACATTGTTACAGTTCTGCAGATTAGCATACAGTTAGGGAAGTTTTAACGTCATCCCTGCCTTGGTCTTCAACCTCTTTTATCCAGCAACTTTACTGTCCATATATCATTAACTACTTTCCCTACTGATGACTGGAGGATCTGGATGCTTTATGATTCGGTCATTAAAACTTTTAGCATAGTTTTATGTCTTATGGCAGCCACAGACATGATTTTCATAAAAGAAACCATACCTGTGGGGTCAGGATGCCAGAAACAAGTCTGAAAACTGACAGACCCAACATCCCATACAATTTCTGCCTTATGTAATGGCCAGAGAGTCTTTAAAAATGCCTTCACTTCCCTTTGTATTTTTAGATTTAGACTGCCTATCCTCAGATTATAAGGCATGGATTGCATAGAATTTGCAAACAGCTCCAGAAAAAGGACCCTGGATTTTTAAGTTCTGGGCTTAAGAACTCTTTTAAAAAGTTCTTGATAATTTACTGCTATTCCTTCATTAAAATGAACTATTTTGTGAATCACAGCAAACATCATAGAACATTACCAGTCTTTAGGCTTCTTGTCTTGGTTCCTTTGACTGATGTGTTTATGAAGACACAACAGAGGACCACCTGATAGAAGCCAAATGCAGAACTATCACGTGGGAAGCTGATGAGCATTCATAAACAGAACTCAAATGGTTCATTAGCTAGAATGACTGATTGCATTCATGACTTTGGAGCCTACATTTAGTTTAATCTTTATCACTTGGATTAGCCTTAACTGACAGAAATAATCCCTTTAAAGTTATTTCACAGAATCAAGTGGGACAAGAAATATACACTACAAAATATTCCTGAAATAAAACAGAAACTTGCCACTAGTAGTGTTTATAATGT
This sequence comes from Phylloscopus collybita, assembly GCA_027886175.1. Classification (NCBI taxonomy): domain Eukaryota; kingdom Metazoa; phylum Chordata; class Aves; order Passeriformes; family Phylloscopidae; genus Phylloscopus; species Phylloscopus collybita. The sequence continues at coordinate 62,048,097 of JAJNNQ010000075.1, forward strand.
GGCGAGTTATTTTTCAAACACAGAAAAGATAATATATGCTCAATCAAACTCAACTAAAGAATTCACCGTTACACTTTAAAAACCTAAAAATTAAAAAAGAACATAATAATAACAACAACAACAATAACAGTAAGAACAGCAAAGACAATTGTCATTTGTTTTTACACAGGAGTTTTTGAGACCTGAAGAGGTGTGCTTCAGGAAAGCAAATTGCAGTTCACCTCACTGCTTTTATAGTAAAATATTTTATGCACATACAATACTTTAATGACTATATTTGCTAGCACAATACTTTTACTTCCTTCCCACCTCAAATCCATTAGCTTAAAAAATATTCTGCGTAATTTACAGTAAGAGCTAAGAGCTCTAACAGTAAGTTCAAGTCAATTCTATTCTGAGGGATCAAAATATCAAACATTGTCATGTGTGCATTCAGTGAATGACACTTTGCATGGGCCTATATAATTCCATGAGAATTTTACTTCGTATGAAAAGTTCAGGCAACTGGTGTGCAGCCCTGCAGTCTGGAAAGCCCCAAACATGGAAAAAACCACACTAAGTTTTTAACATTATACATTAGATGATCAAAGAATATACACTGAAAAGTTCAGATGGAAATTGCAATCATTTTAAACTACAGTAAACATTGTTCTTCAAATATATGGTATTTATGGTTTAACTTCACAGTTACTACTGCTGCCTATGGACATTTTATTCAAGTGAATCTAGTTACATTTCCTATTTTTTATTGACGACTGTATTAGCTGGAAAGTCTTTCAAACTCTAGGGAATGACTGAGACAAATCTCTTCAGACTCTAAAATTATTTCTTCAAAGAAATCCCTTGCAGTCATTGTTCTAGGGTATCTTCTACAAATTATACTAAAAAAGCAAAATCTTTTCCTAATAAAATTTCAGAGCTACACTGCAAAGTAAGAACAAAGTAAAAGCAGTGGAGTAAAATGCTATTATGTTTTCTTGCAAATGTTAACATCAGAAGAGAAAACTACTGTTCTTTTTCTTACTCATTACCAAGTATTGGAGAAGAGACTAACACTTCTAGATTGTCCTCATATAATCTAGTTTTTAGATATCACCAGTTTCCATGTTGGAGACAATAAATTCTCAAACAATGCAAAGCTACATGCAGATAGATGTTTTTTTTCCTCAGTAGGAATTGCTGCTGCCATGTCTCTTGCTGTCCAGAAAGCTCTACTTCAGCTCCTCTTCTAGAAACCAACCAGAGTGTTGGAAAGTGTGCACAGCTGGCATTAAGCTGTTACCTCCTGCCTATCAAAATTGCTTATGTGACCTTTCTGGGAATACCACGAAAAGAGGAACAATCAGTATGGGTGCATGCACATAAAATTACTGCAAATAAATATAGCAGTAGGTAACATAATTCCTGGCCATCTCCACAAAGAATGCAGTCTAAGCAGTGACCTCTCCTGCACTTATCTTGAATGAGCTCTTACTGAAATCCACTAATGTGTTCTGATAATCTATTATTTATTGCAACAGACTCTAATAGAGAGTCTTAGCAGAGGACTCTCCTGTGTTTACAACTCTTGCAAATAAAATGTCTCACAAGTGACAGAAATGTGGCACCTGAAACTATGTACACAATTTGTTTTGGTTGCAGTTTTTTTCTTTTCTATTTGGTTTTAAAAACCGGAATCCTTCCTCTCCCAAAATGCACATCTTGACTTGCTTTCATTTAACCTAATGAATCTTTAGCTTAATCTTATGGGAAGCTGTAGATATTGATATGCAACCATAAGTATTGCTTGGGCATGAGGACATACCTCCATGTTATACTTTTCCACTGTCCTCCTCAAAGGATCCACAACCTGCCAGCAAATCAGGATGCAAAGATCAATCAGTAGCATCCCTCCAACTATCCCCAGTAGCTTCTGGTCTTTAATGATCTGGAGAGACAGAAAAAAAAAGAAAAAAAAAAAAAAAGAAGCAGGGAAATTCCCATGAGCCACAGATAGACCCTGTACAGGTTTATTCCTATATGGGGAGAAAAACACAGGTTGCTAATAATAAAGGTTTTTAACAATGAACAAAGAAAAGAGATATAGAAAGATGAAAGCAAGACAAATTATTTTAGTTCATTTTATGGTTATTAGAAGTATCTGAAGTGCTTTCCAGCTTCTAAAAAGTTGGAAGACTAAAAGTTTTGGAGGACTCTTAAACATTTATATTGAAATCCAGGATAATATTAACTCCTGGAAAATACGAAAAGTATATTCCAGGGAGTCACTACTGTGTTTATGCATGTAAATATGGAAAAAACGTTCCTCAGCATCTCAGAGTTGCAGGCATTGAGGTAGTTTTCACTAAAATTTAGTGCTCACTTTTTTATAACCTTCTCGGCCGTGGAAAACACAGAAGCTATCCAAAGTTTATTTTGGAGGTTTTTGGTGTCTATGTGTTTAATATTTGCCTGTGTTACCCAGGGAGCAAGAAGGAATGAGGTATTTTTTTCTATACTACGGAGGTCAGAGGCTTTAATACACATCTAGTGTAATACATGCTTTTAACTTTGCTTGGAGTTTAGGTTAAAAAATTAAAAACAAGAGTTGCTGATAAAAATAACAATCCAAACAATGTATTAGAGTCTATTATAACGGCATGCAACACCTATGTCATTTCTACTGTTGTACACATAGCAACACAGAAGAAATACACTGCAATTACATTTCAGTTGCAAAGTTGTAAGCATGTTGAAATATCAGGCTTAAATTTATTTTATTTAAATGCTCCCAAGTCTATGGTCATGGTTGCTTAATTAATATTTACCTCTATTACTAAGAGCTCTCATCCAATAGTCAAAAGTTATTGCCAACTTGCTTTAACATGGACAAATCGACTTTTTCCCCCCAGGTTTTCATTCTGGGAAACAGCTGACTTAATCCAAATGAAATATTCAAAAATATTAAGCCTGAGCAGCTTAATAAAGTTGTGATTATTTCAGTTCAATTTGATGAAATTATTAGGATTTCGAAAATGCATTAAAAACCCAGAAGTGTCAGCTAATCTTAATAGAGGCAAGGTTAGTATTCCTGCATAGAATAAATTGTATTTGCATTACATTCTTATCAAGCTGAAGGAAATTATAAAAATGACAAAAATTTGAAATAATAGTAAGAAAAACTTTAGAAAGTCTGGTTTTCATATTGCTTGGTGAGATATAACTTCTATTTTGAAAGATGTTTCGGCAACACTGTGCGCCGCTTTTTTGTTAATCTGCTGGTTTATTTTATAGATAATTTGGAATAAACTAGGAGTAAAATAAAGGCTAGAAATCAGAATGAGCTAAAGGACTCGATACATAATTTTCATTTTCTGAGACCAGTTATGTAATTCTGTATAGGTGCCATTGCCATAAAAGACTGGAAATTGATGCTTTCCACATGTCTGTGGCAGCAATGAAGCAATACACCCATCTCAGGAGAGACAGCACAGGCATGTCTGGAGAGGGCAGGTGAAGGGGGAGGGTGCAGCTTTCATGGTGATATGTTTTGCTGCTGGATGATTTAGCAAGGACAACTTTGCAAGGAAAAGGTGCCTGGGTGTGCTGTGCAGGGGGAGGAAAACTGTTGAAATGTGTTCCTTCATTAAGCTAAAACGAAGGCAAAGGTATTAAGCAAAGATTCTCCAACACAGCTTGGTCCCTTGTCTTCTTTGGGAAAACAGAACTATGTCTGACCTTTTTGCTGTTTATCAAGTGGAAATCAAAACTGAAAAGGGACAGGTTATCCTATGTTAAAACAGCCCATGGATTTTTTAACCTCTTTTCTAATGCCTGCAAATAGGCCTTGGATGAAACATACTGCTCTTAGTATGAGTGTAGACATGGAAGAGAAAACAATGGGGAGTCAACTCCACAAAGAATTTTGATTTAGATGAAATGTTGACACCTTAACTCAAATTTCTTTTCTTCCCTCTTAAATGGCTAGTGAATTTATTGTATTGGCATATTTCAGTTTGTCTTCCTTTTTAACTGATGTAGTTTATTTTACCAAAGTTGGTTGTTGAACTGTTACATGTTTAGCCTTTCTCAGTAGCCAGTGGGCAAGGACAAAAAGCCTTTAAAATACAATTTATCCCATCTATGCTGGGTAAGAAGAAGGAGTCAGAAAAAATAGTGTTCTGAAACATGTCCTTCCCTTCCTCACCCCCTGCCCCCCAAGAGGAGGGGAAGACAATTGACTTCAGATAAAAATATGCATTTGACAAACTAAAAGCTATGTGAAAGCATCTTGCCAGAAACATCTCCCCCTGCTCTCTGAAGCCAAAAAGGCTCCTTGAAAAAAACCTCAGAATATCTTATCTTTCTAATGAAAACAGTGCACATTTTCCCTAGGATAGGTAACCAGCAGCCCAACGTCTTCCATATTTGTATGGACTATCCTCATATTGAAAGTAAGGTTGCATTGGATTCAGATTTACAAACCCCTGATAATATTAATCAAACTGGTACAGCAATGGCAGAAGTAAAAGAGTGAAAGGATATTATTAAAAGCAGTAATGTTGATAATCCACTCACAGAATCAAAATAAATAACTTCCTATTCACAATCACATTGCTATTGTGACCACATTACTTCTGGCTTGCTCTTGTACATCTCTCATTCGTACCTGACATTGCACTACTGCAAATATTTTAGGTCACTTGTAAGTTTGGCAACCTTTTGTTTGACAGGTAGTTATTAGGAAAAAAATAAAAGAGGGGTACAGCAAACAGTGGAGCTCCTCATGGATATCTCTTGGAGTAATTTTTCCTGCATTACTCTGCCCTTTTCTGGACAGAAGGGGAGTCGTATAACAGCAGCTGTCACTGGCAGCGTGTATTCATTCCTTACTTCTGCCAGACAGCCGGGAGGAAGGCAAGCAAAAGAAAGCCCATAAGATAACCTAAGTGACCTACACCACTGTGATGAGCTCTGTAAAACACACTGGTGCTGCTGCAGGGTGAGATGGCTGAAGGCAGGGCACCTTGGGCTGCCTCCCACACCCATCACAGTGCTGTTCTATCATTGGCAAAACCACAGCTGGAATATAGCTCTGAAGCATAACTCTCCACCAGAATGTTAGCTTTCAGAACAAAACACTGAGGTTCAATTATTTTACTTCTGCCAGTCATTAGCAACTTGTCCTAAAAGAGGTTTGCCCTGAGAAATGCCACTGGTATATCACTAACTGCACTTCTATACAAGGCTTGCTGCTCTCCCTCTTCCACCTGCAGGAAGCCCAGCTTTCCATTTTCCCAGCCATCACTCCCACCCACTAGAACTCCCTAAGCTCAGTACATTCACTCCTTGGGAAACACCAGATGCACTGAAGGAGTCCTGACTCAGATCTTGCAAATCCAACAAATTCTCTGTCTGACAAAAGAGAGTCATGAGCTACTGAGGCTCCTCACAATCAAAAATGTAATTTTTTCTTTAAGAGGAAGGTTATTTTTTTTCCCTTTTCATTTTCCTTCTAGCAGACAGTAAATCAGCCTTTGGAGAAATACATGGTAGCTAATAAAATCCATTTTTTCAAGTGCTCCTGAATCCTTGCTGAAGCCAGCTCTCACACAGCAGCATCTGTGAGTCATATTTTCTACCATCTGTGATTGGATAGGTGAATCTGTCTCATCCTGGCAGATCTGCACACTCTTATAAATGCCATTGCCACCAGTCTGGACTATATATCTGGATATGAAGAGATCTGTCCTCAAAACAAATTCACTCAGAACAAAAGCTGGTAGGCCATTTTCCTCTCAGCAACACTGCTCTATGAGCAAATCAAAATTATTCTGAAAACTCGTAAGGATGAAGACAGATCAAAGGCCTTACTCTCCACAGACCTTGCGGTCTGATCCCAGGAGATATAAAATCTGTCCAAAGCTCTGGGATAAAGTTTCTGCTCATGGAAACTCTTGAGGATTTTCTAGAACTATCACAGGCTGTACCACCCGCCACGGTAACTTCAAATGTCCATTTGGTTATTATTGCATAAACCTTTTGTTGGGCTTTTTTGCATTTGCTTTCTAAAGCATATCCATTGTGTCCTGATGGACCCTATCATCCACCAGTTTGTGGGATCACCTGGCAATTTGGCAATCAACAATAATTAAAAATTAGGTTTGTTTTTTATAGCTGTGGCTAGGGAAAATTGTCTGTTATTTCTTATCTTACTAGAAACCTACTCCGAAAATGTTTATGACATAGACCTTAAAGTTTTGTACTCTCTGATTTCCAGAAACAGCTTTCCAGCATGACTGAAGAGTTAATTTACTCCTGTCTTTTCTCCAGAGTTAGTTTCATTCTTATCAGGTCACCTCCCTTTGTCAGAATAAAACACCTTTAAATTTAAAGCTATATTAGCTAAATTTTTTGTGGCTTGTTTTTTGTTTGTTTGTTTGTTTTTGTTTGGTTTTTTGTGTTTTTTTTTGTTGGTTTTTTTTTTGTGTTTTATTTTGTTTTGTTTTGTTTTGTTGTGGTTTTTTTGGGTTTGTTTTTTTTTTTGGTTGGGTTTTTAATTGAATTCATGGAAACATAGAAAGGCTTGGAGGGCTTTTGCATTTATTCATAGGTATTGATATAAATATATATATTTTCTTTTTCACTTATAATGTAAGATCTTTTTTTTTTATTTCAAAAGGCAATTCAGGTTTCTCTTATGTAGATCAACCCCATCTAGTCTAGCTACAGAGTAGTCCCTTGCCTTCTGGCACTAGCTGGATAAACATTTAATGTTATTAATTAACTTTTTTTGGTTGTCTCTTCCCCAGACTCCAGGGTTGAAATCTACAGAGAGAAACTCTCTTTAAAGGATCCCTCTATGAAGCTTTCTAGACCTTATTCAATTAAATGAATATCGTTGACATCAATTATAAAAGCCCTCAAAAATCTGAACCCAAATATTCTTCTCCCTGATACATACAGAAATCCTGCTGATGGGAGTCCTCCCTCTGAACTGGAGGGGAAAGAAAGAAAATAGAGTTTGCAGGAAAAAAAAATTGTAAAGTGTGTGAGCTCGCAAAAGGGGCCATAAAACCACTCATGAACTTGCCTTCAGGATACTCTCTCCATTGCATAAACTAACTTTTCATTTCTCTCAGTATGGTTCAGGGACATCTTTGGCTTGCTCACCTACATTAAGTGGGTCGGCACAAGTGGGATGGTGCCAGGAGGTTGCGGATGTAGTGTCAGTGGTGGGTGGCTGAACTTTACCCTATGTGGGCTGAGGGAGATTCAATCTTGAAGTTATTAAAGCTATTAATATTTTAGAGAACTATACTGTAATAAATTCTTAATTTCTATTGTGTAATGGAATGAGAAAAAAAGGGCCATTGAAAACACATTATGCACTGTTCCCAATAACGCCACTTTTTTTTTTTCAACAGCTATTACGAGTACTTCCTATAATAGATTGTATGATTAGTATTGGCAGTGCCTCAAGCTGCAATTGCATTAGTTTTAATGAGTGAATGCTAACATTTTAAAAAACGTGTTGTACTATTAAGGATTTTGACCAGTAAGTCACCAGGAGTAAAAAAGGTAAGTTTTATTCTCCTAGAGGTATTTTGACCGATTTGATGGAAGATTTGTATTTTCTACTTATAAATGAAAAAAAAAAAAATACACTTCTGTTTCCCGTGAGGATCTACTATGACACTGTAGTCCAAGAATCTGGTGACTATCTTTCAGGATAGTGGAGTGTGGGGTACTCCTGACTATAATGGACAATTGGATATGATCAAAAAGCTTGACTTTGAGAATTAAATACCTACAGTCACTAGCCTACTAAAGCACATATTTCTAAAATGTGTCTTCTTCGGTGATTCCTGTTTAGGATAATTGCATCATTGGGCATGCTCACTCCCCCAGTAATGCTACTGCAAATGTGGATGTTGACTCTATGTCCTGCTGCCAGGAGAAGCTGTTGATTAGAACACACCTTTCCTCTTTTCCAAGTCATAAAAACCAGTGAGAATTTCCTAGTGGTGGTGCTCCCAAGGGGAAGCAGAAGATAGAAACTTTTCAGAGGTTAGAGACAGAGAGAGATTATGTGATGGGTTAAAAAAAGTTCTAAAATTCCTCGTTTTTGAAAGCCTGAGCCTCAGTTATGACTACAATGCATTAGAGAATTGGAGAGGTGATTGTTTTACTAACATTGTTCATCCAACCATTATGAGCACACAGAGTGATATGACTATTTTTCACAAAACTCTTGGAAGGACAAAAACAAAAAACAAATTAGTCTAAAAACGGCACTAAGAAATCCAACTTGACAGCACTAGAACCAACCATTTTTGCTGGTGTTCTGGAGAACAGTCTTAGGAAAAAACCTTAACATTGTGTTAACTCCTTCTCACAACCATGAGTAAAGCAAGACATGCTGCCTTGAGAAACCTGCATATCCCACCAACACAGTAGGTCAAATTCACCTCTGAGAGAAATGCTCTTGTTGAGCCCAAGATCACATGGCCCATAAATGTAAAGGACTTTCTACAAGAGGTGTGAATTCCTGTAGAATTAACATAAAAAATGGTTCACGAAGAATTTGGATGCTTGGGAAGAAATATTCTGATTTTGTTTGATATAACATTAAAATACCTAGACTTTAATATTTTCCTTAATGAAAAATTCTCTGGGGAAGCATACTTCATCGTTACCAAATAGCTGGGAACATCAATGCACTTGATTACATTTACAATCCAATTTCAAGCTATTCAGAAATAAATTGCCTCATACTGTATGGCGACATGTTCTTTATTTCTCTGTCATCCAATAGTCTCATAATACATAGAAATTATGGTTGTAGCACCATTTATGAGCACTTACATTTCACATAGTTTTCGTTGTTTTTGTCACTACTGAGGTTTACCCTTATCAAGCTGTACCATGCAGAAATTTCCATACATAAATTACTTCAAAAGCAGATTTTTCTCCTAGATATACAGTTCATTAGCTCAGCTTCTTTTTGTGACATGAGCTTGAGATTTAGCTCCACATTCCATATTTATATGAATGTAAATTTTAGAAATGTGATTCCTGTTGTTCCTTGGTTGGTATTTTGGCTGATCAGCTCGTATGAAAACCAGGATGCTTATTTTACATCTAAGTTTGGATTCTAAGATTACACTGACTATTTTTAAAGCATTTGACTTAAAATTTATAGTTGTAGTTATTTGGGGGAAAAATTCAAAACAATATGGTTTCCACTTATATCACTTTAGGAAGTACTGTATCTGTATATCAGTAAACCATAAGCCATACCTGAATTATTTATACTACCCTGTAAGTATCAGAGATTACTTGGTCCAGTGGTAAATATTCATAATGAAAAAAAAAACCCTAAACATAATTCAACTGTTCTCTTTCTTACTCTCAAAGACTGAACAATAACACTGAACATTTCTTTAGGTATCCATATGCTGGTTCATTTTCAGCAGATGGTCCCTAATAGATTGTTGTATTGTTGGTATGGTTACCCAAAGCAAATTTTTGGATCTTGACACATCTCTTCACCAGACTTATGATGTCTCATATATATTTAGTAGAATACAAGTATATCCTAGGGGAAATTAATCATATAACTTTTTGTTATACACACAAAAAGCCCTAGTGAGATTTAAAAAAAAAAAAAAAAATTCCTGGAAAAATATAAACATTTACAGTCTGAAAACTGACCTGGAAAAATATTCTATAACAGAATTTACAGAAAGAACTGATTAGACAACACAAACTACATTTATGCTAATTCAGAACTATGTCTACATAGGATGTAAGTGAATAAATGAGATGTGGCCTGTGAGGTTCTGACCTAAACCCTCTGTCAACACAATCTGGAGACCTTTGCCTCATTTATTTTTAAAAGATTAAGACAACAGGTAACTTTTTTCAAACATTTTCAGGACTTCACTGAGGAATAATGTAGATTGTAATAAATTCTAAATTCCATAAGTGGCTTGAAAGACTTATGGAAAAGTTTATAGCTAGAGGTGACACTCATTTTATAAACTTCCTCACAGAGGTTTTCAAGTGAGGGATGGGAATAGCAATCAACAGACACAAACTGAGAAGAGAAGGGAGCAGCACATAAACTCATAACTGTGCAGCCTCCAGCTGCTTTCTTCTCTCCACTTCCCTGCCCCCCCCCCCCCGGGACACTGTGCAATCACAGAACCCGGCAGCTTCCCTGCAGCTGGCACCATGCAGGGTAGGAGCACACAGACAGCTGCTGCCCGCCCCGACCTGCGGGATGAGGATTGGGCACTGCTCAGAGTAGCCCAAGTGCCCTGATCCCGAGACAGATCCTGGATGGTTTTTTTTACCCATCCCAGTTTTTAAACCATTAAATTTTTTTTACCCACCTGTTTTTAAACCATTAAATGTACAGGTTATGGAGGTGGGTGGATTTGTGTTATGTTAGCACAAAGATTTGTGTTAAAACAAATGTCCAGATTTGTGTCAAAAAACGCAGTGTGAAGGCAATGAGCTAAAATGTCTGAGAATTCCTGCTTCACTCAGGTAATAGATTTGCTTCTCAGAAACAAAGAAACAAAAGAATAATTTCTGAAAAAATCTGCTCAGGGAGATTTCTACAGCATAATAATTCTGGAAAGTAGTTATTTTTCTTCATTTGGCACTTAACTGTCTTATACATGGGACCACCTTTCTCAAAACTCCTACTGCCTTTTTCATTATGTGTCTTTTCAGTGAAAAAGATTATAACATAAAACTGTCTCTTTTATTGCACAGTCCTATTCCATGCCCAGAGCAGACTCACTACATTTGCTCCATGACAGTGACATCCTGTAGGAAGCTAAGGGTTCACTTGTGTCCTAATAATCCACACTGGGGAAGAAATGTACGTTGTAGAGATCCTAGCAAGCTGTAGTTTTTCAATTATTGACTTTTTAGCCACAACATAAAACTTTTAACGTTTTATGAGACCATTCTTCATAAAGAAAAAGGAAAGAGGATTCAATTATAGAGAGAGCTGCACACATCAGCAAGAGGAGCCTTTACATCTTTGCACACCTCATCAGCTAAAAGAGTCACTAGTAGCTATCAGGATGTGTACAACTGTATAACAGGAAGACAAGGCACATATTTTGCCTGTAGGTTTTATAGATACATAGTAATAGAAAAAGAACGGTAAAAATCCTGTGTTCAGATTTGATGCGCTGCCCACATTTCTTGTGCAATTATTTTGGCCAGTCCTAATTTCAAGTTTTTTCTTGCCTCTTTCTCCATTGTCATTCCTGCTTTCCTTCCCTAGACTACATCCCTACTTTTCAGGCCTCCCATTCTGCCTCTAAATTTCAATCTTGATCTAATTTTAAACCAGACCTGGTCCTTCAGTTACAGTTTGCCAATTAAATACCATACTCAGGTTCTGCATTTTATCATACTCAGCTTCCTTGATCACTTCTTACAGACCTTTCTGCCTTTGCTGTCTTCGAAACTTGTTTTCAAGGGAATTTTAATCCAGATTCAGTCTCCCTCTTCAGTATCTTCTCCCAGTATATAATCTCAATCATTTTTTTTAATCTGGGCAGGCTTCTATCTTGAAGTCATTAGCAGCAAGCCTATTTCTCCTCTTCAGTCTCTTTCCTGCTCACAATCCCTTGGGCCTGAAGTTCCCTTGCACTGCCAGCCTCCCTTCCCCATCCTACTGTCAAAAACATAATCTGTACAATCTCCTACCCATCTTTGCAAGCCACAAAGACCTCAGCTCTCTTCAGTACTCTTATAAGGACCTACTAGGCCAAATGGATGACAATAAGTTTGCCAGATGGCACCCTGACAGGCATAGCTAAGTCAGGTTAGACTGATAAGCCATTTTTGTCTGTTGTGATTGGTTGTAGCTTATTACCAATACAGAGGAAAGCTTATGAATTATTGTGAAGGAGTAGAGTAATGCTGACAAAACTATAGCAGCACAAGCCTCAAGAAAAGAGGCTGCTGTACATCCCTTTTGTCATTATATTCTGTATTTGTCTTGCAACAACTTTGTCAACATAAAGACATACGCCACCGAAGTCTACAGCAGTAGTAATAACTGAGTACAATGATAATATTTTCAATCAAAATTGAGGATAAAACATCCGTTCTCTGATGCCACAGTTGAAGAATTAATTCCAAATAGACAAAGCCAGAGTGTACTCTGTCATGGGTAAGACAAGTTTATCATGGCAGCATCAACAGAGTTGTATTGTACTTTCAAACCAAACAAATGCAACAAGGCAACATTGTGATCTAGATTGTGTTCATGCTTTAGTGTAGCCATCTACAAATGGCCAAATGTTTGTCTTTGTAGGAGCAGAATTTTAAAATTTATGGAGGCTTTAAATGCCACTGCTTTGAAATTCTTACTATTCTGGTATTTATCAAAAGTGCATAGGTTTTATTTGGCATGCAGGAGTTGTGCAGGAGCAGTCACTGAAGCAGTCACTGCTTCAACACCCCCGAAAACCCAAGATAGTGCACAACCCATCAAAATAGACAGCTTCTCATCTTTCTAAATTTGCCAGAAGGGCTGGCTTCTGTAAATGGTTCAGCTAGCTAAAGCTTCCCCAGGACACCACATGCTCTCCTGCCACTGATATTCTCCTCTTTCTCTTCTTATCCACTGCCAGCCCTCCTGCTGCCAAGGGAAACAAAAAGCCAGTCCCCACCTCTCTCTGAGCAGAAGACATTCTGCAGCCCAAAACAACAGAAAGGAGACGTATGAAAACCAGAACTGCACCTCAATTATAACTGTTACAGTTATTTTTAATACTAATTCTATTCTACTTTCCATTATCTCCACTAACTACTTCAAAACTCAAAAATAATTTATTTCCCCCTACTGATTTTGTTATTTCCATTTGACAAAAATTGATCCCCTTGCACCCCTCTGTTTCCAGCTAAAACTAATGCATTTTTAATTTGCTTCCTTTGAGCCCTAGCAAGATCAAAGATGGTGACAGAGCTCTGGGAATTTTGCAAAATTTGTCCTTAGTAGTCTGATAACAGAATGAGTGTATTCTGAATTTTATTGTTTATTAATGTCAAGTAACAGAGGAGTGAAAATAAAATATACTTTTGAAAGCTTTATAAACAGCCATTAACAAGAATCTTCAACTAATTCAAAACACTCTAAACTCATTAAGTTCCACTTTCCACTCCAGTAATTTGGAGCGTATTATTATTATTATTATTATTATTATTATTATTATTTAAAATTCTGTATATTTTCTCACACTGAGACAGATATCCACTAATCTCTTCAAAAAGCCACATTGTACACCAAAGTGTACAATAAATGCACAGAAGCAAGCTTGCCCTATCTGATGAAGATAAACACATTTACTCATCATATTCTCTCCCTTGCTTAACACCCATTTTCAATAAATGAATTAGCCAGTATTTTCAAAAGCCACACAGAGATTCTTTCACTCTGTGAAGAAATTTCACTGTTGGCAAACATTTTCCTGGTGAAAATATTGAGGATGGCAGGCAAAGGTGGTATGCTTAAAGGTCATATAGATTTTACTGTCGTACTTAAATACAGGTAGTAACTGAAGTGATCACAAATGAATAGGATCCACAGTATTTAAATAATTTTGGAACTTTGTACTTCTCTGATTGTAATGCCAGTCTGCTCTGTCATGGCACAACTAATTCAGAAAACATTAATGTTCTTTTTTCATGTGGCACTATTTTTGTGCATTTGTCAGTTTAGATATTGTTTGCAAAAATTTCTATTTTCTGTGCATCCATAGAAAGAAAATACTTTGGCTGTAAACTACATCTGTGGAAAATGGAAATGTCATTCTTGCAAGACATAAGTAAAGCAAGCCATGTTTTTCAGTCAACTCCTAAAAACACTTATATCTATCCTGGCAAATCAAAGACAGAAAATATATGACTAGTAAACACTTATCATGGATAGCTGATTTGTTTTACATAAAGAAAACTGTTGTACTTCATGATTCATGCTTGTGATTTGAAGTGAGATATCTAAATAAAGAATTCTTTAAAGTTTACAGAACAAATGTGTTATTGACTTAATTCTTGAATATTGAAGAAGGTGGCATAATAGCCTTGACATTTCCAGTATTTCCACAGCAAACCAGCTCATGGGTCATCATCCAGCTGTCTGAAAGTTTACCTCCCTTATACTGTTAAGTGTCTTTTTAACTGATCTTAAATAATCTTTAACACCCATAATCAATCACAATTTGCAGTTGGTGACGTGCCCCTTGCAGAACAGGAGCAATAAAGAATTTGGGAATTGTTTAATTAACAGACAGTTAAATTTAATATTGAGTAGCAGCTTACAGATCTAAAATGTAGTGTTTATAGAAAAAGGAAGAAAAAGCTCAGTGACAGTCCATTGAAGTACCTGCCTATTCCTATTTGAAATAGTATGTATTAGAGAAGTTATAAAATTCTGAAGACAATAAAGGTTATGAAATAAATGCTTTTATGTGTTAGATCGCTGTGTCTTGTGACTAACTTAAAAAGATTTGTACCAATATAAGTAAAAACATATTTGCAATGTAAAATTTCATTTCTCAGGAGGGTAAAATCCTGGCTTATCTTTGTTAAAAAACTTTAATATAGGAAGTGTAAGATCCTTAAAAAAAAAAGAAAGAAAAAAAAAAAGACTCTGGTAGTATAAACCGATATGTTACAGTGGGATCTTTGCACATGTGCAAAAAGAGGGGTTTCCATTTCACTCCACCCAGAGTATCCTGGTTTTGGTATAGAAATTTTTTATAATTTTTGTTAGTTTTAAGATATTTGTATTTACTGAACATTATTTTTTACAATGGATGATAATGAAATAGAGCAAACCTGACATGACCGAATAGAAAGGGAAGTACTAGGTGGTTGTGTTGTTGTGGTACCAGAGTAATAGATCCAGTTCCAAACACAGCATGTAATTCCTTAATAACTTCAGACATAAATCCTCTTAGAAACTGGGTTAACTCTTTCCTTGTCTATCTAAACTCCATTTCTTCTAAGGGAATGATGTATCCCATTGTGAGAGACTCACTAGATATTGCAATTGTGGAAAAATAACATAGTGCTAACAAAAAAAAAAAAAAAAAATTAACAAAAGAGTTCTTTAATGACCACACAGGGGAAAACAGAGGAGTCTGACAAGGTTTTGGAACATTGTTCTACTTAATTTGTTTATATATAACTCTTTATTGGTTATTAGAATCAAACTATTCAGATGCACATAGGAACTGCACTTGGCACTTCTGCTCACTCTATAAAAATATTAATTTTGTTTTTCTGTTTCATGCACATTTCTCTTAATGTTTTTACCAGCAAAATGTTTTCTATTCAGTGTTTTTCCATTTTTTTAATAAAATCATCTGATAAAAAGTACTTCATGTCTGAAAAGAAGCTTAATGGAAAAAATATAATGAGGAGCTGCACTGCTCCTAAGCTGAGCCTAATCCTTTACAGAAAATGTGCTATACCAAAAATGACAGAGACAACTATTGTGGTTCAATTCTGATCAGGCTTAGAGTAAACTTATGGAATTTCAATGATAATTAGAAATTGGAAGCTATAAGCAGCAGTTTCTCTTGCCTCCTCCTACCAATCTGTGGGACACCTGCAGGTAATATCCATGTCTCAGACAGACATAATCAGAAAACATTTCATTAAATGAATCTACCAGAAGGAGACTTCTGGATGCTGAAGAAGAGAGAGAGCAGAGATCCAAATTCACTTTGACATTTGTGCTGGTTTTGCACTGACTGACATTTAGTGAGGAGGGAAGAAGCCACCCACGGAAATGGTCTTTCTAACAGAAGCTGCTAACAGTTTCCTCCATGCCTGACAAAACCAATCAGTGACTAGTTTTGAATACTGACACCTTGTTAAACCACTAGAGAGCTGAACATGGCTCAATGAACATGTTAAAAAGATCAAACCCTGGGAAAGCTCTCTTCTTCCAGCCTGGGAACAGGTAACAGGCCAGCCCGGCCCCCTCCGCACGGCCCGGCTGGGCTGGGCGGGCCCTGCCGAGGGGCCGGGCCCCAGTGGCTGTGAACATCTTGCCGTGGGGCCGGTTCCCGCAGCTTCCCTAGCACGGTCTTGCCAGCCTTGGGCTGGAATTAAGCACCTGAGACCAGCCACATGGTTGCTGCCATTCTGGCCCAGGGGCCCCTGAGATCCTGGCACAGCCAGGATCTATCACTGTGTCTGCTTTGCCTACCACCACCCCAGGCCCCAGACGGGATATTTTTCACTGCACAGATGAAACTTGCAGAACATCGATTCTTTCTCAAGTGAGAGAAAAGGACGGAGTGAAGACATTTAGAGAAACAACATGAAGACACCAAGGTCAGTGAAGGAGGAGTCAAGTCCCAGATGGGAGGAGAATGAGCAGATGCTTTAGTCTTAGGCTGAAATTCTTTTGTAAGGCCATGGTGATGGACTTGATACACTGGAACATCCCTTTAATTCAAGGAAAAAAAGTATGAGGAGATGGAGTGTTCAAATTGCAGATATGAGCAAAGGTATTTGTGCTGAAGCAAGTAAATGCTGAAGTAGCTGTGATCTCAGGAGAATCTTGAACAGAGAGAGATGAAAGTGATGAAGACCTTTTGCCCCCAAGGAAAGAAGAAGACCTCTGCTCCCAGAGATGAAGATGATACCAGAGAGAGATGAATAGAAGCTTTGCTTTGCTCATCCTTAAAATGGTATCCCATGAGTTTGACATGGCCCATGAATGCAGCTGTGGGAGGCTGCATGAGAGGGCAGGAACTTCACGATTGCAGATTTCTGGGCAACTACCATTCGTGAGAACTGAAGTCATGAGAGAACTATTTTCTTGTAGAGAAGTCTCCATGACATGACAAAAGAGACTCCTCCCCCTAAGAGAACTGATGAAAGACTATTTTAGAGATGGTCAACTGACCAAAGTCCTAAGTTTTGTCTCTATACATTGTCAGTGGGAAACAAAAGAAGCTTCTGGGGGGAAGATAAGTGTTCTGAAGGTTTTATTCTGATTCTTGATATTTTTTTCTTTTCTTTTAGTTCTGTAATAATGCGTTCTTTATACCCTTTAAAGTTTTGAGCCTGCTCTGCTCTTCTCCTAATCCCATCTCACAGCAGAAAAGGAGTAAATAATTCTAGTGGATGAATTGGCATTTAGCCAGCGCTCAACTGATTTCAACATTTTACAGCCAACTCCACTGTCCACCTCTTATTATAAAGACTGGAGGGCTGATGCTTGACTCCAACTCTCAGAAACTAAAGAAGAAACCAAAAAGCCCTAATATCAAACTATGCAGGATCTTTGGATGTGACACATGAACAGTCAGCACAGCTATGGCCATCCAGGAAAGGCATGAAAACAATTAGAAAATTGTATTAACAGGTCAACAAGAAAAGAGTCTATTTCCCCTCACCTTTTTCTTCATTTTTACATTTTTGAAAATTGCATGGACTCTCCACGTTTTTGCAAACATTGCTCCAAATGCAGTTGTGTATCCCACAGTAAGAATCCATGTTCGGACCTAAAAATGTATATACATAAAAAAAAAGAAAAGTTACTTAGATATCACAATTTCAGACAACTTTTTTGTCAAGACCCTGAGAATAAAAAAAAATCTGAAGAACTTTACAAAACTTGGTATTTAGTAATTTCTCATTCACAGCTTACTTGCTTTTTTACTCATCCGTCCACTCCTTCCCTAGCAAACACAAATCTGGATGCTGAATTAACTATCTCTTTCATATATAAACCCATAAATCTCCTAAAATACTCTGCCTTTTTTTTTTTTTTTTTTTTTTTAACTTCTATTGTGTTCTTTGCGGGTAGAGGAAAGAACCAGTGGAGAAATTCAAGAAATAGACTAAAAAAAAAGCACTATCAGCACAGGGAGCTAACATTAACAGCAACATTTTGAACAGAAATTAACAGAGAAATAGAGATGCAATTCAAACTAAATAAGAAAAGATTGTACTATGTGAGATACACATCACTCAGTGAAAAGCCTGAGCATTCTGGAAAGATAAGAACAGTAGATTTTAAATAATCCTATGAGCAAAAATGGCAAAACAGGAACATAGTGTTGGTCAGCAAGCCTCAGGAACAATACCTCAGTAACTGATAGTACCTGCAAATGTGGCCTAAGAAAAAGGAGATGGTGAGCTTGCACAGAGCAGTGGTGTAATAGGACTTGAGCCGGCCACAGCTTTGACACATACAGAACAGAAGATTTTAAAACTAAAATAGAATTTATGTCTTTAGTGTCAAAAAGAGACTAAGTGGGGTTTTTTAATTATTTTTCTTTTTAATAGAAAATCTTCAAATTCACCAAGAAGGACAGAACATAGATTAAAAAAGCTTTTTATGCAATTCCTCCCCTGCCCATAGCCTCTTGTACACAGGCCCTTGCTTTCAGACTTGGTTTGAGCCAGGACAGTGACCTTCAGAGCAGCAGTAAGCTCTGTGCAGCCCTCTCTAATTCCTTGGAAGTTTCTGTTTTCATTACCATTCAAGTTTGGCTGTTTGAAAACCTTTTTTCCCTGAACAGGCCATTTTTTTTCCCCAAAGATGGATCAGAGACTACAAAGCCTAACAGGTAGAAAACCATTTGAGAGGCACAGCATGGAGCTGGAAGCCAACAGCTTTGAATCTGACACCCTGAGAAATCACAAGGACGAGGAATAGTCTCATCCTCCTTCTAGAGACTCCACATGCACTAGCCCATAAAAAAGGAGGCTGCACAAAATTGAACAAAGAAGTAAAAAACCAAAGTACTCTACCTTGCAGATGAAAAAACTGGGGGAGAAACAATGGCTACATACAGGGAAAGGAAAGCTAGAAAAAAGGAACGCCAGCCTTCTTTTGGTGATGTTGACCATGCATGTTTGGCTAGAAGAGCTGTTTTGTGATATAAAAAACCAATCTGATTTAGAGAAACTAGGATGTTCTAAGAAAGCATTTGGGAGATACTCTTTAGAGAACCTAAAGGCAATGCTTTTCATTAGAAACCAGCCTAGTTTCACATCTAACTTCTGGAGAGTTTGGGATTTGTAATTTCAGGATATGCATATTGATGAGAAACTAGGCATTCTAGTAAGATTCAAAACTTGCCACCTAAGATAAACCTTAGGAATAATCTCAGTGTTTCATATCTAAATACATGCTATTTTTTGCCTTTCCAAACTTCTCCAGAATTTCTATTTTTGTAAGTAAAACATGATCTTTTTATACAAATTTTTCTGTGGAAAACAACTTCTGATTTTTAATAGTGTTTAGTGACTAGGTATAAATGCAGGGAAAAAATAATATACTCATTCAGAAACTATTGATAAAGCAATAAAATTACTGCAGTTCCTTAAAATAAATTAGACAAATGTAGTCCAAAATGGTGAATTAGTAAAAGAAAAGTTGTTCTTCACTATGAGAGTTGTGAGGCACTAGAACAGGTTGCCCAGAGTTGTGGATGTCTCATCTCTGCAAGTGCTCAAGGCCAGGTTAGATTTGGCTTTGAGGAACCTAGTCTAATGTGTGGCATCATTGCCCATGGCCGTGGAATTGGAACTAGATGATATTTAAGGTACCTTCTAACCCAAGCCATTCTAGGAGTCTATGAAAAGTACACACATTACCATGAGTCTTAACTTTAGAAAATGTTGTGATTGTGTATAGAAGACTGTTTAGATATTTGTATGTATATATTAAGTCTTAGTGACATTTAATGTTGTGGTTTATTTGTTGCATTGGTGATAATGACCCTGATTATAAAGTTTGACTGGTTAATCTTACTATTAATAAAACCAGTAAAACAACTGTGATTAGAGTCACACTACAGGAATTTTGCCACTTTGTAGTGGTCTTAAATGTGATATTGAAAAAGAAACCCCTAAAAAAAGAAAAAGGAATAGATATATAGATAATTAGGTCAGCTAAGCATTATTTTCAACTTCAGTATTTTTCAAGTCTTTGCTGATTAACTACTATCCTGCACTATGCTTCAGTAAAATCACAGTTAGATCAACTCGAAGGGATTTAAAAAATACTTTTCACATCATCATGTTCATACTAGCCAGTTACGTTTTTTTTTTGACTTCACATCAATAACCATAGTTAGCATTCAATCCTTTTGCTGCTATTAATAAGTATTCAGCTCTTTTGTGTACAGCTTAGTGGTATATTTGGCAAACAGATACATGGTATTTTCGTGTCTCTAATAAGACTCTGTTTTGTTCTCACTGAAACAGTAATTGTCTCTTGGGAATACTAATAAATTTAATTATGCTCATAATATGTTTCTAACTCAATATTCGGAAAAATGTTATTTCTAGCGTGTTTCATTAAAAAAAAAAACTGATTTGGATTGTGCATATTAGAATAACATAACTACTCTGTATTGGAAACATTCTAGCTTAAATATACCAGGATTTTGTCAAAATGAGATCATTGTTGCTAAGAAGGAGATGGTAAGTCTCAGATGAAAATAAATTTTTCATTTTGAAGAAAATGACCTCAAATTTGTCTGCTATAATTCATTAATGCAGCTGGCAAAATGAAAAATTTGGAAAACAGCAAAAGTCTCTGAAATTCTTATATCTGCTCATTTATATTCTTAAATGTATTATACCTCCCTATCCTACTCATTTGAAAGAACATGATAAAAATATCATTAACTGAAGAACATGACCATGATGTTATACAATTGATAATTCTCTCATGTTGGAAGTTTCTAATGATGCGTTTCACCAAAAGCTGAAGAAAACCATCCTTCCTTCAGTACTCACCAAACAAGCAGGAAAATGTCTCTTTAGCAGACAAGAACTTGCATTCAAATACCTCTTCCTGACTAGATATAAAACCTGAAAAACTCCTTTTTTTCTTAAATGGTTAAGTCATTACAAAATTCTTCATTCCTCCGATTATTTTGGGGTATACTTTCTGCTTATATGGCTTGATTCCTTTTTTTTTTAATAATATGTGTTGACTATTTGAATATGTCCTAAAAATATTTTGTTTTCTATAATTCAAAGACAGTATGCAAGTGTCAATGGAAATTATATAATTTGGTATACAACAATCAAGTATTCCTACACAGATAGTAAAATAGAGTTTCCTATGTCTGTTTTCTTTTTAGGTAGTACACTATTTTGCTTTAGGGTCCATTTTTGAAAACCCCATGTAGGAATTTTTGCTTTTTATAAATTACTTGATAGAAGCACTTACAGGTGCATTAAATGTGATAACTAAAAAAAATAGAAAACATTTATCTGGTGGATAGCACAGTTGACAGACAGTAAACACTGAAAGTATCTCCACAAAGAAAGAGATCTTTTTGATAATGTTCCAGATTTGAAAAAGATATGACTGTTATTAAAAAACAAAACAAAACAAAACAAAAAAACCCAAACTATTTCCATCGAATATTGAACTTCGAAAAAATATTGTAAGTTTCAGCTAAAGAGTCACTGCATCTTAAGGAATAAGATATTCCTTACATCTCATAGAAGCATAACTTTTTATTTTCCTTTGGGTGTAAACCCCCTCTGTTTTTAACCTATCCTTAAGGTGCTAAGCACCTTTTATTTTTTCAAGGAAGACAATTCTTCTGCCACATAATAAGCATGGATAGGTTAACAATCTTATGTAAAATTACCTTAAATTCAATCCTATTTCCCCTCAACCTTGAGCTTTAGCTGGCTAGTCTATATCTACTGCTATTTGATATCTTCATACAAATCTATCTGAGCCTCTCCCATCATCTCATTATGGGAATGGTGAAGTGGTTACTAATTATAAATCTGCGTAACAGACATAAAAGTTACCTGATATTACCACTCATTATTAATAAAAGAAGTCATCTTATTGAGAATAATGAGTTAGTAAGGGGAAATTAATAAGTGGTGAAAGTGCCACTGAAAAGAAACACTGAATAAGGAATTAAAAATCTCTGTTTATAGATTCTAAGAATGAAGCTTACAAATAAACCCAACATTTTAGGTGCTGCTAACTTCCAGATACACAACAGTATTATTATTTAAATTATTTTTAAATATTTTATTTTAGTATAATTGCAATTCTATATAAAATTATAAGCTAAGAGTATCTTGGAAAATCAACTGACTTAATGAAAAGTTAAAACTTTCATTTTTCAAGAACTTTCCTTATTTTTCTTTATTTGACCACCATTGCCTATGCATTCAGGAGACCACACAGTTACAATCTGGCAAGGAATGCCTGGGAAGGTCTTGAGTTCATGAAAACAGTAATTGCAATTTCAAATGTAGTTGATCAGGAAGTGATGCATTTTACTGCTTTGTCAAATTGAAAGAAACAAATATAGCCACCTGAACTGAACACACTACACACTCTTGTTTTTCATGTTGCAGCTTTGTTAGTGCTGTGTTAATCCAGTTTGCCAATCTCAAGTGAAAATAGATGATGGTATTAAAGACAGACGGATGATTAAAGACACCCAAGTATCAGCTCAAATAACCCTCACGTGTTGTGTTAAAAGCTTCAAATGTCTTATCACTTCTTTAGGTGACTTTTTTGTTTGTTTTAAATAACAATTATTTGAATGGGATAGTGAAACTGCTTGGTTCTTTAAGAACTCCTTCAGTTAGTAAAACATTTAGATTGTGTTTCTGCAGAGGAATCACTCAAGTTTAAGATTCTTGCAAACATACTTTTCCCCACCTCAAGAAGTTAATTTTTTTTAAAATAAAACTTTCAAATCTTTCTTTTGTAGGACTTGACACTCCACTCTCCAACTTTGTTTATGAGATTCAGATTGATTCACTTAAGGAATATCAATAATGAGCCAGTTCTAGACACACCCTGGGTAGAAGCTGCAGTGCCCACAGGGTTAGGCTGCAGCTGAACATTATTGCTGAGCAGCTTGGTGGCATCTCAGTACTAGATTTAGGTACTTAAAAGGAACAAATGTGAGAATAAACCATGCTGTGCATTTAGCCCCAAGAGCACAATTGTCTTTAAGTGGACAATTGCATTGATTTCTGTGGAGTATGTAGGAGTTGGAAATTAAGCACCTTCTATTTTTCTTGGAAAGCTGGGGACATAATGGATAATTATGATGAGCAAAAATGTGTAATCTCAACGAGTTTTCCCTGGGTTATGCCTCTGCTTCTATTAACAATGGCAAAATTGACAGTGTGAGCACATGCAGACCCCAAAGAATGAGTTCATCCCCTTGATTATACTTTTCTCATTTATATCAGACATTTTTGACAAATTTTTATGACTTTTAGATAATTTTTTAGAATTTGTGTGGCACCAGCAGATTCCTGTAAAACATAAGTGGCAATAATGTTAGAGAATTGAATCCTGCTGTTTTCACATAAATTAAATACAGAGGTTCATCTCATGCTGTGAGATCTCCTGTAGTGATTTCTTAATATCCTTTAGATCATTTTTCAGAGTTAATCTATGGGTAGTATAAAAGATGTTATCATTTCTCCTGTTTCTGTAAGGGGGCTTTAAAAACTGTCTGGTGTTTCTACTGAAGGAGAGGAAAACAATCTAAAAATATTACCTTAATAAATCTATGGCAAGGTTGTGGTGTATTTGCTTCAGTATATGACATAATTTTGTTTCTAGGATCTATTCAACCCTATAACTTCTGTCTGTACTCTTTTTTCTTCACCCTCAAGAAAATGTCATTTACTAAAATAGAAGCTGATCAGGCTCATGTTAAGCTCAGTAACAGAACTGCTGTTGAATTAAATAGAAGTGAGATCAGTCTCGGGCTGAATGACAGTGAGAACAATTATGGAAGTGATTATACAGAAAAGGGAGATTAAAATTAACAGCTAAACAATTAAGTAGGAAATAAACTGAAGAATACACACAAAATTAAAAAGGCCACATGAAAAACACACAAAAAAAGGCTCTGGTTTCCAGAGACAAAGAAATAGATTAGAGGTCTAAATCCTTTGTTCAATAGAAGTTGAGTGTCTGTCTGCTGGATTTTCTTTTAAATTCATGGCCAAAACTAAACAATTTGAGCACAAGAATTAAAGTCTAAAGACAGGAAATATCCCCTTTCAACAACAAGAAAAATAACCCCACAACAAACTAAAACAAAGCCCTGAGTTTTGGGGATTGCCTGAAGAGAATAAAGGGCATTGATAAGGACCACATCATCAATTACTGTCCAAATATCAAGGCCACATGCTATTTGGTAGCACAGGGTCTAGTCCAAGTGCCTCTTGCCCACAGAGAAAACCACAGCTTTAGTAGTGGTGCTGCCCACACGCTTTCCTTTCAGTCTGTTGCCTCAAGATTGGTTAAATAGAGAAAACTCAAAGTGACAAGCAAAGACAAAGCAGAAATAAATAAAAAGACAGAAGGTTCATACATCTTTTCCCTCTCCCTGCTGTACTATAAGAGGTAAGTCTCTCCTTTAAGAGCTGCACTCAGTCAGCTTTTGAAGTTTAAGCAAATTGCTCACCATCCCCCTCACCGTGAAGCTTGCTTCCATCCTTAAGAACCCATTCCATAACCACTCACAAGTGCCTTTTCCTGCTTGTTCCTCACTACACTCTATAAGTGTCTGTTTAATGTGTTTTTCCAGATGTCTCTCCACTCTTGTATCACATTGCAATCCCCACCCTTCAGAGGTTCAGGGTTTTCCTGGAAAGGGTGAAATGTGGACCATGGAGTTCCACCTTGCCTAGCTATTCCCTCAGCATGGCAGATATAAGAATACAAACAAAAAAAACCAAAAAAAACCCAAAACAAAACCAAAACAAAACCAAAACAACATCAACAAAAAAACCAAACAAAAAACCCAAACAAAACACCAAACAAACAAAAAACAAAACCCAAAACAAACAAACAAACCCACAAAAAAACCAACCAACCAACCAAAAACCCTCTGCCTTTCACATTGTTGCAAGGCATAGAGTCAAAAGTGTTCATGACCCATAATTAAGAATAATACTAGTGGAAAAAGATAAGTGCACCTGAATATCTGGACACATTTAAAGGTCACATTTTAAAATACATCTTTGAGAAGATATAAGGTCTATAACACCTACAGTTGCCATGAATGCACATGTCCTCAAGATGTTTTTCTGAGAAAAACACAAATTCTGGGTAGTCATGCACACACTGTAGTAGTGAGCTAGACCATGTCAGTGGTCTGTATTCTCTCCTTTTCTCTTTCCATCTCTCCATGAACTGAAATCTAGGAGCCTGAGCACAGCCTGCAGTGTGCAAAAACCTTCATGCCTTTTTTTTTTTTTTTTTTTTTTTTTTTTACTTTATCCAAGCCCAATCCCTGACCAGGCTCAGTGAGATCACCTGAAATCACATAACATCTGCCTGGCTTTGACAATGCATATAAACTATGCTAACTGAGAGGAACAAGATAAAGTAGGCTTCATTTTAGTGCCTATGTAAATTACACGTCTTAAATCCTCTTATATTTTATGTGACACCTTTGCAGAACACTTTGGAGTGCAAGGGATATTGAAAGACAATTTCTTTCTGCAGAATAGGTATCTCCTATCAAAACATGAGCCCTATATTCAATTATTCAAGACAGATCATTTGCCCCTTCCTAATCACTGGAATGACCCAGTGCAGCACACTCCCCAGGAGAAGGTTCTGCTACACATCAAAACTACCAAGATGGTGGAGAAGAGCTGTTCATTCTACTAATACCTAATGAACTAGGCTTTTTTTTTTTTTTTTTTTTTTTTGTGGAACTATGGGTGAAAGCAACATGGAGTACTTAAAACATTTTCAGACTCAATAATTAGATTTACTTATTTGAGGAAGATGTACACAGAAGACTATGGTTATCCTCAGGACCATAGTGGTCTTTCATTCCATAGCAGTAAGAACTTGGAAAGACATTACTCATCTTAAATGTAAATCAGGAAATTCTCAGTGGAATGTATTACAGAAGTCTAAATGTTATGATCTTATCTAATATTCTCTCTATTTTAAGTATCTCTATTTAGTATGTCACCTTAAACTCTATTCATAGGATATGTCACCAGCATTGCTAATTTTGAGTCTCTCTCTTCCATATAATGACTGCTATCAAATATGTTTCCACTTGCTTGCATTTTTCCAGTTGGCATCACATCTCATTTCACACCCTTACTTCTAAATTCTCCCTTTTCTTTTTGCTATGATACCATGGTGATTCTGAGATTAAAAACAAAGATAAATCATTCTCATTCTCTCTGTCTCTGAAACACTTTGTACTTTGGCATACATATGGATGTAATGAAATATTGTATTGCTTTTTGTTATTCTGTGCAACTAATAAAGTTGCTATTAACTAAGACATGATCTAATGGTTCAATAATACACTGACCACTTTCTCAGAACTCACTGCTCTGGATCATTTTAATTCCATGTAATTGGAGTTATAAAATATGATACTTAATCTCTAATTCTGACATGGAACTAAATTATCCTACATTTGCTATTACAAGTTCTTACTGTGAAAACATGTATTGAATGAATTATTATTTATTGAAATATACTTGAGTACTTTTCTATGGAAAAAGGGCATACCAAGATAAAAATGAGTGTGTTTGGGAACCAATTGGGAACTCTATCACTTTGTCCACATTTTATAATTTTAAAGATCAATATAATACTCTTATTCAGCAAATTATTTTACTATATGTTTAAAATGCTTTGCTGACTTAACTTCATTTAATTACATTTAGCATTTGTTTCTATGTTTCAGCATAATGACTTCTAGACCACCTCCTCCTATGCCCAGTGCTTTGCAGACTGGAAAATGGTAGTACAGTTTAGCAAATAAATCCTTTGAACCTTTCAGGTGTTACTGGTGTAATTCTGGGTTATGTTTCAGTATTCTTGGAATATTACAGCATTAGGCATATGCCACATATAGATATAAACTGCAGAAAAGCAAAAAAATGGCTGATCTTGCAAAGCATTTCACCCTCCAAACAGCTCTAGAAACAACATGCTTTAGAGGAAACAAACCCAACAGAGTTGAATGTAATACCTACAATTTGGAAACCATTTTTCCTGAATTTGTGAGGATAGAATAATAATGGCCTGGATTTTAAGATACCTAAAAGACCACTTATTTCGAGTACCCTCGCTGTGGCAGGAACACCTTAGTAAACACAGAAGTTTTAAGGACCTCCTATAAGTTTGCCAAAAATTGTAGAAACTTAAAAAGAGACCATAATAAACATATCCAATTAAGTACACTGGCTATTGTGTATATACTGCTACTCTGATGGGATCTCATCACTTCTGAAATACAGAAGACAATGAGGGTGATTACTTGGCTTAGACAGGGGATAACACTAATGACAGCTTTATAGCTTTGCATGTGCTTATAATTAAATGAAAACTTCCCTTCCAAAAGAATATCTCCCTTCATTGACATATGGCTCTTCTCTGTGTCTGAGATACAGTTGTTATACCCTGATGAATTGCCTCAATGGCTTTTTATGAACATTCTCAGCTGTAACTGTTTTGTTTTTTTTAAAGACTAAGCCACAGTCTGAAATAAAATGGGAATTTTAAACTAATCTCTCATGACTAGAATGAGTAATCAAAATCATGCATTTCAAGAGAGATGGATGATGAAGAGAGATTTGTCCTGGCCTGATCCTATAAGCACTGTTATCTGTAAGCAGACCTTATGAAACCACTAAGCATATTGCTCACATGGGAATTGGGATGTTTGTAACATGGAGCCAAGTGCATACCCTGTACCCAGCACTTGGTGGATGTTTTGAGGACAGAAGGAGAGACAGGAGGTTTATTCAACAGGTAAGCATGTTTGCCTCCCATATTTATGACTTTCCCAGGACTAATTCAGAGTTTTCTTGATACAATAAAAGTGCATTGCCAAAGTGAAGGGTAGCCATGCAGAGAGGATATCTAAGAAAAGCATAAGCTATCCCATTTAAGAGAATATAATTGAAGGAAAAAAAAATTAAAATAATTGTTTTAATGATTAGTATGTTGGAAAAACCTTCCTTATTGGTGGCTACTGAAGGATCTGTTGCATCTATGACTGTAGTACTAATTGCTGACAGAGCTGGGGTTCATAAGATACATCAGTAGCCATGTACATACAGGAAAGCACAATCAGAAATGCTTCTGTACTGGACTGAAAACCTGGAAAGCCAAGAATAAGAAGGAATCTTAGACTCTGCTCTGTTTATACAGCATTTAACTATGTAAAAAAAAAAATAAATCTCTGCTTAAGGCATGAGGTGATATTTCTAATTCAAAGTTTGGCATTAGGACGCAGCATTCTCCCCCACCCCTTTCTTTTATTGGTCACCTAACTAAATAAGTGTTTTACTCAAGTGAAGATCTATCCCTCTATGGCAGACAAACAGACCTAACACAATGTTACAGATATAAATTTGAATAAAAGGGAGAAATATGTAGGATTAGACAAAATAAGCAGCCCACAGTAAAATTTTGTTGCATTTAGAAAATGAGACTAGTGATTACATTTTGAGAGGCAGATTAGAGAAAATCAAATAGAAGAAATGTTCTAGCTCAGAGGCACAGGATTTTGGACATTGGTTCATTTTTCAAAGTTAAGACTGAGCCATTTTCACATGTAAAGAAGGACTCAAATTTAGTCTTATACAGCTACATTTGGTTGGAAATCTGTTTCCTAGAACAGCTAGATACTGATAAGTATCTCTGGTTCCCACTTTCCTTCTGTTCAGCAGTGCATGGCTGCTTCCAGAGGAGGTTTGTAGCCCAGTCGTATGATCATCCCTGCCTGCAGCCTGGCAGGGAACTCAGGAGCTCTGGATACAAGCCCCTCAAGACTGAGCAGACCTCAAGGCTTAAAAACTGTGTTCCATGCCACTAGATCCTTCTGCAATGGAGGATGAGAAAAGAATGGGCATTGACATCAACAATGGATTCCTAATGACACTTCTGCCCCATCAGAAGCTATTTCACATAAAAGGGCATAATTCCTGCATAAAAAATGGATGATGTGCTCTTCCACTTCCTATTGTCCCCTTGTATTCACAGAGTTATAGACTAGTTTGTGAGAAGTGAACAGGATCGTCCTTTTAAAATCTTTAAGGCATCTCTTTCTACTAGCTGTATTGAGAATTAGAGCTCTAGTTATAGGAAAACTGGATGTTCTTTCCTTCTCATCTCCTTTGCTGCTAAAGTTTAAATGTCTGAAATACAGCTGTGCCCAGGCCCAGCTAAGGAAGGTAAGACTTTCCTCAGACAATTCTGTATGTTCACCCATAGTATGTTTTCTAGTCCATCTTGGCATGTGCTATGGAATCTCCAGTGTTTTGAAATGGTCTAACTCAACAGACCACTCGATGTTTCACTTCTATAGGTATTCTAATCTGTATGGAGGGCTTCAGTTGGTATATTGGGACATCTTTGCTTCAACTAAGTATCAAACTTTCACTCTTTGAATTATCCTCTTGAAGTAAAAGTCCTCTCTTGCCAGTCATGACATCAGAAATTCAGACTCCTAAAACAAAAGGTGCTGTGAACTGCAACTTTCTAGAGATGTGAAGAAGAATCAAAATGATAGTGAAGGTAACTCCTGAGTAAGTGATATTTTTAGGCAACATGTCAAACAGAGTCTCAGAATTTTTTGAGAAGATACTGGATGAATTTAAGTGCTGTTTTTACTGCTTCTGGAAGGAGTATCCTTGCAGTGAAGTCTTGCCCTATCCCTTTCTTTGAAAAAAACCTCTGTAATTCAGAGTAAGTGCATATTACATTGAAAAACTAAGACAAGTTTCTAGGTAGACATAATTTAATTTGGTTTCAGAGTTGCTTATTTTGGTTTAACTAGAATGTATTCTATATGGATTTAGGCTTGTGAGAATTTATAGCATAGCCTGGAAATAGTAGTAGAACGTTTTGGACAATTGACCAGAGAGACTGACTAAAGAGATCTAGATAAGCAGTAGTCATGCAGTTTAAAATAATATGGACTGTATAAAGAAAACACGGTAGCTTTATAGGTATTACAAGTTGTCATGCTACAAACACAACATTTAGTAAATCAGCTGTCTAGATATGATTTCAAAACAAGAATATATATCCACCCTTTCAGTCTGAGGTCAAATCCCAATGCGTCTGAAGCTTTCTGGTATAAATAATACCAATAATAACAACAACAACCACCACCACCATAATGAAGCTTTGTGCATGTTTTAGAATTTGGTCTCAGAAAATATTCTAGGAAAGAATCACAAGAATCAGTGATTTAATGGAATGACACTTCCAACTACTGAACTTTTTTCTGTTTGCATTTCTCACAAAGTTTCCTGTAAGACTGAATTCAACTAGAATTGAACTGGAATACACAGAATTACTTACTGTGCAAAGTGTCTCAAATGTCTTTTCGGAGACAAAGGATCCATCAAGACCAAAAAGAAAAATAGATGCATAAGAAAGCATCCCTCCAAGGATAATAAGGTTGTTCATGTAGGGACTGGACATCTTTATTAGTCTATGGACAAAAGGTGATAGTGCATTAAAGAGGAAAAGGTTACTGCTAGGCTACTATAGCAATAAAAACCAGCTTTTTGTAACAAGGAAAAGAGATAACTCTTCTAGAACTCCATAAAATCTAAAGACATGCACAGTATTTGCTGTTTTATGAAGTTTAGCATTGTTTCAGGTTTTTGAATGCTTAGTAAAAAGACCTCCTCTTTTACTGATGTATTAATTAGCTAGGGTTAATGTTATTAGCAGACAGTCAAATATAAAATAGAAAATTACAGTTTTCAGACAGTATAAAAGAACTTAAATACAGTCTGTTTCAATGTGAATATATTATCCAGTGATTTCAATTAAATAGTTCTAAAATACCACCTTTCCAAAGTTTTACATTTTCCTTACATATATATGTATATATATATATATATATGCATGACTGGTTCTACAAACACGACATTAAATATGAAAGAACTTGTGATAGAAGTAACATGAATGTCTTACTTCTGATTTCTGTTTTTGATGTTAAAGAACAAGAAAGCACTGGCCATTATCATTCCTAGGATTGTGAGGGCAGAGAGGATGCTGTAGAGAGGCAGGGAGATTTTGCGCAGCTCCTCTTGTATAATGGTTTTGTCCTTCGGAGGCTCAAGTCCTAGAATACATGAAGAAATAAAAAGCTAAAGCTCAACCAGATGTAGAATTTCTGCAAGAAACTTTGCCTCACCTAAGTCCTATACTTTGAATTAGCACACTTAGCAACTGTGAACCACATCAATAGCTGATGAAATCATTGACTTTGACAGACATATGTTAGTCACATTGATTGACATGCAGATTTGCATTTCTGGATTGGATCTGGACATGCAGATTTGCATTTCTCCTCTTTGGAAGAAAAGACACAACCAAACCCCAGTGCAGAACCCCACACATGCTAACTAGCCTAATTTTAAAGTAAATAAACACTAAAATGCATACTTTGAGTGTAAATTTTACCAGGAGGTTATGCTTTTCTGAAACTGTTGACAGAGCAATGAGTAGAAAACAGAAAGTATCATTTTTGTGCCCACTGTTGTTGCCAGAGCAAATTCAAACAGCTTGTCTGGAGATCAGTCTTAGTGGAACATCACTGGGACTGGGATTGATGGCCCTGGGGCTGGAATGTGGTCCTGGGCTATGGGCATGCTGGAGGAAGCCCTGGGAGGAGGCAAGGGAGGGTTGTTGGTGCCCTCAGGATTCTTCAGAGGGGAAGAATGTGGGAAAATGGATGGCAAAAGTTTTATAGGGAGAGATCCACTTTGCAGATGTAGATTTGAATGTCTGAACTTAAAAACTATGTTTAGAGCTGTGTACTTCATCGACAGTCAGCTCCAGCTAATTAAAGGCTTCTTGGTTTAATGAGGAGAATCACTTTCCGACAACTGCAATAAAGCTCTGCTTCCCTGACTTTCCACAGTCCATTTCACCTGCCTACTAATTTTTTCCTTGGTGTAGGAGATTGGCAAAAGGCCTTTTGCATCACTGTCTTCCTTCAGAAACAGATTTGTGTGCCCTGCGGTTCCTGAGCCTGTCCTTTTGCATCGGCTCTGTGACGGCGCTGCAAGGGCCACAGGGCTGAGCAGCTCCTTTCGCAGCACAGCTGCAGAAGTGGAGCTGTGGGTACCTGACTAGCAGCTGCCATGGCTGAATTTTACATCCACTCTTCTGCCTTGCACCTAAAAGACTATTCAAGGATTTGTACAATAAAAGAGCTTTACCCTTAAGAATTAAATTGAAACTATTCAGACCATGGAAACTTGCTACCCTTTGGTCTTTATGCCCAGCTTTTCAGAAGGAAAAAAAAAAATCCTTTAGGTGATTACAAAAAAGTGGCAGTAAAGGGACCATTTATTGATTCAATACTGGAGAAAAGTACCTGAGATTTTCCTCTTTTCCTTCACATTGTATGTATTTACAGTCCAATGCAATTAATAAAATTAGAAAAGTAACAAGCCAAAAAGCCAATAAAACATATGCCTGATTTAAAAGGACTGACACTAAAAAATAAAACTTTACCCCTTACTCTTTCTATGCTATACAGAGTACATCGATGGTTTGTATTTATTAAATATAAACAAACAATGAATCTACAAAATTTATTTTCTTGTCTGTACACTGGCCATTCAATCCTGTTGCTTCCTTTTGCTGTGGAATTTATGCAATGATTAAAACAGGAATATTTTTACTGTTCTCTATTTCAAATACTTAAAGTTACCAGGCTTCTTATACTGAAGTCAGTGTCCTCCACAAAGAATATCCAACTGTCTCAATGAAAAGCTAAGATGATTCAAAGGAAAAGATTCACTTTTGAATCAAAGATTATGCGAGCCACATAATACATCTTAAGACAACCATAAGGCAGGTTATGGGTGGAAAGACCATCTTCAGATGTGGTCAGAACAAGACCTAGCAGTCTTGTCCTGAACAAAGACTGTGCAGAGACTTTTGCCTATCATGTACTGTCTGTAAAGGTGAGAAGTCATGAAAAATGCTGTGACTTGATTCATATTTCATATATTCTCTGGAAATTAATGGGACTGAATCAGTATTAAATTACATCATTAGTTCCTCCTTGTAGCAAAAAATAATCTGCTGGGTCCCTGACTTTGGCATCTGGGACAGATTCTGCACTCTTCATTTCCAAAACCTCATTCTCCAGAGCCATATGAGATGTTTGTGTATCTGTGCACTTTTAAGTCCAGCAAGGAATATCAGAAGGAAAGGTGGAAAGCTCCAGCAGACAGACAAGTAGTCATAAATTAGATCACTGCAGTGAAACTCCACCCATGCTCATGCAAACCTTGGGTGTTGGGACACTGGAGAAAGGTGTAGTAGAGTACAACAGTACAACAGCTTGATACTCATCTACCTCACCACCCCAGGAGAAAAGCACACAGAAATCACAAAGCCAACTTCATTTTCTCTCACTGAACTGCACCATAGCAGAGCTTAAGATTAAATCCTAAAAATTAGCTTTGAAAATAACGCATATACCTATATTCTACCAGAGTAGAATAAAAACTTAAAACTCTTTTCAGCTTACACCTGGTTGCCATGACAACAGGCTCTGAAATCGTGGGTATGCCTGCACACCAGCTGCTTGAGGGCTGAGGAAGTCCCCACATGATATTTGGAGCAGCATGGGATAAAAAACGGCAGGAAGATGCAGCAAGAAATGCTATATGTCTGCTGTGGACTTTCGGAGTGCTGCTGGTCTGAAAACCCTCTCTGGCCCTATTTCCCACATGCCATGTCAAAGCCAGCCTTAGTATTTTGAAAATCTATTTTCTAACTACCTAGCAGACACCTCCCAAAGAAAAACAACTACCTCCTTCTCATGTCTGCAAACACAGAACGTGAGAGCATCCCTCAGGTGAGATGAACTGGGGGAGTAGGAAATGGGGATGAAATAGAACACTATTCATTGGTGAAGAACCTGCTTCTAGAAATATTAAACAAACAAAAAAAAATTGTGCGCACATATACATTTGATTTTTCCACATCATTGGAATAAAAACCAAGTATACAATATCAAAACACTGCAATTTTCTGATCAGAATTCTATTTTTTTAAAACATTTTTTCTCCAGTGTCACAGCATTTGATATTAAAAATCCTAAACCAGTTTTTTAAGAGCACTCAATCTTAAAAGCTACGTACAGCTATCCATGTCACTCCTGTACCTGTTTCCAGTTTTGTCTCCTACCTTGGAACCTGATGCTGTTGTTGATTATTACCAATTTGTCATCCACAGCATTGTATTCTCCCACCTTTACTTCCTTTTGTTCTGCAGAGAAACAAAGAAGAGTGATTGTTTGTGGCAGTTCACATGTTCTCAATTGTTCAACTGATTTTTTTCTTTTTTGACAGTATGTCAAAAGGAAAAGAAATATGAAAGAATAGGCCATGAATAATTAAAACAGAATTCCAGACAGCTAACATCATTAAAAGAAACATTTCTGGTTCTTGAAAGGAATGTAAAGCATTTTTAAGAAATCATTTACATAATCAGGAAACTGTTATCGGACAGAGTCATCTCCAGCTTAAAGATCACACAGTTTCTTACTGGCTCACACTATGTGGGACATTTTTACTGGGAGAACAAACACAGCTAAATCACACACTCCCCTCCCATTTAAAGAACTAGGACATCTTGCTTGTGAAGTATTTCCCAGGAGAGTCATGGTGGCAGGCTCCAGCCAGCATGGAGCAGACTGGCTAGTTAGCAGATATGCTGGGAATCAAATCTCTGACTGGGAATTAGCGACTCATTAATACCCTGACTGCAGAACATACTGTGTTATGTAACTAAAGCCAAGGCGCACTTGAGTTGAAATTTTACAGTTAGTCCTATCTGGTATTTTGGGACTGCCTCATGGACTTCTTGTACCTGACAGAATCAACTGTGTAGGTAGAGGAATTTTTTTGTTTGCTGCCTCGGCCATTGT
This sequence comes from Phylloscopus collybita, assembly GCA_027886175.1. NCBI lineage: Eukaryota > Metazoa > Chordata > Aves > Passeriformes > Phylloscopidae > Phylloscopus > Phylloscopus collybita. The sequence continues at coordinate 62,083,079 of JAJNNQ010000075.1, forward strand.
ACCTGAAACTCTGACATGCATCTATCCCACACTTCTACCATCAATTATTTTCTGCTATTTTTGTTGAGATTATGGTATGGCTTAGAAGCACAGGATCTTACTGAATTATCATTTTTACACTAAAACTTTTACATTTTGATGAGACTTACAAATCACAGGCCCATTGGCTAAAGATTTCTTTGAAGAGCTGGCTCAGCAGAGACAAAAATTTCCTTTCAGGCCTTTCTGTCTGGGCATGCACAACCCAATTTACATTTAAATTCCAAGCTCATGACCCTATTTGTGACACTGATTTTGGGAGCTGATGATCTTGAGCTAGATGGCAAATTTGGAAAGCCTGTATTTCACCCAACAGCTCCACATTAACCTTTTCTCCTTTCTCACTCAAAGTGATTTTGCCTGTTCAGCTCTGCTGAATATAGCAGCTAGCTCCATTTTAGTAAAATCTACAGTCTGACTAATACTAATCTGAGAGCTCACAGGAGGTAAAAGTTAACACAAATCACTATTTTTATTGTTATGTTGTTATATATATATATAGTTATATCTTTAAAATTGTCTACAACAAATTGTAGACTGGGCTGCAAATCCGGCAGAGGGTCCTGGGCGTTTACTACACACCCATCAAGAGCTGGAGTTTGCAGTTCTGAAGCCTTATTTGCCTTTCCCATGAGCACGATCCACCTAAAACTAGTTTGAAATAAAAGCAAAATCGCCTAGTGTCCAGCAGCAGTTTTAAAAGCCCGTCCACATGGCATCATATACTCTTAGAAGTGAACATAAGTTTATAATTTTGTCACAGATTGAACATTCACAGTGAAATCGATACATGAATCAATTCTTGACAATCTTAAACAATAAAATATTCCCAGTTGTCATCTAAAAGCTAAAATGGTTAATGCTAAAACCAGAACCGATCTACTTCCACTTGTATTTGCAGCGTGACAGCTGTTACCTGTAGATCTAAAACATCAAAACCCAACCTAGAGAGAAAAATATCAGGCTGCATATTGATATACGGTGGGCATATTAGATACCAGATAGTCCACAGCCTCTCCTGACAGCCAAAGGGGATGCCACACGCCTTGGTGTAGGTCTAGCCCCAGCTTCACAGCAACAGGCCAAAGCTTCATTGCATAGGAGGGAAATGAGCAATTGCTCTGCAACCACTTCTACATAGAGAGTTTGCTGGGACTAAGTGAGATGTGTGGGAAGCACATAGCAGGTGGAGAAACACACACAAAAAACCAGTGTAAATCTGTGGTCTGATTACAGTACTGCAATTAAGGAAGTCTTTCTGTAATTATTTCATGTGACAGACAACACCATTTCTTTTCAACATTTATACATTCTTACATGGCTTCCTTCACAGCTGGGAAACACTGAGAATGTGCCTGCCCTGTGACAGGGTAGCCTGGGTACCAGGAGCTAGCCCTTGAAGGAATGGAGCTCAGTATTTGAAGAAACAAGCCTCCATGGCAGCCTGAGGAGCAAATTTTTTGGATTTAGAAACCCAAGAATATGGGGGAAACCACCTAATATTTGCTAAGAGGAAACCACGTGGTCAATGCCTTGTCCCTTACCAACAGGAAAGAACAGTTTGCAGAGGACACACTGCACTTTATGGAAGTCAAGAAGAGCCATAAAGATATTTGATATCTTAAAGTAGTGACAACTGGGGAAATTAGTCTGTGAGGGAAGTAAAACATACCTTTATTAAGAGGAAGGATATACTATCCATTTTATAGTGTGATTACAGGGGTGCTGAGGGGGAGACACAAAAAAGGGTTTTTGTGAACTTTTGTTCTCCCAGCAAGGACTACAGCTGCTGTTTTTTTCAGATCTCCAAGCACAAGTGCTGATCAGTGCACAGAGCCACCTCCAAATATTAATTAAAGGAAGCAAGGAGACAGGACTGTAGTTCTCTTCTCTCTTCCTCAGGTCATTACAGATAAGGATGGGACTGCAGGCTGAGTTTTCTATACAACACTCCCTTCAGTTTCCTTTGGCAATTCTGAATTATTAAAGTTAGTATAGTATTTGTATAATACAGCTCATATCTGTTAAAACCTCTGAGTGTTCAACAACAAAAGGACAGGACAGAGTAGAATTCCTTCAAAGAAACACACCAACAAAGTACTTTTCAGAATAGTCAGCATATGACGTTGGCTTCTTTCTGTAGTTTTTCTATTATTTTTAACTAGATCTTTCTGTAATCATAATAGAGAAGCTCACATTAAAATGCAGAAGAAAAACATGAGGGAAAATGTACTGGGGTTGTGAGATAATATTTGTCAGTACCATGACAGAAGAGAAATTTCAGAACTTGAATCTGAAGCTGTTCTTTCACAGAGGGACAAAAAAGTATAAAAACTAACCAACCCAGATAAAAGTGGCCCGGAAAAATGTGACTGTAAATTATGCCTATAATTCTCCCAGAATTATAAACAATCCTTGTTGTTGATTAATTGTCCCAGAACAGATTACTTATATGGCCCAGATGAAAGTCTTCTGCCAGCAAAGAATGAGATACTCTGAAGGGTATATTGAAATGTTTTTCTCTACATATTTTATTACAGAATTTTATAGCCCACTTTAAGCAACTCCACATAAATTGACTCACTATTACTTAATTAATTAGATCACATTTCACAAAGTTAGTACAGGATTTAAGAGCATATCAGGTAGCTACATGTTCTTGTTGAATAAAAGCAGAAAAAACCCCATCCTGCAGCTGATATCGGCTGAATCAAAATGCACAGCAGTATTATTATTGCCTGTTTGACTGTTACCCACTTACACTGAGAATTTCCAGATGTGACTGTGCTTAGTTTCAGTTCCTTTCACTATATGATATAATTCCTATTTTCACCAGATTTTTGTAAGTGTACTTATTTACACCTTATGGAGGCAATTTCTACTGAGAGTGTTTAAGGATGAGAAAAATGCACTTGCAATGCATAAGAGATGGGACAGATGGATTTCCTTTATTTTCTTCCACGAAGACAATGCTGTCTAGCTTTCAATGACACTGTATCTAAAGCAAATGGCACTCTCAGTTATGCCAGTCTGACTGCAAATAACCCTCATGGTGATGTAGTTAAGCCCACATAAAAATGTTCATACCAGTATAAGCACCAGCACAATTTATGCTAATAAAGGCCCCTCTGAAAAACCATCATATCCTAAAAAGTTAAAAAAATACATATATTGATATGCATATGCATTCATCAACTCCTGTATGTCTGCTTGGATATATACTCATGTAAAAACTATATCTATGCTACCATAAAGCCAAATTACATGTCTGTCCTAACATCATTGCAGTGGCCCAAACCACATGGCTCCAAATGAAGATTAAGGATTTCAAAGCTCATAATAACTTACTATAGCTTGGCACTACTAAGAACACTGTTATGTCACTGCAACTCTTTATAAACTTAGAATTCCATGCAAACTACAAAGAGAAATATGAGCAAGTGATAAGTATTCGCTTTCCAAAAAAAATGAAGTAAATTTTAAAGTAAATTTAATAAACTTAGAATGGACTATTCTCCAGATAACTAAGGGTTACAGACACCTCTCATCTAGAGGACACAGGCTATGCTTGATTAAGAAGTAGCAGAAAAATAATACTGCATATAATTGAAAGCCTAAAAAATACCCAGGTCTTAGTCTGTTCTGAAAAACCACGCCTGCAAAAGGTGTTGCCTCCATGACTCCTCCTTGAAAAGCTTTTCAAAATTCTTTTATATAAGACAGCATGTGTCTTCTCCTGCTTCTCCACACAGTACATGGTCACTGTACTCTCTTAAACCTTCCTATGACATCAGTTTAACAATCCCTTCTCCCACTGTCTTCCAGATGCCCCTTTTGCTTAACTATCCTAATTCACTGGGAGTGATTAGATACTTAGCCTTTTAGAAAATCTTGCTTGGTAATCAGCACTCAGCAGCCTGTCTCAGGAACCAATATTATTAAACCTTGTCCTACAACAGAACCATTTAGTTTCTGAGCATTATTCCTTATACATGTATCACAGTTCAACAGGAATGCTGGCAGCTATAGGGAATACTTAGTCATCAGATCTCTGAAGAATTTTGGAAAAGTGTTTGCCAACATGTTAAACTAAGCATGGTACATATGCACCCGAAATACTTGAAGAAGAAAATGACTCTAAAATTTGGAAAGATTATCTGGTGGTTTCAGCTGGGGTAAAGTTAATTTTTTTCACAGTGGCTAGTACTGGGCTGTGTTTTGTATTTCTGCTGGACACAGTGTTGATAAGACAGAGATGTTTTCCTTCTTGCTGAGCAGGGCTTGCACAGAGTCAAGGGCTTTCTGCTTTTCATACTGACACGTTGGCAAGGGGCTGGAGGTACATGGGAGGCTGGGATGAGACACAACTGGGACAGATGATCTCAACTGACCAAAGGGATATTCCAGGCCATATGGTATCATGCTCAGGATACAAAGTGGGGGAAGAAGGAGGAAGGAGGGGATACTTGGAGTGACAGCATGTGTCTTCCCAAGTAAATGTTACATGTGATGGGGCTCTCCTGGAAATGGCTGAACAGCTGCCAGTCAATGGGAAGTGGTGAATGAATTCCTTGTTTTGCTTTGCCTGTGTGCATGGCTTCTGCTTTTCCTATTAAACTGTCTTTATGTCACCCCCTGAGTTCTATGCTTTTACCTTGCCAATTCTTGCCTCAGTCCTGCTGGTGGAGGAGTAACCAAGTGGCTCTGTGGGGCTTGGCTGCTGACTGGGGTTAAACCACGATAGACTTTAATCTCAAATTTCTAATCAATCTCCTAGACATGAATCAAAAATCATGCCACCGCACAAGCACTCACAGTTTCAAAGATACATCTGACCTGCCTTAAAGCTCACCATTAGCAAGCTATTGGCAACTTGTTGATAGGTTCAATCCAGAGAAAGAGTGAAGGGTGCTCTGACACTTTACATTATGGTGTCCTATAAGGCTTGTCTCTCTCCAATTTAGCTTCTGCTCACACTCCCTTTTAAAGAGTGAATGCTTTTCTTTAACACTTTACCCTGCCAGTCACCTAGCAATCATTCGTCACTGACAGGTCGTAGGTCTTCTTTCTCATTCCCTCTATTGCCTCCTGGGAAGGCTCCTGAAGAGATTAGGTGCTGCACTGAGCGACAGCAATCCTGTGGCCAAGAGTGTTCAGAGAGCAAGTCACGGGTAAGAAGACTGGCCAAACACAAGCAGTGAAAAATTTAAGCTGGTGACTGAAAACTGATGCCAAGCCTGAGAACACTTCCCTTATTTCAATAAATCCCATGCAAATTGCCTGCAAAATCTCTGCTAACCTGCTGTACCTGTCTCACTCCTTTTGAAAGCTATTTCATGAAATAACGACCTACCAAATAACTGGAAATGCTGTCTCAAATGCCTTTACAATACTGAATGAAGCTAAGTGTCAGAAAAGCTAATTTCCTTCAGAATACACACAGAAACAATTTCATGTTGTGGATCATGTAGAAAGTCTTAGCAAATTAATGCAATCTTAACTTTCATAATATATCCTTGTCAGACAGGACTGAGAAGCTTTTTAGTTATCCTTATCACATATCAGCAATAAGCAACACCAGTTGAAAGTTTCTAATTAAAAAAAAAAGAATCACAATAGAAGCTTATAAATAATGAATGAGCAAAACCTTTTTCATCCACTTGCAGGCAACCATTTCTTTGTTTAAAGACAAATATGCTGAGATTAAGAATTGCAGTTCAAATAAGGAAGAAAATGTCAAGTCAGATGGAAGATTATTCTTTAGCAGAAGCTGCCAGAAAATAAAGACTCAAGGAAGAAAAACATGTTACCTTTGCAAGGATTTGAATTGGGACAGTTTTTACCCTTGTAATTAGTTAAAATTTGTTTTGCCCTAAGAAATACCACTTTCATCTTTAACTGCTGCATAGCTATTTTCTTCATTTAAGGTTTTATTTATGTGTTTTATTTACGAAATCCTAGATTTCACTGCATTGGAAACATATACACAGCATACAGGAAATCTCGAGTTATGAAAGCAGTATATATAGTAAGTGATAATTACTCCTCATAACCAGTTCTCTGGCTGTAAATCTTTCAGTCACCCATAAAGCAAAAAAGACAGAAAGGTCAAACCAGACAAAGGTCAAACAGGGTATCCTTAGAGTCAGGATAAATCTAAGGAATCTTAACACTGGGCATATTTCACGATGTTAGTAGTGGTATTTTGCCAAAAGGACACAGCAAGTAGCACATAAAATATCATTAAATAACCTGAGCTCACAAAGAAACTAGTAATTTTGTAGCCCAAGAAGAGGAATTCTATAAAAATTTCAAGAACGTGCATTTTTACGAGCTTACAAAAATTATTTTTACTGATTCTTTCACCTTCCTTATTATACTTCTGTCTCTTGGTTTGTTAGACTGACCCCTAGCTCTGTATAGAAATTTACAAGTACAGTTCATATGGATTTAATGCCTAAAAATATTAGGTATTTATATATTATGTATCAAGGAAAGAGCTACATAATGAAATAAAAAAAATAAAGACTCTATTTAAAACAATTATATCTTTAAATGTGGATTGTTAACACCATCATCATAGCTTTCATTCAGGAAACTAAGAAAGGTATAACCAAGTATAAAGAAATGAAGGCACATCATCCATGAAGCATAACAATGGTTGTGATTAAGCAAGTGAACAGAGTTTACATTATTTTTTCTAAATAGAAGTTCCTGTTTCTTAGGATGCTTAATAAAATCCTTGATAGTTTGAAAAGAGGTTGTACATGAGATCACACTTTTTCTTGGATTTAATAATTGTAGTATAAATTCTTGACTGATATCAAACTGTGTAACCTGAAAAGTATGTCAGTAATTTGAGTCAACTCTAGTGAGCTAAAAGATAAAAATATATATTCAAGTGGATATGGTATGATTATATTCTAGGATACATGGATGTGCGATAACTGCAACATCTTAGTCTAGCCAAGGGTTATCCTGTTCTGCTGTTCATTGTCTTTTATCATTTGATTAACTTTTCAGAGAATGCAAATCCTCATCATTCTGGACATTTATTTGCCAAAATAAATTATTCTTTAAAGCTGAATGGTGTAATTATACATCTTCTTTAGTATTAATATTTATCTAAACATAGCATGGTCTACAAAAATTGCTATTTATACCATTTATCACTTGGAATTACTTCTTCCTGGCAGAGTCCAAACCCAGCAGTATTTCTTGACTCAGAATTTACGGTGGGAACAATCATGAAAAGAGATTTGCTCAATTAATAAATGATAATTCAACTTTGTTACCTGTTGTGGCATACACTAGTCCATTTTCTACAGGGATGTGTGAGGGAATCAGCCTGCACAAGCATGGGCTGACTTCCCAGCAGAATTCCCAGGAGCTTCCCAGGTTGGAAAGGCCACCCGGGCAGTGACAGGTTTGGACATGGATGCCACTCATCTGCAGTGAAGCTCCCCTGGCAGCAGCTCAGGGCCCAGCAGCAGCTCCATCTGTCAGAGTCTCTCCAGGAGAGGGACAACTGAAGGCAGGACCATGCAGGGCATGGAGGTGCCAGTGAGAGAGGTGGTGGCCACATTCTCTTGCCTCCTGAGCTTGATTTCAGAGCACTGAAATGTCAGAGCCTGTGAGGCACAATTCAAGATACACCATGACACTGCACTCATTCAAAGGTAAGGGACAGCAAACCACAGGACTGCAATGTATCCATTTCAAAAATCAATGGTGTTTCCAAAGAAACCCAAGATGACAGAGCATTAGTGTGTCCACATCTTATTACTAGATTTTTATTTTTTTTTAGCTAAAAGAAAAGTTAGTCGTGAACTTAAATCCACCAAGCAGTGTCATTTAGGGAAGAAAAAACCTGGGAATAGCACTGCTGTCAGTCTTTCCTGACTTACCGGGGTAAAGTACACATGCAGCTGAAAAATGCAAGACATCCAAGACAGTGACCTAATCCCACTTGCCATCTGCTAGCTCAGCATTTAAGCTTTCCATACAAACATGACAGATGATGTGATAGAGGATATCCTGACAGGAAAGACAGGGTCCCCAGGGACCTGGATGACCCTGACTCCAGCCCAGCTACACACTCTGATTGAATGAGAAAGAAGATCAAGGTGACCTTTTCCTCCTCTGGTATGCTTAATATTCTAGCATTTCATTTGATTTTCTTGTGCATGCCCAAAAGAAATATTTTGCTACAACTACTTGAGCCCATTACTTCTGTAACTGAAATTCTAAATTCAATCTGTAGCATCAATTATTTTTTGCTGTAGACAAAACAAATTTAAAAATCCGTGTCAGTTACTTAGAAAGCCTGATGCAGTTACCTTTTCCCAGAGAGGCTTTTCTTGTCAGTGTGGTGATGCACAGCAGAACAATTTGACAGTAGTCCTGGTTTGTGGACAGCTTCAGCTGACCTGCACACGGCTGCCAAGTTCTCTGCCACTGTGTTTATGGTGGCTGCTCAGATGTACAGGATGAGCTGCATGATGCACCTCTCTTTTTGAGGGTTGGTTAGCCCTTGCTAATTTAAATGATAACTAAACTTAAGTGCACAACATGACAGAAATAAAAATGTCTCCCAGAGCAGAAGATATGTGCTTGACCAAAGGATCATGCCAGCAATCACGCCTCCCAGCAAGGTTGTTTTCCCTTCACTGAGGAAGGCATGCCTGCTTTCTGGTGTTCTCAGAATCAGTGAAGAGACATAAACTCCATTTTGGCACATTTGGATGCATATCTGTGATTATATAATTAGGGCCTCCCCTCACCTTCTGTCAGGTGTTCTGTGTTCCCCCACCCCTGGCAGAGGATGGCTCAGCACATGCTGAGCAGCCTCCCAGACAGCTGTGCCTGCTCTGCTCCAGCTGAGAGGCCCTAAACCAAGATGCTTTGGCTTCTTCCTTACATACTACATCCTTAAACTTTTACAGAGTTAAGAGGGTGCTATTTAAAGGTTGTAGTTTCACAGTTACCAAGCCTGAAGACAGAGGAGAGCAGCAGCTGCTGTGCATGTGTGTTAGATCTCAACTACTCATTATGTCCTTGAATAACCATTCCTGCCATTACACCAGGTGGCCTGTGAAAGCACTGTAGCTCATGAAGAGCACTCTTCATGATTCAGGGTCAAACCCAAAGGCAGAATTCCCACTGTCCTCATCCTAAAACACAAAATAAGGGAGTTGAGGCAGTGCTGAACACACATTCATACAAAACTGCAAATTCTATGCTCTTTCCTGTCTTACAATTTGTACAGTAGCTGTCAAAGTTTATTCCTGTACAAGAAGTGTATTTTTGAGTCATCCAGGCTGGTTTGTTCCAAATACCTTATCCAGGACTTGTAGGAGAATAATTCAAGAAAAGCTTTAGAGCAACAAAAAGCCCACTTGAGCGGTAACCTGCAAGTACAAGCACTTACTGAGATATAGGGGAAACTACAAAGGCTCCCAAGTAGCAATAGCCCCCCTAGATCACTGTTTCAGTTTCTGCTGCTGAGATGAACAAAATAATCACTCAAAGAGCCATGGAAAGCCAGAGACTTTAAGACATTAGAAGACAGCTCTAGACTTCCCCTGACAATCAGCTCCCCATGCAAAAGTCACATGGGATCAAGATTGGATTCCTCTGTCCTCAGGGAGGTATGCTTTGCTCCCATAAGGGACAGGCTTGTCACTTCTACAATTAGGGACTGCACCCTAGGGAGTGAGAGAATGAGAAGTGTGATACAATGCCAGGATGCCTGTCTAACCCAAGAACTACATGATTATTTGGGTGAGAAAAGTGTGTGCCTGACTGCAAATTTCAGTGTTTTAGAATTATAGGAAGGGTCCTTAAAGATCATCTAGTTCCAACCCTGCTGCCGTGGGCAGAGATGCATTTTACAGGTAATAGTGGCTGCTGGGAAATTACTCTTCAAAATCTATGCTTCTTGTCTGTCTTTTTGATCCCCATGAGGTCACCTGAGAAGTTTGGAAAATTTGGGTTACTCACCAGGAGGAGGGATGCTGTGAGACAGTAAACACATGTGTGAGAGACCCCAGAGCCCGGGGCACTGGCTGAGGGGTGCAGGTGGTGAGGCTGTGAAGCCCCATGAGCTCAAGCACTGGAAGAAGAGAAAAAAATGGCCATGCTCCACTCAGCTCTCACAGGCTTTAAAAGACAGATCCAGGAGGTGCAGCCCACCCACGAGAGGCTGCTGTCTGCTAAAGAAGTTGGTGGGGTTTCAAACAACAGCATTTGAAATGTTTTCTGTAACAGCCCCACCCAAAAGACCCCTACAAGGATATTTCTCACTTTATAAATTTCCATTTTAAGCTTTTTTTTTTTTTTAATGTAAATATATGTGAATTGTATGTCAGCATGAGACCAAAGCAGTTGTGAAGCATAACATATTGGCCAATTGAGAATTTAGCCCACCCTGATCCATGCCTTTGCTGTTGCTAGAGTTGATTCACTCCAGATCCTACCAGTACCTTTTAGTAGGATGAAATCTTGAATTACAAAATTTACCACTACTGCTCTTTCATTATTTTTTCATTTTAAAATCTAAAGATGTTAAAACTTATGGGGGGTGTGGGGGGAGGGGGAACTCTCGAAAATAATAATCTTTGCAAAAGAAAACTCATTAAGAAAACTATTTTGATTGTTTAGATTTGTTTGGGTTTTTTTCACCTGTAAGCTGATCCTATTTTCAAGAGAAAAAAACCCCACTCCAATTGGAACTGGTTACAAGTCAAAGTTACAGAGAAGTAACTCATTTTTCCTGCTGCTTCAGCAAACCTCCATTTGCTTTAACCTGTTTTGAGTAATCTCTTTGTACTAATCCACTGGAAAAAAATAAAAAAGGAGGAAAAAGGTCCAACAGTGATTTCCTTTTAGCACTAATTAGGAACAACGTGTTTTACTAAAAGCAAACAAATTGGTGTGGAAGACTAAGACACAAAGAACACTTTTAAAGTGAAACTCATTGATTTTATCTTTAATGATTGCTTTAAAAATTTTCTTGAAATATGGCACACATCATTGTAGTGCTGTTCCAGTTTAAATTCTGATTTATTTTTCCTTTTATTTCTTCATCTGGAGTTTGAATATCTACAGGAAGCAGACTAGCATTAAGAGAAAAAGCCTCCCATGGAAAGCTACAGACATTAAATTATAATCACTCTAAATAATAAAGAATTTAATAATTAATATAGAGCAGTTATATAATACACCTGACAGAACTCTAGAATAAAGCTGTGTGGCAAACCAGAGCACAAAAGCATTTTTGCATAAGCATAGCATTGTATTTGTGCATAACATTAAACACACTTCTCTAAGAGCTTCGAGAATTAAAGCTGATAATTTAGGTACAAAGAGAAAACAATTTGACAAGACACTCCTAGTTTGAGAGACTCTATACAGCTCAGGAAATTGATAGCATACAGTGACATTGTCTTGTTAGGACAGGATTTATGCCTATAGGAGTGAAATACAATATAAGGCAAAAATCCTTGCGAAGCTGATTAAAACCAGAAAAGCAGAAGTATGCATTTTTTTCTCATGTATGAATATTGCAGTATGAGACTGAATAATGGTAGACATTTTTAAAATGTTTTGAGCATAAAATACGAGATTAAATAACCTCCATAAGATGCACAAAACTTCAGAAAACTTTTGTATAAAACTGATGTAATGGTTTTTTAGTACAAGTGGGATCAAAAGTCAAAAAAATGTAGTGCTTTAAATGAGAGGGATTAGTGTCTAACTATTCTAATATAATGTTTGCCTTTTGCCTAAGACTATGTTAAAATTGTACGTGAAGAAACCTGAAGCTTGTTTGGAGTATGAAAGGAGAGTAGAGCAGAATTTTGGAAGCAGGTAATGCTAACAGCGGTTTAAAAAATTTAGAAAGCTTTTCCCTGAAACTGATAGCAAAGTCTTAGTATAAACTACCTAAAAAAGTCATTTGTCCCATTAACTTTATTTCTGATGAGTCTGAAAGACAAAACCACAGTGATTAAAGTGTGATAAGGGGTTTTAAACCTTACCTGGAGTGAGTACACATCTCAGTGCATATGCATCTGAGTAACTGCTACCAATCCCTTGATATTTACAGCATTTGATGGAAATTTAAGTAATAGGATGTATCCAGAAGAAAAAAAGAAAAAGAAAAAAAGAAAAAGAACAAAAGACTGGAACAGAATGATAATCTCTTGATTATCTATCGTGATAATCTATCATGTGTTTTATATACCTGACCAAAAATCTTTAACTACCCAAATTTTAAGAATCTCAGTAAAAAACTGTATTAAAAAAGTACTTAGGCACAAGTTTTGTCTCTTCACTGCCTTATAAACAATTCCTTCTTCTGCAGTAGCATGTACAGATTCATTGGAGCTATCAATGCAAGTCAAGTGCTCTTACTGCTTTTCAGTAAAAGATGTAAAAATGTTCTCTTGCTTCCCTGTGTTTTGGGTAGATACAGAAAATATTTTGTTTCTAAATTTAAGTAACTTTGATTTAAACAAGAACAATGGGATGTCAGACAATAAAGCTCAAAACTCATGAGCAAGCAGCAGCCACAAACATATAAAACACATCCTAGAGAAGAAATCACACTTCTTGTGTGAGAGCAGTCCCTGGATCTTCACTTGCATATTTGGAAATCTGGGACCCTCAAATTCCAGCTACAATCTTTTCCTTATTCCTGATGCCTTCCTCACCTCAACGGTCTTACCATCTAACTTTCTAGGAGGAACAGAGATGTCCTGGCCACAGTCCTGGTAGAACCAGTACCAGGAAAAAGATGAGACAACAGAGGGGCCAGGATTTACAGCACATATTGCAGAGCTTTAGCTAAGGTTTGCCTTGGGTTTAAGCCCACCCTGCTTAAATCACTTTTTCATTTAACTACATCATGTTACTCCTCACTGCAGCAGTACCACAAGTGAACATGGGGGAAAACACAGCTGCTGAACAGAACAGTGCTTGTGTTGCATCATCCTCTGCACTGGTCTAGCTGCAAGAGGAGTCACTGGCTCCTTTTCAACCACACCATTGATGGGGAGAGCACTGCTGTTTGGCAGCAGCTCTGTTTTCCATGTGCAGCACCAACTTGCTTTGCCTTTGCTCTGCTGAATTATTTCTGGCATGAACCAGCGGATATATTCCTAGAAACGGAAGTTTCTTAGTTAAATGGAAAATATTCTGTAACTCATGTATCCTATTCGTGGAATGTTTCTGCAGGTGCTTTCCAGCCCTGAGCTCTAAAGGATAGGATTATTACAATTCTCAGCAAATTCTCACTTCTGCAACTGTATTGAGACCTTGTCAACCTGCTGCATCACTTGTGTTGTTCCACCCCTATTCAAGTCTTGTGGATTTGAAGCTGCTGTTATATTCAAGGGTAGCACGTCATGGGTTTTCTTGTATTTCTTGTGCATGTATGTGAGAGGGACAGTGGAGCTACCATGAAAACTTCATGGTCTCTTCTGGACTAACCATTAATGACAGTCCTTTCCTGCTCACATTCCTACCCTGAAAATACTAAATCCTTTCACAGCTTTGACAATGCCTCACCCCACCTCTTCAACATACCAAAAATACTTTGCAAGACCAGGAGAACTGACAAGAGAGATGAGAGAGACCAGAGAGCAGGCTGACACAGGTACAGCTGTAGGACACACACAGCTCAGTGGCCAGGTCAGGCAACCACGCTGAGCCTGGTGAACAGTAGCAAAGGTGGTGGGAGGCGCAGGGAAATGATGGGAAGACACAGACACAGCCTCATCAGGCTTCATTGCCAAAAGTTACAGCACACATTGCTGGAGAGACGAGAGCCCTGAGAGACAGCTGTGCTCATCCTTAACGCCTGCATACCCCCAAAAGAAATATTATGTACAGATATGTTTACCTGCTGCTAAGCCTCTAATCTTGTATCTAAGTTTCTTAAAACAAAACAACTACTCTGGGCATTTCTCTACCGTTCTGAAGTTTTTCAGAAGAGGTCCAAGGAGAGAGTTACAGGTTCAGCTGGGTCCAGTTCAAAAGTGACAATTCATCTACAGAACAGCAATAAATACTCAGATTGAGACTTTTGTTTATAAAACTGTCCTTCTGAGTTTCCTGATTTTGCATATGAGAATGAAGTAATGAACAAACAGAAAATATACTCTGACACTGCATTTTTGATAACATTTTTTTTAACTTGAGACATGATGTTCTCAGACATACTATTTTAATTTCCTTCAGTGGGGCTTTCCAAATCTTACAAAATTTTTACAGGACATGCTGTAAAACCTGTGTGGATGAAAGATAATTGCATTCAATTGAAAACAAAAGCTAAATCTATCATGATCTAGCTTGTGCATTGTCTGTTTCCTTCAATAGCTGATACTGGTTATGTGAAAACCCACTCCCTAATCTGAGTAAGAGAAACTGGGTAAATCTGCTTTGAAGAGGTCCAATTTCCTGCTCCTCTTTTCTTAATAAAAGCCTTCTTTACACCCCATACAAATGTTTCATTGAGCTTAAACATAAAATTACCTGCTCTCTGATACCTAGTAATATGCTTCTAAATCATCTAATTCCCATCCACTTGAAAATAAAAATTATTCTATACCTTGACCTAGCCTAGAGTGTAATTTAACACTCAAGAAAGCACTATACACATAATTTGAAGTGGTGAAAAATCATCTGAATTTCTCTGCTTCTTGCAAGAGACATTTTCTTAGAGGAACTGTGTATGACTAATTTAGTTCTATATCAGAAAGAAAACAGGCCTCTTGAAAATGAAGTTGAACAGAATTATCACAATAAATTTGTGTAAGGGCATTCCAGATAAGACGATATTTTTCTAAAATTATATTACTATAGCTTTTATAGAAATCATAAATAAAAGAAAGTTTTAAAGCCAGTTTTAAAAGGATTGTCTCCAAATTAAATTACGATTTTTGTCAGTATTTAATTTTTGTGGAAACAAATAATGAATTAATGAAATCAATAGGTTTAAATACTGCATAAATTATTATTTCTTACTACAAATAAATTTATCTTGCAACCTCATTTTATTGTCAAGCAAAACCAACAAATGGAAAATATAACTTCTGAGATATTTATTCTCTTTCCCAGATGTTAAACCAGATTACTACATATAGCAAAATTCAGTAAATGTTAAAAAATATTTTTTAAAAATAAAAATTTAAAATGACATAATCAAACAGCATTAGGTTTTTGTTGTTTTTGGTTTTTTTTTTTTTTTTTTTTCTGGTTGGTTGGCTGGTTTGTTTCTCTAGAGATGTGGTTGTTAAAATATTCTGCCTTGGTAACAAATGTGTTAAGAGGGAGAGACACAGGAATCTCTGCTGAGGTGACTAGATACCAAACTGGCTTTCTGCATGGAACAGGCACAAGGGGACACAGTCAGCCACAGCTCTCCTCCAAGTCTAAGACAACAAGCAATTAGCAAGGTGCCTCAGGGAGCCCACAAAGTGTCCAAACCCCAGGTACTGCACTAACAATTGCTGTGCTTCTAAAATTCTCTCCAAAACTGAACCCATCAGCCTGAGGTGACACATCCCACAAGACTGCTAAAGACATAAGGCACCACACCACACCACACCACAAGAAAGTCTCACCTTTTCACAGGCTGTTGGGTCACCAACTCAGCTACCTTGGCTCAGCCATCATAAATACATGAATTATCAGAACATTATCTATTAAAAAAGCTAATTTGCTCAATTTTTTGACGTGAATTGTTATTCCCTACCAGCTTAAAGTCAGTCTAACGAGTCAAAAATTTGGATAAATATTTCCATTCACAGTTCACCACGCAGAGGGGAAGAAATGCAGCAGAGCCTGGTGTTGACACCCTCACAGAGCTTCCTGCTTTCTGGATGGTTTACTGTTGGGCATTCACCATTATTTGCATGTACAAGAAAATTTTATGCACCAAGGCAGTATAAGTTAGGAGGGTAAATTCTCCTTTTTTCCCCTTTTTGCCCTACTACAATAAGTCATTCATGGTGATATACCTACCAATTCTAGGAACTGAGGAACTAGTCTTCAGATTTGCTGTGCTGTCTAAATTATTGTGCTGGGGAGGAATCTAAAATAAATTTAATCTCAATTTGCATTACTAAAAAATACAGTTTGGGCTTTTTCAGCTTTCTCAGCAAGGATTCTCATATTTATATATTTAATTTTGTTTGATTTATCCTTCAGCACCACCAAATTATTTTTGTGAGATCTAAAGCCAGTAAAAAATAAGTGTCTGAACTTGGTTATTTAAACATTATTACATGGCAAGTGACCAATGCTTTTAAACCTACAGAAGAAGCAACTGGGTACATTTAACTTTTTATTATTGCCACAGTTAATTCCTTTCTTTTACAGCCACTACATTATTTATCAGTTAGAAGATGATTTGGTGGGATTCCTCTGTTCAAACTTCAGTGGGTACAGTGTATATCACAGCTACCTTGTCTGGGCTCTCTGTCAAGAAGCTGAGGAAGACAGGCACTTTGTATAGAGCATGATTTGCTTGATTCCCTATAGACACATACCAAAGGATAAGATTTAGTTTCATTCTGGAACTGCCTGCATCTTTCTTTAAGGTGGTTCAAGATAACTTGCCCAGATGCAAATATCTGGGTAAGCTGTTTGAATTTTCACGGATGACACAGGTTTCATCTCCTGAGATGACCTCCTTACAAATAAAAGGTGAAGGAAAACAAACAGAGAACTAATAAATGATTCCCTTTTAACACAATGATTTAGCCCATGTAGCAGCATAACTTTGAGAAGAGTTGAAGGACATATGTTTGAAAGAAAGGTTTTCAAAAAGGCCACTAAAGAAAACAATACCTGCTCACAAAAAATAATCCTGCTGTCACTTACATGTGTACAAATAGAGTGCAGCACACAGACAACAAAAACTGAGCTCAGCCAGAGATGACTCCTGTTGCACTGATATATTTGGGCTTAAGATTTTTCTTGAAATTTCCTATCATTTAACTAGTTTAAGCTAATTCTTTACCTTTTCCTGTTAATAAAATAATTCAAAGGTCTATGACTGCTCAAATATAAGTTAAGGAATTTCTATTTCCACTTGTGTTAGTCAGGAGAGTCAATGACTTAGGCACCAAGATCAAAACCAAATATGGGCATAATTAACAGTGCAGATATATTCTAGATCTGACCCAATACTTTTTTTGTGACAAGAAAGGGAAATTTCCCCTAATCACACTCAGCCTTCTACAGCAGTAACAACAAAATTCCTCTGAGATATATCAAATAATGGTTTAAATTCCCTCCCAGAAAAAATCTGGATGAGGGATCCAAACTTAGTTTAGATGAATGTCCCAGCTTCTGGACTGCCATTTTGCTCTTTGTGGTAAATTAATAATTAGTTATTTATAAATAGCAAAACAGAATAAGCATGAAAGACTTAGAAATTTACCCCAGATATATCTCAGGAGCAGTTCAGTAACTTCAGAATAAAGGAGGTTTTGATGTAAAATACTTTTCTACAGCAAGCAGAGGATGGAACTGCATCTGAGTTATGCACTTTTTAAGTGGGTGGTCTGTCTGCTGCGAATGGGGACATCCTGAGCAATGTGGCATCTTGTCAGAAAACAATTTGTCCTGTGGTACTAGGGCTTAGATGAGGCTTAGATGTGCCCCATTCTAGTGTAAGTCCAGAGCAGATAAATGCTGGTGTAAATATGGGCATGCAGGAAAATAATGATCAAGCAAACATCTGAGGAACAGCTTCAGGATCTACATTCTTACCATTTAATTGGTAAACTAACTAAAATCGCTTTCAATTAAATCCATAACATTCAGTTATCAAATAAAACAAATATATTAATGAAATTTTGAAGTTCATTTTCACCTGGCAATCACAGTCAATTTGTACATGTCAAAACAAAAAAAAAACCAAAAAAACCCCAAACAAACAAACAGAAACAAAACCAAAACCAAAACAAAACACAAAAAACCCACCAAAAAACAAAAACAAAAAACCAAACCAAACCAAAAAAAACTCCACAAAAACCCTCATTCAAAATAACACACAATTAACTGTATAGACACTTTAGCAAGAACTAAATTCTACGTAAGCCTTTTTCATTTGTAGCCCTAGAAGAAGGCATTGCAGCAGACTGGCACACGCCTGGTATAACTTCATTTCTTGAAGGAAATAAAGTTTGTATTTCATATACTTCAGAAAGATAATTTCTGTATTTGGGTACTTAATATTAACATGGGTTCAGATTATATACTATAAGATCAAAGTAGGCTGTGGATCAATATCTTAAAAATTTAAAAGCTGCTACAGTCACAGATGAGTATTTAATCCATGTGCAAAATAAGGTCTTTTGCATTGTCTGTCACATTACAGGTGTGACTGAGAGAGATACTGAAAGCCCTGAATGCCCAACCAATTTAACATTTCAGGATGGACTCAGGACTTTGATGTATCAGTCTCAGAGTTTACAATGTTACAACTACATAGTCTTCATAAAGCACTGCTTAATTACAACACATACACAGTAGTAATTCATCATACCATAAGCTACTGCTGATTAAAAGCTGTAAGCTGGTTTTAAAACCTTGTGCACTCATTATAATCAACAGTAGGGAAGGATTCCCAAAGGCTTGACCCATTTCCAATGGGATTTGACCCAATTCGGTGTGATGCAGCTTCATTTATATTTTATCTGTTGATCCATCTAACAGATCAGCTATTGATTTCTAGGTAACAGCACAATTTATAGAACGATCCCAGATGGAAAAGAGAAACAGCTATTGTTCATTTTTGTTTGTCCTCAGTTATTGCATTGGGATTAGTTATCCACCGTCATCTAGCCATCTTCTTTGGAAAAATGAAATGGCATAACTGTCCTGGCAGCTTCTTCTACTACTTGACCATTACATAGAGTTAGTTACCTGATGATTTGGCCAATATGTAATCTGAATAGCCCCCTAAGTCCTTCTCTACCCTCATAATTATGGACCACAGGCAAAAAAAGTCCCATCACCGAGAATGGCTGCTAAATTGTAGTATAGGAATGGACACCTATCATGTGTACAAGCCAGGAAACTTTCCTCCTGTTTCAGACCTTTACAAGGCACCCACATCTTTTAGTTTGGGAAATCTCCGGCAATTTCTTGAACAGCAATTAACAAATCTCAGATGAGGACAATTCCCAGAAAACTCGTACCATATGAGAAAAGGGAATACACAGGAGGATATTCTAGTCAAAGCACAAAGGAGTTTACCACTATTCCAGAGACTGATTGCTACTGGCCTTCTCCAAAGAGTGGAAAATGCACACACGGTGGTGACAGAGGATGTCATATCATGCTTATGTCAAATCTGAGATCATAGTATATGCATATCACTATTTTTTTTATACAAAATTTAACCAATTGTAAAATTCCTAGAATTTTTACCACAGCAAGAATTAAAGCTGATTTTCAAGGTCAAGGTTTTTAACAGTTCTCTGCTCTGGGAGGATATCAACAAAGATGAATAAAAAAGATTGACAAAGAGAACATTCAGAGAACCCTGAAGATGGTATTTCCTTGCTGTGCATCTTGGGCAGCTTTCCCATTTCTGTTTTAGTCAAGGAATGCTAAGTGGCAAACAATCTGACTGAACTGGAGTAACATGAAATATTTCAACTCTGTTTCCATCCCCATCCTGAGCAATGTAAAGCAGGGACAGAATTTTACTTTCCTAATGCAAAGTGACTAAAAGCCACACTCTGTGACCTAATCTCTCACCCAGTTAAAATCAGGGATGCCAGCACAGACTATTCCAGTTTCCTTACCTGGACCTTGAATGAGTTTACCTCAGCTACTTGTAATATTTGTATTGCTAGAGATTTTCAACACTAGTAATTTTATACTTTAGAATGGAGGGAAAAACTGTGAATTTTTACCTTTGATCCTGTAATTGCTGACTTTTGAGTACTTGGTTTATGACATGCAAGTGTTACATTTCACTCCCTTACTCCTGTCTCTCCACTTTTTATTTGTTTTTAATAATAGTTGCAATGCCAAGATGAAAGGAAAGCAAACAAAAGGAATATATGTAGTTTTAAATAAAGCATAAATAATTCATCCTAAATTTATCCAAAATGATAAGAATATGAATGTCACTTGGAATGAATGCCTCTTCAATGAGTGTAAATTACAGACAGTCATGAGATCAATTAATTATATTGTAATTAAGAATATTGATAAGCCACTTTTACACCGGTTCTTTTAGTCTATATGTATTAGTGAGCTGGTGAAAGTGCAAAGCAACAGATGCTGCAAAGGCTTAGAAATCATCTCGTCTCCATCCTTTGCATCTGCAGCTTGTAGCTATCAGAAGTTCAGGAGAAGCACTGCTAAACCTGGGGTTCCAACATGCAGAATTTCAATGCATGTCTGGAGTCCACAGCTGGCGTCAGCCCAAAGGCTTGAGTGCACCTTGTCCCCATCACCCATGCCTGGCCATGGCTGTGCTGTTTGAGGCAAGAATGCTGCTCGTAATGACAGAATCACAGAATCATTTAGGTTGGAAAAGATCTCCAAGATCATGCAGTCAGACCTTTGAATGATCTCTGCCTTGTCAATTTGACCATGGCACCAAGTGACAGGCCCAGACATTTCTTGAATTCCTCAAATCTGTCACAAAAGAGGCAGTACACGTTTCTGTAGGATCTGTTGCCAGCACCAGGAGGTATGTATGCAGACTGTGAAGGCCAAAAGCTACTCTCCCAGTAGTTCTGTCCATGGCCCTGTGGGATAGGAAGCCCTGCCAGGGATGCTGGTTGGACTGGGGGCATTTCTAGGCAGCAAAAAGAGTCTTTTCTTCCAAGCACTCTGCCCATGCAAGAGCAGCCAGGATTTTGCTAAATGGAAGAGCTCCAGGCCAATTAATACAAATAAATTGAACCTGACAGATCATTTAAGATAAACTTTTATTTCTTTTAGGATCTCATGCTAAGTAAATCTCTACATTAAATTTCATGAGGCAGAGTTGAGGAACTTTGCAGTGCTCCTACCTAGACTGTTATTCTCTTTTTCTTCTTCAGTAAAAGAGCAAAAAACCCCATTATAATTATTCTGGCCAGATAACCTTTGTCAATTACAACAAAGGTCTAAGGAAAGAAAAGCTTGGAAAAATGCTTACATGCTCAAATCATCAGTTATGAAGCCAAGGGAGATGCATTTATCTGGCTACTACATCTTAAAAAAAAAGTTAGGTTTCAGCTTTGCTCCATTTGGGATGGGGTGTCTAGGTAAGCTGGCTGCCAGCTAGCTTCACAGAATCACAGAATATTCTGAGTTGGAAGGGACCCACATGGATTATTGAGTCCAACTCTTAAGTGAATGGCCCATGTGGGGATTGCACACACGTCCCTGGCATTAACAACACCATGCTCTGATCAACTGAGCTAATCTTTGGGAAAATCCACTTTGGGTAACATTTTCAAAATGCTTGAATTACTTAGAAAGTAAAATGTACAACTCAGTCTTTCCCCCTAACACTTTATCTCTTGCATTCCTTTCATTTAGTCAGTATTTTCCACACAAATAGATAGATCATAGAGGGCTAAAGGAAAGCAATTTGAATTTTCATTAAAAAATAATTAAAATATGTATTAACAAGGGAAACAGAAGCAGAAGTCTAACAGAAGCCCAGACAAGGGGTGAAATATTTAACTGACACAATGGTCTATGGTATCAGTAGGGCATTCTATATCCAAAGGACCCCTATCTACATAGTTATGGCTTATGAGCCCACTGTCTTTTCCAGAACTAATGTTTCTGTGAACACCACTCCCTCCAGAGCCAGTCCACAGTTGGAGTTACGTGCACCACTGATTTTATCTAGCACAGTAAAATAAATCAGATGGACTAAAGCTACCTGAGTCTTTCAGGGATTAAAATAGTTCTAAAGTGCTGAAAAATGAACCTGTAACACACAGGCAATAATCTAGCATTTGGCTACAGGTTATCACTTAGGTTGTCAGCTGAATTTATCAAACCGGGATATGAGCAGTTAAAAAGCTTTTGATGATTTATAGCTTCTGTACAAAACTGCAGCCTTAAATCCCACTTAACATTTTCCAGGTGTGAAATTTCACAAATGGTTTTTTTAAAATTCTGTTTTCCTCTCTGAATTCAACAAGCCCTTTGTGCATTTACTGACCTTTGGGATTCACACTTCAGAGACTTTTCAAAGTTTTTTCCTCTGGAGAGGGGAAGCACAGGCTAAATACATGAATAAGCCCCTCATTTTTATCAGGCCGTCTGCCATTTACTAACACAGCACAACGCAACATTCACCCGCTGTCACATCAGACTGCCACAGCCATGCTCCAAATGTCACATTAGCAGAGTCAGGTTAAAATCACTTTGTGTTACAACACTTTCTGCAATGACCTTTCGAAGGGCCAGAATGAGAGGAAAGCTTAACCCCCTGCTCTGTGCAGGGAGCCTCTCCTTATTTTTCTCCTAAACATGAGAAACACATGTGGCTTCATTTTCAAGGGGGCGTTGTCAGCTTTTGACATTCCTGTAATCCACCGAGCTCTCCGTGGCTCCACCCCATAGCCTGTGTGGTACAAGCAGTATTCTAAAACAGTAAAATTGATTGCCTGAGGATTAGGGTCTCTGTGTATGTCAGACACCTTTTTCTTGAGGAGCACAGGGATCTGCTTCACCTGATGTATTCAGCTTTCCATTTTGACACAGGCCAGGGCAGTATGTAGGGCAACTTGCCTTACCAGGGCTATAAATAACCTGACCTTTTAAAATGGCCACAACAGGGTATGTGTATTACTAATTTGGATCCTATAGCAGACATTTAATAGGATCTATCATGACTCTATTTTAGACAGGAATGTAGGTTCCCTGGGGAAGAGCTATCCAGACCGGTCAGTGCAGAAGCAGGACTGGAACAGACTGGAATGGACTTCCCAGGGAGATGGAGGAGTCACCATCCCTGGAAGTGTTCAAGAAATGACTGGACCTGGCACTTAGTGCCAGGGTCTATTTGACAAAGTGGTGATCAATCAAAAGTTGGGATTAATGATCTTGTAGGCCTTTTCTAACTTAAAAGATTATATGAGTATAGGGGATACCCTTTCAGTGGGGTATTGCTCTTCCCCTCCAAGGTGGTCTTTATTGGTAGATCGCAGATGATTTGCAGTGGCCAAGCCACTGACAGGGAGACTGTTCCCATGCTTCCCTTGTCATGTGGGGCTTCTGGGACCACCTAGTGAGTCCAGTCAAGTCCCAAATCTGGTAAAATAAAAGTAAATTTATTATTACACACAAGAGATTAACCAATAAAGACTGTACAGTTTGTCAAGGTCAAGCATGGCCTCGATAGCTCTGAATTGGATATGCAGAAAGCAGTGCAAGGAGGAAGAATGTGTCCATGGCATAAAGGTTAAACAAAGAGGGGAGGAATAAAGGGAGAACACAGAAAGCTATCAAACAGCTTTGTGTCAATAGCTGGGGATCATATAAAATAGCACTTAGATCTATGTACAAATGACAGTTCCCTATATCTCTGCCTGACCCCGCTCCGTACATGAACAGTATTAATTCAATACATTTTTCATTCTGGCAGTAGTTTGAACTAAATCACTGCTAAATCATCTGTGGTGGAATCACTTTGTTGCAGGTAGATGATCAATCTAATGAAATAATTTACTTGTGAGAAATTCATCCCTTGTCCTCTATAATCATTTAAGGAAAAAATTATACATGCGCTCCAGTTGAAGATAACAAATACCAAGATGGATGGAATTTCAAACAGACATTTTTCTCAACAGTCCACACTCATGTTCTCCCTTTAGTTTCATTTTTTGAAGCAGTAGCTCAAGAGTAAGAAAAGTATGACCCAGTCCTTTCATTGCAGGGGCAAGGGGACATCAGGAGCCATAGTAAGCTTTTAAAAAATGTTTTGCTTAAGTCCAAAATGTATGGGGTGTTGCTGTTGTGGGTTTTTTGACTCCCAGACTCTATAATAGTAAACTCTGAAAAATGAGCTTATTCTAAGTCAAAATATGAGATTACAAAGGATCTTTACTGACTCTTAGAATAGAGAAATGGAAAGCTACTATTTCCTGAACTGGAATCCCCACTTCATTTCTTTCCAGAAGGAGGGTGAAAAATTCCTGTTGGAGCAAATCATCAAAATTCACTGAAAATAAACAGATAGATGTTTCTCACAGATGTGTAACAAATTTAACATAATTATATTAAGTAATGAGATTCAAGCCAGAAAATGACACCTTTGCCATTGTGAACTACTACCAAAAGCCAGACATTTAGACAAAATTCAAAAGATTTCTCCCAAATCTATTAATTACATGTGCTCATTTTCTATTATACGTTGACAGAATCAGAATTCTTTAATTTCTGAGCCAGGATCCTGTGATGATATATCAAAATATATTATTTTTTCAAAAACTATAATGTCAGCTTAGAGAATAGGTGCCAATACAATGACAGACAGCATGATCTTCTATGATTTGAAATTAAATAAGCTTTTGTAATGGCAGAAGAAACCAAAACTATGAGTAGGATGAAAAAAGGGGACTAGTAAATTTGAAAATCAACTTAGCCTTTCTGTACCCTTAATAAGGAGCTAGTACCTGGACTTAAACTGCTTCTGTGCTCTCAGAGTTTTAGTACAAATGATACATGAATTCTGCAGCATACAATTCACAACTGCCTTTGGTCACCTGCACAGTAAATAAATCCATCTTCACTCTTTTTTTAAAAAAATATTCCTTTCTCATCTCTCTTATCTGTAATAGATCAGAGTTGTTTTCTCATAAAACCATCATGATATTGTCTGCCGTCCCTGAAATAATTCTATGAAGGATATTTTTGTCAAATATACTTTGTTATAAGATTCCACAGATTCAGAGATCTTTTAGACTTTATATGACTATCTTTGCATCTGTAGCCTACAACAATACAAACCTTAACATGCAGGCTTGGTATACTACTCAACAATACTCTGTTTTGTCTGTTAAAATGGTTATGTCAAATAATAAATTTATGTCCTTTCAGTGACCTAGATAAACTTCATTTCCCTCTTTTCCATTCATTAAGAATTAAAGTTATTCTATTTCACGGTTCTTTATATCTTGGGGAAATATTTGAACCACAAGTTACAGATGTCATTGCAATAAACGGAATTCTCTATTAATTACACCAAATTAAATATTTTCCCATAATATATACCATAATTTTATGGGTTTCTTGTAAGTCTTCTGGCCCTTTTTATCCCCATGTAGTGTATTAGAAATTCTTAAAAAAAAAAAAAAAAAAAAAAGGCATCTCTCTGAGATGTCAAGAGGAGAGATGTGCCAGCACACAGCTCTGCAGAGAGCAGCAGCTCATGGTGGCCCCACAGCCCTCGAGAAAACCTCTGTCTCTTTTCAAAAGACAGGAAGGATTGGGTTGTGACAGGGAGGGACAGTACTCCACATCACCTGAAATGGAATATCTGAACTCTAGTAGAAGTAGGATTTTGAACGCCAATTGCAAAAAACAAAACAAACCAAAAGTATAGTTTAAATTACTGTAAAAGTCAGAGAGCTCTGAAGGAAAAACCTGCCAATTCTTTTAGGTGCTTCTTAGGCACCATTTCTTTAGTGGGGTACTAAATTCTGTTGACTTTCTGCAGCTGGATACTTCAGTCTTTGGTAGAAAATAATTCTTGTAAAATTATTTTCCATTGTTTTTCAACTTTTACTCTTTGCTGTTACATTTGAAAGTTAGTCTTTTTTCTTGGTAATTAAGACATCTCCTAAGACATTTTTTGCACAACACAGTGACAGAGACTTATGAGACCCTGCGAAACACTTTGTGCCTCAGAGTAGGCTGAATGAACTGAAGTGGAATCCTATGAAAATGACAGCTTCTGTAACACGTGTGCTTGTCCCAGTAATAATTATTTGCACAGTTCAAACCACTTCTCAAGGGATGGACCTCTCTGTAAAGCACAGGCACAGAAACACTGTGATAAACAGGTCTCCCCTGCTCCTCACATGTGCCTGGGGGAAAACAATGAGTGCAACCCTTCCCAGCAACCCTGTCAGGCTCACTGCAACTGTGGGTGGCACAGAAGTACCCAGCTAGCCCGAAATTAGTTGGCTTGAATGCTGATAGCTGCAAAGCTGTGGCCTCCCATAGCTGTGCTCCCAATGGAGAGGTTACCTACCAAACCTCTGATTTTGCCCCTGGGCAGATTTCCAGCTTCCAGGCTGCTCCATGCTATTGTTGCTACACTGCTCTCAGCACTGCAGTTGGCCTGGTTAAAGCTAGCTCAGGTAAAACAAAACAAAACAAAACAAAACAAAACAAAACAAAACAAAACAAAACAAAACAAGCTGCCATGACAACCAGCAGCTGCACATCAGTGTCCCCTTCCAGCGTGTCCTCCCTGGCCTTGCAATTTATATCCACACAATACAGCTTGCTCAAAATGAGGTGACTCAAGTAACTCCCCACACTTAATCCCATTATTCTGTCTTTGTAAATAATTCTCTAAGACCCCAAACAATTTCTATAGTCCTTATCTGTCCTTTCTCCAGTTTGACAGCACAAGTACACAAGTACACAACTTGGGTACCTGGATCTTAATACATTTTCTGTGTTTATAAAAACAAACCAAATGAACACAAACCCCCAGTCCTAATAAATAATGCCAACAGTTACAAGAGAAGTAACTGGCACAGGGGGAAAGATTGCTGCTGGTAGGTATGGAACAGAACAGAAACAGTTCTGTTCTGTCACAGAAATGTGTCAAAAAATCTGACAATAAAAGGGGAAAACAGCTGCAAACATATATTAAGTATAATCTCCTGTATGGTTTCATCTGACAGAGCACTGTTATAAAGGTGAATGAAATACTGATAACAAAATTACAGGTGATCTTCAGTGCTAGTGAGGTACAGCATAACATACAAGAGAAAATGAATATCAAGTATACAAACGCAACTGTTGGTACCAAGTAATTAAGGGCATCCAGGGTGAGGCCTTGGACTTACTGGGGCTGGCTGGTTCTTTGAGAACATCAGTGCTGTGCTCACCAGTGGCCAAAGAGCCAAAAAGAGGATGAATGTGGCAAGAGAGAATATTGTGAAAGCAGTTAAAATAATGCAGAAAGGTCATTCAGAAAGGAGAGTTATGGAGAGCCCTTTCAGAGCTGTGTGTGGGTCTCATTAAGTTCTCACGAAAAGAATAAAAATATCAGGAAAGGTAAAGGCTTATTAAAATTATAGAGTGGCTTTTACACAATGAAAAAACTAAATGGATGACAAAGACCTGCATTTCTAAAGAGACTCATTGATAAATGAGATCTGTAAAACAGGAACGATGTGTAAAAAGTAAGACACAGTTATTCACTGCTTATCACATCACAAGAAGCAGGGTATGCCCCGTGAAATTCTAAGACAGTTGATTTAAAACAAACAGATGGAAGGGCTTTAATCATTACATGCATAATTATTTTGTGAAACTCATTGCCAGTAGATGTGTTGAAGGCCGAAAGTAGAAATGGATTCATGAAAGACATGACAAATTGATAGACAATAAATCCACATGCAATGATTAAACCTTATGGTCCAAAGACACCCTCCAGCTCAAACAGACATGAAAACACTTGCCTTTTGGATCTCAGAGTGTAAACCACGCACCTGTTCCGATACAGATACCCACACATAACATAGACTCATCAAATACTTGGGAATTCCCTGCTTCAATTCACTTTCTGCCTGAGGAGAACTGTAATTTTCACCTCTTTGTATTCATAGTTACATATGGATAAAGATTTTCCTGCTAAATTTTATGGATAAAAATTTTCCTGCTATTTGTCCTGCTAAATCCTGGTACAACATAGAAAAAAAAAATACAGACTGATAGTCCAGAAGAAAAAGGGTGAGGGACCCAGACACCTATTAGCAGTTTCGATACTCACTTGGATGAGGGATCAAAAGATTTACATTCAAATAAATTTGATTTAAAGGAAAGAAGAAAACAACAGAACACAGAACAGATGGAAGAGCAATTAAATTTTATGTTTCCTCCCTACAAATAACTTAATCACAAGTCTAGGGTTTCGTGCTTATTCTGTGTCTCTTACTAGAAACAATACAGAGAAGTGCAAGTGGTATTAATAGCATAACATGGACAAGTATTTATAAATAAAGTGCCAGGATCACATTATGGACACTGCAGAGGAGCAACAGCTCCAGAAGAAACACAGCTTGCGTAGTAGAGAACTCAAAATGTAATGAAAGTCACCTGTCTGTCTCAAGGCACAACGAATATGTCTACAGCACTTCAGGTGTGTGTTTAACTTCTTTTTCAAAACTTCCAAAGAGAGCAATTTTATATATTTTCCAGAGTTTAAATATCCTTATCATTAAGAAGTTTTTCTTAACATTGGCTCAAATCTCCACTCCTATCCAAGTCTTGTAATTCTCAGTCATATGATGAGAGCAGAATGAGAAAGTATTTTATCAGTAGCTGTCATGCATTTTGACCATCTTCTCTAAGCAGCCTAGATATTTTATTTCTTGTATTGAGGTATATTTCTTAACCTCTGTTTTCTCTACACATTTCTCCTCCATCAGCACTGGACACAGTAGTTAGCTATAGCCTTTTGGCACCAGGGGGATTAAAAGGATACTATTCATTTTACATCCCAGTGTGGAAATTTTCTTTTTTAACTTTTTCGTGTTTTTGCTTATTCATGTTCATTCACCTACTGTAATCTTTAGTTCTTTTTATGTATAACTATGGACTGGTGAATTGCTCTCCATTTTGTATTTGTCCAGAAGTTTGCTCCAAGTGTAGCACCAGATATTTGACCTAAAAAAACAGCATTATTTTTCTCCTGATTACTTCTTCAATTTCTTAATATTTGTTTGAATCCTTGTCTAGTCCCCTTCGTGCTTGCTGACTCTCCCAGAGACCACGGTACATTTTGATAATTATATATTCTACTTCATCTTAATCAGTAATGTCAATATTCAGTGACTCCAGATTTAAGGCTCACCCTTTCAGAGTTCTATTTGGTACACCTCTCCATATTGAAATGGGACTTTAAGTCAGTTCTGTGGATGCTTTTATATTCGTATAGATCAAGGTCTAGTG
Organism: Phylloscopus collybita; assembly: GCA_027886175.1. NCBI lineage: Eukaryota > Metazoa > Chordata > Aves > Passeriformes > Phylloscopidae > Phylloscopus > Phylloscopus collybita. The sequence goes on from JAJNNQ010000075.1 coordinate 62,112,299, forward strand.
GAAGGTGTCCCTGCCCATGGCATGGGGGTTGTAGCTAGAGGAGGGTTTAAAGTCCCTTTTAACCCAAACCATTTTATGATTCTGTGAATTGATCACTAAGCTAAAAAAGCCACTGGTCACTAAGGTATGAACAGTTACAATAAAATTACACTACTCATACGGAGACAAAAATGGACTGGATATGGTAGAGCACAAAGTCTACAAAATACACATTTTTGTGATTACAGTCAAGATCTCCTGTGAGGATGTGTCAGAAGTAAGCTTTCTGACTTCCTCAGTAATTCCCTTTTTTGCTTCAAAAATTATAGTTTTTTATGATATGGTGATCTTTTCCAGAAGAATCCAACTCAGAATCCTCTGCCCAGGATAAACAGTCCACAGTTTAATTTACATGTTTATTACTCATTGCATGACACTAGCAATTTTTTATTATTACTAAAAGAATGCACAAACAGAATTCTGAATTTCTTTATATACTTTTTTTCCTGAATTCATATCCAGATATTTTAAGGTAAAATATTAATATTTATAAGGAAATTTTATTCTGACTTTTTAAGTTTTTTTACAGAAACAGTGAAATATGAATCCACTGATTCTGGATATTTGACACCACGGTTTCCATACACATATATATGTCTGAGTTTTCAGAGTTCTTCCTAAGTATTTTCTATTTGTTGGATTATATTCCTTCAACATTATCACAGAAAAAAAAATCCACAGACTGGTTCTTTGGGTTATATACTGGATAGATGTTAAATATTAAAAAAAACCCGAAGCATTCAAAGGCAATTAGTCTCATTATTTATATGAGCCTTTGGGGAAGCAAGAACCAAAAGTAGTTAAGAGGATGCTGGTCTGTATTCAGAATAATAGAAGGAAACTTTTCCAGGGTTGGATTGGTGACCCTGGAGAACAAGTCATAGATGAACCGAGGATCCAGGAAAGCAGTCTGGGGTTCTTGAATATTTTCCTCTTGACTGTAGAGTAGACATTTGTTAGTCTACTTCTTTTGATTGAACTCAGAGAAGAATATCTGTGACTTGTACTGCAGAAGTTCAGTAAGCCTTTTTCTGAGAAGACCAAAGGTGTTACACTTGACCAGTCACACTCTCCCTCTCGCTTGGTGCACAGATCAGCTTTCAACACTAACAAATGTCACACCACATTACTTGGCTAAATGAGTTGAAACATTTAAATTCTTCTCAGAAAGACGGGGCAGGTGATCACCCACTTCCTTAAAGTTTTTTTCCAATATGCAGTACCACAGACTTTTGTTCCTATCCACACAAAGCATGATTTCTGCACGCTTTCTTTGTATTTGTCTACAATTCTTTGATTTTCCATTTTAACCTATTCCAGCACAGATGTCTCTTAGGTTTTCTTTAATGTCTGACAGAAATAGGAGTCTGACTGAAATCAAGGTGCCTTCCAGGCTCTAGTCAGATTAATCAGAAAGGATCTTCCAAAGTGAAACACTTTGAAGGACAGATATAGATCTGTTCTTGAAGCCTTCCTGTATCACAGCAATCTCAGCTTTTTACTGCCCTCCTTGCTCCCTGATACGCCCACAAAAGTTGTCAGGACTCTTTTTCAGCTCTCACTAGACAAAAGATTTTGACCATCTACTTCAACTACATGTCTGACTATCAAAAGAGTTCTTAAATTGTACCCGTAGAAAAATTGCCATTCATTCGGAAGGATGCCAACTTCAAACATCAACTGGATATTTGAAGTTAAGCTCAGCTAAACTAACAGTCTGCCCTTTATTTACCAGCAAGGTAGGGGGAGAAAATGCTATTATGTGTATTTTTTATTCTCTGTTGCATACTAAGTAATTCCTGGGAGGTATTTGTGATCTATAAAGCAGCGAGCAGTTTGGTCACAGCTATCTCTGGCACCATCTGTTTGACCACTTGCAAAAGTAACAGACTGCACAGAAGCTGAAAAAGAGGCATGACTAGCATGAGTTTGGGAAAAAAAAAAAACTATATCTAGGTCCAAAATTACACCAGCTATTCAGAATTTCATCACAGTGTGTCAGCCGCACCGCAGTTACCCCTTGAACCCTCACATGCTGGTTTTCCCTTGCCTCTGGCAGATGTGCCTGCCGGCTTTTTCCACAGCCAAAATGTTTGCAGATAGTCTCATTAAAACAAAAGTTTCCAGAAAAGAACAGAAAAATGTAGCTCCTGAGATTGTCCTGCTGATTTTCCTACTCAACCAAATGAGGAAAAGAGGTTTTGGCCATATTCTGATATACAATTACCTATTTATCTGCTTTACTTTTCTGCATTGAATTATTTAAACTGCAAACAACTGTGACAACTTTCATTCAAACTGTTAAAGAAATTATAAAGCTGTGTAGCTGAAAAAATGACTCTTGAAGTATGGAACAGTAATGCTGGCGATTCCTAATTATTATGTTTGAATAAGAAGCTACTAATACACTTTATATAAGCGGTATTCATAATTACAACTAATCTTACAAAAGCATTTACAAGCCATCTTTGATGTGGTCTTTTTTCCTTGAAATTATCATGATTTGTATTATAATCTTTAAAAAAAAAAAAACAAACCAAAAACCCTTTAACCAATGAGTTATATATCTGTCTCATGCTTGATCACTCCTAACAGCTATAACTACAAAGGAAAAGCCCATTTACCATTTTAAGCACTGGACTTAATTAACTTCTTTACATTACTAGGAACTTTCCCAATAGTCCAAGAATTATTAAAAGTTAATGAGAATGTTTCAGAAAGTTTCCTAACCAATAAAGGATTCTTATGAGCAAATTAATAATGTCTACAATTATATCACAAGTATTGAATATAAAAGCTTTAACAAATACAATACCAGTAAAAGAAGAACAGAAAAATCCTTGATAATCTTTAGACTATCATATGTAGTTTAAAAAAGAGAAAACTTTCATCTATGTTGTTATACTATTCCTTATTTAAATTTCTCATACATTTTTGCAAATTCTCTTTATTTCCAAAATGAGTGAGAAACTAAACAAAAGTTGAGACAAGCCTTAAGATATGTTGACCAACTATTGCTTGCATGAGTAGAAATCCAGCCCTTCTCTGGCATTTCTCCATAGGATGCCTGAGCTTGTTTTTTTTCTGTAGGTTAATTGTAAATCTTTCTTTGATGATCAAAATACTGACTATGTGTCTGAATCACTTCTGAAATTGTAATTTTGCAATTGCAAAAGGGGTGGCTGTCTCTTGTTTTTTACTGTTCTAACAATATTTCAGCTGATGGTAAAACTATTGGTGTTAAATAGTATCTGATATGAAACTGAAAATATTATAAAGAACCTCAGTTTGAATGGTTGGAGAAAAAAGTCAATATAAAATCAGCTATCCTGGACTTCTACTGCTCTTCCGGATTAGTTCAGAAGATATATATATATTGCACCTCCCTATGATCCCAAATCACATCTGCAATGTGCAGAGGGAACATGCCAAACTTCCTCCTTGCTCAGGTGTTCCAGGAGGGTACATGTAGCTGCCTTAGGAAAAATGCATTAGAGCTCCTCCAGACTTCCGAGGAATAAGCACCTCTTGTAAAAATTTTCTCATGATTTTTTCATATGGCTGTAAACACCACTATTATGGAAAAAAAAAAAAAAAAAAAAAAAAAAAAAAAAAAAAAAAAAAGGGGGGGCGTGGGGAGGAAGAAGAGGAAGCAACCAATATTAATTTATCATTAGAGTTGAGCAAGAACTCCTAAAGTACATTACCGTGAGATGATGTCTGCAAAGTTTTAGTGGGTCGAAATGCTTCCGGGAACAGGATTTAATAGCATCACTTACAGTTGTGAAGGCAAGAGCAATTCTCAAGATTGCTTCAGTAATTCAGAATGAGTAACAACAACCCCTCAAGTGCATTGCTGTTCATTAATAATAATGTCCATGCAGCAGACAATTTCTGTTTAAAGAACGAGCCTTTGTAACTTGGTCAGCAGGATTATGTTTAAAGCGCTCTCCTGAAAACAAAGGGAAAGCAAGCTTCTCTCTCATTCATTGTGTGAAAAGAATTTGCTGGCTTACGACTACTTTCACGAGACCATCCAAATGCAATCATCTCCTGTTTTATCTCAGCCTAGGAAAAAACCACATGAATTGCATTCTATAAACTGCAGAAACAACTACAGCGTGAGTCACCACTTCTGTAGAAAGCTCTCCCAGCAAGCGCCTCATCCTGGCTGCAAATGGCCCCTGACAAATCCCTGCGGCTTCATTTGCGGTCCCTGCCGCTGAGACCATTCCCTGCAGGGGCAGCTCAGGCTGAGAGGATGCAGCAGGCTTGGTGAGTTGTGCTGTGGAGCATGGTGCCTCCAAGGGATGGGGTCAGCAGTTTGTGTCCTCTGCACGCTGAGGGACTGACTCCTGAAGCAACTTTTAGCAAGCAGTTGCAGAATGTCAAAAGTGAGTCTTCAGAGAGCGCAAAAACTAACTTGAAAGATCTTAACAACGAAAATCCTCTCTTAATTCAATTTCACATTCATTTTTAAGAAACAACTGTATTAAGAAGTGGATACTTAGCTGACCAGTAGGGCTTCTTAAACAGCAACAGGTTGCCATAGATGAGTAGTTTCTATAAAAATGGGGATTGTCATCAAGAAAATTTCTTGGAAATACCTCACAGCACTCAAGATTGATAACACAGCATTTTAAACAGGTAACAAAAACTTATTAAGTTCCTTTCTGCATCTTACCAGCAGTTCCTTTTCAAAATAATTGTACATATTTAAAACATCCTGAAACAAATGCAACTGACACAACAGTTTGAAACAGCATACATAATATAATGAAAATTGTTGGCAACCTACCTTGGAATTGCGTAAATTTGATTGTTCCCATCCTCTCTCCATTTCTGAAAACAACTTCACCCTAAATAAAATAAATAAACACCTTAAAAGTTTTATAAATCTTAATATAATTTTTCATTAACATTTTAATTTTCCATTGACTATTAAAATTACCAAAGCAATGTTTAAACTCTGAAGACAGCAGATTCAAACAGATTCAGAGCAACTCAAGAACATCTCCTTAAAGCCTTGTACAGATTTCAAATTAGAAAGTTGGCCAGTGTTACCACACACTTTTCATTTCAAGGAAATGGAAGCATAATAAAGCCAGTAATTTATTGAGTTTCAGATGATGAGAGACATGCAAACAACTGATTTTCACTGTTTGCTTTACAAAGGATATGTAAAAATTTTCAAAGATCACACAAGAAAATATTTTCCATTTCATTCATCCATCTTATAGTTCTCCAAATGCCTCTAGAAGCTATTTATCTTCTCTAATGTACTTATCCTACTAAATGATGAATACCAGTAGCTCCTATGACTTGGTTTTGTACTATACCAACATGTGTGTCCTAATATTCATTTTCATTGCAATGTCTTTAAGTCAGTATACCACTTGTGGTGCTATACGCTGTTATTTCTCAATATAATGGCCATGTAATGCTGAAACCTCCTCACATATTCCTAGGGAATTATTCCCATCTTTGACACCATCTTTCTGGATTAAATTAAGAAAAGATCTTGTTAAATTTCCTCCTTACTTCAGCTATTTCATAATTGAGTATGAAAGAAGAGGGTTTCATTCACTTATGGTAAGTATTTTTAATATTTCGAACCTGTAGTGGAGAGCTGAGTGCTGTCAAGATAGATTGCTGTTCTACTTCATCCTGGTTTGGCTTATTAACACCTTCTCCATAAATCATTGTTTTGGCAGACATCAGAGTAAAATAAACCAAATGGTAAACCTCTGGGGCTACAACACATTTGTCTGTGCCAGCCTGTCACTTTTTGGATAACCCTTTCTGGTTACTGAAGGGATGCATTGAAGGCCTCTGAAATACTGAAGTCAAGTCCCTGCAGGAGCAGTACAACAGTTTTGTAGTACAGCACACTCACCTCCCCCCACCATTTTCTGCAAGGCTCGAAACACCATTTCCCTTTGATAAATAGAAGAAACCTTAAACAGGTGTAAGCCACATTGTGCTAAACTTTAAGAATCAAAACCCCCAATCTCCTGGCTATTTTATAAAAAAATAAGAGCATTATATTTGAAGCAAAAGAAGTTATATAAATAGACAATAAAATGTTGAATTTGATTTTATAAACTACAGCAATGCTAGTAAGAAATAAGCCAATGAGTGTTATAGAAACCTGTCTTTAGGAATCATGTGCTGATTTATGGCATGAGAAGTGATGATGTTCTACAGCTCACATCAAGCCATTTCTTTGCTACTGAGATAACATGCCATAAGATTTAGCTGGAGAGTGGTCTTCTTTATACTTGAGATTCATAAATTACTAAAAGTGTTTTTTCTTTATTTAAAGTGGCGGATGTTTGAATAATAGATTTTACTAATACACACATTAAGATGCGACATTCCAAAAGGCAGTCTTAACACTACTTTGTCCTTTCTTTTTACCTCACCACAGACTCTGGCATATGTGCCAGTACAAACTGCAGTTCATGGTGTGACCCACCATAAACCCTAGATCTTATGAAATCTATGTGAATATAGCAACACACAAAATCCTCTTCTATCTTCCATTGTGTTTTGGTGATGTTACATAGGCCTATTTAGATATTGATTAGCAAAAGGACCGGTAATTGTATAGAATTATATAATGGAATTAATGTTAATTCTAACTTCTTCAGAACATGATCATCATGTTCAAAAACATTTCTTGATCAAGTAAATATTTTATTTCAAAAGATGTAAAAATAAGACCCGAATCCTGAACAAGCCTTTAAATCAACTGCACAAGTGAATAACTTGCACTTAGAACAACCCCCACATTTTACTATATATTAAATAGTTAATTATCAAAGCTTTCCTCTTCCATTACACACAGGCCATTTCAATGGAGACCAACAGAAACCACACAAGTGTTTTGGTGCCTATTTTATTTTCTTCAATCTACCATCTACATTTTTGTTTTCTTTACTAGTGAAATGCCAGAGTAAATACCATTCTGCTCAGCTCATCTGCCCAACTTTGACCTGTGGACAGGCATCTTCACCCTAGCAATGACCCTTGAAAAGTTGATTGGAAGGAAATAGAAAGTTTGTGGCTTGAAGTCCAACAGGCAGAGATGTGAACCAAGGGTGGAAAAGGAGATGAATGGGCTCAGTCTGGCACAGTCTGGCCCCCATGGGTATTGCTGCTGATGTGTACAGCCACCATGGCACACAGAATTCCTTTTTTCTTGTGGCCTAGATACATCCCTGTACTTGGGATTTATTGCAGCCGCATAGCTCTTCATACAAACTTACACAGGTATACTTTATTTAGTTTTCCTAAATATACTACCACCCATAAGTATAAACAATACTAGTCTCACATTTCAAGTTAAGTGACTCAAATAATAGAGATATAGAAGCTTATGTTGTAGGTTTTTCAGGTTTTTGTTTGTTTGTCTATCTTTGTTTGCTTTTTGATACATCTCTGACCTGCTTCCCTTGTAATTGTTTGTCTTTTTTTTTTTCCCTTCAAAAAACCTTGTGCTTGAAGATCCTTTACAAATGATTAAAACCAGACTGGACCATACACTTCAACATCATCAATCTCACACTTGCCACATACAAGGACATCATCTCCCTATCTCTTCTGAGTACCATCATCTTTTTTGTGCTCTGCTTTACAAACCTAATATTGATTTGTGTACTTTACTATACAGAGTAACTGTTTCATCCCCTTAAGAAAAAGACATTTTCTACCCTCCTTGGATGTAGAGTCTTTCCCTTTTATCTTAAATAATTTGTCTTTTATTTGTGGTCAGAATAAGAAGTCCACACTGTCCATCCACACTTACAAATTATTAGCCAACTTTAGGTTTATTTCAGACACATGGGACTTCCCCGTCTCTGCAGCAGTCATTTGTCTCTACTTGGAAGAAGCTGTACATTATGCCTCTATATTTTTTCCTGGTGGTTAAAAAGTAGGTATCTTTGCTATATTATGAACATTTAGCTCATTTTGAGCACTGGCATTTATTATAGTTTTCTTTGCCATTATCTTTGACAGTATTATTATTCAGCTCTGGACAGAGGCCCATGACAAAGTTAGAATTCTTTCATTCTTCATACACTGAAATCCACAGCCAGTACATTTTTTCTTTCATATCATAGTTTTCCTCATCTTCTTCAATCAAACCAGAGTTCATAAGTTTCTTAACTACTCTCCAAGTCAGAGCCAGGTCTGCACTTTGACCACAATTTAATTTACTGTGTATTTTCTTCTGCCAAGTATCTCAAATTACTAAACAGAGAAATAACTGCATAGCATTTTAAACTTCATGGTTTTCAGTACTATCCCTACAAGAAATATCTGCTTTAGACCATGTTTACTTCCTCCTTTAGCAGTCTTCCATCACGTGGCACCAAACAACTATTTATTCAACTGTTTATCTTATACTCAGCCTATACTTGTTATCTTATTGCTGGTTTAAAACCTAATAAATATACATTCAACCTAAATTAGCAACACAAATACCCCTTCATCAGAGGAAAGACCATGAGAATGTTGACAGAAATACCACAGCTGGATGCAAGACAGTTAAAGACTTCTGTGCCCTGAGTGTTTCCAATGGGCCAATATATTTCAGGACACTGCTTCAGTTCCACTTCACTACCAAGGAATCTGGGATACTCTGCCCTACAGACAAGTCGTCTCCTCACATAACAGCGTTTAAAGCCAGTGACTTTCCATGAAACATCTGAGACTACACAGTCAAACCTGCTCCAAAAGTGACCATTGGTATTTTCCCAAAAATAAATTAGCTCATTCATTTTTGGGGTAGTTGAGTGAAACATTTGATACCAAGTAAACAATCTAAATAAATGCATGCAGAAATACCTGAAAGGCAGTAAGATAACTACGACAACTGAAACAACATTTTGCATAATTTTATATATTCTTTATATATTTATATAATACATAAAATTAAATCTGTCTCTTTAGGTTCTGTGACACCTGCTGAAATCAAAGTGTACTTCTGAAATTGTAGTTTTCTTATTGGACATAATCCAATAAAAGTACAAGCCAAGGAGGGTGAAGTATCCCAAGACAGGAAACCCAAGAGTTTGCTGTCACCCAGAGGACAGCTTACTGGCCTCTCACATTGCTCCTAGCTGTACTGCTCTATACCTATCTGGTATAGAGCTCAGCATTCATCAGACCCCTGTGTGAGCTGTAGTGGCCTACTAAACCAGCAAAATGCATTCAGTGGGGGTTTTTTTTGTTCGTTTGTTTGTTTTCAAATTGCTTCGTCAAGTGGGCTATGTGTTGTTTCTGAATTGCTGAACCAGAGCCAGCACAAAGAAGCCCTGGAAGGATGCAGGTACTGGCAGAAGGAGGTAGGAGGAGGGGAGTAAGACACTCTCTGTTAGCCCCAGATCGTTTCAGAAGACTTTCTGTGTTTTCATGCAATCCACACAGCCTGCTACTCACATGTTGCACTCAATTTACTCATTCAGGACTCCTTAGCTACTGACACAAGCTCCCTGACAGGCACAAAGCAGCAAGCTGGGATTCTGCAGCTCTTGGTCCTGCAACTTGTGGGTAGTTTACCTAGAGTGACTTTATGATTCTTGTATCCCCAGTTGTCTGCTCTGTTTGTACTACATATTGAGTTCTGTGCCTTTAAGACTTGTTTTGGAAGCAAAGCAGAGAAAGAAGAAGCACACAGTTTGTTTTGAAAAAACAGTGTTCACTCCTCTGCATTCCTTCTCCAGCAGGTGTTCGTCTGAGACACAGACAGCAGTGAAACAAAAATCTTTTTGTTTGCTTTCAGTTAGTTTAGCTAACTAAAGCAGAGAAGTTCCCAGAAGACTATGGGGTTTTTTTCCTTTTTTCTTAAGACTGTTTAAACCTACTGCAGACTAAAAGACCCAGAGGAATACCAACAGCTCACACCTGCAGCCCACCGGGGCCCAGGCCTCCAAAAAAACTAACAAGAGACTGAGAAAGAGCTACACCTACAGTAAAGATTTTCTCAATTTACCATCTCACTCCAAAACAAGAAGTTTTATTGTTTCATAATATTCATTCTTTGTGCTTGTAAGCACTTTGGTTGTTAAATAAATAGTTTTTTCCACTTTTCTCCAAAGAAGTTCTTTCCCAAACCAGTTTTAAGAAAAGGGCCATTTGAGTGTACTTCACAGAATAATTCTATTCAGAAGTTTCCTCCCAAATTTACCCTAAACCAAGACAGCAGTGAAGAGCTACACACTGGAATTAATAGCCTCTTCCACCCTCCAAATGTCATGTTCAAGACAGTGGTGTTTATAGAGAAAGGGAATATCACTTATTCTACCTAACAGGCTTTTAGCTCTGCAAGTATAACCTCACTTCTGAAACAAAACAGCAGGCTTCCAGCTGAGGGCAGCTTGTGCACAACTCTTCTGTTTCAACCTAGTTACATCACTCATTCAGCTGCAGACAAAGAGCTGAGCACAGGAGATGTAAGCAGAGTGCAAGAGAGGGTACCAGGGAGAGAGCAGTGAAGGTGTAACCCCCTGTGGGATAAAGGGGGTTACACCTTCATATCTGGATAACCATCATCTTTGGATAAATAAGAGGAGAGCAGAAGGCAGAGGGTGATGAAAATTAAAATGCTCCATCAAATCAACAATGCTCCTCAGTCCATGATTTAATATCTTTAGACTGCTGTGGATAAAATGTTTTTAAAACATTTGATCAAAACCGACTCAGTTACTGCTGCTTTTCCTGCCTTGAGATCATTTTCAGAAAAGGTGTTTCCTTCAAAATTTTCAAGATTAAAGACTAAAATCTGAAACAGTTTACAATCCATTGGGATGTCTTTTCCCTGCCTGTTTTCTCTCTTATGACATTTTCCAAGAGCTTTGGGTAACTGAACACTGTTGTCTGGAGAGCAGTAGAGCAGCTCAAAGAATAGGGTGAAGCTTAGCTAAAAACCTGGTCTTGGCTAGCATTTCCTAAATGAAGCTATACCACCATTCTCATCTAAACAGAAACTTTTGGTCTAGCCATGGCAGACAGAGCAGACATAAAATAGCAGAAATAAAATGAACAGGCTTACTTGCATATATTGAGTATCCATCTGTACCATAGCAAGCATGTTGTATTATGCTTCAAAAAAATACCCACAAACAAGTTTGCCAAACACAAAAACATTGGTTTTGGAGAAAACTAGCGTGGAAGACGGAAGCTAAGTTGCTGGAAGAGAATTGCTGAGGAAAAAAAATCTGGTAATCATGACAGTGATCGAAAAGAAGAATGAAGAATTGGCATTCATTAAATCCCTTAATATTGGAACTAGGAGGCACTCATCTATTAAGACTTTGGTCTAAAACAGAAAAATCAGTGATGTTTTTCACATGATTCCTTTGCACAGCAGGTAATGACCTTCTGAAATTAGCATTCGTTGAGGATTGCTTATATATTTGTTTCATTTAGGAACAGAGCAGTAGGATGTGACCCAGTCTACGGATCTCATGTGACACTTCATATATTCTTATGTAGCTTCTGTGAACTCTTGGTAGTCAGACAGGTAAATGGAAAATTATATCTCAGAGACAGCTCAGAGATCAGGAATTATTAATGATTTTGAAATAGGTCACAGAAACTGCTCTCATTTGAATGAAGTATGGGATAAGCAGACATACAGGTTCACATCAGAGGCAATTTGGAAACAAAGAACACAGGAGACAGATATATAAGTTCCTTTTTTTTTTCCTCCCCCATGGCAAAAGCTGTTCTAGGCAGAAATATCTGGCAATTTTAATAAAAAAGATGGGCTTTGTATCTCATATTTGCCAAGATCTTTCTTAGCATCAGCTAATTCAAGTAGTCTGTGGCATTGTCCATTGTGTTCTGCTTTGGCACTTGTCTACCTTAAATGCCTACAGAATAAGTAATAAAGTTTCTCAAAACTTAAAAAAAAATAATAAAAAAACCCCCCTGGTATATAAAATAATTTCTTTAGACTATCTTGAATTAAAATCCTTTCCCAAAACCAAGTTTCCTAAAACAAAGAAAAAGCTACTGTGCATCTGCTAATATTATGACAGCAATGAGTTATATTCCACAGCTGGGCTGGAAGAAATGGAAACTGAAGATCAACACCTACAGTTTCAAATCAAGTATAACATCTTTATGTACCTATCATTCACACACATCCTCAATCTACAATTATGTGGAAATACAAAGTACTGGAAGCCTTACCACTACGGTTTCATCATGCTGCCACTACAATCCCTTCTAAATAATGAATTCAAGTCCATTCAGCCTCTTCTTCCAGGGAGAGGGGATTTTTTTTTTCATTTTGCCTATCTCCTCTCTCTAAGCCCTGTTACAATTTTATTTATTTCCTGACAAAGGCATAACTGAAACACAGATGCTCTTGCTGTACAAAAGGGTGCTTCTATTTCTAACTAATATTTTGCAAGCTGACCTTTACCATATTTCAGGGAGAACTTCAACTTTTTTTTTTTTTTCTTTTTCTATTTTTTTTTTCAGGGAAGTGAAGGAATCGGAAAGGGAATAGACAGAATTTCTTTATTTAAAATTTCTTCCCTCAATCTCATCAGCATCCTCTATCATCAGTTGTCACAGCATAAAAGTGTGCTGTTGGCAGCACAATGACATAAGCCCAGACTAAGCTGATCCATTAGATTAGCATTTAGATGCATCTAAACAATTTTACACAGCTATGCTGAAATGAGACAGCACAATCATAGCATTTCTTTCAGCACAGCAAGCAGAGGCATCATTTACGAACATCTGAGCACTCCGCTTACACACAGAAACAAGACTAAGGGAATAATGTCCCTGAGAAGGTACCAGCAATTCATAAGCAGCTAAAAGGGGGGAGAAAAGGATGCTAGCCAGGAAATCATGCATCAAACAATATCAGACTTGCTGGCCATTGCAGGTGAAGGAAGATGAAATCTTTATGCTTCATTACTCATTAATGTGCTTTTACACACTCATCTGGGCTTATGGCCAGCACAAGGGAAAGCATGCTCTCTTTTGTTTTTTATGGCCATATTATTTTCACCAGTGACAGAGCTTTTTGTGAGTCGTCTGCCAGTGGTCAGGTAAGCTCTACGTTGGACATCATTAGTGGTCTTAGGTTGAAAAGCATGCAGGAAAGACATTGAAATGAAACACAGATACTTGAGAAGCTGTTTTGCAAGTTTTTTTCTGAGTACTTCAGAAACTAAATGACAGGCCCTGGAACAGTGTGCAACAAATGCTTTCAAGTCTGGTGATATATATAATATATAACAGCACTGACTATTCTTATTTAGCCAATTTCCTGATCTATGGTTGCCCTCTGAAGCACGAGAAATGTAGTTCCTTTTCTCTTGACTCAATCCCTTCCAGGTGTGTGTAAAAACATTGATGTAAACAACCTGTCTTTCAAGGTGGCAAGTGAAAAGGAAACAGTCTGAAGCACTGGGACTAGGAACTCAAGCCCTTCCCAGTGGGTATAAAAGAGTAAATATGAACTGCTGAGGTGATGTTCAGAATTGTTCTTACGAGGTTGAGTCCCTGATGATTTCAGTTTCTAACTTTGTGTGTCTGTACAAACAGGGTAGCATCACATTATCTTTCACCACCATTTTTTTTCCCCACTGCTTTTGTAAGAATGATTCAGACGAGATGGCAAAAAGCCTTTTAAGGACACCGCATTAAGCAGCAGTTCCATCTCTTCAACAGTGCAATTTCATACGATGTTCTGAAGTAATTTCTTCCATTTTCTCTAAACTACATTAATCTCAGCAGAGAGCAGAACTGCACAGGCTTTATTTCATCTGCTCTGATGATGACCCAAATGACTGCAGGACCCACTGCCTCCTCTCTGTGCACCTCCTGCCCGGGCTCTGTCACATCGGCTGGACACAGGAGATTACTTTGTTTACTCTGTTCTTTCTAAAGAGCAGGCAGCCTCAGTTACTAGCGAGGTCTTCATATCCAAAGTGGAACACACTGGCATGACCAATGTGCAAGTGCTGAGCACAGTATCTTCAGACTATCTTTCTAAGTGAGCAACTTTAATTCAAAACCTCCTTAACAGAAAAGGAAAATTAAAAAAAATTTGCAAAGACTAGGCAGCTTAACAAATTTCTTTCTAAGTATGTATATACCTGTCAGTTGTGGATGATTCTTGCTACTGGGTAGAGAAAAGACTGACTATGATAGCAGACTCATTCCCAGTGTTACACGGCTACTTTACTTCTGAAAATTCCCCTGCAGGCAGAAGGGTAAACTGACGCTGACCAGGGAAGACTCTGAGTAAGACCTTGAGAAGGTGTTTTTTGTACCAAGCAGCTGTCCAGGTCTAGAACACTAACACTGATTTTCCCTCTTTTTACACAGTACAAGCTCTTGCACAGGAACTCAAACTGTTTAATTCAATATTCATAAAATGTTTCTAGTTATTAGAGTAGTTTAAACTTCTCTTTGGCAAATCAACTACGACAGTTCAAAGCACATGGGAACTGACTGTCCAGGACATCGACTTTCTAATACATTTCCCAATAAGCATCACTGAAATGGGTCCATTTTTCATTTCAGAATGAAACAATAATTTTTGTTCATCTAAATCTACAGCAAGCTTCTAACAACCTTTTAATTTTGCCCAGTTGTGGTTTGGCTTTACTTGACAATTGCCAGAATTGCTGTGACATTTAAGACATCTATTTCTGTATATAAAAAGCCTAGCCTAAGCTATTTCCAATCCTAGGACTATCAGATTTACTTTTCTCTAAAATTTCAAATTTTGTCTATATTGCTATCAGAAGGGACTCCCAAAGACAGCTATGTTTGATGATAATGAAGTAGAAGTTTCATCCTCTTCCCCTTCTTCAGCACTGCATCCCTCCAGGTGATGCTTTCATCAACATCAAATTCTCTGAAATCTGCAGAGAAGAGCATTAGCATTGCTGAGCACAGAGATTTGAACAGGCTTGGCAGTGGCATGAAGGAGATCTAACCAGCATATTCTTAATAAAATCAAATTCAGCCCTTTTCACTGTCCATTTTAATCCTTCCTAACAGGTTAGGCTATCCTAACCTGTGCCAACATCCTGCAGAGAGTCAGTAAGATAAAAGTGGCACAGTTCTGACCCTTTAAAGGTTCCCTATTTATACATGTGTAGTGGTTTTGGTGAGGAAAGATGGGAGGTTCTTTGTAGAGCACTCAGATCCGAAGATGCTGAAGAGGCTTGGTTTGGTTTCTGAGAGATCAGTGCCATACACCATTACAGCCTGCACAACACAGCAGCTTTCCAGCCAGCACAGGTCACAGATCTCAAAGGTGTAGCTCTCTCCAACTCCATGAAGCAATCCTTGGAGTAACAGTGTTACTTTGGGATCACTCCTCCTACACTTGCAGAACACTAAAGTTAAGGCTTCCTGATACTTAAATATCTCCCCACTGCCACGGCTGCTTTTAAAAACTTTTGTGAAATGTTTTGTTGTTTTAAATACATTCTCTGCCTAAAAAGAATTAAAAATCAATGTCATACTAAAAATTTGAGACATACCTAGCCACGTAATAGATAAACAGCGTATTTTTCCATGAAATATACCACTTGAAAACTCTTCAGGATTCCCTACGGACACGATGATGGAGATGAAAACAAGACAACAGATGATATCCCCTCATTACCCCTTAAGTCACAACAGCTGATTTGCAGAAATTACTACAACAGCACGTTAATGAAAAGTGATTCCTCTTTTTGGGTTTCTTCTAACTCAAGGTAAAGTTGGGTTTTTAAAGTCCAACTAATGCTATGAAATAGCTACAGACTAGACATCTTCTTCTTGCCCATGCCCCGCAGCGTTTCCATGCCTGGGATGTTATCTATACCATGCCTTGCAGAATAATTCAGATGCACTGAGGTAAATGAAAACAAGAAAACACAGGAAAACAAGATTGGTGTCAGTCTAAAAGTCCAAGCGCATTCCCAGATTACCAAGCTTAGACCAAGGAATTTCCTTTCTCGGCTCAGAAACTACTAAGCTGCTTCTGTACAAAACCAAAACAAAACAAAACAACCCCCACAAAAACTAAAAACCACAACAACAAACAATCCCCCCCCCCAAAAAAAAAAAACCAACCCAAAAAAACCCCAAAAAACAACAAAACAAAACAAACCCACAACACAAAAACAACCCAAAACAACAACCAAACTAAAAATCAACCAACAAATCCCCCAGCCCCCACCAAAAAAAACCAAGCACAAACCAAACAATTCTCTAGCATCATCAAAACCAACCAAACACAAAAAGAACTCCCCCTCAAAAAATACTCTCTAAAAAGAAAAAAAAACCCAACAAAATGAAAGAAACTAAAGAAAGATTTGCACTTATTTTAAAGATACTGCTCTCAGTTCTTGCTTCAAGGGAAGCACAGGCAGAATCAGAGTCAGTAAATTTGGAATTGGAAGGGAATTAGGGAATTACTACCCATCAATGCACTTCATGGAGCTATATTCATATCTAAGCTCCTGGAGTTATAAAACTCCAGCATGGGGAGCTTTTTTACTTCCATTATTTCCATCAGAAGACTGCTTCTGAACCTGAATCTTCTTATCATTTTAAGCTTTTCTCTTGCTTTCAGGTTCCTCCTATTATTGGCCATATGCTTACTTTTAGGCTCACAGTATTATTTGAAGGAGATTCCCCTGTTCTTTTATTAAATGATATTTGTGCAGAGAACAAGTAGCTCTCCACTCAGCAGACTAGGTATTCTCAGAGCTGCAGTGGGGAGAGGAATAAAAAACAGCTGAATTATCTTTCCACAACAAAAGTTGGTTTTATACAGGAGGAAGATTTTTACCTGGCCAGTCTGAAATGTCTGTCTCATGCACACACTGTATTTTAACTTCAACTTCATATTCCAGAATGGAGGCAGGGATTGAATTTCAGTGTCCTGAAAGTGAGACTGGAGAGGAACCATTCTGGGCTGCTGTTCTCTGAACCTCAGACCTTAAAAAAATCTAAAACCTACGCTCTCTTTAAATGCCTCTGGTACACCTAAAGTAGACAGATTCTCCTCTCATAATTTGGCAGAATAACACAAGTCATCTATTTAACACATAAGAGAACTTGAAATTTGTATATCTCCTACTTAGTTGCAATGAAAAGGAAAAAAAAATAACAAATTTTAAAAGACATACAAAGAATGCTGGAAAATAAGAAAAAACCTGTATACATTTTTCCCACGGAAAAAGGGTGAAAATCAGTTTTCAGTCTCTTAGAATATTTATTTGAAAGGAAAATCTAAAATGTTTTCTTTTGAAACTGTAAAAACAATTTTCTAAATATTGAAAATACTGATATTTAAATTTTGAAAAAAAAAAAAGTATGTGTGTTTCTATCAAAAGGCTTAAAGTTGCGGAATGTGACTCAAAAGAGCAAATCATCTTTATTAAATCATAACTGCACCCTCTACACAATAATGTACACAAACCTACACTAGTTCCCCTAATTTATATTCAGAAAGGACTGGGCTTATTTGAATACAAGGGGAGCTTTCATTTCCCTCTCATGAGTGGTACCCCATTCCCACAGCCCTGAATCATACTGGGCTGGGCTGAACTGGTGTTTGAGCTCCAGCAGTGCTCTAGCAACAGAGCAAGCTCATGCCAGTGTAAATCCAGTGGGGAATAATGTTGGCAGCACCTCAGCTTGTGCTGAAGGAAGTACTAAAACTGTTCTGCAGGGCTTCTGAACTGATTTTAAGCTTAGATTTTTCAAGGAAAGCACAGAGGCCCAGGCCTTGCTTTGCCTGTTTTTGTATTCCCAGTGAAAAAGTATTTTGCCTCATACTCAAAAGCGTTCTTAGCAGTTTGGCTGCTTTTTTCAGCCCTGTTGAAGAGCCTTGTTCAAGATCTAGGAAGCGTTAAACTTGGAAGAGATCTCACTGGAAAACAAAGAAACCATTGCTTAAAGATGCAGTACTCTTCATTTTCCTACAAAAGATCCAATGGTACAAGTTCCAAATAAGCACCTTGAGTTTAAGCTCATGCTGACACCTCTGTAATTAAAGCATTCCAGCATCAGATGCTTAGCTTCTTGGAGAGACAGCAATAATATCTAAATAGCCTGAGGGAAGACAAATGACAGATTCCATTATTTTCTCTGGCTATCTCCACTATCATAACCTTTTCCTTATCTTGGCCAACACACTCACAACTGAACGGAATGGGACTAAATTTCTTTTTAATACTCTGACAAAGTGCACTGCTCTTTAAAATAGCAGCAAACCCTGTACTCACAGCTGCCCTTAAAAATCAGTTACTTCTATTTTTTAATCCCTGTCATCAATCATCTATGCTAATTGGCCAAGTGTATGGCATGCCTATAGAGTATTAAATGTCCCAAAATAACTAATGAGAAGCCTTTTATTTCATCTATCTCAAATGAAAGTGGTATTAGAATAAGAAAGTATTTCCTTCTCTGCCACTGGCATCCAATGAATATTTATGCTGTTTTTCACTATGTTGCAGTGATATGACAATGTTGAATCCCAGCTAGAATGAGGATATAGCACTTAAAAGGAGATTCTACTTTCTACCACTCATAAAAGGAATTAATAATTGCAAAACAGCTAACAATTGCCTCTCAAATTAGATCATATTTATCTTCATATTCTAAGCTGGAAAAGGAATCTCTTAATTTGTAGCAATAACTATCTTTAAAAACACAAATATTGTGAACCCATTTATTAAATATTTGTAAAGCTATTTTATGCACAGCACTAATGCCAACCGATCAAGGCATATGTAATTAATGGAAAAGAAAGCAATCATTGCAATAATGGAAATCTTATTAGCATACTAATTATGTTGTTTTCAAAAACTCAGAAAACTCATATGAGGAAGATACCACTTATTCCAGATTATTTTTCTGAAGCCTATAAGCCAAGTCAACTTCCTTGGAAGGGCCATATTGCCGTGTGTCATGGTATTGGAAAAAACTTTACCCTCTGTAGAGGTACTCGTAGGAAATGACTGGGTATCAGGTGGTACTGCTGGGCTATGTTACTGTCCACATTAGATAAAGGAATTTATGCAGCATTATTTTTTAGCATTATTTCTCTCTCTTCCATTACCATCCCCCAGATAAGGTGCATTGGTAACCCCTGGAGACAGAGAGGGCTTTACCTATCTCACTCTTCTCTTTTTTTCTCGTCAGAAATCTTCCTTCTGCAATGTGGCAGGGGGAACGTACCGGAGCAGAAGAGGTGAGATGCTCACTGCATCTGATGTGACTTTTTTGACTCAATGTATTCAGAAAAGGGATTTTGCTTACTAACCCCTGACAGTAATTTTTGTGGCTGGAAGCCAGGAACGATTTCCAGCACTCTCTGATTTATCTCTCTGGGTGGACACAGTCTGTCTGACAGACAAAGACACAGTGTCCGTACTCTTTTCTGCCAGGGCATGTTCATACTCTTGAAAAGAGACACGGTGTTCATACTCTTATATTTTTAAGACTGAACTTTATTTTGCTCCTCGTGTAGTGCACAAAGGGAGTAGTGGAGCCAGACAAAGTTGTTCCTGGCTGCAAACCTTTTTATATCTAACCCCCAGAAGACTATCAATATCCAGTTTAAAGGTGGTGTCTGCGGAGAAAATTCATGTCTCCAGTCATTCTAACCAGTATTTGATCAACAACATCACAGAAAATATCTGAAGTCTTCTACTGACATCACCGAAGTATAATTAATACAAATTTCTGTCTCAAGACAGCATTCATCTTTTCTTTTTTTTGTCAAAATGTATCCAAATGATGACTATTTTTATCCAGAACATGTACTACTTTATTAATAAAGACCATAATTTGGAGATTTTCTGAGCCTCTGAACATCTTTAAGATTTATTCCTAGAAGTTGAGCCACTTCTCACTCCACCAAGTTTATATTAATTGAATTTTCCCATGGAAAATAAGGAACTAAATATCCTAAGCAAAAGAAACTTTCTTGCTAACTGAAGTGAGAAGCATGTGGATATCAGAGGCCATTGTAACCTTTTTTTCCAAACAACATGCATTTCACTTGGGGCTACATATTCCCACTGAAATTTAAGCATAAGGCAGCTTCTCTCTTTATTCAGTAGTGTTTAATTTATACAACTTACACGTGCTGCAGGGCACTATGATAACTCTTTGTTTCCTCATGAGTGAAAAGGATGGTCAGGTGAGTATAAACTATTCCCTGTTTTAAAAATATTAAGATAAAGTGCATGAAAATCAGTTTGCTGCACATCACAGACATATTGAATGTTACTCATGGGTGAGGAACATGGAAATGGCAGACAAAGTATTTTCCATTTTGATTGTTCATATTTAATGAAAAAATTGCAAATTCCATGACACAATAGTCTAGTAACCCAGCACATCAAATATGTTCTAGGAACCATTATGCTATTTTGGTATTACAGGATTTTTCTCTAAAATTTTCATTTTATCAAGAAATGATTTCCTAAAAGAAAAAACTCCAATTGTAGCTTGAGATGAACCATCTTTACTTTCAAATTTAACTAGGGAACTTAGAGTAGGAAAAACAAGTATTCTTCAAATGCACAACCTCCTATCAGAGTCTTATTTTAAAATTTTCTGCACATTAAATGCTGTAAAATTTCTCCTCATTCTCTTCTTCCCAACAGGTATTAGTTATAGTAAAATTGTCCTTTTTGTTTCTATGCGTATTAAGTAAAATCAAGATTGTTTGGTCACTGTATGCAGTCAAACAAATTTGGTATATCTCAAAATATATCTCCCTGATAATCATCCCGTGATGGTTATCAGGGAGATATTTTGTGGCTCCATAACTTCAGCCTTCCCCTAATGAACTAGGGATGCTGTTGTAGGAAGCCCTTCCCAACTGTTCAGACATTTTGTTTCTTTCCTGCTTCTTATCTCTTTTACCTGATGACATAAACAGAAAATCAACTGAACAAAAATACTGTTGCTCAACATTTGAAATAAACAACAGATTTCCTCAGAGCAAAGTACATTCAACAGAGCTACAGTCTTGTGTTAGCTCTCCTTTTCCCATTTAATCTACAAACACTGCAAAACTTCAGCAAGCATCAGATCCAGAAAAAGCTCTCATGTTTTGCCAATCCTGGCCCTTCATTTCAGTGTGCAGCAAACACAAGAGAAGTTTTTCATTCTGACACACTGCATGAAACACCACTCATTGAAAAGAAAGATCATGCAGATAGCTGTTATAAGAATATGCACTCAGTAAGGAAATGCATTCAAATTCAAATGTGTTGGCTACACCTCAAACACGCTCCACAACAGAGCACTGATTGCTGTGTCTGACCTTCAAACAGAGCCCTCTCACCATGCAACAACTGTTAGAGGCTATCACAGAATCTATCTTCAGACAGAGTGGGAATTGGTGCCTATTCTGGAGCAGGCTTGACTCAAGCTCTGCCTCCACCTGCTTCAGTATCCTGGGTCACACAAGCCAGCCCAAGCTCACTGCTCCTGGGTTACTCTGCCTCTACACCAAGAGAGAGCCCCATGAGTGGCAAGGGAGCAATTGTTCTCAACCCCCAATACCCACCAGAGCTCAGGTTACTGCCCAGCATGGTGGGTTTTCTGGTATTACAGAATCAAAAAGGAAACTACAAGACAAAATGGGGGAGAGCTGAAGAGCAGCTCTGAAATAAGAACGTGACACCATTTATAAAGATGAATCATCTTTCCTTCTTTCATATCATAGATGGCTGATCTGAAGAGAATCATGACCACTTCTGCTAAAGCAAAGAGCACCATCTGGTTTTAATTTTTTTTTGTTTTCACTTTTTTTTTCTAGGAGGATGGGGATATATGGCCTTCAAAAATTGGTGGCTTGCAAATTACATCATCTTCAAACTTACACTTAACCTTTATCTACAGTGAAATCAGGTCAGGTTTTTCAAACACATCATAAAAACAGTGCTTGTCAACAACTTCCTAGATGCAGCATTCAATGTTTTTTCAACTTCTCTACATAACTAGTAGGAACAAGCTCCACCCTTGTCCTGTTGCTTTATAGTCCTTGATAACCTCTTTTGGAGCATTTTGGAGAGTTTTTTAAAGTGGTTTCCACTTCATCCAGACTTAAAAAAACCCCAAACCAAATTTACAGTTTCTATATGCTGGCATATGTAGAACTTTAAAATGTGAAAAATAACATTCTAGTTTTGGGGAGAATTTTGACACATCCCGCTTTTAAAGAAATACTTCGTATTTTTGGTGTTAAAAGCTTGCCATCAGTGAGTACAAATGCATGCTAATTACTGTGCATTTTAAAAACTTTATACAGCAAATACGAGAATCACTTGGAAGTCTCGCCTTTACAAACATTACAGGCCAACTGGAACTAACCTGGAAACACTCTGTCAGTGAAGGCATCCTTGTTACCCTGCCTGCAAAGAGACTGCACCAAGGAAGGCTGGGAAGGGTGCCAGCTGCACTCACCTACATCAGTACTCCCCTCCTACACTTAATTACAAGATTAAGCTGAAAACAACATGCGAGCTTCAGGAATGTGGAAATCAGGACAGGAAAATGACCAGTCAGTGTCTACCACAAAGTAAAGGTAGATCTGAACAAACTAATCTTCCAATTGAAGGCAAAAAGGGGAAGTAGTGAGAAAGATAAGCAAAAGTGCCCCATCTGTCTGGAGTAAGCTCTGGAATAACGTACATTGAGAAAACTCCTATCACACAGAAACACTGCCACTGCAGAAAGATGTGAATTAATGAAGGGAAATTCAGAAAGCCACAACACAAAACCAGCTTTTGCCAACATCATGCATGTCAAATACTATTTCCCCTCTCAGATCACAGCATTTAAATCAATGGCCTTCTATGTTAAGAAGTCACATAACTTCTTAACATACACATTGGTGGAGGAATTTAACTCAAATTAAGTACATAGGGATTAATTTCCTGGAGAGGATTAAGACCTTTACATCTATACCAAATGGCTGAATAACAAGTCAAAGGAGATACTGTCACAAATATTTGAAGGATCCAATCAGCAGACAAAAAGGGTTTTTCATTTAGGAGCTGCAAAGGTAAAGAAGAACTGTAGCAGGAGTAGCAGATTAGATCACAGCACAAAGGCTAGGAGGGATAAATAAATTTTTAATAAAGACTTCAAGTTCTGGTCGTGACCAGCAGGATTTTTTTGCAGCTACAGAAATAAGAGCAAAAGATAGTGCCATCTTGGAATGGAAGAGAAATTGTAGAGATGCTAGTAAGGTGCATATCCTGGGAGGGGGAGGGCTTCAAGGCTGTGCACCACAGCATCTGCAGAGGAAACCATCCACATTTGATAACTACAGTCTCTAAGTCAAGCAGACAGTGATGTCTGATTTCTGAATGGATTTCTTTTGGCTGCCAGTGAACAAAAGGTAAAGGGACATAAAGTTGCATTTCCCTAAAAAGTTGTGGTTACTAAAAGTAACTTCTCTCATTGTTACAACTGAAATGCAATTGAAACAACAAGTAAATCTTATTAATGTAATGGTGATTACATGTTGTTATCATGATGAGGTAATTAATTTCTTAAAACCGAGAAAATAATAATAATACTTTGACAGAGAAGGATAGCCATCCCTCTTTTCCTTTCTTAAAAATCTCATTAAAGCACAAAGGAATTGCTGTACTGGAGGATTTTTTTCACTTATATGAGATCCACTGCTGAATGAGATTATCCTAGTGACACACAGGGCATTTGGAGCAAGTTCTTTCCTGGCTCCTCTCTGTGTACTGCCAGGAGTTGCTGAGCTTTGTGGAAAGCAGTCTGGGATGTAGTCGATATGAAAGACACGAGAAAACAAGGCTGCTGTGGTGCATTGGGATTGCATCACATACAGCTGCACTTCGTGACTACCTGAGAGGAGTCCACGGTTTGCAGACCTCAAAGAACAAAGCCAACCTAAAGCTAAAACACTAACTTCTTATCTTCATTTGAACTCAGGATGTTCTATGATTCTGTTATAACTTAAGATCATAAAATACACGCAGTCTGCAAAATCCTTAACGCGTTATATTTTGGAGGTAGCACTGCCTCGCCTGTCACTCAGAGAAGTGAAAGCATGTCACAGACTAGATTTTCAGCCATGACAAGCCCCCAGGCTTACAGCATGCCTTTATTGAAAAACCTAAGCCTGACATGCCTTTAATTTCACTGAGATGTGCATTAAAAATTGTGTAATATTCAAATTTTATATAAAAACGTTTATTCTCTCTCACAGCTAACATTTGGGTTATTGTAAAACAGTTCCACAAAGAAGGGATACTAAACATTAACTCTATAAGGGAAATGTTTCTTTGCAAAACCAGGAAAGCACTCTTTAAAGACTTGATTCAATACAGCCCTTCACCAGCCCATTTGGAATAGTCATTCTTAATATTCAGTGTGTTTCTAAGCACTTTGCTTGATCAGAGCCTAACAGAAAGACCAGTATGAACAGTTTGAAAGCCTCAGGGAAAATACTTTTCAGAAAGAACATATGAAAGACAGGTATTCTGTCCCTGATATTTTTAAGTCTAAGTAAAGAGAATATATTCTGGAGATTTTAAACATTTGGTTTTGCATTACGTGTTCCTTCGACTTACAGCAGAGAGATAGGCAGTTTGATATTTGTAAGTGGGCAACACTTAGGATATTCCATGTTTATTTTATAATTATTATGGAGTTCTTTTTAATATCACACTTTTTTATCACTTATCATTGGGTGAGCCTTTGACCAGCTTACCAATTGATCAAAACCTTTATCTAAAACACACTATAAATTTATAAGACACTTAAGATGATTTTCAGGATATACATAAATTTCATCATCCACTTTCCTGGGGAAATACTTCATAGATATATTTCAATCAGAAACACAATACAGTATGCTTATGTTTAAATACGTATTAAATAATAAGTTGCAAAATAAAATCAACATTCTAGGTGCTTAGCTATATCTTTAGCTGCCTGAACACTTTAACAGCTGATATTTATTCACTGGTGCAACATAAAAACCAGAAAATTAAAGTGCCCAGATATTAAAAACCCCAAATGCCCAAACTTAAAAAACAGATATGAAAAGAAATAATTGGCAAGGTATTTACATTTTCCTTCCTTCCTTCCTTCCTTCCTTCCTCATGTCCATGTACATGCTTTTTGCAGGAATAGCTACAGAAATTCATGAGCCCAGTGAGTCAGATGCCACTACTTAAGTTTTAAGGGAAAGTACGCTTAATATTCATGATTCATAACAGCTACTTATCCAAATGTTTTCTGAACCACATCTACAGGGATTTCTGTTCCCTCTGTCACAGCTTCATCCTTAGCCCAGGAGCAGCTGGGATGCATTTTAGAAGTGCTCTGGAGCAGGATCCCTCCCCTCTCTCACAGGCTAAGGGTTGACTCAAACTGGGGAGAGGGCCCCTGCTGCGTCCCTTGGGACTTAACAGCTGTGCTGTGGAAAATAGACTCACAGCAGAGAGAAAGCTTGCTTTGCTCTACACTGCTAGGAAATAACCACTGAAGTACGTCTTTCTTCCCATACGCCTTCCCCTGACTTTCTGCAAGAGGGAAAACTGTACACTAATGCGTAGGTCTGGAACATTAGGCTGAAAGCTGAACACTGCATCTTTTCTAGAATACTCATTGTGGCTCTTTGGCCTCTGTAATACAACTTGCATCTTCAAAATGGAAACTAACAGAAAGAAGTTTTGCTTTTAAAGAGTAGGTTATAAGATAAATCTCATTAAAATTAATAGACTTAAAATCACACCAAAAAATCATGAATCAATTAGCAATTCCAGAATTTACAATGGGAAGGTCCTTGCAAAGCATTTGTGCCACTGCTGAGGTCTGCTCACAGCAATCAGTGTGTGACCCTGTGTTTAATGCTGTGTCGGTTTTTTGTGCACTCATCCAAAGGGACCAGCAAACAATTATCCCTCAGCTGTATGTGTAGCTTGACTGATTTATTTCTAGATGCAATTTCACTGATCTGTGTGTTCTTACCTCAGGCAATTTATACTTTTAATCCCCGATCAAATTTTATGGTGTCATAATTGCTTTTCTTATACGTTTGCCTTGCTCTTATATCAACGGGACTGTCATAATGGAGAAGAAACAGTGTAGCCTGACACCAAGAAGTGATTTTAATTAAAAAAAAAAAAAAGAAAAAGGAAATTAAGTGACAAGCTAGATATTTTGTGTCTCAAATGCCAGTCTTCAGTGTCATTCATAACGAAAGCACCAATAATAAAATCTATGAGATTTGACTGTGATCTTAGAAAACTTAGTATTAAGAATATCTAACAGAAAATGTCATTGCAGTCTCTTTTGGACATGCTCACATGTGTCTCTGGTCTGTAGCAAACATCTGAATTCAGCAGAACAAATACCTCCAGGCTACAGAAGTTTACCTCTGTCTCACAGAATTCACATTCAGCTGAGACATGCACTTCTGACCACTGAAACTTCCTCTCCCCTTTGTAACTCCTGAAGAACATTTCAACCAGAGCAGCTCAACAAAAACATGGTGAAGCTGTAGCCCCACCATGCCTGGTGGTCACTAGGCAAATGCAGCAACACCACATTGTGTCAGAAATCAGGTCATGCAGGACAAAGAAGCCACCTGAGGGAAGATCTTCACTGCTTGAGACTCCACAAATATTCAACAAGCTATTTCCTTCACTGCATGGAGCAGGACCCTGTCCTTGACTGAGGCTGGCTGATGGAGGGAGGGAAAATTGCCAGGCTCTGCTGCTGTCTCTCACTCCTGGGACAATATTCTTTGCAGTCTCTGGGTGTGGCTTTTAGCTCTGCAGCACTCACAGTGATGACTGCTTGTGCACAACATCTTTCTAATTACACAGTCAAAAACAATTGAACTGCTGTCTAATTCAGCAGCCAGGATGAATGAGGCAGAACTGAAATTGCACAGGCAGAAGAATTCCACCAAAAGTTTTTGAGGTACAATTTATGAGGTAGAAAAGTGTAGAATTTACAAACGATAAAATAGTACCTCTATTTTTCAGAGTTCCAGTTAAAGTCCTGGCTCTAAAAAAGTCTTGGTTCTAAAAGAATAATGTAATTTCTGCCAGTGGTTAGTAGGAGGCATGGTTATAAGTTTCTGTGCATTTGAGGCCAATATGAATTACAAGACTGGAAAAATTATTGTCACATGAAGTTTCTACAGGTGAAGCACAACAGGTCCTAGACTTGATTAAAATTGTTCATAAAAAGATGAGAGAAGAGCCTGATTCCTGTTCAGTCCTTTGGGTTCATATACCAACAACCTCAGCTGTCACTATGAACCAGGTAAAAAGTGGGTGATAATGCAGAAATCAGAATCCTGGTATTATTTTTCTAAAACATATAAAATAGAAATACCTACAAATTGTTCAAATGAGGTGGTTGGGGCGGGGGGGGGGGGGGGGGGGGGGCGTGGGAAATGAAAACTAAAAAAGGCAGCCTACTTTAGCTTTCCAAGTGCTGCCTTTTGTCTCGGCCTGCTTTGGGGATGCAGCCCAAGTGGAGCATGCTGTCCTCTCTACTGACCAGGTTTCATCAAGGGCCCTGCTGCACTTTCTGCTTCAGCACCTTCCAAATGTTTATGTGAAGAACTCCAAGGGGGAAATCCTACCATGGCATATACTCTACTGAAGTGCAAGATCTCTTTTGTGTTATGAAATCCTAAAAAACAACCGTCTTTAGGTGGCTCCAGCAGAGGCTAGAAAACACTGTACTCATCCTCAGCAGCAGCAGCAGCTGAGCAAGCAACCTGTGAGAAGATGGTGGTGAGAAGGGCAGAGGGTAGCAAATACACGAGTTCTAAAAGCTGACTCTAAAAATCCTAGAAAACTTTGAAAATGTACTGTGCATTTATCTGCAATAAATGCCATTATAAGGCTTTAACTTTCCTGTGTTTCACTAAAATGCTTGCAGGCTCCAAGAATCCTATTTGTAACTGGAGCACCTCTCCAAGGAAGAAAACTAGTTCACCATAGAAATCATGACTGCCAGAAAAGACGAGCAGTGATGTATGAAAATATAATCCACTGAACATCAGACCTGACAACCTCAGAGCATTTCCAGGCTAAGTCAGCTAGTAACACCACTCTTAACACTGCTGCAGGTGGATTCACGCTCAGCAGAATTCTACATTCAAGTTAAGGAATATTTTTGCCTATAGCTGCTGTAAAGATTAACAACAGTGGAGAACATGTTAATTGGTGAATCTAAAAACTCAGAAGTGCTGTGGTGTGAACAGAGAATTAAAAACAAGTTTTAAAATTTAAGGTTATTTTACTGTCCATAAAGTAAAAACCTCACATTGCAAAATAGGCCCCAAGGGGAAATTTTGCTTTTAGGTG
The DNA here is from genome assembly GCA_027886175.1 of Phylloscopus collybita. Lineage (NCBI taxonomy): Eukaryota > Metazoa > Chordata > Aves > Passeriformes > Phylloscopidae > Phylloscopus > Phylloscopus collybita. The sequence goes on from JAJNNQ010000075.1 coordinate 62,140,726, forward strand.
CACACAAAAATTCCCATCACACTAAATTCTAATTCTTGTAACATCAAGTGGGTCACTTTCACTAAAGACAAAAAAGGCTCATTTTAAAATCTTTTTAAAATTGCTCTGTGATGGGGTAACCTAGATGAAAGCAGAACATAAAGTTTGCCAAGCAACTATTCAACACTGGAGAGAAGTAAAATTAACCTAAATCAACAGATCTTTGTAAATGCAGTACAAAAACTGTTATACAAAATATATATATTTTATTTCTTTTCTTAGAGTATCCAAAACAGTGCTGTAAAGGATAAATATAGGCAGGTTAGAACTAATTTTACACTTCAGAATTTATTTACTAAATGAACCTGCTTTCAGATCTAAGCACATTTAGAAATGTATTTATCATTTATGAGATTTACTTGTTCTTTAAATGCTCAAGAAAAGCAGATGTTGAGAAGATTTTAGAATAGTATGATGACAACTCTTCAAAAAACAGTAGAAAACATATTCTTGAGATTTGACAAACTGACTTATGAATATTCTTCTTATTGCTTCAGCCTTCAGAAAATATTCTGAAGAAAATATTTGTATGCTTTGAAGTTTCTCATTTATCTTTTTTCCATGTTTCATTTTCCCAGCCATTTTCCCACCCAGTAAAGAATTACACCATTAAGCCTAAAGAATATATACAATGAGCACTACTGGTGGCCAAAATATTCAGCATTTCTTCGATTTGCATGATCTGCACTTAAAGTCGCAGGCTCTTATAGTCATCACTAGGAATTATTTTTAAATTGCTATACTCCACCCCATTATTTTAATCACTTGCAGTTATTTGACATCTGAGTCAGGCAATTCCATACAGTACACTCAACGCATTCTCCAAATGTGCTTGAACGAGATCTTGAGCCTAATCATTCATTACTAACTTACAGCAATACACCTGATCAGCACTCTTAAAATATCTCCACTAATTCCAGACAGTGTCTCAAAAGAGGTTCCTCCTACATTTTCTGTGAGCAAAAAGGATTTTAGAATAAGGTTTTGAGTTATATTTGCAAATTGTTTATTAGAGCACTTTGCTAGGTAAGAACCGCCTCCTGCTCACAATGAAGCTAAAGGAGATTTGTCCCTGATTGAAACAAGAACAGGATCAAACCAGTAGAATCTTACTATATTTTGCCTACACAGTGGAATAATAATAAAGTCTACTTAGAGAAGGGAGAACAGTAATACTAAAATTTTGCATCTTTATGGCATTTATTGTCCCAGAGGAGTCCCACTGAAAAGCTAGTAAATAATAACTTCCTCATCCATCTGAAACCTCAGTGAGAGTTTTAGGTACACAGAACAGAATTACCAGAGCTGGAACAATCCCAAGGCAGCAGGGCTAACATCTGTTCTCGTGGAAAATGAAACAAGAACTGCAATTCCCTCAAGCACTCAGGAATTCAGTTTTATACTACTTCTAAAATATGTTAACTTCAAAACAACAGTGTATTTTAACTCTAGAATTATGACAGAAGAGCATTCACATCCCAAATATTAAGCTAAACCAGATACCTCTCCAGTGCTCTCTTCCAGGAAGGAAGGGATATAAATCAGATGTAGCTCTGAGGACAGAGTTTACAGACTGAGGCGGATGCAGCATACCCAATCTTGCTGTTCTGACCACTGCGCCCATTGAGAGCATATGCTGTACTTTAAGGCTCTGTCTGGTGGTTTTAATCCCCAAACCACTGGGCAGCTGAGGGCTTGGAAATATCCATGTAAGATGTCTTTGCTTGTACTTTCAAATTGAGACATATCAGACAGAAAGAGTAGCATCCCTAAATGTGTCATACATCTTTTTTCCTTCGCTTAGGGACACCAAATGCAGGAATATCTCTGCCACTGTTCCTCTGGAATGCCCATAATTCATGGATTTATTTTTTTCCTAAGCTTCATTGCATCATCTGCAAATACACACCTGGAAGTATGGTTCAGCTGTGCCTGTACCAGCCTGCACCTCTATGAGTCACACACCATCTGCCAGGTAACCATAAAAGAGCCTCACCAGCTCTTCAAGACCATCAAGCTCCTCCATCTAGTAAATACTTATCTGGCCCAGCTACTAAACACATGGTCCATGCACACCTGGCTTATCTGGGCATATTTCTGTGGAATAATCTGTTACTGATCTGCTCTTCAACAAAGACAGTAAAATCAATTTCAGGAAATGCACAGTCAGGTAAGAAGATGTTCATTAAACTCTAAGCACTAATAAACAAATCAGAACCAGAACAAGAGACACTGGAGACTGGAAATTCAGAACTGTTCAGTGATGCAGATTACAAAAGAGTCTTCCAGGAAATCTTTTTCCTTCCCATTATATTCTCCTAAATAAACATTCTCCTGCAGTCTTCCTTTCCAGAATCATTGTTCTTAAAAAAACACGTGTGCAGGTTAGAGATATAGCTATGGATATAATTCCTCTCCAGGGCCTCTCCACCCAGAGCACAGACCCTGCTGCTGCTTCATCTGTTCCCTCTGCACTTGTTCTTTCTCTTTTGAGGAAGGAGCAGACCTCCTTCACCGACAACATTACTTGAATGGGGCTTGAAATAATTTTAACCTGCACTCTGTAATCATAGCTCTCAAGGCAGTTGTTTGCCAGGCTGCTGTACTGAATGACACACTGTGTGCTACAACAGCTTCCAAGAACTGCAACAGGTCCCAGTGCAGCTAAAGCACTTCAGACTCTCCCTTCTCCATCACACTCCACTTTCCTTCTGCACCTCCCTTTACAGCAATGTTTCAGTCCTTCCTACAGGGGCTGTACCTGCCTATCAGTGACAGAAATTGAGACATTCCAAACAGAAATTTAGAAATTTGCAACATTGTCAACACCACATGCCTTTCACCACACTTCCATTTTGGGTAATTATTGCAGGAGAGACTCTGCCAAAGCAATTCTTACAGCATATATTGCAAACCCTGAACTGTTTTTATAGACTCATATATGATGAAAAGAGGTGCTGATATTTTCTTGCTGATATGGGATCATCACCAGAGATCCACACTGATGTATCACAAGATACTGACATTGTTTGCAGTCACAGTGCAAGTGGATGGAGCTACTACAGGTTTTCTACAATTGTAGGAAACGGTATTTCAATGGTACACTTGTTGTAAGCAGGACATTTCTCCATAAGTGTCTGCATAATTTTATCCCTTTTTCAGTAGGTACACAACACGTCCTATCTCCTATTAAAAAAAACCAACCCCTCCCCCCACAAAAAAACCCACAAAAACAAAAAAAACAAACAAACTAACAAACAAAAAAAACCAAAAAAACCCACAAAAAACCAAAAACACTCACACAAAAAAAAAACCACCAAAACAAAACAAAACCAACAAAACCGAAAACAACCCCAAAAAACCAACAACTTGTTGAAGCAGAGCACAGGGCTTCCATGCAGTGATAGAAAGTACATAACATTTTTCCTTCTTTTTTTGATAGATGGTGAAGAGGTGACAAAGGAATCTACCTAGTAGTACTTCTGACTAAGCAGAAGACAAAAGGCCATCTGATCATCAGAAAAAAAACAATGTCCTGCTTATTTAACAGACACCAGAACCTGTAGCTCCTTGTTGCGTGTCCAACACATACACATTGCCCACTCTTTCAGTATCTTGCTATTTTCAAAGAGCCCTCTGTAGCAATTTCAGACAAGCCCAACCGGTGAAGGAAAAAAGCTGTCTTGAAAACTTGCTTTTTAAAGCAATCAGTACCCTCTCCCAGCTTAACTAGAGCAGGACAGAGCTTTCATAAATTTAACTCTTTTCTTTAGTCTTTCCATCCTTCAAATTCAAGGAATACAGACAAGAAAAACAAAACAAAAGAAAAAAAAAAAAGCAACCCCAAAATATAAACGAAAGGTTGATTAGAAATGTGCAGCTAAAAAACAAATCACACTTCAGGAAAACAAAACAAAACAAAACAAAACAAAACAAAACAAAACAAAAACAAAACAAAACAACACAACACAACAACAAAGAAACACACACGCACACAAAAAAAAAACAAACCCAAAAATAAACAAACAAAAAAAATACCCCAAAACACAACAAGGTTGTGGTAGTAGTGAGATGAACTTGCTTTCTATAGAAGCTTGAAGAGAACTACCCTGTGAAGTACAAACCTGCACCACCACCCAGACAGTGCAGTCGCCTTCCCTTGAGCTTTGCTTCTTTATTATTTGTAGGGACTTCCACTCTTTGTACGAAAAGTAACAACAAAGCAGCTTCTGGGGCACATTAAGCATTATGTTAAACACTGTCTAGATATAGACAAAATGAAATACAAAGCAGAGGAAGCTAAGAGATATCAGCCAGAAAATGTTTCACTAGCTTTCCTATAAATGTATGTTGTTCATTTATTTTCATCAAATATCCAGCTATTAAAATGACAGATGCTGCAGTAAGTGTTCTACAACTTCAGACTAAAGCCTTTTTTATTTGACACCTACTATAACTATTAAATCGTCAACTGCTGATTAGCTTGAGGGCTAATCTTTGAAATGTCACAGTTAATTTCAGATCTCATTTCTAAAAGTTACTATTTCCTTTTGTATGCAGTTTTACACTGTTGGCAGATGAAAACATTTGCAATGAATTTTCCTAATGAGCAAACATTGTTTATGACCTTATGCAAACTTGCTGATGGCTTAGTTTAGCAGCTCTCTATTTTGAGGAGTCTCCTAAATGAAGCGGCCACATAGAGAGCAAATTAGTTCACCAACCCACTGTACTGCTCTCGCTTGCTCATGGGAGTTGGATAATTTACTGGAAGTCAGGAGGGAGTAATGTAGTAAGAGATTGACCATATTTATCTCTTCTCATGTAAACAAAGATTTCAGGTTCAAGAAAAGCAAAAAGCTCTGTATGGGGCCTTGCACACAGACAGATCCCAAGTATTTTTCTTTTCTGTGCTACACAAGAAATACCCTTACAGGTATCAAGTTCTGAAGAATGGAAAGGCAAAGCAAGGCATTAAATTCAGAGCAGTTCACACTCACAGGGTCAGATGTAGAAAAAACCTGAGATCTGCCAAGAGCCGGTGGGGTTGTGAGCATGTGCATGCCTGTGCATACATTTATAGATTTTCCTGACTATGTGTTTTGCTGGCTTGTTGTACTCCCTCAAGTCACCCAATTATGGTTAATGTCCAACCAGAATTTTTCAAATGTGCAAAATTAAGTCAAATTTGATTGAACATTCAAAAGCATTTCTCAGTAACAGATGTCTTTATCGTGTTAAATATTCCACTGCACATTAAACCTCTATCCCCCGTGCTTTTTTACAAAATTAAGTGATCTTTTAAAGCTCTATTCTGTATTAACAGAAATTTTTTGATTGAAATTTCTGCCTTCCCCCCAATACTTTTACCATTCACCCTACCCCAGCCATGCCAACAAAGAATATTTAACTGCAGGTATAAATAGCTCTTGAGCCTTAATTCAGAAATGTTCACGCAAAATTAGCTGCACCAATCAATGCTACTAACAGAAATGTTTGCTAGACTCCCATATTAAGCATAAGTTCATCCTGCTGAAGTCCATGCTAATTTTATCTGATTCTCTGCCAAAGACTGACACATTTTTTAATTTAACCATCTTGGATATGTTATTTTTCCAGGATGACATGAAATACATACTTTCTCCCTGTTCTATTCTGTTGGTAACACCTCCTGTATTTCTGAGATTTCTGTACAGCACAGTGGCTACTGAAGCCTGGAAATTGGAGGCAAGCTGCTAAGATAAATTTTCAGAAATAATCAGCATCAAAATACAAAGCAAACTTCATATAAATAAGCATTTTTCCAGTTATGAAATATGACTAGATCCATTCAAATGCAGAGTGCCAGGGACAGACTTGAAAGCTATTTCATGGCTGTGGTTTCAATTGTGCAGCAGCTACTGTGATGGAATTTTATCCTACTGTGCTAGTCTCTGGCTGACATAAAAGGAAAAGACAACACTGTATTTAATTTTCTCACTCCTCCACTGCAATTCTTTTTCCATTACACAGAAATAATAGAAGGTCGTAAGGATGAGAAATAAATTAACAATTTTGAAACTTGATTTATAATAACAGATAATAACAATAAATGCAAGGAGCAGAATACCCTGCTGCAGCAGTTCAGGCATAAATCAGTGAGAATGGTAACATTCATGACTTCACATCAGTGAAAAAGGTGAAGCAAATAGAAAATTACAGGAAAACATTTTTTAAAAAATACTGTGGTGTTTTGAATAAAAAAGAAATTAAAAATTATCTCTGACATACACTGTATTTTTCCCACTACTTGGCTCCCCCATGGAACCAAAACAAACTTCTAATATCCTGAGAACAAATGTGGTATTTAATGTAGCAGCCTTCCAGTGCCTAAAGGGAACCAACAAGAAAACTGCAGAGTGACTATTTACAAGGGGATGTAGTGATGGGATAAGGGTAAATGGATTCCAACTGAAACAGAGAAGATTTAGATTAGATATTAGGAAGAAATTTTTTACTGTGAAGGTGCTGAGGAATTGGAACAGGTTGCCCAAAGAAATCGTGGATACCCCATCCCTGGAAGTGTTCAAGGCCAGGTTGGATGGGGCTCTAAGAGGGGTTGGAACTAGGTGGCCTTTAAGGTCCCTTCCAACCTAAACCATTATGTGACATCTTTCCAAGTATAACCAACATTCTTTTATGAATAAGTATAAATATTGCTGAAATTGTAAGTTACCTACCAAGTGTAGCCATCCATTTTTTTTCTACAAAGAGAAAAAAAAAAAAAAAAAGGAAAAATGACTAAAACAAAATCCACCTATCCACCTATCCTCTAGAAGGATTTTGATTTGGTATACACTAAATATGATTTGGTAACCTGAGAAGACAGCACTAATTCTTCACTAATTATTAAGCCTGTAAGCTATATTATGGTAGCATTGCATAAAAGAAAGTTAGACTTTTTTTCTTTTTTTTTTTTTTTAATTATCTCTTAAACAAACAGTCTTGTTTTAATGTTGGAGTCCAGGGCATTCCTTTGATACCCTGGACAGTCAGAAACCTGTACAGGGGGGTTTAAAACCTGTACAGGGGGGTCTGGAATCTGTACAGGGGGGTTGGAGACCCTGGCACACAGCCCAGGAAGGCAAGGGGAGAAGCTTACAACATTGGGAGAGCAATTACAAGCCACAAAGTGTAATAAGGAGTAGTATAATTTTCATATTTGGGTTCCTAGAATAGGGGTGAATGGGGACAAGATGGAGGATTCTGGGTGGTGCCTGGGGTCTTCTCCTTCTTCGTCTCCATCTTCTTCAGTGACAGTGGCAAAAAATAGCTTTAGAGGGATTAGGTTAGTGTAGAAGTAACCTGTTTAGTATAAAATGTAGATATTGGTTTGTAATTGTAAATAATGTACAAGCAATTATCTGTATAAAAGATGACGAGCCTTCGTCAGAGGAGGGAGTCATCGCCTGTTGCCCGTGCTGGACAGACCTTGGCTGGGCACAGAGAAAAAGGGACAAGATAAGATATAATAAACAGAGAAAAACCTTGAAAAAAGAACATCTGAAGACTCTGTGTTGTTCCTGCCTTTGGCTTGGGGCTTTCAGAGGGCAAAGGACACAAACCGCCCAAATCTCGGGTGCCCAGCCAAACCCGAGATTTTAGGAGAATAATTCTGACTCTGTGGAAAATTCTCCTCAGCTTTCACACATACATGATGAACATGGTAGAATGCTGTAAAATTCTGTAGAATTGAAATGCAGATATATATATCTCCCAGACATATGTTTTTTTCGCATCACTTTATCACTCTATACTGATTCAAAGCAGTAACAGTTCAACAGAGACCTCAGTAGATCCTGCAAATCTGAATTACTTCCAGTGCCTCTACCAACTACATCAGGGAACTCCTCAGACATCTAAACTGTGTCAAAAAAAACCCCTTGTGTAAATACTTCTTTTCTTGCCTTCCGTTTTCTGACACTTAAGTTATCAGAAAGAATGTGTAGTATTTGAGAAGAGGAATATACTTATCAAGGAAGCAGGACCTGGCACTTTATAAATCACAAGGGTAGTGTTGCATACAGTTTGTACAAATGTCCCTACCTGGATTAAGAAAAGTGGAAAAAAGTTTAAAATCCTTTTTTTTTTTTTTTTTAATTTCAGCAACTTTCTCATTTATAACTAATCAAGAGCTCTGACAACTAAGGAAATTAGAAGAATGAACACCATGAAAGCCAAGCTAGTCCCAAATCAAAAGCGCTCCTGTCCTGAAGGCTGGTCATTGCAGAGGAGCCATTCTAACCACAAAATGCCTTATTCAATCGGAAAATGGCCAAACACCAGCGAGTCTGACTCCAAAATTAGGACATTCAGAATAACAAAACTGTGGGAGGATCCCTGCAGGTATTTTGCTTTGCATTTCTCATCACAAAATCCTTTTCCACCTGTAAAACAGTATCCAGTTTATATTTTAAAAAGTGTAGAAGATAGCTGTATTACTGTTTTCTGGTAAAACACTCAATTTATGGTTTCTTGCTCTGTATTCAGAATACACAAGAAATTTATATGGCAATCAACATGATTATAAGTCCTATAAGTCTGATAAGTACGAAGGCAAAATAACAGAAGGAATCAATTTGCTAATAAAAAAAAATAATCCAGAAAGAGAGCAGAACCCTCAGGAATAATTAAGGAATATCCATATTTTCCCTTCCAATAGATTTCTGACAGCAGAATTAGAATAAATAACATTTTGTACTGAGCTTCTGATGCATAAAAATAGGATTTGTCATGTCAAGTCTCTGGGCAATAGCCTTATCTGTTTTCTAAATGCTGTCTCCTAGAAAATTAAAAAAAAATTAAAAATAAAAAAGAACAGAAAGTTGAAAGAATGTTATTCCTTATAATCAGAAACCAGCACACTTCATCCCAAGTCTTTTCAAAATTGTTTAAAACATTCCACAACCCCCTCATCACTCAATGATGTTGTTTTCTATAAATAATTTCAAAGAATATGAAAACTGCGTAAAAGGGATTTATTATTTATGACATGACAGTTTCTCTGATATCATATTCACAGAAAGCATAGAGAAAGATACTTAATAGATTTTCCAGTTTTAGATTCTTGTCTACAGCTTGTCTGTCTTCTCTTACCTAATAAATAACAATATAATTTATTATTGGATGAGTTTTTGAATATTGATAAGATTTAGTCCTCCCTTTTGGTTCTTCTTTTTTTAAAAAATTCACTTTATATTTGGCTCAGATACTTTTGAATAAAAGAATGTCCTTTTCCTTTATAGGATAAGTTTATAAAAATAAACTATAAAAAAATTTACATTAAAATGCATACTCTGGGGAAAAAAATGGAATTAGATTTAACACTTCAAGACTTAAAATTCATGTTCCAGTGAAAGTTTTACATTAGGTCACAAATGATGGCAATTTATTAAAATGAAGAATAAAAGGTTTAAAAGTATTTCTGGTAAGAATCAATCTGCTCCTTCAACTTCAATTTTCTAAACACTACAATGCAAAATAATTAATATTCCTCTAAAACTCTTTTTCTCCATGATGTATGGAAAGGCTTGAGCATTGTGTGCTGTAATTATGGCCTAAGAAAGTGTAGTTGCTATAGACTTTCTTTTTCCATATCTCTCCCAATAAAATGTTTTTGTAAATTACAGATACAGAGAGCATGATCCCTGCAATTACCAGATTTGGGCTGTGCACTGTCATTATGACTTGGTTGACCAATGATCAAGAAAAATATTTTACCAAGCACCTCAGACAGGTACTAAATACAGTGAATAATCATGCAGCAATTTCTCTGAAAACCATTATACCTGAGACAATAAAGTAAACATAGCTGAATGTGGCTGTTGAAGCGTTGATTCATTCCCTCCCTAAAGGGATGTATGTGAGATTTTGCTGGTGTCTCTGAAACTAGTAAAAAAGAGCTTTCTTTCAGTCTTAGATTTTTTAGGTTTGATTTTGTTGTCGTTGTTGTTGTTGGAGAGGAAGGAATGAAGGGTAATTAAGCAATGCTAATGAAATCTCTCAATTTCACCATAACTGGCTGCAAAACTAAACAGAAGGCAAAAAGGATAGGAAAAAAAAACCACCACACCACAAGCCCCCCCAATACAACAACAACAAAACCCCACAAAAACAAACAAATGAACAAAACCCCCAAAAGAAACCAAAAACCAAAAACAAACAACCCCCCAAACCAAACCAAACCAAACCGGAACGGCATATCAATATTCAATTTCAAGCCTATTGATAGATACTGTACATGGAATAACGCAGGACAAATATAACAGAGCCCCTGCAGAGCCTGGCTCATAGCTGCTGCTGTCTGAAAGCTTCATCAAAGATCAGTCCTACTGTGGATACAATGGAATAAAAAAATCTTTCACTAAAATTCTCAGTCATACTCAGTGTAAAAAGAAAGTACAAGTAATATCTTGCAAGCAACTAGATATTAGTATTGCTTTGCCATATGGTTGGTTTTTACTTAGAAATTCTGAATTAGTGTCAATTGTACCATGTCAGAGCAAGCTTTTTCAGCAATTAACAAGGACACCAAAAGGCTGAGTCTTGCACCTTGTTGTTGTATTTGTGCAGGCATTTCCACCTTGAACCAGTTTCTGACATGTATGACAACCTTGAGAACATGCATGACAAAGCACGTTCCAGTAGGTTCCTTGCTGCAGCTATTGGAAACTCCAAAGACCATTTTCCCTGACATGGAGTCTGGTCATCTCTCCTGGTGAGCTCTGCAGACTCCTGAACACCACTAACCACTCCTGAACACCACTATGCACCACTAAATTCTGACTGATGTTGCCTCAGATACAATTAAGCAATTAAGAAGTTTTAAGACCACACTCCTATTGCCTGTTTTACTCTGCTAAAATGCAGAAGAAATGTAAACAAATTCTAAAAGAAAATAAATACTACGTGTTTTCAATTGTACAATTGAAATCAGAATGAGAATACTACTGTATATGGCTTGTTCTTCTTAAGTCAGTGTGGGCATGTTTTGTACTTAACTGTGAAAAAACACAAATTATAAATAATTTTAAATCACAACTGAAGCATATTGCAAGAATACCTAGGAGGTACAGCACTGGAGATAGAGACAGAGTACTACAACCTATTACCAAATCTAAATGATGGAGAGAAATATGTATTTTCAGATCACATTCCAGCTATTCCTTAACTGTTTAAGGAGTAAAACATTCACTTAAAAGGTCACTGCTGCTTGCAAAACTTGTGGTTCCCTTGAGACCACTCTGGTTTGTTAATTCAGATGACATTCATGCTTAAAAATCTGATAACTGAGAAATTGTACAGCGTCATCCCTTGGCATCTGAAGACAGGTAATGAGCAAGACTGTCAAGGCAACAACATTAATTTTTAATAAAAAGTGGAAGGGGACGCTCTGAAGGTAGAAGAAATACACAACTGCGTTTCTTTTTCAAGTGTACTTAATATTTGATACTTGTTTCAACTACTGACACAAAATCACAAGCTTCCTGCATCCCACAATTATCTGATGAGGACTTACCGTTACTCCAAAGAATCTGGTTTCATTCATAGCATTCAGAAAAATTTTGCCAAGTTTGTGATTTGTGTAGTTAAAATCTTCAATTTTTTGGTGCTTGTTGGTGGAATTCAGATAATTCATTGCCCGCTGGAGGGTCCTGGCAATCACCCATATTCCATCATAGGCATAACCATGGAATTTGCTGGATTGCCCATCACCACGTTTAGCATTGTATTCTTTTTCATACTGCTGCGGAGTCTGCAGAGGAGACAAAATTCAGTTTTACTGCAATACTTAACATTTTACAGAGCTGAATCCAAACAAACACCTCAAACTGTGCTCTCCAATTTAGAGACGTGCATAACTAACACAGAAAACGCCTCCAAAATAAAAACTATGAAAGAAAATAAAATTCAAGAAACATTATAATGATTGACTTAAAAACTTCTGGTGAGATTGGGAAGCAGAACGAGGAGACAGAGACACTGAAAGGAGTTGTACTGCATCACTGTATAAATGACAACTTGCTTTATTTTAATTTTGTACAAAAGGCTCCAGTTCAACCAAAACTGTACACTGGTGAGCCATAATAGCAGAACTGAGAATATCTCTGTATCCCTGCAAATCAGTGGTCTGATTACAGTTTATAGGATAACACAAATCAAATGATCTTTACTTGAGCAACCATGTGCTCAATATGAAATTTGGAGTGGCAATTTGTCTGTATTTTTCAAGTTCACTACTTTCTGCATAGTGTGCTATCACATGACGAGTTGCCCGTCATGCCTTTCATGCTCACTCAGCAAGGCATGAAAGACAGATGGAAAAAAAAAAAAAAGATAAAAAGCAGCAAAATCAGGCATGTTTATTCACTGGTCAGAGTTTGTATGGATTTGTTCTGTGATAAAATTTTACGTGCTTTATGGAAACACCACGTGTTTTCATATTTAAAACAAGCCTCCCCTCCTGCCCCCTAGTTCTGAGAGGCACAAATCACCATTCAAATTGGCCATTTGGGGAATACCTTTAAATATAAGAGTTTTCTGTTTCTGTGCTCAACTAATTAACTTGAAGTGACACAGCACATGATACTAAAGACTGTAATTCAAACTCAAATGTACATTTAACTAGAATGTTTGTACTGGGGGAAGAGGGCAGATTTGAAGCAAGGGACTTCACTGCTTTCTTACCCTGTAAAGAATTAGATTTGATTTTCAAATATTTTAAAATTGCAAACTAGTGTAAAGTGGCAAAACTAACTGATGACTGCCAGGTCACTTGGTAGACCTCCCTCCTTGGTGCTTCATTGTCCCAACCCAGCAGTGAGAGAGCTGACGGTATAATAAAATAGATGGAAGAAAAATACTAACCCTTCCTGATATAGTCTTATTAGTTTTTGAGCTGAGAGGCTCAAAATCCACTCCAATATAACCTTCCATGGCTGCAAGAAGATTTTTGCTGAGACACTGTGAGGAATTAATCCAGGATTCCCACCAAAGATTTTCATACCACCCTGGAATAATCCACTGATATTTGCTGCCATACATTTCCTCATCATAAGCCTGCAGATAAGAAAAACAGAAAAGATAATGGACATTGTAATAGAGGTATTGAACATAAAACAAATCACTTTTGTTAACTTTTTTTTCATTATGAATAAAATTAGAGTGTAATTGGGGTGCACGAGTATTTTAAACAGTTTAGAATAATTACTTGCTAATAATCAAGACTTTTTTTGAAGACTCCTGACTTAAGAATTCAGGAGATGAGAATTTACTAAACCCTCTTTTCTTTCAGTGGATCATTTCTTAAAAAACAGAAAATGAAACTGTATTCTAGAACTGAGGGAGTTACAGAGGAACCCAAACAGAAGGCCCAGCTCTCCACAGAAAGTTCTTCATAACACAACTGTTAAATAAGTGATAGAACCACCATGCTACTGCATTTAAACTAAGTTATTATCACCCTGAAATCAACTCAAGGACTAGGTAGGTTAACAAGAAAACTTGTATCATAGACACCATCAAATCACATGTGGCAAATGTGAATTAGTTGACTGCTAAAAACCAAACCACAATAACATTATGTTGGCAGTTCCTTTTGAGGAGCATGAGTGAAGAGTGAATTGATAAAGAAAAATCTTAATGATTGTTTTTTCTCAGCAAGAATGTTCTTCATATGAAATTCTGTATGGTTGGAAGACTGAATACAGCCCACAGTAATCCAAGATTCTGAGATTATAGTTATCTCCTTTCAATACTTAGCAGACATATATAACAAGAAACAGAAATACTCTCTTAGTCAAGCACATATGCTGTTGTACCTAAAAGCTCATCTATTCTCAAATATTCTCTTTGATTGGAAAGACTGCTCTTGGATAAAATTAGCAAATTTTATTTCAGATGTTTCTCTCACTGTCTTGCAACTAGATATTTTTCTTTTGACATTTCAGTCAGACTCCATTTCAAAACTGCAGCTTTCATGCTTCTTTGGCTCCTAATGTAAGTAATACTTGAGATAGAAGGCCTAAGATAAAAATTCTAATTTTTAGAAATATATGGTGCAAGCTTAGAGCTCTTAACAGGAAAACTGCTGTATTTTCACAGAAAATATTACAGAAGAAGGAAATTATAAGAATGCAAACAGGACATATTAGTCATTCTGAAATAACTGTTTTGAAAAGTATCCCAAAGATCATACAAAAACCTATGATCATAAAAAAACCTATCAGAGAAATAAAGATCAGTAGCAGAATATATGAAAAAGGACAGCCTCCTAAATATGTTAATACCCAAATTAAAAATGGGCTTTAAATCTGTGAAGTCTATTATAATGGTGCCAGCTCAATTCATAACAGTATTGTGCACAAAGCAGATTTATTTGGCCCCTGGTTGCAGAAGCTTTTGTTCAGCCAAAATCAAATTTCATGCTTTTGTATATAATGCTGCTTGAAAGTCCTGTCTGAAACCCGGTGTCTTGCATCTCATATATTACTTATTCCACAATCCACATAAACAGTTTGTCTTTCTCTTGCTTGTTAATTCTGCCCTTCCAAAACATATCTGCTTCTGTCCTCCTACCCACTTCCACTCCTGCACAGCTATGGAGACTCTGTATTCCAGGGCCACCTGTGAGGAAAATGGCAATTCTATCCTGCAATACTTCCTTCTAAAAGATTTTTCATTATACAGTTAGGTCATTCAAGACCTTTCAGTGACTCAGTGTTTTTTTATCTGACAGTTTTCGAATCATGATGACAGAAACTGATACAGAATAGTGCTTTTAGAGAAGGACAATCTTATGTAGCTTCCCCTGCTCTATAGAGATTAAAGTATCAAATTGTGTGTTGCCAGAAAGTATTGGCTGTGAACTATTCTGAAATTAGAGCTGCTGGAAATTTTCTGTTTGCATAAGCACTTGTTCTGTTTCCTGCATAATCTGTGAATGCCCTGGGAAATGGGCTGAAAATTGAAAGTTTCAAAATAGCCAGAAATTTCATCCTGGAAACAAGGGATCATTCCCAACATGGTCGCCTGAAAGACTGGTTACACTTGCACATTTCTGCAACAATCTGGTTTAACAAAACACAAAACAAACACTTTAAGAGCTGTCAGCTCTTCCTTTGAGATATGATGGAATGACAGGGCTTGAAGGGTAGTCTGAGGAAGGCAAAATTTGGAAGAAATTCAGCTCCTCTGAAGCTTAGCATTATGACCATGCAGTCATTTTTCTAGTGACAGCACAGCTGATAGTATTCAGACATTTCAGTGTTTGGTTCCCAGAAGACTTATTGCAAAATAAGGCTTTTTTTTTGCCACCATTTTCTCCCTGTTGATTCTGCTAAATGGAGATGATTTTGATGCACAAAAGGTACAAGTACTTGAAACACGTGGATCTTTCTTGAACTGCTTGAATGCACATACACCAATACTTACAAGTTTCAGTTTCTAAGGGGAAGATTTTTTGGCAGACAAGAGCAAGCTGAAGAAGGTTTGCACATACTTTGTACCAGCAGAACAGCATAAAGTAGTCATACATTTTCCTTAATCTTTCCCCCATGTCCTATGCAAAGCTCCAAGCTGCTGTCAAGCAGCCAGGAAACTGACATGGACAATTTTTGTCCTCGTGAAACTGATTTTTTTTCCTGTTAAAACATTTAATTCTTGTTTGAATCCATAAATAAATGCTTATTTACAACAAAGATATTAATATAAGAGATATTTCTTATGTGTAATAAACAATTATTGGTGATTTTTTAATTGTTGAAATATTAAGGCCCTAATTTCTATTCCAAGAAAACATCACATTCATCCCACTGAGGTGAAAATGAATATATATGAATATAAAGCTAAGATTTCCCATAGAACTAAAACTGCTCACTGTTTTTCACACTGGTGATCACTGAACAGCTAAGCTTATTTAAATCCTTGTAGGAAATACCTGCCAACATTCACTTTGGCTTGAATTAATCCCGTCCTGTTTTTAAAGTTTATTACTGAATTATGCTATCTTTTATTCTAGTTTTTGTGGGGTTTTTTGTTTTGTTTTGGGTGGGTGTGTGGGTGTTGGTCTCTTCTTCCAAATAAAAGGAATAGGAAAAGAGGAAGTGATCTCAAGTTGCAATAGAGGTGGCTTAGATTCAATATCAGGAAAGACTTCTTCACTGAAAGGATTATCAGGGACCAGGGAAGAGGCTGAGTCACCATCATAGGAGGCATTCAATAAAGGTGCAGATGAGGCACTTAGGGACATGGCTTAGTGGTGGACTTGGCAGTGCTGGGCTAATGGTTGGTCTTGATAATCTTAAAGGTCTTTTACAACCTAAATGGCTTTATGATCTTATATAAACTCCAATGGATGTCCTGAGGAAACCTCACAGCACATGACTGTCGAATCCAGGAAAAAAAGTGAGGCAGACTTTAAAGGCTTTACCACCTACATAAGTCATTGCCAAATAATATTTAGGATATAATCACAATCAGGGAAAAAAAAATGTCTTGCACTCATGAAAAAGCATCTTCCTTTAACAAACTCAAAGCCTTTTTCTGACTGACATCAGTAACCCTGCAAAATATAACAGGGAATCACAAGTGAAACCTGTCTGAAGACACACCTGGAAAAAAGGAGTTAAAAAACTTGACATATGTAAAATATTGTACTTTTAGACATATATCTGTAGGAGTGCATGAGTCAACAATATATTTTATGACTAATAACGGGCTTTCTGACATGTTGTAGTGCATTAATATATAAATGACCTACTTTGAACTGCCCTCTCCTGCATTCAGTCTCCTGCTGAAACTCTCAAATAAATACATTTTAAAAAGCCTAAATACATGATCTTTCAGATTTCTCCGGGCTCCAGAAAAATCCACCTCATTATTTTTGACACTAATGTACTTTAGAAGCAGCCATCACGCTTTAAACCGCTCAGAGTTCCGCACATTTCCCACCTTCACACCAAACCGGAGCCACAGAAAGCTGCGGTCGGCGTCCATCTGACAGAGACATCCTCTTCCTGAAACCCCTCAGACAACAGCATGGCAGACTAAAGGACAGCCTGCCCCTCCAAGGAACTCTAAGATTTCTTCAGTGGCCTCACATGCACACGGATTTGGAAGAGAATTCTAGAGAAATGTAACTAGAAATTAAGGGCAACTAGAAATGAGGCCAATCTCTTGCTAATGTTGGATTGGAAGATAATTGTGACCAGGACCCCTCTGCTGGGGAAATGCAGCCCAACCCCAAGAGATCTGAGGAGGATCTGGGCTGCAGAAGTACCATTCTCTCTTCCAGGAATGAAAAAAATAGAAGATTATCTCTGTCAATCCAGTTGAAATGGCAGTACAAAAAGATCTATACACAAAGACCTATCAGAGATGAGAAGAATGAAAAATAAAATTCCATTTCCTTTTGGATGAAAACAGATTTTGTTCCTTCCAAATACACTCTACAATCTCCTTTCCAAATTTTGCCAACAACTAGGACAGCTGCTGAGTAACAGCCAAAATGCATCTGAGGCACATGTAGCATTCAGATTTTGAACTTCTGCCTTTCTTTTCTTTCCAAGGACAAGTCTCACTAAGTGAACACTAAAAAACATGCTTGGAAATTTAGATGCTGTCATTATTGCTTTTCCATTATATTTCCTGTATTCTTGGATTAATCTAACTATTCAGACTAAGAATACTTAGGCCACTAAAATCTTTCTCTTTGGGATTTTTTCAGGCTGGTACTAGTATAGATCCACATTTTAATCCTGCTACTTTTAATGGCAGTAACAGTGGATAAGTTTACAGCACATTCACACAAACAAATGGTGAGGAAAGGGAATTTTTTTATTTAATTGTCTTACTGTTATGGTTAAAACAGGTATTTCTTACCAACAAATATTTGCTTTCCTGTAATACATGTAAAATGTACAGCAGTCAGATGGAATGACAACTGTGCAATTAGCAACATTTTCAGTAGCAGAAATTAGTGTCACTGAATTAGGATGTATAGGAACTGTCTTGAATTTCTTATTCTCAAAAAGCAAAACATGCAAAACTCATACACACAGACATTACCACCAGAACACAGCTCTTGGACAAGAATGAAATCTTGCAGTTCTCTCTCTATATGCTGCTACATATGCAAGTATTTCCCTGGATCTGATGTGAAGGGCAAGGCTCAAGTTTGATTTGGCATTTAATTCCACTACAGGAAAGTAATAATAATAAGAAGCTAACCATGCAGCCTATGCCTAAATTCCACTGAAGTAAAGTACAAAGCATTTTATTGAAAGAGAAATGGAACTAAGCATGTGTAACCTCTCTTTAAGATATAAACCTTCACAGAGCTGAACTCCATGAAGAAATGTTTATGCTCAAGTTACTTTTTATTCAAATGCAGCACATTCTGTAGTCTGATATGCAATTAAATATATTTACTTACACAGCAGAAAACTTTCACAGCCATTTCCTCATCAAACTGGCCAAGGATTATCCGAACGTCATTACCCTGCAGATTGAATAAAATGTGTGGCAGTTAAACACAGACAGCTCCAGACAGCACTTTAATTGGCCATTCAGATCATGCAGGGAGTTAGCACAGATTACAGCTGCAGACAGAATTAATACAGAACTATTTCATCTTCTAGAAGTTCAAGAACTTGAAGTAATAAAAAAAAAAAAAAAAAAAAAAAAGCTGAAGTGTAGAAAATTATTAGGCTACAGTAATAATGAGAGTAAAACTGATACTACAGTCAAATATTAGTATTCAATAACAATGAAATATCAAGTATTCTTTTGCTTCCTTGCAATATCTCTTCTGCAATTTTGCATATTAGAACCAGTTGAAGACCAAAACTTATCACAGTCTGCATGAAATAAAACTGTAAAATTAAGAAACGAGATTTGTGAGATCAAATGCCTTGATATTATACCTGCTTTAGTAATTTTTAAAGGTTTTACTCATACAACATCTTCTCTATAGTCATTATAACACATTGTCAACTCACTCTCTACTCCCTCCCACCTCCACACATTAAAAAAAATCATCACAGTTTAAGAATCTATGACTGAAGTTGAAAGACAATTTCACTTTCATACTTAGAAACATATTAAGAGAGTCTTCCTAAATTCAGGAGTATATGAAGGAAAATATTTCTCCAGGAACAGGACTAACCTCTTCCAACATGAAAAATTACTTCTAATATGCATAAAACACACTTTTATGACTTCACATTAGCTTTTCTTTCACAGAAAGGCAGAGTTCTCTGCAAAAGCTTGAACAAATCTAATTTTTCACTTCTTTCATATAAGACCTGATTTGAGTTACTAATAGCTCTTTCCCTCTCCAAAGAAAAAAACAAACATATGATTTGGTATGATTTTGAGTGGCAAAAACATTTAAGTTTTAATTAAATCAATTTGTCAAAGATTTTTGCTCAGATAATTTCACTGTTTATTTCCTGTTCAGCAGAAAATATTATGATGGACAGTGCAATAAGATATTAGAATGCCACTGTAATTAAATGCATGAAAACAGTATCACTCTTAGCTTGGTTCAAATCACAAATAATGTAATCTGCTTTGCTCACTCTGAACCTGTGCATTTTCAGTAAGCCTGCTTCTCTTCATTTTTACATTTAGGCACACACTGATAAAACAATGTAAATCTTTTTCAAGTGGATTAGATTCTTTATAAACAAATCTAACAAGGTTACATGAAACTAAACAAACAAATTACACAAATTACAGCAATAGCATTACAGGTTTTGTAAGGACAATAAATAGATTTAGGAATTATGCACAAAAAACCTCACCTCATCTATTATTTCTTTTTTTCAGTTTCAAAAATAATTTGGTTATTCTTGGAACCTCAGCTCTGAGTCACTTGACTTCTCTGAACATAAAAATGCAGACTTAATATTTGAAAAAAAGAGTAGCAGTATTTAATTTAAAAATAAATGGCACGGCACCTAATAACTAAACTTAAGATTTGAAGAAATTCCTTTCCATTTTATGACATGATGAGAATCAATTAAAAAAACCAACAAACAAAATATGCAAATTGTATGGTTTCATAAATAATAATCCCAGAGTGCACACACAGCAATGCTGCCCACTGGCTGTGTGACAACATTGAGAATGAAGTCATAGTCTGTGGTGTGTGTTTTCACTCCTTAAGACATTGCTTCCACCTGATCATCACATAATTTAGTATGCAATCATGTAACCAAGGAATTGTTTGTCAGAATACATGTAACTTAGGAGCTAATTTAGGAAAGTCTATGCAACAGCTCTTCCTCTGCCATGCATAGCAGTCTTCCTCTGTGCAATGATACACTCCTCAGCCAGCCTCTTTCTCCTGAACTCCATTTTTTGCATCCCCTTCCACATTTTCCCCAAATTTGTTCTTGAAGAATTGCATTCAAGATTGCAAATAAGCCTAGATCCATCGGATGCCAGGCTTGGTCTGTTGGCTCCATCCCACATAAGAGATGCTGAAGATTCAAATTCATGCAACTGGACATAGCTCATGTCCCTTGCAGAGGTTTTATCTGCATGGATAATCAGGTCTGCACCAAAGGGTATCAGAGCTGGGTTCATGGCAGTGCTCATGGGTCAAAGTCCACATTGCAGACTCATGCAAAGAGATACATCAGATGCTTGCTGGCCATAACTTTTTTACCTCTTCATTGATACTGTTAACAGACTTTTTTAAACCAGTATGATTTCCTTGCAAGGATATACTATTCCTTTACACAAACCCTTGCAGAATGATGCAAGTTAACACAGTGGAACTTCCTCATAGGTATCTAAGGAATCACCCACTGGATCCCAGCAAGTGTCAAGTCTCTTTTTCAGAGAGCTGTAAATTGCTTGCATGGAGCTAAAACATATTTGACAGAAGAGGTTTTAATTAATGGAACTAGGCAGGTGATCTACAAGATGATTAAAAACATCCCAGGGGGAAGGCAACTCCCAAAACTGCACTTACATAAAAAGACCAATGTTTAGACTGTTTGCCAGATGGTGAGCTGTCATATTTACTCTTCCCAGAGATTACAGTAGCAATATCAGCATTTAAGCTTTGCCCCTCAGTAAGAAATACATATGTTCCCATATGGACTGAAGTTCAAACAAGAAAATGAAGAACAGTTACATTTCATTTACCCACAGTTGTGGCAAACCCTGCATAAAAACATGTTTTATAAGTTAAGACTATAGCACAGCCTCAGAACATAATGACTCTTTTTCTCCCTTCTTTCTTTCTTTCACACAGGTGAGGACATTATTTGGCTACTAAATATAAAACGTATTTGGTAGCACCAGGAGCTGAGTAATACAAACCCTGAAGAGAGTGAGGATCAACACGTCTAAGATGCTCTACTGAGGGATGAAGAACAACTTGTCTCCTTCACTGCCATTTCTAACAGCCTCAGACACGAGACACTCTTTAGCCTTTTCAGAGCTTTTGAGTGATGCATATTATGCTGGAATAGGCAGCTATTTTTTCCAGCCTTCAGAGCTTCCTTTCTTTGATCAGATTTTAATCTGTCTCATTTCTAATGAATAACACCACAATGTTGTATTATATAGCTTTCCACAGAAGGATTGCTACAATATCTCATCTGCCAGGAAAAGTCAATGACTTGGCAGGCTCTTTATGAGACACCTAAATTGAATAGCTCAGATACTCTGTCTTATTCTTTACCATGTATCTGACAGTCAAGAGGTTATCAATAAATCTACAAAAACCTGGGCAACTTTGACAACAGTGGTAGCCAGATGTTCTGCCTTCTAAATGCTTGGATGTCCACTTGAAGAACTATAGATAAACCTCTGACCTTAGCTATGGAATCACTGATGGTGAAGGTGAGCTAGAGGACATCAACTCCCACCATCAGAACATGTGATGGTAATTCTTTTGTCCTACATGCAAGATACGAAAAAATTGGAAGCAGAAGTGTTATTGCTCTAACAGTTTGTCTGTGCATGCTTAGAATTTTCAAGCATTTACAGGGATGCACAAATCCATCCCTTTCTCTGAACACAAAAATGAGTTTTAAAGATATCCCTATGCTTAAATTTACTTTTTAACTGTGCAGTCAATGCAGTAGAAACCAAGGTGTTACTGAGAGAAATATAAAATATATTTCTGCAAATCATACCAGATTTTTCTGTTCTCCATTCTATAATCATGAATTTTATTAATTTAAATGTGTTTGTGAAAATAAAAGGCATTTCAGGTAAGCAGATACCAGTTTACCTATATGAGGTTTATGTGTTGAAGAAAGGAATAAACATTTTTAGAATAATTTAGCTAAATTCTGTGTCTAACATGTACCTAAAAACAACTAACCTTATATTTCTGTACCAAGCAATTTTCTGGATAATTGCTTTTTTTATTATTATTAATTTGTTTTGAAGAAGAAGAAATCAAGAAAGAACAAATATACTGTTGGTTCAGTCTTCTGGTATCCCCTGTAAAACAACCCAGTGTGTTGTTGATGCAGAGAAAAGCTAGAATTGCATCACTTCTTTTGACTTCAAGTCTAAGGATCCATGCTTAATATGCATATTTTCTTGTTGACCATTTTGACCATTGCTGGTCAAAAATGTGGACTTTACTGTAACACCTACTGGAGTCTCTTCAATCCAGACAGGTTTCCAGACAGGAAATACAAACTGGCTTAGACTGGACAGACACAAATGGCTTTCCACAAACATAATCTTTACCTATTAATATTTTAAATGTTCAGGCCTGCATCTCTCAAATTGTGGAAATAACAAAGCAAACTTAGTTTACCGTGCTCCAGAACATTTCCAACTTCAGTAATGGTCTAGTCTTACACAGGTCAATATTCTTGCTTTAATTTTATTATTTTTAACATCATTTAGTTTATTAAGTTTTGTGGGTTTTTTGCTACCTGTTCTACATATATTTAAGCATTTGCAGGATTGTGGCTTTGATTATGTGTCATATGTACTTGATGTCAGAAACAATTTGATCTTCGTCATTTAAAAGTGTTTTCTCCTGCTGTTCAATCATTTTTTTTCATGTTCCTGTGCAGTTTAAGATTCATATCTCCTGTGTCTAGTTTATTGCTGGTTGTGCTGCATGATAATGCTAAAATACAGTTTTAATTTTATGAGATGCCAGAAGTGTAATAAATCATTATAATAAGAGAAGGATGGAAAACTATTCTGCAACCAAATTTATTTTTCCTTTTTTTTTTTCCTTATGATCCATTTCAAATCATGCAGATGATGTTAGCAAAGAATTCAATTTAAAATGTGTAGTGAAGCTAATGGAAAGAGGCTTAAAATGGTTCTGGTTCCAAACCTCAAGAATTTTCACATGTATGTCACTATAACTGGGCTTTTAAGTGCAAACATTAACCCAGAAACAACTTTCTTAATTTAGTATTGCTATTGGGAACTATTAAAAACATTTACTATACACAGAGACCTTCATTAACTTAAGAAGGACTAGGCTCTCAAAATGCCATTTTTTTGATTCAATTATGCAATGGAATGTAGTAATACATCATTCTAACACAAATTTTGTTTCCTTACAGAAAAAAAAAATCACCACTTTCTCTTTTTCATCAGACAGCAACACATACCTTAAGCTTCTTTACACTTGTGCAGGGATCATTGGAAAAACTCTCAGTATCTGAAATCTCGATGTCTTCGCCATAAAGGACGCCAGTCAGATCATTCCTCACCTGTCACAAGTTGAGAAAAAGGCAAACTGGTGAACCAAGAGCCAGTGAGAAGGAAGCAGATGGACTGCATTTATATCTGTAATGACAAGCAATGATCTTGACGGTGATATATGCTCCCACAGAGTTTTTTTCCCATTTCACCTAAAAGGTGATCAAGGCGCTATTTATGACCACACTCTGCTATCAATGGCTGTTCCATGTAAAGGACTTTACTATGTGTGGCAAATAAAAGTTCACACACTGCCCCACAAACTGGGCTCCCACTTTTTGTCATGGACATCGACAATTCTTCTGCATTTCCAAGGCTGTTAAGACCAAAAACTTTGTTGTCACCAATGTGATGTATGAGACAGCATCAAGGGAAAAGACTCAAGGAAACTCTTAAACATTCTCAAATACTTATTTCAGCTGGTCCTAGCATGAATCAGCAGAGCTTAGCTTACATCACTTAGGGACTGATAAAGCCTAATGAACTCTTTCGTGGCCTACCCCTCTCTTAGACCATTCATCACACCAGAGGGCAGCAAGAGGAATCGTTGCACATGCAGTCAGGTACTAGCAGATTTTTTCACCTGTTTAATAGTGGCAAGACTGTCTTCTTTGAGCTGTCTAATAGCATAAAGATGCCAGATAATGTACAAAGCAATCTGGCTTTCTGATTTAGGGTTTTTCCCATGTAATTACTTCAAGGTTTTCTGTCTTAATCGCTGCTGGTTTTCCTCCAGCCACATGACAGCAAAACCAGTTTCACATTGCTATTCCTAACAGATAAGGAAAAATAATTTTAGCCTGCAACATGATTACAGGCTGAAATGAAGAGAGTGGCACACCAATTTTAAGTTAATAGAATTATGATCACATCAATTGCAGTGATTGTCTATTTAATTTGTTTGTAATAACAGAAACAGGAGAAACAAATCATTGTAAAACAGGTATCCCACATGCAAACACAGAAAATAGAGGATGGAAGATACATGATATTAAACAGGAGAATTTAGAAACCTGTGTGTCATATGCAGATACTTTCTGATGATATGGGTCATTTCCTGACAATCATCACTACACCAATTGCCTTAATTACTTCTTTCATGGCCTCTATGTCATCTTATCCCCTTTAGTCATGCTTTAAAATTACTAAGACACATTTTTTTACTTTATAACCTTTTACAATGATTAAAACAAATGGACATATAAGTAACTTTTTATTAAAAATTGTTTTATCTCAGAGAAGCAAGTCAGAATGGTCAGCTTGCCAAGATTTGAGTTACATCCTTTACCTTTCTGTGATGTTACCAATTTTTAAACGCATTCTGTGAAAACAAAAACTGGTCAGTAGTTACTTCTTTCTCTGCTTCTATACTAGTAAAACTGAAATATTACTATTTTAGCTTCAGCAATGTTATTAATGGGCCCTTACAACAGAGATCTTTCTCGGTACATAGAAAATTAGTGTTTTTTTTTTTTTTAAAAAAACAAACCATCAGTGATAACAAAAGAAAACAAACCTCTCTTGATCATAGTTTAGCCAATGTCCAAAATCCTTCTACCTAGTGTAAGAGAACACTAGAACTATCACTTGCTACTGACAAAAAAGTAGCATTTTCCTTACTTAACATCAATACACTTTCCAAAGGAGTACTACTTGTCATATGCTTCTACCCAATACTGTCCTACTTTCCGTATGATAAGAAATTTTTTTTGTTTCAGATTTGCTTTTTTGATATTTTCTGAGCAATTCTAGGCAGTGGTTTAATCAAAGAAAGACTAGATTAACATTACTCATCTAAACTGAGCAGAAAACAGCTGATTTACCAAATACTGCCTAGTCAAATTAGACAATTATTAACATAACAATGACAAAACCCACTTATTAATTATTATTAGCACTTATGGACAGGCTTCAGTGGTGGGCACAAGGCTGATGACTACAAAAATTATACTTCAGCCTGTCTACTGACTTGTTGGGATTCCATCCTTTCAGAACTTTGCACTTGAGGAATTAAATTGTGTATGTTTGGGGTTTTTCCTGAGCTGTGCTTATTTAAATTCAGCTACTGAGAAATTTCTTTGACATCTCCCTTGGCTCATCTGCTAGAAGCAAAGTATCTGTGGCTTTCAGAGCTCCTTTCAGACTTTTCATTTATCTACTGATTAATCTCCCAAAAGACACACCTTACTAGATTTTGTGCCAAAGAAGTTGAAAACCTTTTCCCTGTACTGCTGGAAGCAGATATTTGCTGTTTTCCAGATGCATCTGTTGTGGAGATTTTGCCAAAAGTGTTTCTTTCCCATTATCCCAACAAGATATTAGCAGCTTTGTAAGAATTTACAAGGTTTTTCTGAAAGACAATGTTTTCCTTTCAGTGATCTGACCTATGTCTGACACATCATCTTGTGACCCTGGTCTGGGAGAATTTTAATTTTTACTATCTTTTCCAGTTTGCTTCCTATTTCCTTTTTTTTTTTTTTTTTTTTGCCACCAACCTCAGGTTCTTTTCTTCCTTTACAAATACTCTAAATATATCGTGGAAAGGAAACTTGGTGGCTTTTTTCTACAGAGGTTCTTCACTTCTTTCAGATAAATTTGACTACAGAATCTTCTGATTTGGACTTAGGTCCAAAGTCAGAATTTGCAAAGCCTCACCTGCAGCTCTAGAGCTGCCAATCCTGACGCAAACATTCCTATTTTGGATGAAATCTGTGAAACTGAGAATACAAAATGCTGCACGTTTTGTTTTAGCAGATGCTTGCAGTCCTGGAAAGCGTATCACCAGCAGTTTTAGTACAAGCAGTTTTAGAGCTCAGCAGCAATCGTTTCATTCCACCAACTCCAAGTAAAGAGAACCATAAACTGCTGTGCTTCTGGTTTTTGTTGTGTAAATAGGATAATTTTAACTTTCAGAAACTGCTGTAGAAAGTGGTAACAAAACTGCATTAAGTTTTTATGGGGATCCACAGCTGCTAAGGAATTCTGCACCAACTACAACACAGAAGCAGTGTAATTCCATGGGGTTTTAGACCCTTGTTAAGAATTTAATGAAGGCTGTAGCTCCATGTCTGTTTATATCAACTTTACGTTCTTTAAAGACAGCAATATCTCTTTTTCCAAAAACAGGAACTACTTGATCATCAAAAAACCTGAAAACTTTCACAAACCAGTGAAAGACACTTTTGCACTGTTCTGCCTACAAAGCTAGATGAAGTCAGTATTTCACCATACTACATATTTAATCTGTGTGGTCAACTGCAAAAATTACTGGGCTGCAAATATATTTACTCAGGAGCAAGTTCCAAAAAATGAAGGGTTTTTAAGGGATGTTTTTGCAGGAAGAAAAGGACAGCCCTTTTGCTTTATGCAAAAGAGAAGATAGGATGCAAGAGAACTGATTTTTCTCTGTCATTCTGCCAGAGATGCTCTTTGATTCAGCTCCAATGACTGAAATAAAGTTTTAAATTTTTCTACCAAGTCAGGCTGTACGTTTTTCTTGTGAAGTGGATGGCAGCAATACTTGCCTACCTCATAGCTCTTGTATCAAATTTAGTGATGTTTGAGAGGTGAACAACAAAGTCCCTCACCCTGCACCTGTGAAAGAAGAAATACAGGGATTTTGAGGAATAAAGAACTTACACTGCAAAGGAAGAAATTTTAATTTCATTTCTACCAAATTGAGAGGGTAGGTAGAAAAAATAAGTGGGCTGTAAAAAATGGCGAGTCTAGGGGAGATAAAATTGCAACACACTTTTATGATCTGTACCAGAAAGAATCAATATGGCTTTTACAAAAGGAAGAAAATGTTGGGGAGCAGCATGGTCTGGCTCCCTAAAGAAGAGGGGCATAAGTGCACAGCCCCTGGAACAGGGACCTCACCAGCCAGCAACCCAGCAAGGGGAGCAGGACAGGCTTGGAGAGAACAGCCAGCTTCAGCCCTGAGGTGAACTTATTATCACAAGTCCATAGTAATAAGGCAGGTTCAGTGTAAAGCTGGGAAGTCAATCCACAAGTCTAGAACAGGATCAGGTCTGGTATAAATATCCAGGGTCAGACAGAATCCATGAGTGCTGGGCAGGTCCATACCAAAATGAGAGGACTGAGGACAAGCCTACAGGGCTGCTGCTAGGCATAGCTTGATGGAGAGAATGAGAAACCAGCACCCCACAGCATCGTGAGGGCACAGACTGATGGCACTGAGTTGAGCTGAAATGGGGTCAGGGACGGGGAAAGAGGGGAGGGCATGGTGCAGCCCTGGGGGGTTACTCAGGGGTAGAAACGGTTTTTGGTGCTCTCAGAGCCCCAACACTGAATTTTGGTTGGTTTTTACCTCCTACATGAACTCTGTATGATGATTCTCTGCGTACAATATATAAATGACCCTGTCCCTCACAAGGATACAAAATTTGCACACACAGAGATTTTATTTTAGGTGAGAGCAGATTGCTCACTTCAGTGAGATTATGAGTGGAAGCGCCTTGTGACCTGCAGTAAATAGTGAGCATCCATTTGATGACAGTATTTCATGTTTTTGTAAGCTAATTTTATCTGGTTGGTTTGTTTTTGTTTTTTTTTTTTCCTGAGGAAAACAGTAAAGAAAGGTGATATTTTGGATTTAGGGGTCTCCACCGACCAAAATTTCAAACCAGGTTTCAAATTATATGTTTAAAGGCACAGTTCACTCCTTTAATCCTAACTCTGCCAGTTACAAAATGAATTTAATAGTTTTTCGATTAATCATACTACTTTGCTTTTGACAGATATTTCTGATGACCTTTTGGTTCCCTAAAGCTGCATGTAAGTACAGCAAGCTAAATCCTTGTCGTTCAGGGCAGTCTAATCCCACCAGATGTTGATCATAAGAGATGCCTAACAAATGAGGACTGGTCAGACCAGATGGATTACAGAGTCAGATATTTTACTTAGATATTTTACTAAGATTTCCTGTTGTCCAGAATATACAGTGCACTTTAAAATGTTATACCGTAGGAGTTTCACTACAGACATATAAATAGACGTGTACAAAACAAATGCTTGAATGATAAGAGAACATTTCCTCATTACACGGACAGAATGTAAATGGTGAGTAATTGCATAGGACAGATCACAATTTTTGGGATTAGTAAAGATAGAAGTCTCACCATATACAATGCGTTTCAATAAAATATAATTATCCCTATTTCCATTCCAATGGAACACATTACACACATTTAGAGGCTTAGAGGCATTAAGTGGAAACTTACATCCAAGAAATACTAACTGCAGAGACACATTTTCATGGATACACACATCCTTTGGGACTACAAAAATTAAACAGGTGGTAGAGCCTTATTTGAAGCAGAGAGACAATGCAAAAATAAAAGATGAAGCAAAAAATATACCAAGAGGAAACAATAAAATATTTTTTTAGTTAATAGGAAGGAGTTTCATATAGAGGAAAACTAAAAAATTAAGTATGTTTTATTGTGTAAAGGAGAAATTAAGTCAGAACTGATTGGGTTTCCTTTTCTGTTCAAAAGAAATCAGAAATTTTTTAGAAGTGCCATGTTTATGGTTTTCATTGTGATGGGAAAGGAAGAAGGAACCCCATAGTACTGGATTTTTACTTTGGTAAACTGCCACAGTATGGGCTTTCACAAAAAAAATATTACTTTTTTCAGTGAAGTAGGATGTTAGTAGCTGGGTCTAACCTGAAAAATAATGCAATCAATATTAATCTCTCCTACAAGAAACATCCACATGATCCAGACTGAATCTTTCAGACTAGAGTAATAATAACACTGCTCGTGATATTTTTGTTATATTTGTATTATAACTGCATATTCCAGTTAAAAATGTTAATTATCCTCCTTTCTGCCTGGAACGGCAGCATGGTAAATATGGTTTCACACAAAATCTACATATGTGTGACTATCAAAAAGATCATACCTATCTAAAAACAAACCTCTATGAAGCCACTTATGAAATGCTCTAACTTCCTCCCAAACTCTCTAAAGGAAGAAAGAAATTTCCTTACTTTGCCTTTCTTGTGTTTTTGATCACAGAAGCTAAACATAACCAGAAACTCTAATGTTAAACCTACCAGTTGTGTGTGAGAAGAATTGATAGGCATGCAGGGTTCTTGTGGTAGGGGAGAAGTTAATAAGGGGGCTTTAGGGTGACCTACAAACAGGTCAAGTTAGAAGGTGATTTCTCTCCAACAGAGATAAAATCAATTCATCTTATCAAGAAATGGATCAGTTGCTATGAGTTTCTACTTCACACCATATTGCAGTGAAATAAAATTTTAACTAGGAAAAAACCCCAGGGATCTGCACTATAACAGAGTATGAAAAGGTTAAGTTCCTCTTAATCTACAGGCGTGTTAAGAACATGCACGTAATGTTCAGCAGGACTTGGAGCAGTCTGAAAAAAAATCTCTTCACTAAGACTGGACACTGAGACAAGTTAAAACACAACTCAGCAGTACAGAAGAGAGAGGAAAGGAATGGCACATTCCCTAAAGGAAAAAATACATAATGCATTGCCAAGCCAGAAAGGATTTCTAAGAAAATAAGCAAGGACTGAAAGTAATGATATATTCTATGAGCAATAACATCTGTTCACATGAGGAGTTAAGGAGCACCAATGAACAAAACTGAAAAAGAAAATACACAAAAAATATACTTCTGGTTCCTTTATTGTGAGATAGCATAGATAGGATAATGTGATTTCTGATGGCTTCCAGGGAAATAGGACAACCATCCTTCTACAAGTTTATCAGACGTGACTCGTAGAGAAAGCAGAACAAAATTAAAGGGTCTGGAGGTTGCAATATTATACAACAGTAATTTTCATGTCAGGTACTATGAAAGTAAATAGGAGCCATATTGAAAATAGATTATTTAATAATTCATAAACCAATGCCAGAAGTGCAAGTAATTTAGTGAGAGTTTAGAAATGCTTGTTTATTACAGCAAGGGGATGCAATAGGACTACTGAAGTTGGTGCAAGCATTCAAGTAACTGGGAGTGCTGAAATACTCCATATTTTATCTTGGAGGGAATGTGGAGGCAGACAAGTAAAGGCGCTCTATATTATTATGTGTGAAGCGCAATCAGAACATCAAGTGAAAAATATAGAATACACCTGCATCTTTTTCTGGTAAATTAAATTTCACAGGGCTTAAAGAAAAAAATTAAAATAAATTAACCCCCCCTAGAATACATAGTAAGGCTGCTTTACATTGGTGAATTTAGTCTAGCCTAAGAAACAAGAATAGAACAAGATGGAAAGTCTCATGGTATGACAGAAATAAAGAATAAATCACAGCTTAGAAAAAGATAATTAATTTCTTTTGAAGGACACACTGTACTACCACCCTCAAATCAGCTTCTGTAATAGTCCACACGTAGCAAAGACTGTTTGACTACTGAAGCAAAAATTAGGCACTCGAGATCTGATGTAATTTTTAAAGGTATACAGTGTATAGTAGTTAATAATTCTTACATACATACATATTTCAACCACTTTTATTCCACTCAGGAAGAGCCCATTTACTAAAACAATTCTGAACAGAATTCATTGAGAGGGATAATTCAAACAAATATGAATGATAATTAAATATTGCTTAAGAAAATGTTATCAGTGCTAAAAGAGCTTTGATTTATAATTACATAAGGAAAGCACCTTTATGTAAAATCCTCCTTGATTAGACAGAATGAAAGCAACCTACCATTTATACATTTGAAGTCTCTTAATCCATGATGGATAAAATATTTTTATTCCAACAGTGCCTAGGAAGGTTTTACACGTATATTGCCAAAGTTAAGATAAATGAGCATTTCTAAGGAATGAGTCATCTCATCAATAAATAGATGTCTAAAACCAGTGAGATGAACTGCACCCTGGAAGCACCTCTCTCCTTTCTCCATTAACTATAAATGGAGCTCAGATGACTCTCAGATATAGACAGCTGAACTCTAGATGAATTCCAGGTCCCAAAATCTAATCCTGTCTCAAAATGGTGTTGCAGTAGCACTGCCATCCACCAAAACTTAGAATCCCCAGAGATCCCTTAACCTTAATAAAAGGTTCTCAGGGCAAGGTCAGAGGAGTGAGCTGCCTTCCTGCATCCCTTCTCAATCTGTCCACCCAATGGCTGAGGGACAACACACAGGGCCTTATTCTACTTCTTGGCTGGTAAAGAAGGCTTGTTCAAACCTTGGGTTTGGGAAAAACTTTGAAGTCCTTATTCATTGGGATTTTTTTTTTCTTTCAGAAAACCTGGATCAAGTTTGAAGTTTTGCAGTGCACTCAGTCACTGTACCAAAGCTCTAGCTCCTCACTAATGGTTTAATTGCTTCAGACTCATGGGACTATGTCAACATTTATGAAAAACCTCTGCATCAAGGAGTAAGTCTTGTTATCAACTGAAAACTATGAATACAAGCCTCAGTGGGAAACTAAAAAAGAAAGAAACATTTACCTAATATAAAAACTGGATGACATTTTGATGAAAGGGAGATTATAGAACCTGTGAGGATAGAGATCACAAGGAACTATTACATTATTTCAAAAATCCTCCAAAATAGCAATCCGTATTCCTCAGACTTACTAAATGTGGAAAGGTCAGCAACATCAAGCTCAGACTTCATTCTGTTCTATGTCTGAACTAAAGGAATACTTGCCCTCCTGGCCACACACTGGGGTATTTGGGCTTTTTAGGAGTACAGGGAGAGGTTTGTTTAAAATTTGAGAACAGTTTAATAAAGCTTTTCATTAACTTATTTTCCACTGCTCCAAACAACTTTGTTTGGACCAATTTTGTAAAAAACCCTGCAGTTTAAACATCATATGTCTCTATTTCTTCTTTCAGATGAAAAGCAGAAAACAGAAAACCATTTCAGGGATCCAAGGCCATCACATTAAAATGATAACGCTATTACAAATATACAAGAAAATTTTACCATATGAACCATGCTTCAGCCCCATGCTCCTTCTTTCTGGAAAAATACATGAGAAGTTACCTTCTATCTCTTCAGACTCAGAGAGGTTCTGCTACATTAGAGAATTAAATTGGATACTAGCTGGAATGATATGACTGGGCAGAGACAAGCAAAGAGAAGATTTAAAAAATAAATATTCCTCTTCACTGTGGATCATTTACATTCAAAGAACTTTTTTTCACTTGCACGTGTATATTAAATTGAGCCATCCTTTTCCGCTTTCTTAAAACGGAAATTTTGTATCACACATTGTACTAAGGACTGTAACTTTAATCCATTTGGAAACTAAAGTCAAAAGAAGATACACTGAAAATACATGTCATTAAAGTACTAATGCATTTCTTAGTTTTAAGTATTGAAATTTCATACTAGTGTTTTATTTTCAGAAATAACTGAAGTGGAAAAAAATGCTCACTTAATAATTTTTTGCTGTCTCATATGGTCATTAATATAATTCCTGTGATCACTGGGATTATTATTTGAGGAAACAATGTGTTTACAAACCCAAATGACCACATTCTACACATCCAAGTACTGCTGATCTGATTGTTCTGCCAAAATGCTTCAGCATCTGCTCTCTGTGAAGACACCATATTAGCTTAATTCATAATTTATATTTATTTATAATGAAGAATACCAAAATAGTTTCATAAATATTTGTGAGGCACAAATTTTTAATTATTTTTTTTTTTTTTTGCATTTTCTGTCTACGGGATGCAGAAAATCATCAGCAATGCAGATCCAAAGAAGGATTGTGAATCTGGCTATAATTGTTGGCATCAAGAGTCTGCACTCACCCACTTGTACGGGAAAATCTGAGGAGTTATGAAACCTTGAACAACTAAGATACTGTCAGTGTTACATGAAAATCTTTCTCCCTGCTTCCAAGCCCACAAGCCACAAGAAGGCTGAAATTCACAATCTTAGTTGTGGCAGTCTTCACATGGGAACAACATCCTTCCCTTCGGATCTCCTGGAAGTACTCCATATTTCAGAAAAATAGGCATACTATCTCACAGGCTAGCTGAAAAGCTACATAACTGGGTTCATCCCCAAATACCAATCATGCTTTTATTTACAGAAAGGACTTCTGTAAATTCCACCTGCAAATCCCAACTGATGCCCAAATCTGTTAACTTAGCTGTTGCTACATTCAGATCTAGACATCTTTCATGACTTTGTAGAGTGAGCTAAACATTCTGATAAGAATACTACGTAAGTTCAATTTTATTGTCATTTGATGCTGCAAGAAGGTTCAAATGGCCAAAGACAACTAATATTTTTGTGTTTAGGAAGAAATTTATTATTCAGTACAGTAAACCTCTGACAAAGTGATTACATGCTACACCTGTAGGAGGTAGCAGCAGTCTTGCAGGAGCTATATGGTAGCTATGGTCTTAATTGTTGTAGAAAACCTTTCCTGAGTCTACCCATCAGTAAATACTTCCTGAAGAAATGTCTTCATTTTACTCTTCTGTTTCAAAACAAAACAAAACAAAACAAACAAACAAAAAGAGAGGTGATAGGGGTGATCGGGGTGATCCTAGAAAATGTTAGAAATGTGTACAAAGTGGATCACATTCAAAATAAATGGTATCTAAAATTTAGTTGCATTCAGATTACCCATGAGCTCAGGAACAAAGGATAAAGCTAAAAGTAAAGCCTGAAAATTCAAAAGTAATAAAAGACAAGGCATACAATTTGAACTATTTAAATGTATTTTGAAAAGATGCCACATACTTGACACCATAGCCAACTGTAATATCTAGGAAGCACACAGAGTTGACCCTGTCTCTTATATGCAGCACCAAGCTAAAGTTCAAGGCTGCTTCAGGGAGTGTGACAGAATGTTGCTAAAATTCTGCAACAGAAAAAATAATGGGTGTTTAAACGACACTTTCTGGCATAAGGGGAGAAACAGTAGTTCATATCACTTGGGGAGAAGAAAGTTACAGAGTAAACTACTATTTCTCCTTCTAATCTCTCTGCCTTCCACCTCTTTCCCCTAAAAACTGATAATGGCAGTATCATCTATTACATCAGTGAAATTCATCATGAGAGACATGACTGTCCGCTGCTGAAGGCTTTGGAGAGCAACCACTTCTTTTTCAAAAAACCAAACGAGTTAAAAATGGATAAAATCCATAATCACATTGTTCTTTGGAAAGCAAGGTATTTAATTGCTCAGCTGACCCATTCCAGCTAATGTAATCAATTCACATGTGCTAAGTGAATTAAATTCACTTTTTAATCAAAGTTAATTTCAGGTAAAGCAAGAAAATATTCTGTTGCTACTAGAGCATTTTCATCCTGTTTTCTAGGACTACCAGATGATTAAACTCTATTTTGGAATTTGGGGATTATCCCTTGGTTCTCCAAGATTAAAGAAAATGCAGTAACTACATTAATATATTTTCTAATATCGAAGAAAACCTTGCAGCAACATTTCCTGCAATGGCGTATGACTGTTATTTCACACTTTATTTACTTCAGAATCCTCAGAAGGACACCATATGGTGGTGATAATTTACTGTACTTGAGTGTCTCAGTTTGATTCACATACTTCCTCCACTGAGATTTCAATTGTTGGCTGAAGCTGTACTGCAGTTACCTGAGAAAAGTCTTTCTAGAAAAAGAGATTTTCCCCCAGCTCTTGTCCATATCTTTTTGAACTCTTTAATGCTTTTTTTAATTGCTCTTTCTTTTCTTTGACAGACTTCTGTGTTCTGAGGTTTCTTCCTTGCAGTCTCTTTTCCTGAAACTTCTTAAATCAAAATAATTTCTTGTATGTCTCATATCAAGTCCTTTCTATGTAAGTTCTGCACATTATTTTATATTATTGCCAATGGGATTCCGAATAGGCCTTGTGCTGCATGTTGGCAAATTGTCTTAAGCAGCCTTTTCAGGGTTGCACTCATTCTTACAGCAACGTAGTAAAAACAAACAAACAAACAAACATGGTGGCATCTTTTTATTTCATTGGCTTCACATTCTCTTGGAGAGAGAATGAGAGAATCTGGAGAATCCTCCAAAATGACATTAATACAAGCTGTTTGGTTTAAGAAAGTAAAGCAAATTTTATCCATGACTGGA
This sequence comes from Phylloscopus collybita, assembly GCA_027886175.1. Taxonomy (NCBI): domain Eukaryota; kingdom Metazoa; phylum Chordata; class Aves; order Passeriformes; family Phylloscopidae; genus Phylloscopus; species Phylloscopus collybita. The sequence continues at coordinate 62,176,590 of JAJNNQ010000075.1, forward strand.
AAATCATGCAAAAATGTAAGCAGTCTATCAATACTCTCTGAGAGGAAGTCCCTAATTCAGTATGGAAACCAGAAGATAAAATCTTCCAGGTAAGAATTCCAGGTGAGAATTACTTGAAGTGCTTTATGCTGCAAATTAAGGAATCAGTGTCAGTCTGTGTTGGGCCATTTGTTGGCCGCTTCCAGTGGTAAAAATTATTTCTGTTTGTATGGACTGGCGGTCACCTCCTTGACCATATATCCTAATTCTTTTTACTGTTGCACCCCTTTTCTTTTTAACCTTATGGGTTGTGTCTGGAATTCAAAGAGCAGCTGGAATCAGATTTCTATATCCCCACAAGACCTAGCAACAATCTGCTATGAAAAAATGTTTGGTAACTTCATAAGCATATACAATGCTTTGTTTTATCCCTCTTAGGAAGGGAGAGTATACATGTACCATCATTATGGGTTACACATTTAACTTCAATGGAATTAAATAATCTCCCTCAAAATAACTTCTATCTATTTACAAGTTTTAAATAAATTCCATGCCATTTGTTATGTGTTTTGAATTGGTCTGAAGGATAATGCCCATTTAGCATGAAAGAACCCAAAAGCAAACTAACATTAATTGCTTGTAAAATTCATCTCCCTCCTTTAAACAAGAAAGAGATTTAGAAGTACAGGGAATAGTCCTATAGTCCATACAAGCAAAGTGTTCTGGCAAGAAAAAGCTGTACTAGACCGGGAGAGAGGAGAAAGACATCAATTTTGTTCAAATTATGTTCTCTTTCTTTACATAACATTTCTGCTAAAGCTCTACAGACATGCTTGAATTGACATTTGTGGATTCTGCAGTCTGAATAATTCTTTAAATTTCCATCCATTTACTTATTTCAATGTCAAAAAAATTTGGTGTATATTATCTAGGAGTGCAGGTGTTATTAGAGTAATTAGGAAACTGACCATTCATTACTGATTTGTGTGTGAATAAATGTTTAAACAACATGGAACCATATCTTCTTGCCCATTACATGAACACATCAAAGTAAGAAAAATATCAGCTACTACTGACATTTGGGTCTAAAAATGTGTATTAAAGAAAGGAGGACAGGAATTCTCCCTCTGTCTCTCCCTGCTCTGATTCCCTGTTGTTACCAGATAATGTGATACTCTTAAGTATGGTCCTAAAGGAGAGGAGAAATGGAGGAAGTGACAATATCTTATAACGTGGTGCATCTTTCTTAGTTTTCAATCATTTCTCCAAACTGCTATATAATAGATTCTAATAGATTAAGTTTCAGCTTTATAAGATCTTTTTATATAAGATTAACCACATCAGTAGCACCCTGCAGGACTTCAGCTCAGTTCCTGCTGCCTTGCTGCAAGAGCTTGCCTATGTCTGACACAGCTCCTTCAGTAGCTCACAAAGAAGTACTTCTTTATCTGTTTCTTTATTGAAATAGAACCCAAAAAATACCTGAGACACATTAGAAATATCTGTACTTTCAGATGCTCCCAACATCCTACACTGCATGATTTTTTTTAATATCTGTTTCTTCAACTCTTCAGCAACTCTTCAACTCTTCTATGCATCTTAACAACAGTATTTGCTGACAAATGGACTTTGCCACCCTATTGTTTTCCATGTATCAATTCAGCCATTTTCACTGGAACAAGAACAAGTATTGCATGAATAATATGGGCCTTTTTGTATTTTCTTATTAAGTGAGAAAATTCAGATTTTTTTTTAAACATTTATCATTATGTTTAGCTCTGTAAAGTACTGGAGAGACTATCACATGACTTTACACATCACTTGAGGCTTGTTTTCATGTTCTGGATGCTTAAATTTTAAATGTCTTTCTAATCTCAATGCCTTCGTTTACTGTCAATAGCAAATGTCTCAAGGCACAATATACCTTTGGAGCAAGGCTTACTATTAGAATAGAAGCTATAAATCTATATTTCAAATGGTCTTGATAATTTGGGGTATTTTTGTGGACTTTTTTTTTGCTTCAATTCTTGTCAGATCTGCTTGGCTCATCATAGTTCTTATCCATAATGTGACTGATGAAGAGCTTGTACTAGCAGAAAGAGAAATGTCAGCTCTGTCATTTTCTTCCTGTTCACTTATATTGGCATTATCAGTATTATCTTCAATCTGCACTTGCTCTGCAGGAATCTTTTTAAGCCCCTTGTCCATTTTGTAGTTTAATGAAAACTAGATAATATAATCCATAAATCCACTTAACTGGGCACATGTAAACAGTAATACATGGAATAGGCTGAAAATGAATGAATGAGTGAGGATTCCACTCTCAATTCTCCAGTGCTGGGAAGTAGCCCCTCTTCCCTCAGGACACTTCAGGGACCCTCTGTGACTATCTGACACATGGATTGGCTAAATGCACCAGTGTCAATTTGTATACTAAATATTAGTAAAGCTCAATTTCTTCCTTATTTTTTAAGATAAAAATAAATATAAATGGAAATGTGACAATTTTCTTCCTGCACTCCAACACAACCCTTGGTGTGCAGACACCCCTATCTGGAGACCTTAGCCCTGCTCACTCTTTAGCTGAGCACAGTTCAGAGTTTGCCAGCCTATATCTGGACTGCAGCATGGATTGAAGGCAGTCTCTGGTCATTTGCAAAAAAGATGTGTACTTCAAAATATATGCCTAGAAAAAAAGACATATGCTTAAAGTTCCTACAGTACTACTACAGTACCTACACTCTTCTCCCAAAACTGAAGACAATCAATTATATCCAGTTTTTCCACTAAAAGCAATGACAAGACAGAGCTCAAACTTTAAAGGAAAACCATAAGATTGATTTGCAGTTTGGAAATAGACTGTACAGCAAGAGACTAAATGAGCTCTAAGATGGATTAAGACAGAACTGGATCTTGATGATAGTCTGTACATGATAAATTACCTACTTAAGGAGATTTTCTAACTTCAATCTCTTTAATCTAGGAGACAAAAATACATAAAATATAGTGACTGGAAGTTAAAGATGAAATAAAACACATTTTTAATACATATCACTAACCACCAAGACAGTGACAAAGATGGTGGTGAATTTCCCAGCCTTCTGGTGTTCTTGAACATGAATACATGGAAAACAAGATTATACATCTATTAATTAGATTCTGTAGCACTTTCCCTTAACAAGTCAAGACAAACCTACATTGTGACTAGATAAAACCAAACTTTCTTATTCTGAACTTTTCACTGGATCCAGTCTAAGTCCCACCCCCTCATTTGTTGGTACTTCAGTGTCCACATTTTTGAAATTATAATACACTCCTGTAGATAAAAAATGGCAAATTCTTTGATATTGGCAGAAAGTAGTTCTCCTTAACTGTTTAAAACAGTGATGACTTTCATTCTCAGGCAGCAACCTGAGCACAAAGGAATAACATAATATACTGGGTCTGGCTGGAACGAAGTTATCGACTCAGCTTGGTTCACAGCAGCTTGTGTGTTGCTGTGCTCTACACTGGTGGCTAAAACACCACTGATAACCCACCAGCATTTTGTTTATTACTAAATCATGCTTGCACAGTGTTAAGGATTTCTCTCTCTCTCCTGCCCAGCCAGGACAGCTGACCCAAACTGACTAAAAGGATATTCCCTACCATATGATGTCATAGTCAGCAACAGAACCTCAGGGAAAGATTGTTATATTATATCACAGAACACTGTCTTAAGATCTGGAATGCAACAGGCTTTTTAAGGAAAAAAATACAAATATTTTAATGCCAAAAGGAAATTTATCAGTTGTAATTCCTGCAAAATAGAGGGTACAATGCTTTTAGTCACTGGATCAAAACCATGTTATGGACACTGGCAGAATCTTAGCCTTAATAAACAAAATCCTTTTCGAAAATTCTTTCTGTCTTGGAGACAGGTAAGACTTGTATTTTTTTTGGTGCTGACATATTCTTAAGATCTGGAATCTCAGGTCCCATCGAGTTCAGTATTTGCTCATCAAGTAGTTGTATTTAGCTTTCTTTTTTTTTTATAGAAAAAAGTTTGCAGCTAAGCCTAACTACAGCTGAGACTGCTGTTCTTTTGTTGCATCGCTGACTGAAATTCAAACATAAATACTGTGCTCATCTGAAGAGATGTGCATTATTTTTCCCTCCCTGTCTTTCATTCTTATGTTAAGTTTTACAGGAAAGAGGTCTTTCATTTCAATAATTGAAAACTAATGTGCATTCAGTTCTTGTCTACAGTTTTATTTTAAATTGGCATAGAATTTCTACCACAGATTCAAAGGATCTGGGAGCCTTGCTTAAGGTTGCTTTTCAGTAAATGCATATCACTTACTTCATCATGAATTACCACAGACTGCTTAATATTCATTCAGCAGAAATGATCTTTCCATAAGAGAAATAAAAATTAATCAATTTATTTTCAATTAACCATTTTTTTCATATGCAAATATGTTAAGCCTGTATTCAAACCTCAGTATGTTCCATATTTCAGGCTGCCTGATTGCTTCCACTAAATTCTGATCAATGAAAATAGCTGTCACAACATAGCAGTTCTCTTCTGTATTTTTCAGTAAGGCACTACAGACATTTGAGGCAGGTGTCCCTTCACCCTGCTTTATTGCTCCTGTAGTCTCTCTTGTTCCCATCACCCTGCACCCTGTGCTCTTGACCCCCCCCACCCATCATATCACTCACCTACAAATCATAATCTCCCTCCCCTGTGGTCAACACTGCACAAAAAGAATCCCAAACACAGAGCAATTCCTGTAAGCAAAGGGAGCATTCTGGCCCTGAGGGGTCAGTTATGCAGGCATGTCTGCAGTCATCTGAAAAATTGAAAATTTACAATCACACCCTGCTAGTACAGTAAATACTTAAGATGACCAATCCTGAATCTAGTTGTCTGTTTTATCAAGACCATTCAGAATTAATCTTTACCTTTTTTTTGAGTCAAAAGTTTGCCTAAGGGTGTTGGTCAATAAAATACAGGAATCTTGCTAGAGGAAGAAAATCTCAAGCAGAGGTAAATTTAAGGAAGTATTTTATGTGGAGAGAATAAAACAAGTTATGCAAAGCACTTTAGGGACACAAAATTTAAGCTAAATAAGGCAGTCAAGGCAGGGAGATTTCATTAGTTTTGTATTTGTAGAGCTGCATAAATGATAAGTAACTTTAAGAAAAGTGAAAAGCTCACAACAGCTCGTTTCCAGGGGAAACTGTGTTGAGAATTTCTTGCGTTTTGCCTTTCTACAGTGTCCAGTATTCATATAAACAAAAGCATCCATGAAACCATTGGTGATAATGTCCACCACAAAAAACTTCATATCATGGTTTTCATTTCACCAAGCTGGACACTTTAGGAAGTGTCCGAAAGACAAAGCAAAGCTGGTCTGAGGGAAAATCTCAGGACCAACTGCAGCGGACTGGCAAGTGTAACACAGAGCACTTGTCTGTTCCACCAGTGCCAGAGCAAACACTTTTGCAATCATTAGACCTGACAGAGCCAAAACATGATATTTTTACTAGGCTGTAGGCAAATTGGTTTGGTTTGCAAGTGCATCAGAACATCACAAAGCCTGAAATTAAACAAATTTCTAAAGCTAAAATGAAGAAAATGACTGGAAAACAAGAGCTAAAGGCTACAGTGCAGTGTACCATAATCAAAAGGTAATTCATATATTTCCCTCCTCCTCTTCTCCAGGCAATATCATTTCAATGTAATGCCAACAGCCCTGCAATCTCTGGTAGTGAGAAATATAACTTTTCACTACAGACAAGGAAAGATATCAGAGCTGGGAACTTCACATGCAACACACTGCATGAGCGTGGCAATTTGGATCCACTGTAGCCTATGAGTCTCTGAATTCCTATGAATTCTTACACAATTATTAGGACTGGATAGAAAACCATACAGTGAAAATCAAAATTTATATAATTTGTTGCGTTTTGAAACAGATTCCACCCTCTTATACTTTCCAGCTAGTGATTTTTGTCCCTATATAAACTGAAGTTTTACGGTCTTAGAGAAGATGTCTTGAAAAGACATGTGGAAAATTCTTGATAAAGCTGGGCAGTGATGAAAATTACTTGAAGGAAGTCAAAGGCTACACTTTTCATTGATAAAGATGATGCAGCTGTATAAAATTAGTATCTCCTCTGCAGAATCATTTTAGACAGATGAAGGGTATGGTAGAGAGTACCTCTACTACATGCAACCTCAAGAGGCAGAAGCACCACAGAAGGGAAGTTTTCAAGCTGGAGACATGACAAGATTCAGAAGAGTTCAGCACAAAGCAAGGGGGGAAAGTGGGCCAAGTAAGGTCTGTGGAAAACATTCCTGCCTCCTTCTCAGTGACTGCAAACAAACACTGTGTTATGTCCCTGCTTGAGGGCAAGAGGAACTATGAGGGTGTAGGGCTCTACATTGAATAGGATATTTGTTTTATAGATGGATTCCTGCTTCTGTAGGAAGCCATGGTTTCAGCAATCACCATGCAAAGCACCACTCCTGATAACTGCAAAGCCAGAGCCTATTGTTTCCCACACATACACTTCGACTGATGCATTTTTCTAAATACTGCTGTTATTTACTTATTAGGAAAAGTAACTGCATCCTGGGTATGCAACTGAGATGGTTTAACAGATTACCCTAGTAATCTGTTAACATTACCCTTGACACCTGTTTGTCCTATCTGTAAAGTTGCACTTGATCACAGAGCATTATTAAAGAAGCTTTGGTGTGCCTGTTAGGACCTGCTAAAGCCATATATTGTCTTGTCTGTCATGGCGAAGTTCGCATTTCTCTTAGCAACCCCTATATAGACTGGGGATGTAAAACATGTGAGAACAAATCTCCATTATGTCTCTGCATGACAAACCAAGGTGGAGCAAAGGCACTCCTGCTCATGCTGCATTACTAACTGTGCATGTCTAAGGAATGACTACAACAGTCTCTGCAGAAGGAAGACCAACATCTGCTCCTTTCTTATCATCCAAGCACTGCCAACTCAATGTCCATATACAGACTGAACTTCAAAAAAAGTTTTTTAAGCCACACGTTCTCTACAACACTAATTCTGTTCTGTACTCCTCCTCCTTTTAGTAGATGTGTAATTTGCAGAATGAAGTAGAGGAATTCACCACCCACCTCCCTCCCTCAGAGCAGTGCAGAGCAAACAAGCATTTCTTGTTATGCATCTGTTTAAGAGTACCTGGACATATTCCTTGTTTTCCACCTACACTGGACCCTTCTGGAATGGGTTATGCTCCCATTTATTACAGTAGCAAAGGTATTTGGAGTTACAGCCAAAAAAAGTCAGCAGATGTCTGCCACTCTGATGATTAGGTCCCCATCCTGGTAGTGGGCTGATGTGAGCTTGAATTCATTTCAGAGGATTCAAAGAGAAGGGAACAGAAAAGAGAATTTCCACTTCCTTGGCATGTTCTTGCATGAGAAACTAAAGCAAAAATATAATCTGCAGAAACAGCTTTCCGAGAGAAGGCACTGACCTCCATTCAGCCTTTGAAGTACAGACAGTAGCACTCCGGAGTCCAGAAATTTATTTGGGGATGCGAATTCTGCATGTACGGAAGTACATCCCAGTAGCCCCAGAGGAAGGTTTTAACTTCCTAGAAAAATGGCAGCATTTACAATACACAGAAATCTCAGTGCTGACTCTTGGTTATCTTTACTAGTTCATTGGTCTGTGTGCTGTCATCTCCGCCTCTGATTTTGGGAATGCATGCAAAAATGATTTATCCACTATCCCATCAATTGTGTCAGGAGGAAGAACAATCAAACTCCACAGGTTTTGAAGGTAGCGATGAGAAGCCTCTATGCCTTTTACAGACCTAGCTTTATGAACCTCTTGAAAGCTCCTTCACAGCAATTGCAGAGAGCTGTGGAGAACAAGCCAAGTAAGCCACTGCAATAATTTTCATGAATTTAACTCCTATTTAACATGTATGTGATTTATTTTGACATTTACAAAAAGGGTTGACCTCAAGTCCTTTCTGACAGTATTGGTTGCAGTCAAAGTTTGGAAATGTGTATGCTGGAAGTCCTCATGCATTCATTCACTCAGGTGATACTAGTACAATGCCCAAGTAGCTTGTCTGATCTAGACCAAAAAAGAGGCATTTGGCAAAAATTAAAACACCTTCAAGTGTATCTTCTTTATCATAACAGTACAATTATTACCATAAAATTTTCAATAATCAGAGTTTGATTATTTCTGTGTTTTCTAACAAAAAGAAAAAATATGTATTTCTTTAGTAAGTTCTCCGTAAGGTGGTAGAACACTGATTAGGGAAAGCAAAAATTTTCACTTGCAGAAGGAACTTAGAATTCTGATTGATTTGATCTAAGAAAGAACAAGGAAAGGAGGTTCTTGTTAAGAATGGGGTGTGTCTAAAATCCACAAGAATTTATCACTGAAAGGGACTGCCTGGTACAACTGAGGAGCTGATACACAGATTTAAAATATCTACACATGGGAAGTCTTTTCATATGCTGTAGGCTGTAAAACATTTTACAGAACTGAAATTAAAATCTGCAATAAAATATTCAAGGCTACAGTTTTAATGATCCAAAGGAAGAGAGTTAAAAAGAGAGTATTTGAAACCATCACCAATGTCTTATGGTTCTGCAACAGCTGGAATCTGTTCAATTAAAATCCTGGAGTATCTAGAAAGCTTACCACATATAAAGCCTACCACACTTCATTTCCTGATTCCTGTTAATAAGATCATACAGAACAACCCTTGTGATGATCTATTTCTTTTTTGTAATGGAAATTTCTTTATTCCCTGTGTCACCTCCAACTTTGACAAGTTTGTAAGTTGTTCTCCCTAAAGTAATGAATTAATACAATTTAAAAAATTGGTCCCAGGTCTATTCCTTTAAAAAGAAAAAGTCAGTATCAACTTCTTTATCCTAAAAATACTGCTGTTTGCTGCAGTCTTCCCTCTGGCTGTGCTTCTGAACTGGCTTAGAAGTCCCTGCACTCATCCAATCTTCCCTGTTCTGCCAGGTCCTGCAGGGCACTGTACCAAGCAAAATAAAATTCAGCCAAGCATTAAAATCCACTCTAATAGTTCTAAGAGATCAATTAGCTTACCATCTCTGACATAATTTTCCTTTAATAAAACTATGTTGTGATTTATTTTTCCTGCTCTCTGCCTCTCTTTTTACTATCTCCATGCAGACTTTGCTTTTTGTGCATCCCAAACAGACATGGCAGTCTATGCAGCAGTTGATGGTCTTTGCTTTGTGATCCGCTGGGCACAAGGTCCAGGATAATGAGAAAACTCAGGAATCTCCTGAGAAACTTGAAGGTGCCTGCTACTGCCAGGCAAGGATGAGATAAGGAGAGCCATGCCAGCATGGCCTCAAAATGCTCTAGCAAGTTCTAATGAACATGACCAGGTGCCCTTGACCTAAGGTGCTTACAGCCCTCTTGCAGATACCTTCTAATTACTGAGAGTCAAGAATCCCTTCAGCTGGTGGTCAGGAGAGGCCTCTGTAAGAGCCAAACCCAGAGCACAGCTCCCAGGGACAGAAACTTGTGCAGAAGGGTGCAAAAAACAGAAGAAATGAGAGGTGGAAGAGAGAGAGAGAGAGAGAGAGAGAGGCACACAACTGTGTTCAAATCAGCATAAACAGTCTCAAGTGTGGTAGTGACACACAGGCTGCACAACAGCAGGAAAGATGAAAGACAGACAGACAGCCTTCTTGGAGACACTACACTTTCAATATCCCTGGTCCCCAAGCTGCAGTAGAGATTCAGGCTGTCCATGCCAAGTCAATGATCTCTGGCACCAAGAGGGAGACTCCTGGTCACATAAAGGTTTACAAATATGACAGATTCACTACCCTCCCAGCAGCATCATAAATCCTGAAGATGACCAAAATGTGCTTTCAAGCAAAGTATCTGGGTTGCCTAAACCTAACCTTAAATCATGCAAGACCACCAGGAAGAAGTAGCAAGAAATAGTAAATGCTCCTTGCTGTGAAGAACAGAGGAACTCATTTGTGGACCTGACCTAGGATCTAGGGAGTTTTACTTCTTTCTGGGTACCTGGATCTAGGATAATGTTGAGAGGGTGCCAAGGCTTTCCTGACATTTACTATTACTCCCTGCTGTTCTTCCATGTGGGCACCAATAATGCTGCCTGGAGAGTATCAAAAGTGACTTCAAGCTCTATGGGCAGTAGCCAGCGGCATAGGGGTCCCTGTGGTGTTGTCTTTACTTTTGCTGGTGAGGGGAGAGGCTGTGGTGTGGAGGCAGCTGGTAATACATATCCAAACTGGTTGTGGAGCTGGTTGTGGGGAAGGGTTTTGACTTCTAAAACTATGGAACCCTGTTTGTGGGTCAGCATTTGCTTGGGAGAGATGGAATCCTTCTCACTGAGTGGGAAAAAGTTATCTTTGCCAGCAGAATGGCTGACCTGGCAAAGAGGCATTTTAAACTAAGAATGACAGAGGAGAGTGAGTTACCAGAAGCACAGTGAGACAGTGAAGCGCAGGGAGGGTTGATAAGCAAAAGGCCTGGAGTGACATGACCAAAAGAGATCACAAAATCAACAAAACAAAAGCTTAAGCAGCCTAAGGGTCACCTCCAAAATGTAAGCAGAGATGTGCCTACGAGGCACCGTTATGGAGAAATCTTCCCATCGTTTTGGGAAATCAGCATGTGAGGTTGCCCTCTGCAGTGTCCACACACTAATGCATGCAGCATGGAGAATAAACATGGTGACTTGGGTGACAGTGAGCTGCTGTGGGGCTACCATTTTATGGGGCTCACAGATAAGGTGGGATGGATTGTACAACTTGAGTGATGCAATGGGATACAGGCTCCTTTGGAAGGGGGAGGAAAATGAGGAGGTGGGGTTGCCCTTTCTGAGGCAGAACAGCTGGACTATGTGGAGCTCTTCCCAGGAATGGATAATGAGCCAACTTAGATCTTGTAGACAAAGCGTTACTGAGCACACCAATGCAGGTGATACTGTGTTGTGTTAATAATCAAACAGTCATGGTGACTGGGACAAGTGCCTGAAGACTGGAGGAAAGGAAATGACAGGGAACTACAGGCCAGTCAACCTCACATCAATCCTTGAGAAGGTGATGGACCATATTGTCTACCTGGACTTCAGCAGGACTTCTGACATTGTCCCGTAAGATTCTCATAGAGCTAATAGAGTATGAGCTGGACAAGCAGACAGTGAGGTAAATTGAAAACTGGCACAAAAGGCTGCATCCAGTGGCATGAGGTCTAGGCAGAGCCCAGAAAGTAGCTGTGTACCCCAGGGGACAGTAGTGGCTCCAGTCCTGTTCAAAGTCTTCATTAATGATTTGGATGATGGGGCAGAAGGTATCCTCAGTGACATTGCTGACAATACGTAACTGGGATGAGTGACTGATGCACAATAGGGTCATACTGCCATGGGCTGACAGGAACCTCGTGTTCAACAAAGTCCTGGGCTGGGGAGGACCAACAACCTGCAGCAATATATGCTGGATCTGCCCAATGGAAAGCAGCTTGGTGGAAATGGTCCTGGTAGACACCAGGTTGAAGATGAGCCAGCAATAAGCCTTTGTGGCAAATAAAGCTAATAGTATTCTGGGCTGCATGAAAGAGTGCTGTCACAGCATGTCAGGTGAGGTGATCCTGCTCCTCTACTTAGCACTGCTGAGCTCATACATGGAATGGCAGGTTCAGTTCTTAGCTTCTCAATACAGGAGACATGGACACGCTGGAGAAAGACCAGAGAAGCACCATGAAGGTGAAGAGGGTGAAGAAAGTCTTCTTTCAGTGACAAGATCAGAGTCAAAGGGCATATGAAGCCTAGGAAGTACCATCTGGACATCAGGAAGTGCTTTGTAACTGCAAGGATCACCAACCACTGGCACAAGTTGCCAGGGAGGCTGTGTAGTCTTCATCTGCAAAGGTACTAAAAGGCTGCCTGTACACAGTCACTTCTAACTACTATTTACAATTCTCACCTAAAATGGCCCCCTGCTCTGCAGCTGAATGTACACAGACTGTTTCCTATGAAGAGGGACAAACCTGGGCTAATGTTCCATCTCTCTGATTTATCCCCATTTCCTATATCAAAGTCTTATTACCTTGCCATAACCTCATGGCTTCTAAATGTTTACCAGGACCCAGAAGATTCATACTAGATCTAGTACTTCCATTTCCCTTTAATTAGTAAAAGCTACTTTCAGACACTGCCTTTCTGTGAAGATCTTAATGTATCAACTTGAATTATAGGAAAGCATATAAGACAGAATAGAGGAATTCATTCTTCTCTGCAAGTTCAAGAAAACTTGAATTAAATTGTTCCTAGGATTTTGGTATAGAAACCAGCCAGAAACTGGGGATAAGGCAATGTAAAAGAAGATCTCAGGCACATGACACCTTGAAAAATAGCAAGCATTAGGAAGAGACAGTTTTTAAGAGTTTTATAGTTAAACAATTACATATATAATGTCTCAATTTTCCTGTTCTCGATATCTTCTCTTCATGCTTTTTCCCATATTTTCGTTTTACTGCTTTCTGTATCTCTCTAATCTTCTGCCTTTTTTTCTATTCAAAGTTGAAGGTAGAGTACTCCTTCTAGGATGAAATTGCTGTCTACTATTCAGAGCTCCCAGATGAAACATTTATGTTATATGGTATATTTGAGGCTTCCGAGCTCATTCATGGACAAAAAAAAGTAATGTTTTTCTAGCTGTCCTAAAATCTCTTGGCAACTGTGATGGAGAGTGGAAAGCTCTGCTCCTCTTTTTGATCCTCAGAAGCCAAACCTAAGTCAAAAAGCGTAATCACACCTTGAAGTCTACATAATATATACCTATAGTCACTGAAAACTGGTGTCTCAACCTGGTTTTCTGGCTGAAATTTGAAAGGTCAACAGCTGTCTCATTTATTTTCCCTAAGTCCTCTTAGCCCCACAATAACTCTCTCACTGCCTCTGCTTATCCAGTGAATTCTTATCAGATCTGTCCACTAACTCAGATGCAAGTGTACAGACTGCACAGTGGCAAAGCAAGGCTACAATAAATAAAATTCTAAATTAATAATATTTCTATCCTTCTTTCTCTACAGCAACAGACATATACTATGTTGAGAAGACTTATTGTTAGCTGTTTTTCTTGGGAATAATTTTTTTCCAGTATTATATTTTCTGAGATGAGACTAGGAATTCAGAGATACTAAATTTTTTAAAGTTAGGTGAAATGGACCCTGATGGCCTGCTGATTTTCACAGATACTACAGTGTCAGTTGGCAAAATGCAATGTAATCTGAAGAAATTCTTAGTTTTCATTATGTCCCCTAGAAAAAAGCCTTTTTGTCTACTTACAAGATTTGTTTATCTTAAGTTTTTGTCACTGACATATTTTGAAGCTATTGAACTCAATGAAGACTGTGACAGAGTCACAAGAGAGAGTATTTTATCTTGATATTGTAAATTTATTTCATTATCATACTGCACACTTCTCATATCTTCTGCCTTTTGAAACGCCACCTACACTTATTACAGTAGGAGTTCTCAATATTTCCATGAAGAAGCAGAGAAATCACATAAAGAGATGACTATTAAGAAGTAGAGAAAAACAAAGATTCACTTGAGATGAGCAGAATTTAACTTATTTTAAAAACAATCCCAGACAAGTTATTCAATGGGAGGAAAATGTATATCTTTTTATTAAATCTAGAAATATTATGAATATGCAAAGTTAAAATGAAATTTCACTGAATTTTAACATGAGATGATTGCAAAAAGAAGTAACTAAAGCCAGCCTATTTCACAAAACAAAGAAGCCCTCTAACTGTACCACTGCAATTAAGAGCTAACTTCCAGTTGAAACATACTATGAATAAAAATATTTTTATATACTTTTATTTTATTATAAAATATTATTTTATTGTAAAAATGTGTTATTAATAAAAATAAAATAAAATTTAAAATATGCAGGAAATAACAGAAGAAACACTGAAGCAAAGTAAACTATTATTACTCATAAGCAAATAAAGCATTATCTGAAAACCAGTACATGATTTTACGTTTGTTTTTTTTTTTCCCAGTCATGTTCTGTAGCCTTTACAACTTCTTCAAGACTGGTGGCTTCCAAATATTTTGATTTACTGATAGTTAAGTATAACTTCATTGTCATGACTCTTCCCACTGAAGCATGAAATATAGCAAACAACAAACCAGAGGAATACTGCTTGGTTTGCCTGATTCAAAACACAATCCCAAACAGGCACTGCCAGGCAGCAGTAAAACTTGAGGCACCAACCACTGCATAAGTTTCAATCAGCTGAAAGCTCATCTGTGAATCAGAAATAAGACATAGTCAGGCCTTTTCTCAAAACTGTGTGTGCAACAGTGTTGTGGTTTTGGAAGTGGTTACTCTCCGCTTTAGTGCTTCCAGTGAAACCAGGAGCCTCTTGCTCACACCCTCTTCTCCCTCCCCTGTGGTTCGATGGAGAGGAGAGTCAGAGGCACAAAAGGTGAAGATCATGGCATTAGATAAGCATGATTTACTGGAAACAGCAATTAGATAAGGGAAGGAACTGTAGCAGCACCAATACTAATGACAGAGGGTACAAGAAAGATGTGAACAATTCATATGGAAACAACAATTCCTTTCACCACACTACACTGTGCTGGAGGGGACCCCTTCTCCCTGGAAGAGACTCCTTTCCCCCAGATCCCAGCAATGAGGTGAGGTGGTATAGGATAACTTCTGGGTCCTAGAGATGTCCCCTCCTGGATACTTCAAAAACTAACCCTTCCTGCCCAGAACTAGGACAAACAGCTGTAACTCTTCTGGGTTGATAAACACTAAAGCTAGCCTGGCTTTGAGCAGCAGGTTGGATAAGAGACCTCCCAAGATCTCTTCCAACCTAAATTACCCTACAGTTATATACCACGGCAAACACTTTGAACTGAAAATCCTGAAAATATTTTGTAACCTCATTTATAAATCTTTGCCCCAGAATTAACTTTTGAAACAGAATCTTCTCCCAGAGGATGAAAACAGGGCAGCAATCCATAAAATCTAGGACACAGAAGCACAGTAGGTATGAATTTGTCCTAGTTAAGTAACAGAACTGATGAAATGTGTACATTATTCTTATACCAAGTCAACTTACACAATTTAAACATTAACCCAATGGAAAGCATATTCACGGTTGTACAAAAAGACCTGAAGAACTCACAAAGGATACTAACAGGAAGATCAACTATTGGCAGCCATCGAGTACAGGTCACTTGAAAAGTCATAATCCTTGAATGCAAGTAATGATGCCAAGAAAGGGAAACTCAAGCCACACTAGCAGTATAAAATTTATAGATATTCCCCATGTGCTTTAAGAACTGAAAGCATATTATCATAAAGTTCTCCATTCTCTCTTCCTACTCTTTATCTCTCTTTGTGACCTGAAGAATAAAGAAGATATAACATTTTTTTACTAAGAAAAAGATTTTTCACCAAGTAAAAAGAAATGGGTGATAACCCAAAGCCTCAGTGGAAGGGATTCCCAAAGGAAACAACTGAAATAGGAGCAAGAGATTCTCTCTGATCTTAGCCTTCAGAGATAAACTAAGCAATTGAGACAACTGTCTCATTACAAGGCAAAGTAAACCAAAAAGACAGCTTGATGACTTTAAGGGGCAGCTAACCTGCAGACAAGTTAGGTGATCTTTAATTATTCAGGAGATAAGATCAAAGTACAAATTGCAGAGGGACAGAAGACAGCGATCTAAGGATAAGCTAAGGAAAAAAGTCATCAACCAAAACAACCCTGGAGTCAGATGGCAGGTAAAGAGATGCAATCAGGGTTGCTCTTGACTAAAATACGTGGGTATGAAGTCCTATGCAAGAGCAAGCATGTATCCCCCCATGTATTTAGGTGGAAGGACCACTGGAGGAAATTTAGATAAATATCCAAACTGCTCTAGACTAAAAAAAGAGAAAGAGATCTGTCAAACCAATGCAGTCTTTATGGGAGATGGAAAAATTAGAGAGCTGCTGTCTCATTTCTAAGAGTAAAACCACCTGAGTTACTAGACAGGCTTCTCTAAAGATCCATTAATTTGTTTCTGCTTATTTTATTTTGAATGAAATTCAGAGAAGACTTTCAGCTACTTCTGATCTAATGGCTTCTAATGCATTTTCATTATAGATAAGACCATTCACATCCCAAGCTCACTGGCATTTTACAACAGAGAGAGAAGTTTTAGATCCTATTTGACTATTTTGTCACTTTAAAAAAAGAAAGTCAGAAGAATAGCTTTGTCTGATGTTTCTTTAGAGGGAAAATTATAGTTTCAGTTGATGCATAGGCTTATACCAGCAGCTGAGGGTCACTAACAGGCCTTGAGGGTCCTTCCTCTGGGAGCTCTGTCCAGCCTTTAGTCCTGTGTCTTCAGTCTATGCCACAGACCTGTCCAGCAATCACTAGATCCAACCCTGACCTGCAGATTGATTTGCCAGCTTGGCCTTGGACCTGCTTCATTGCCATGGACTTACTTGCCTGATGATCTGCACATTTGGCTGATCCTGGCCTCAGTTCCTGGGTCTGCCCTCCTCTCTTGCAGCAGGACCGGGTTCAGCCCAGCCTTTGCCTGCTCTCCTGCTCTACTGCTGATGACTCCCATTCCTCACTGCTCCCAGACAGAAATTCAACGAGTTCCTGCAGTTTTTCCTGTGTTTTCACTGTCTGTATGGGGAAAGGAGAAGCTCTACATGGAGGTGAAAATGGAAGAATTGAGCTCTAATCCTTTTGAAGACACAGGACTCAACATGCTCCATAAAAATCACTGCAATTCAAGGAAGCTTTAACTGAATCTTGCACTACTTGAAAGCTGTAATGAATCAGAGTAAATTGAGTTTGCAGACACAGAAGGTTGTTGCTTACCTTTTAAGAGAAATGGAGAGACTTTGAACTCAAGTACAGCACTCTTGTAAATCCTTAAAAGATGCATTTTTAGAATGCTTCTTAAGTGACCCTGACAGACAGGAAGTCCTTCCAGCTGTCCCAAAGGAAGACCAAGAATCCCTGCGTTGTGTTTATTTAGTTTTATCCTAAAAAACCCTACACAACAAATGTTTAACAATCTAAACTTTCTATTTGACTTTTTTCTATTAATCTTTCTCATTAAATAAATATGTTTCTAGGTGAGCCAATGTTTTTTTACAGACTTCTCTGATCTACTTCCTTCTTGAGGATGATCTTGGACCTGATGTTCCAACTTCCACCTAGGAACCTATATAGTAGAGTTATAGTTTGTTCTGTGTGTCTTAAGTGTCAATATGGCATTACTTCCGGGTGGTGCAATGAGAGATCTTTGCTTCCTTTCTACTTTTTATTGTAAATCAAGGAGTCTAAATGTTTTGCCTGTTATGCAATTTGTGGTTCATTGTAGTGCTTGCCATATCTTTCTCTGGAGATCTGCTGCCTACCTCAGTCATCTTGCACTTTTTCACTTAAATGTTGTTTTTATTAAAAAAACCCTTTATCAATGTGGTAGTTTTGGCTGGGGTAGAGCTAGTTTTCTTCACTATGGGGCTGTGTTTTGGATTTGTGCTGAACACAGGGTTGATAATACAGAGATGTTTTTGTTATTTCTGAGTAGGGCCTATTTTAGAGTCAAGGCCTTTCTGCTTTTCATACTGCATCACTGGCAAGGGGCTGGGGTTGTATGGTGGGCTGGGAGGAGACACAGATGGGACAGGTGATCCAAACTGACCAGAGGGATATTCCAGAACACACGACATCATACTCAGTATTTAAAGTGGGGGAAGAAGGAGGAAGTGGGGACATTTAGAGTGATGGTGTTTATCTTCCTAAGTAACTACTGTGTGTGATGGAGCCCTGCTCTCCTGGACATGGCTGAACACCCACCTGCCCATGGAAAGCGATGAACTAATTCCTTGTTTTGCTTTGCTTGTGCACATGGTTTTTGCTTTCTCTGTGAGTCTGTCTTTATCTCAGCCCCTGAGTTTCCTGGCTTTTGCCCTTCAGATTCTGTCCCCAAACTTGCTCGCAGGGGAATGACCAAGCAGCTGTGTGGGGCTTGGATGCTGGCTGGAGCCAGCATCAATATCATTCTGAAACTCAGTCCTGCCATCAGCAAAGTACTTGCAGCTTTTTCCAAGTAGGTATCAACTGCAATTTAATAAATATTTTCTCTATCATACTATCTAGAGAAAACCTTATCTCTTTCTAGTGAATACCACTTGACAGAATCTCATCCTTCTTGTCTGACAGTACACCACTGATAGCTACTCACTGAAATTATTTCCAAGACAAAGAAGGGTAAAGCATACCATACTTTTTGGTGACTTTTTGCTTCAGCCTTTGTTTTAAAAACAAATATTCAACTGACCTGATGGTCAATTAACTTTTGTTGCAGAAATATTGGTTTAGAGACTAGACTGCTCCTACAGTATCTTCACCAAGATTAAGTTTCCCTACCTTTCTTTAGGAGCACTTTTAACATTTTATAACTCATGAAATATCACTCATCACCTATCACACCTCCTTGAGACCTGTTACCTTGTCACAGAGGGAAATCAGATTGCTTTACATGATTTATTCTTGAAAAATCCATTTTCACCATTGCTAAGCATCTTTTTTATCTCCTCTGTGATTCTAAACAGATTATTTGCTCAAGTGTCTTTCCAGGAATCAAATTTAACCCAACTGGCCTATAATTCCCAGGGCCTTTGTGTGTTTTCTGGAAAGACAGGCACCAAGGTTTCCCCCCTCCCCCTACAATTCATTTACTTTTTATCCTTTAATTCTCAAAGCTCATAAGTGAAGAGTCTAAGATTTCTTAAGTATTCCACAGTGAATTAATTGTGCCAGACAATTTGAAAATATCTGACTCATCTAAGATGACTCTAACCTGTTCTTATCCCTCTTCCCTAGTTTTAATTACGTTAGTCTTCAGACCACAATCAGCCTTTTTCTAAATCAATGCTGAGGAAGGAAAAAAACTTCCAACAACCAAACAACCAGGCATGTCTCTGTTAGTTTTACCTCTCTGATAATTAACGGGCCAAGTCTTTTCCTTGTCTTGCTCTGATTCATTACATATAAGATGTTTTCTTTTACTTAATTGTTAAAACCATGCTTAATGGCACTTAGTCCATACTTTATTGCAATTTCTATGACCAAAATGTTGCTCAGGGTGACATTTGGAAGATCTGTGGGGTGCATGCTGTATGATCTTATTAGTTCTGGGGACTTCAGACGTATTTGTCTCGGTAAGCTCCTCCAGTATTTTCAGCCACAGACATCAGATTTTGTTCCTCAGTGCAAGATTGATGCTTGTAATAAATCAGAGTACAAAAGGAACATGATGAAATTGGATTTATTCTCCCTTTTAAGTGAACCAGAGTCAGAATACAAGCCTCCCTCAAAAACATGGTTTTTTTGCAAATCAAAGAGTATAAAGGAACCTTCTGCACTGGGGCGCAAATGATCTTGTGTGTGAAAAACAGACATGTGAAAGCATGGGTAGCTTTCATTACAGACAATCAAATAAACCTCAGAAGGGAATTAAGGTTATTCAGTACAGCAAATCAGCAAATGTGACTTACTATGAGAAAGTCAAACAAGACTGAAACAGTAGGACTGTTGCTTTTTCCTGAATTGCTATTAATAAAGGAACTAACTCTTTTAGAAGACTGATATTAGTATCTCTCTTGTGTACTAGAAATTATGCAAATCTTACCTCAGAGAACCTTTGTACATCCTGGGTTAAAGTTCCTACTCTCTTCCAATGATAATGTTTGAGTAACTTCAAAATTGCTGGATTCACTGCATTATCAGATGGCACTGTCCGGAAGAAATAAGGGTATTTTTTCTTATCAGCCAACTCTGGAGTTGTTGCTGCAAATGAAAGCTGGAAAAAAAATCAAAAAACAAAAAAATGAAAGTCACCATAAGTCATCTAGCAGTTCGTAAAAAAACTTTGTTTTTCTCAGTGCAACGAGACACAATCTGTGCATTGCTGTCATGTAGAGAAGTTTCATCTTCATACAGCTTTAATGTCCTACCAGCACAATTTACTTTTAAAGAGATTTTTGAAATATTTTAGCTCTATAAACCACCTGCTGCAAAGTTAAACTAGGAAAGCTTAAAAGTCAGTGATGTAAAATCCTCTGTTTAAAATCATGCACCTTACACATTGCACAGAGCAATAAGGCCTGAGGAAGTAAATCTCTATGATGAATTCCCCATCAGTTTCTCTTCATACAAGTTGAGAAAACCTCCAAGGGAATATTATTTTCTCAAAGTCTTATATATCTTAAATTGCTGGGTAAACCTCTAGTAGTACTTCTTCCTATCTTCATGTAACAAAACAGCTTTAGGTAACAGAAAAACAGAAAATCATTATGTTAGCCAAGGCTGAAACTGAGAAGTTTACTTGGGTCTCAGCTTCCTGCACTGAAGCAGGCCCCCTGTGGTTTGTGTTATAAAAGAGGATTCAATGGCTAAAATGCTGGATTTTGTTCATGGTTAGAGAATGCTTATTAAAAAAAAAAAAAAAAAAAAAAAGGCACAAAAACAACAACAACAACAACACACAAAAAAACCCCCAAAACCCACAAACAAACAAACAAGCAAAAAACCACAAACTTTTAAAACATACAAAACCAAACAGAAAATTTCATTGAATTCTTCTGCCCAAGTTCAAGGTGGCATATTTTTGTGAATATTTTTCAGTGTTTTGAAGAGAATGCCTGCACATCCACTTTTTGAAAACATTCCTACCCCAAAGATACTTCTGGTCCTTCCCTTCAGTTCTTTTTAGGCTTCTAGGAACGTGCTTCCCAAGCATTTTTTCAGCCAGGATTTTGGGTTGAGGGATTTCTTAAAGTACTGTTTTAATGCTGATTGGTTTGACTGACACAAAATAAGCTCCCTGATATAGTTAATTAAAGTCTTTCAAAACCAGTAGTCAGAAAATGTTGATGAATTCAAGACTATATATCAACCATAGCTTTACATTTGAACTTTTCAAATCAAGCATTCAGTATATTTGGGTTAGATAACCTTTTCTGACATTCAGAGTAGACATGTTTAATCCAAAAAAACCAGTTCTTTTCTTCAAGTTTATAAAAATCTAGGTTTAGCCTACCAGAGGCAGAACTTATTCCTTTCTGATTTCAGACTCACAAAGAATATATTGCATTGCTAGAATGGCCTGAATGTGGTTTGTTTTCCTAATTAAAAGAAATGTAAACAATTTAAGTGTGCATAACCTGGACAGTTTACAGTATACCATTCAAGATAGAAGATTCTTTCACTTCACTGGTCAGGAGATAATGAATAATATAATTGACGTGTAATTCTGAGGTAAAACATTTTTAATACAGCAACTGATAATTTAGTAGATTTCACAAAAAAAAGTGCAATATAAGGTACAATGATATATTGTCATCTTGATTATTCAAAACCATTCCCATAAGGAAAGAAGAATGAGTATCTGCCAGGTAGACCTACTCAGGCCCTCTGTTTAGCCTGGTAGTGCTGAATATCATGCAATCACTGCACGATGAAGGTGGAAATAAGGACCTGCACCACTGACTGAAAAAGAGAGAAAATTTGACATTAGAAATCCAACATGAGGAGGAATACCTCTCATCAGCCCAGCTGCTTACTGCAAAGAACTTCCTTTTCAAGTTATTGCAGGTTTGGATCAAACATAATATGATTGATCTTAAGAAAAAGAAGCAAAGAGCAACACTGAAGTAACAGTAGTGGCAAGAAACATCAGCAAGGTTCACCTAGCTCAGGTTCATAGACTGAATGGCAAATTTCCATGATCAGTAGTACAAAGATCCATAGTAATGAGAATCATCTCTATATGTGTGAGCTGGCCTTAGGGTGAAGATCTGTGATAAAAGCAAGACAATTCAGAACCATCCTTTGTGATTTTTTAGTGACTTAAAGAGCCTAAATTACTACCCTAATTGCTCAAATTTCCTTGGAAACAGTGAAGCAAAACACTACCTCTCTTCATTGCTTACAGAAAGATGAAGTTTCATAATAGATTTCTTAGTCATGTGAGGTAAGATGAGACAAATCCAGGTTTAAGTGTAAAACTAATGACACCTGATTTACAAAAAAAAAAATTCCTCTTCATTTTCTTTTTAAATAAAGGTTTTATTAAAATAGAAAAAAAGGGAAAATTTATTGCTTAAATAATTCTCAGATTGTAGGATATATTCAGAGGTCTTTCTTTTAAGCATCACATATATCATGGTTAGTCTCATTCTGCATCATTTTGACAGTTAATAAGACCCTTGTAAGAGATGGAGAAATATCCTGAAAAAGTTAAGTCATTAAAAATATTTACCTTTTCATAAAATCATCTCTGTAAGAGTTTGGGACATGCAATGAACTTAACCCAAAAATCACCAGCTCTCAATACTCTGCTTTGAGAGGGACAAGTATGAAAATTGAAAAAAAAAAAACCCCTCATTATGTTCTAAGAAGTGGTAATAAAAAGATCATGTTAAGAAATGAACTGACATTTGGCAAAAAGTATATGAGATGGCACAGTTATATGGAAATATAAGGAAAATACTCATAAAACCCTCTTTATGTAATGTGATGTGATAAAGCAAGTAAGATCACAACACAGTCCATCCACATATGCATTAAGATAGTATAGCCCTTTTTAATTGAGCATTATTCCCCTGTATTTTAGGACTAAAGTTGTTTATCCATGGCTGATTTGAAACTTGCATATTGAAAGGCTTTTTAGAGTTTCATAATTTCATTCTAAAGGATTAAAGTCCATCCTGCTTTTTGTTACAAGAATTTATTTCGATAACTTGCAGTTATTTAGCAAAAAAATCTGGATGAATGGCAATCATATTGTTCATAAAATTCTTTGCAAAATACAAAAGTTCTATTCTTCACATTATTGCATTTTCAATGCATACATATTTATGCATTGCTCTGAAATTTTTTGATAGGTGTTTAAGTTCCTTGCCATGTTCAGGAGGAGTGAGAGTTAAACAGTTATATGCAGGAGTATAACTCAGTAATAAATACCTGTGGGATGTATGATGTCATTCTTTCACAGAAAATTATTTTACAGACCTGCTAGAAGGTGATGGCCAAAGCCAAACTTGAAGAAAGGATGAATGAAAGGAAAAAAAAAAAGTTTCTTTCAAGTTGCTGTAAAGCAGAAGACACAGTGGACATCTACAAGGTGATGCATCATAACTGTGTGTGTGGTGTTGGTGTATGTGCATAGATAAACAGGCTCTCTGCTAATGTGTATGTAGATCTAGAGGAAAAAAGTGGTCATGTCTTTATATATATATATATATATATATGGTTGAATACTGTCAGAAAAAACGTGCAACCTGCAACCACTTCCTAGATTATCTTTTTCTTTAGAATATCTGATTCCAATTTGTGAGCAACAGAATCTGAACTTAAAATGATTATATGTAGGGAAACATAATCTGTGACTCAGATGGGAATTTCTGAAATGAAACAGTATAAAACTTTGAAATAGGAAATAAGATAATATTTACTATTCAAGTAAGAACTATAAAAGTATTAACTATAGTACAAAATGAGAACCAAATAGACCAGGGTATTGGATAGACTTTGGTGAACTGCTGAAAAGCTGAAAAATATACAGAAGAATTTTATTATGGAAGTTTTGGGGTCAGGTATATGTGTTGATGAATTCAATTTTCCCAAGAAAAATGATACTTTTTGATAACATTATTTTAGTTGAAAATCCACACATTTTCATGGAAATTTTGTCATCAGCACTAGACAGAGAGGAAGGAAAGAGGAAGGATGTAAAGATGAAGGAAAAAGGAAGTTGAAAATGTTGAAAGAAACTGTTCTGCAGTTCTACAGAGCTGTTCTGTAAAAGGTAACTTCATAACCCCATATTAAGTTTAAAGGAGGTGTGGTAGACTAAATGAGAAACATCCATCTGAAGAGCTTTCAAGTGCTTCTGTGTAAGGAAGTAATGGTGCATTCAGCTTAGTACAGAAGCAGGAATGATAAGCTCTACTATTCATTTACAAAAATGGGGTGCAGCACTAAGAAAATCAGTGGGAAAGACTAGGAGTCATGTAAGAAAGGAGGGATATTTTTAGAAAGCTGAAACAAAATTAGAAAAAGAAACAACACTACATATCCCATGTATATATCCCATGGACTCATATATGAGTCCAGAAGCTGGAAGCTGGAAGGCTGAATGAAGCCACACTGCCTTCCCATGTACTGCAGAGAGAAAGGAAGCCACCAGAAATTGCAAGTAATCTTCTTCTCTTCAGTTGTTTTACTATGTCTAGGAAGTGTCTATGTTTAAATTTCGTCACTGTAGTAGGGTACAGAAGTCTGGGAAAAATAAAAGAGCAGAATTATCCCTGGGTAAACACTTGCCCACATCTAAGGCAACAGGTCTACTAAGGAGTCACATTTATTTAAATAGACTGTATCAGCTACAGTAGTCCAGTAACAGAAACCCTTTGCAAAGGTTTTGTAGGTCCAAATGTGTAGATCTCAGCTGAGTCTGACCCAAGCTGCAAGGATCCAAGCAGACCTGGGTGGAGCAGTCAAAAGCAGCAACACCAGAGCCAGACGTAGCTGTGTGGAATCGAGTCCAGCATCGGAAGCCACAGCGTGGCTCGGAGTGGACGACCTAGCCTTTGGGGGCTGCCCATTGTTTTTCTGCTCCCATCTCAGGGACAAGGAGAGCCCCATGGGGAGCACCTGCTGTCCTGTCTTTGTCTGGGGGAACCACATGGCACGGGATGTGGGAGCAGCTGGCATCTTGTCTTTGTCCCGGCAGCCATGCTGAACTGTGCTGAGGTGGCAAATGCCTTTTTGTGTGTAAAGCACCTCCTCCTCTTGTGTACTTTTGTTATTGATATTGCTGCTGCTACTGGGCATTTCTTAGTCCATTGCTGCTTACTTTCAGTAAGTTGTTATCTCAACCCATAGTCCTTGCCTTTGTCCCTCTCCTGCCAAAGAGGAGGGAAGGAAAAGGAAGTGGCTATTTGGAGTTTAATTTCTGCACACTGTGTTTATTGAGTATTATACAATGCAGGGAAAAAGAAAAGGAAATAAAAATGCCTTTGGATAACAGGGTAACCTCCCCTGAATAAAATGTCATCTGCTAAGAGAACTGACTCATGTTTGCAAATAGGGAAATCAGCTTACTGAGCACCACAGAGACGAGCTTAGTTTTGCTCTGTTTCTGCACTAGGCCTGCACAAGTATTTTATTAATGATTGCTTGAAATTTAAATGTGTTCCTGTTGGTGCAAAACTAGTCCTGATGGAGAGGGTGTTATATATGGAGATTATCACTTTTATTTCCCGCACATTTTCTAGAAAGTTAAATTACGCTGATAAATCAGCATTGCTAAACAGGATATAAACTGCTGATTCAACTGATTGGTGCTAACATTTATCATCATAACTAGAGATTGCATGTCATGTATGCTTAGACAGGAAGCAATATTTTCTGCATAAATAGGAAAATGCAAATAATTCTTTCCAAAAAAAAGGGCAGAACATCAGAAAGCTCCACAGAAAATACTCTTACAATGGTACAGGATTGCACACACAGAATCTTGTCATGTGAAAATAACAAGGACAAAACTCAGGAAGATGATGACTTGCAGCAGTGTGTACTTGTGACACCACACACCACTCCTTTGTGTGCCTTGCCAGCTCTAATGTTTTGATGAGCCTGTGCCAACAATAACGATACTCAAGTGCAAGCATGTGATGGCTTGATGGTCCCAGGAGCTAGAAGGACTAGGGCGGAAACTAATGAATAATGAAGAGTTAGAAGATTTTCCTGCTGCAACGCTTGAGCATTAGATGATGTCACATAGCAAGTGAAACAATACACTCTTAAGCCAGAGACAGAGAACAGACTGAAGCATAGCAAACTGCATTTTTAAAGGAATGGTAATTAAAAAAATATAAATATTTAGGTTAAATGTTAATTCACAGCAACCTTACTACACAAGCCAATCTATCCAGATGTTCAGTCAAACTGCCACTGAGCTTGATCTTGCCACTAGCGAAGTTAGGAATAAATTTTAATATCATAACAGTACTTGAAATAAGAAAAAAAATATTATAAAAAATATTAAAGAGAACCTTAAATACATGATAGTCTGTATAATAAGAAAAGGGATATATTAGAATGACTTTTCCCACCTCAATACACAAAATGTATCATCTAATCAGCTTTGATGGATGACTTAGAGGAAAGGCATGTAGAAGTAACATTGCAAAAATGGTTACAAGCATCTATATATTTGGGAAATATGTCAACATAAGAAGGTAAGTGCAGCAATTTCATTGACAGTTGCTTTCACAGATCTTCAAAGCAGGTGAAAGCAAAACACAGTAATAAAAATCAAGAAACAAAGATAATGTTTCTTGATGATTTACCTGTACAGCTGCTGGCAATGAATGTCTAGATACAGACAGCAAGGAAGTAGGTTCTAAGCTGGACCTAGAAATCATAGTGGCAGTCTTCCCTCCTAGCTATGCCCTAATCCCGATTCCCAGACAGCACAGGTGGTAAGTTGACATAAAGAAGACGTAAGTTTGCTAAAGAAGAAAATATTAACAGGAAATTATGCTTTTCCAGCAGTAGTAAATAGTTACATTTTTACCTGTCATATAATAGTCTTAAATAATTACTTGAATGAAAGCTCTGGAGATTCCATCATTCAGAAGATTTTATGGGACTGCACAAACTTCATTGTTATAACAAATAGCACTCATAATTAAAAAATGTTCTGATAACCCTGCAAGGGCTTTCATTATGACAACTGCAAGAGCAAAAGAAAAGTCTGGGAGAATATCTATGATGTGTCACTGGCTGGTACATGGGCAGGATGCCTCATTCAAATGGGAACATGAAGATACACACTGTATTAAACTCACTGGACAAGAATCGATCTCATGGATGAACATCCTTTTCATCATCCATAACACATTACCCATGTGATTAAAGCTACTGTTCCTTTTTAAATCAGATGTTTTGCCAAACACTTCTGTCCAGTATCATCTGCTGTTACCTTCATTAATTCTGTGTCTGAAATTGCTTTCACTGACTGCCTTTTGGCACCTGGGAGTTTAGAGAAAAAGCACTTCCAGCTGGTCTCTAAGTTGGAAGGCACCTGCCTCAATGCTGGTGGCATTCCAGTGAACTAATCCAATCACAATAAGACTGATATTCAACTGCTTTTTGCTCTGGAGACATTTTAGGAAGCAATTCTGGATACTGAACAAACCAATATTTTTGAGGACAGAAACTGGATTGGATAAAATCCATATGAGAAATACTTCAGCTGAAGGATGTGTGCCTAAATGGAAAAGGAGCATTCAGTCCTGTTTCCTTCTTGGAAAGCCCAAACTACTCACAACATAATTAGTAAGACCTTGTAGATGTCTGAATGAAAGAAGTCAGCCCAGACTATAAATTTTTTTTAAATCCTGTAAAGTCTGTAGTTTAGGATGAGGAACAGTGATTGAAGCTCTGGGGCCCCCAATATAAGAAGGATGTGGTCTGCTGGAGTGAGTCCAGAGGAGGACCACAAACATGATCAGGGGGCTGGAGCACCTCTCCCAAGAAGATAAGGTAAGAGAATTGGGGCTGCTTAGCCTGGAGTAGGAAAGACTCTGGAAAGACCTTGTAGCACTTTACTAAAAGGGACCACAAGAGGAGAGGGACTTTTTTATAAGGACATGGAGTGATAGGACAAGGGGGAATGGCTATAAATTGAAAGAGATTAAGTGTTAGGATGATTTATTTTTTTTTTTACTATGAGGATGGTGAGGCACTGGCACAGATTGCCCAGATAAGGTGTGGATGCCCCATCCTAGGAAGTGTTCAAGTCCAGGCTGAATAAGGCTTGGAGCAAGATGATTTAGTAATGTCCCTACCTCAGGCAGAGGGGTTTGAAACTAGGTGATCTTTAAGGTCCCTTCCAACTCAAGCCATTCTATGATTCTATGAATCCATTCTCAGCTGTCTCAGGTGCTTTTTTGTCTTCAAATCATGGAAAAGATAAATAGTAGCTGAAAAATTTAGCACATCTGATTAAAAAAATTAAAAAAGGAAGAAAACAACTTAGATATTAGCACTACTGCTTCACCTGCCTCTAAGCATAGAATATTAACTTCCATGCATCTGCTCACACCAGCAAGAATCAACATTTATGAAATTTATAGAAAAAAAAAAGTTAAAAGAATTCTTAGAACATTTCTGGTGAACAGGAAATAGAGTAGTTATTATTGTTCAGAGTAAAATATAGTTCCATATCAAAATATGTCCAAGTAATGGGATCCATTTTAAGTTCTAATAAATACTGCCTCACAAACCTATGATATTAACCTTACTTCTGAGACATGCCAAGGAAGTATATGACGGAGTTATGGAAAATGTCCTTCAATTTAATGGTCAACAGTGCAATCAGTAAAGTTAATAGAGACCTTAAGGTTCAGAGTTTCAGAAGGTAGTCAAGGGAAAATGAGGTAGAATCATTTCCAACAGATCTCATCCAAAAATTAAAAATATATCATTAGGCTTAACTTGATTCTTTTACTATTAATGGAAAATAAACAATTGTCATCCTTTTTTTTATTGCATTTTTTTATGACCATTCATTTGAAAAGATCTATCAGAGTCTAAAAAAAACATTAATTCCTTTTTCTACACTCCAGAAACTATTTTGTGATCTATATTAAACACAAATAATTTGCACCTAACACATGTTCTGCTTATTGCTGCAGGTTGAACAGAGTGTTGAAATTACATGTCAGATCTACTGAAGTTGCTGCAAATTTTGTTTCAATTTCCAAACAGAACAAGAGATGAAATCTTTTAAGCATTTTCAAAAATGGAACTGCATTGCAAAAGAGGGCTGTGTATTTTTGTCTGTCACACTCAGTTGCTTAGCATTTGGCTACTGGCCTGGATTATATCAGAATTCAGCTTCAAATCCCTGTTCTCCTTCAATCACAGCATTATTGTTTATCCCAAACCAAGCAAAGTTTCCTACACTCATACTCTGGGTACCCAATTTCCTCATTTCTTGTCTATAACAGATTATCCTCAACATCTAGCAGAAACCAACAACCACATAAAATATTTCACCTTTGATAAAACAGACTATATTGCCATAACCCATTAAAAAAAAAAAATCTTTCCAGACCTATTCACAACAGCGTGTTCCTGGCTGGCTGCCCAAAACTATTATCATTCTATTAGTATTGTTTGTTTGTCAGATTTCATCCAACTAACACATGCTAAAACTACAGCTGTTCTGTCTACATTTGGTCTTTAAATATCTATTCTATTATTTTTTCTTCTGCCTCTAAATGATGGAAAGAGGGGGAAAAAAATCTCTCCAGTATAAAGACACGTCAGATGTGCAATATTGTTCTTGGGAGAATACGAGCCCTTCACTCTACTGGAAATAGGGAGCAGGGCAACATCTTAAGAAATAAGGCACATCATGTTAGCTCAAAATTTACTGAAATCTTTACAAAAATATTTCTTTTCACAGTCCTAAGCTGTGAATTAATGATTTGTTTATTTCTTCATTTTCTGGTTTCAAACCTTAGCAAGAAATCCCAGATTTTTCAGGCTAAAACAGGTGACAGGCTCACTATGCAATGTCATAATACACAAAGACACTAATTATTCTACAGGGAACAGCATAGCTCAGAGATGACTTATCAGGTCCTGGGAGCAATACCCCATCACTAATTCTGTACTCAGCCTGGGCTAATTTGCCTTTTCTTTCAGCTCTGTAACTTTTCTGATATCTCAGCACTGCATGCTGCAGTTACACTCCACCAGAGGTGCTTAGAGAGTAGTCTGACATGAGTCACCTGGAACTGTACCTTTAATACTGGATAAGAAGAGCTATGCTACAGAAATCAAGGGATTGCTGGAGGGGAGATGTTGAAAAAAAACTGGTAAAAAATCAGGGAGCTTTTTTTGCCAACAGACGTTGCCAGCAAAATAAATTCTGCTTGCCCAGCAGCAAGGGCAACTTGGGTTACATTGCCACTAAAAACCTTCAGCAGAAATGTCAATCACAATTATTATTATAATATATTTGGCATTAAAATGTCAAATGTGTCGTTGATCCTCCTCCAAGAAATAACCAAGATCACGCATATTTTATGCATGTTTTCTTAATCTGCGGTCAGCACTGATTTTAACAAGATGCTCTGGATGGGAACCTACGTGTATAAAACCTTTCAGAAACATATGCAGCTAGGAGATGCTCATGCAGATGTATTCAGACAACCTAAATCACAAAACTGTCAACTTATAGCTGCATTCTGTGTTTTTTAATCTGGAAGAGGTTGTAAAAAAATCTAATGAGGCATTATAATCTACTTTTATGAAATAAAAAATGTCAAGCAGCCTTGGTTGCAGCACAGTTACAAAACAAAAATCCCCTCTCGAATGTCACCGAGGAAGGGGAAGAAGCCATGAATCTTTCTTTCCAGTGCTGATGGCTGCAGGACATAACCTAATTGTTGCCTGAGGGACCCTCAATGTGCTTTTCTCAATACCTATGCCTTGCAGGTCACTTCAGCAGTTACTATTAATTTAATAAGTGTTTCTTTATGCCTGCATTTGATTTTAAGTACAGTACTTGCCCCTGGTCTTTGAATGCATGCTGGGTACAAAGCATTAAGATTATCTACACCATTTAAGATTATGCACACTTCAATTAGATCTCTCAGCCATTTTTCCTTAGTTGCTGCCATCGCCCTAGTTCCTGCAGGCTGAAAGCTGAATGTTTTCTCTAGACCTCATTATCTTTTTTGTCACTTACTCCATAAAACTGTTCACTACGATCCCATTTATTCCTGAAAATAGTCCTTATCAACCTGGTCTTCTTACAATATTTTCCATAACTTACATCCATCCAGGTGAGATAGAAATGGAACTAAATCACTCCATATCCATATGCAGTACTAAAGCCAATGTACCCCTAATTTTTCACATGCAAGGAAAAGCTTTGTGTTCAATCTTTGTCACAGAGCCAGGAAAGTGCTTGAGAATACAGTTTAATTTTAAATATTTCAATAGTTTTTATTGATTTGAGAGAAGGAACTCATATATGAAAAGTCAGACTTGCATTAGAGTTTGGTACTGCTTATTAGTTTTGGAAGCTGCTTTAAGTATCATCTCTCCTAATTCAATCTCATGTATTTCATTATTTATTACTCACTTCTATGTGCAGTGAATCAATTGAGATTATTGAAGTCACTTGCCTCTTCTCAGATCCCTCATTTATGACACAGTGTTTTCTGAATTGCCATTTATTTTTATACAACATTTCTGACCAAGCTGTTAATATTTGTGTGGGGAGAGTTTCTTTATTTTGTTGGTTTTTTACCACACATCTTATTGCTTTTTCTACTTGATCGCAACAGTTTACTGACTTGGCCTTCTATTATTTTGGGTACTACTGAGTTATTTTGGTCTTTTTCAAACCCTGGTCTTGGACATATTCCTGAAAAATGTGAATTTGTCTGCTATTTTTACTGCCTCTGCATGGGACAAACTCATGATGGTACAGAGAGCAGG
The DNA here is from genome assembly GCA_027886175.1 of Phylloscopus collybita. Taxonomy (NCBI): domain Eukaryota; kingdom Metazoa; phylum Chordata; class Aves; order Passeriformes; family Phylloscopidae; genus Phylloscopus; species Phylloscopus collybita. Next base: position 62,208,239 of record JAJNNQ010000075.1, read on the forward strand.
GAAAATGAAAAGCATCTGTGATAGGTGACCAGTGCAATTCCAGATTTGAAAATATAAACTGTTCATATTCATCTGGAAATTCAAAAATTAAATTGGTTATCTGTATTGCTTTTCCTGAGGAATTATACTTTATTTCTTAGTAATATAATTTCACTATGAATTTTGAAGTACCTCCTGCAGTTAAAATAATGTCAGCTTTATCAAAAATACATATATCAAGAGATGCACTAACAACCAATGCACTGTGCATCTGGGTGAAAAACAAGATTTGTTATATTCACTGTCTGTTTTGCAAGCAGGTTATTCAGAAATTCTCTGAAGTTGAACAGCTAAATTTCTTAAACGAACATCTAATTTATTTTTCATCCTTTAAATATAACTACTAAAGAAAACTACATCTTTGAGACAACTCCTGGTATATTTTTTACACTTATCCCATAAGAGAAGGTAAACCTCAAGTGACAGACTATGTGACAGAGCTGTAATAAAAATGAAGATACTTTTCCTAATGTGCATACGATGCCTTTGCAGGTAGTTCGCAGGAACCACTAGAAATGAGTAGGGCATTATTTTCTTTTTTTCTTTTCTTAATTTGTTTAGCATCAGATTCATCCAGTTTATTATCCATAAGTTACTGGATTTGACAGCTTTTGTTTCTACATACCAATAGTTTATTTATTCTCCAGCTTCCTGGACTCCTGATTTTCCCCTTACAGAGAAATTCAGGTTACTCTGAGCAGAAAAGCATGTCCCAGAGTACAGATAAGGAGTGATCAGAAAGCAGTCAGCTTGAATACAACCTCTTGACCCATTCCAAAACAAAATTCTGTAAATAAAAATGAGGGAGGAAACGCTGTGAAGAAATTACCAACAGCAAGGAACGCATAAGACACCATGAGATAGACAAGAAAAAACAGGAGAGGTACTGTTCACAGCATAGAAACACTCATTGTAGGGAAAAAAAAAAAAGTGAACAGTCAAAACATGGACAGACAGCATGGGCAAATGAGGAAAAATTAAAAACCTGTGTCATGTGGACATCACAGACTGAAAGTAAAGGATAGCATGTGCTTTCCAAGACTTAAGTTTATGTGAGAAATTTTACGTCCCAGTATATTTAAAGAAGTGTAAAACTTCAAATTTCATGTGATTTATATTGCTATGTCATAACTCATATTGACTTGGTGAGGGTAAACCTTAAGATGAGATGAATCACTCCCTAGAAGCATCTGCTACTAACTACTGTAGGCACCAGTGGGAGACTACAGTGACTCTATCAGATGCAGCCACCTACATTGCACTTGGTCAAATTAATCCCACAAAAATTATCAGACCTATATAGATATTAAGGCATGTGAGGAAGCAGTGAGCCACCTAGAAGATACCTTGGCCTCCTAACCCCTGAGGATTTTTAGGTATTTGATCTCTTTAGAAGTTTAAACTAAATGGTTAGTAAATCTGACAGTGCCTTAATTCTTCAGAAATCATAGTAAAGGAAAATACAGATGTCACAGAATTTTCAAGTGGTTCCATATGTGCACTATAAATTTCTTACCATAGTACTAAGACTTTAGATAACTGAATTTTCACTGCAATTTCTCTCAGCCTTAAAAGTACTTGGAGATTCAGGTCAGGTGTTTCAAAACAGTTTTAACCTTGTTCTTACCACATATTTCATCACAGAATAATACTTCCACTTGTGCATAAACTATCCAAAGCAGCTGATGGGTCAGCTGTTTACTTTGTTGAGTAAGAGTTGCCAATTGAGCCAGTGATTTTTTGTAGTGCCATTAAGCACTTAATGCCATCACATGCCACACTAATATAACCTCCCTCTATGACCAATCATGTAATTTACCTTAAACCTCAAGCAATAGCCAAACAAAACAATGCCCTCATGCTTTCAATTGCTCCTTTCAGGATTCTGCACATACATCCACACAACCAAGGCTGCAGCGGGACCAAGACCCTGTGCTTTGGGTTATGGAACCAAAAGTGTGTATTCTATTTCATTTGTTGAAAGCAATTGGGGAGATGTTCTTCTTTATCTCTTGTAACTCTGGAGGGAGCGGGGCGTACTTTCTGCTAGTGGACCATTAAGGCTCACCAAGGACATGACACATTCCATCATCCTATTATGAGATGCTCCACCCAGTGGCGGGAGCCAACCATTCCTACCTGGATAAAAACAGACGTAGGAACACAAGGTATCTAGCTTTACCAGATTCCTGGAGGAAGACTGGGCCCTTCTCACCATCACTGGACCCTTTTCTACAGGATCATCTCTACTCCAACAGAACCACATCTGACACTCCAGGAGGACTCACTTTTGGACTGCTTCCAACACCCTGACCAACAGGGTGTCAGGTTGTAGAGCTGACTCTGTCAGGGTTTTCCAGGATTGTGTGTTTGCTTGCTTGTTTTTTTGTACTACTAGATTTGTATTTTTATTTTAATATTCCTAGTAAAGAACTGTTATTCCTATTCCCAAATCTTTGCCTGAAAGCCCCTAATTGCAAAATTACAATAATTTGGAGGGAGGGGATTTACATTCTCCACTCCAAGGGGAGCTTCAACTTTCCCTGGCAGATGCCTGTCTTTTCCAAACCAAGACACCCTGCTATATCCCAACTGCTGCATGGAATTCTCACAGTCAGCTATGGAGGTAAAGCACTCACTCTCTGCTGTTCATTTTCTGCAAGTCCTGCTTGACCAAAGATAAGTGCAACAAGAAATATATTTTAAATTACTAAATCGAAGAGAAGAGGCAACAGCTTTAACCTAGCCCTTTCTACACTAAACTGCAAGGCTCTGCAGAAGCAATGGGGTAAAATTGAGGGGGAAAAGACACTGGACAGATACTGCAAACAAATCCAGTGATTTTTGGTTTGGGGATTCAGAAACTATTATCTCCAATGACAGCTGGCTAAATATGCAAGAGAGGCAGATAGGTAGAAGGCTTTCTCACTGTTCTTTGAACAAAATGGTGCACCAGAGCTATGAAGTTTGCCTGGATACAGTAGGGGCCACCAAAATGTAGTAGGAGTCAACCCAAGAAGCAAAACACTAAAGTCTCAAAAATATATGATCTGGAAGTGTTTTGAGTTAGTGAGTTCAGGAAAAAAAAAAAAAAACAGAAATATTGTACTTTCAATCCCTAAACTGTTACGTTGTTGTCAGGACATCATTCAAATTGTAGTTGTCTCAAGTCCTTTTGTGCTAGATGCCTACATTCAAGTTACTGCTCAAATGAAAATGGAATGTCCTGTTGCATTTACCAAACCATGCATTTATTCAAGTTCTGAGCCTGCAGGGCTCAGGTCAGTATAGTTGCTGGGAGTTGGAAGTGGCAGGGAAGTGGAACATCTCCAAAAGGAATATTATAGCTTCTGGGTATTTGTGGTTTCTGGGTGCTTATTTCAGAAAGGTACATCACAGCTTCATAACAGCTTTCAGAGAGTGGGATGCCACTTCAATTTTTTGGGGGAGGCTGGGAACAGATGTGCATCCTCTCTCCCCCATATGTTTTCCTACCTCTCCTTTTTCTCCTGCAATACACAGTATCTGCCTCTCACTTGAGACTTGCAATACAAAGGCACAAAATAGCCTCTGTCTGTGGCATGACCTCAACTCACCTCCTGTTCTTCTCAGAAGAGGCAAGAACCAGAAGCTCTTCCCTGGAGAAGATGGGGTACAAAGGTGGGAGTAGAACAAACAACCCAGCAAACTCAAGGGCCTGGAGAAAGCGGTGCCTGCCCTGGTTGATCTGTCCCTTGCCTCCCTCTGCAGCAATCCCTTTTTCCCTAGCCTCAGAGAAGGAGCAGACACCAGCAGGACATATGTCCCTGTGTTTTGAGAGTTAAGCCAGGCTCCTCTGCCCTCACGGCTGCCACCCAAACCTAGTGTTAATGGAGGTTCAAGCTGTTGCTGCAGAGTGCAATTTGGATTCATAATGAGAGCCTGAGAGAGTGTGGGAGCCGTGACTTCTAGGCATTCTTGGGAAGATTCTGAGTCTTCTCTTCTTCAGGCTAAACAATCATGACTCTCTCAGGGTCTCCTCATATGATAGATGCCCAAGTACCTTCATCCTTGCAGAGGTCTCCACTAGACTTGCTCCAGTATGTTCATGTCCCCTTTGTTTTGGGGAGCCCAGTGTGGACAGACCACTGCAGATGTGCTCCACCCCAGAGCTGAGCAGTCAAGAAGACTCACTCACTTCCCTTGATCTAGAGGTAACACCTCCCCCTAGTGCAACCTGGCTTCTCCTGGCTGCCTATACTCCAAAGGTACTTCGCTGGCTGATGTTCCACTAAGTGTTCACCAGGAACCCCTGGGCCTTTACTGGAACTCGGTTTTCCAGCCAAACACCACCCAGCCTGTAGAGGTGAGTACCTGGGGTTTCTTCCTCCCCAAGGGCAGGACGTGGCATTTGCCTTTGCTTGGCTTTAGAAGAGTCTTGCTGGCCAAGATCTCCAGCCTTCTGACATGCCAGTGGAATGGCAGCACAACCCAGTGGCACATCTGGCGTAACAACAAATCATCCTGCTTTTTTCACACCTGCAAATCTGATGAGGGTCTCCCCTACTCCAAGAGATTACTTAACATGTTACAGTTCTTGGCCCCATTACCAACCCCTGTGGTCTAAATACAAAATATTTTAAATGCTCACATGCATACTTGTTTGTCATCTTCCCAAAATATTCTTGATTTAAAAAAATTAAAACTGAAAAATGCCACCAGTGAAATAAAACAGTCATAAAGATGCCTTTCAAGAATGACTAAGGTGCAGTTGCAAGTTAAAACTCTAAGACAGAATATGTATGGTATATACCTCTATTTTCTTCTCTGACAACAAACTGGTGGGAGAGGAAACACATTATTCCATCAGAATGATGCCCTCAGCCCTATTATTTATTCAGAGTTATACAGAAAGTATCTTCATTTAATCCAAACTAACCATGTGCAGCCTCATCCTTTGCACAGTTTCTGTATATGCAGTTACTGTGCAGCATTCCAGGTTCAGGTAGCCAGTTTACTGCCTCATTATTTAAATGGCTGTCATTGAAAAAACAGTGTTACTTGAGCCACATAATTCCAACACATGATTTCACAAATGCAAATTCGCAAATCCTACAAATGCAGCTTCTGCACTCAGAAGCTGCTGTGCATCTCAGAGCTGTGGATAAGAGAGTAGCTTTAGATTTCACTTAAGATAATCAGCCACAAATTTGTTATCGCTTCACTCCTCTTCACGAAGGCTTGAGAGCTGACAGTCTGAGGAGATGAATGGGAAAATCCACACAAAATTCAAATTTGTTCATTCAAATTAATTCAATCAAGTTATTCACAAAGGAAGGCAAACACCTACGCAGGAATCCACTTTGCCCAAGATTTATGCTCCAGTCTGGAAAAGCTTAGCATATCAGAGCAATGGCCATAGCAGGTCAAAGCAAAGATGCACACTGTTGCTTCCTTCACCTCTGTGCCTGCTCTCTCCTAGGTCTCTATGCTCTTAGACAGCTGCTCTCAGCCACTGCTAGAGACATTTGCAAAGGAAACTCCCAGCCTCCAGAAATTTGCAGCTCATGAATTTATTTGGATATTTCTGTTGTTTTTGGATTTAATACTCCTCACACCTTTTATTTTTCCCTTCTATGAATTTATCTTGTTCAGCTACTTTTTGAAGGTGAAATCTTTGGCCCACATAACAATCCACAGCAGAGATGCACAGATTAAACAGAGTTTACTTGAGGAACCAGGTCTTCCACTTGATTTTGAATCTGTTGCTTTCATGTTACATTTTGTGCTGCATAGTTCTTGCTTAGAAAACAGAGTGCAGAAACTACTCTTGTAGTAAAAGTTCACAGGAGCTCATGACAGGCACCATTTTAACTGCCTGAGCAATAGTACTTGTTATCTTATTCTGTGTATCTGATAAGAAGGTCAGGATTGCAAGATCTGAGTATAGCTGCTAAGCAGCTCAGGGATTAGTAACATAATTTTGGCAGAGACAGTGGAAATATTCCTTCTCTGAACAAAAAGGTAGATATTCATGGGTAGATACTGGGTTTTAAACTGTTACAACCCTAGATTAACTAGTAATTTTGTGCATCCAGTTGGCACTTTTAGAGGTGGTTTCATTACTGGACATTGGTTAGTGGTGAACCTGGAGGTGCTGGGATAACAGCTGGACTCTATGAAGAGGTCTTTTCCAACCTTAGTAATTCTGTGATTCTATGATATGCATGCCTTAGGACACCTGTGTAGCAGCATGACATATAAAACAATCTAGGACAACTGGCCTATCCACTGACCTTTTATATGCATACAGATTGAAGTCTTTATAGGCTTATGGTTCATTACTAATTTATCCTATACTCACTGCAGCTTCCCAAAGAGACAACAAGCAGAGGGTGCAACTTGCTGGCACAGTAAGCAACTCTGGCAATTCTTAGTTGAAGCTAAATCTCTAGCCCTTGGGCAGCTTTCAATTATAATGAGATAGGAAATAGCATGGAATTGTTCCCAGGATAAAAATTTTATAAGTGATTCCGTAAACGTCCATCCCCACCCTCTGGCAATAAATAAAGAGTATGGCCATGCTCAGAATCCAGCCCCCTTCTTTCTTGAAAATGCAAGGACAGCTGTAAACTATATTAAAAAAAAAATAAATAAATTCTCAAAACTAAGCTTACCAGCAAAAATAACTATATGGACATTCTAGAATTCCTCAGGTTTCATCTTGGCAATTAGATTTCACCAGAGCTGAGCAGAAATGGACAAAAGAGAAGAGATGCTGTGTGACTCCTGCATTTCAGGATGTGTGGCTGTTACATCTATTGCTGGGGATGGCAGCAATGCTCGTTGCCATTCAGCATTCCTGGCTGGCACAAGCTCTGTCAGGCATCCAGCAATGCTTGGAGCCGACACCAATCACCAACTTTGGGGTTCACAGCTGTTTACCAGCAGTTCCAGCTACTTGGTGCTGCTAGCAACAATTCATTTCACTTAGCAGCACACGTTGGCATATGGGTGTTGCTTGTAATTTCTAACGAGCTTTTTGCCAATGCTATTAGCTTCCACAGTCAGCTGGGGTTATCGTAATGGGAGACTTAAGAGCTTTTAGGACCATTTCTAACAGTGGTGCCTAACAACAAAGAGTACCTTTGGCTACAGTCACTGTGCATACAAACATTCCCAACATGTTGGCAACTTTCCTAATAATAAAAAAAAATAAAGTGCCTGATACTACCTACAGCTGTGGAAGCATTAGTCAGCGCTTCAGAACGCCACTGCTATGTCAACACCATTTTTAGAGTTTAACAAGTCGTTCTTACAATACCAGGAGATATTCTGCCAGAGCTCTGTGCTGCAGCTAAGTCTCCCAGCAGGGTATATTAGCTCAGTCTCAGCACTGTGTGAATAAAGTCACAAAGATTTTGAGCAACATGAAAATATTGAAAGCTACACCACAGTGAACGCAGGATGCTGAGAACACAGACAGAGGCTCTGCTTCTGAATGCTGGAAAATGTGTTTAATGCAGCAGAGAGACTGAGTAGAACATTTTAATTCAGACATCACTGTCATTAGTTGTGAAGGTATCTGTTCTGGGTTATTTATTTTTAAATCTAAATTAAAAAAAAAAAAAAAAGGCAAAATGCTTTAAGCCTTATAAACCTGTTGTGGATTTTCTCCATGATGTCTCAATAAAGAGATGTCCAAGGAAGTATTAGAGCGACTTAATTTTCAAAAGTAATATAATATGAAAAACATAGGGTAATTCGATCCCTGAATCCTGTTATATAGAAGTATATTAGTCCTGTAATACAGAAGTATATTTTTTCATTATTCCACTACAGATCAGGAAAAAAGACTGCCAAATCCTTCCTTAACTTAAAGTTTCACTATATCTGCAAATTCTGTGGGGGAAATTTTGATATATATATATATATATTTTTTTTTTTTAATTGGCAGAAGACAAATTTCTCTCTAAAATGAAGAATTCCAGTGAAATTATTTACTTTAATTCTTCTTGATGTAAAATGTATATTACATATGATTTCCTCAATTCATTTTGAAAATGGTTAAACCTTTTCTTCTACAAGTTTTTGTTTAGCTTGGTTTGGATTTTATATGTTATACCCCTAAATATATGACATTAACACTAGTGCTTTGAGATGCATTGAGATATCTAATAAAAAGCATGGCTAAAGGCAATTTTGATTTACAAAACTTTAGACAGATGTTGAAGGACACAATTGTAGTGCATAACTGACTTGTCAATATATTTTTCTTTTTCACTGCTGACTTCATCGTAAACATAAAGGGCAAATCATGCTGCACCAGTCAGGTCATCCTTTTTGATAGAAAACAAACTTTGTATCTGAAGGAAAAACAAGGGGAGCGACACATTTCATTTTAAACAAGGTTTTTGACACCATCTTATGACATTTTTTAAGCAGGCTAACAAACATCCTAACCAGACTGAACTATTATTCGGTTGTTATAAAACCAGTAGGAAGGTGCAAAAGAAAATTTGCTATGAAAATTTTGTATGACATCATACAGTTTATGCTGCTTACATACAGTCTATTCCAGCTGTGCAATCTTATGGACTGCATGATGAAATAACATGTAAACTACTACACTTGCAGATAACAGATAGGATCAAGACACACAAATGCAATTGAATAATTCAGAACAATGGTAAATGCGAGAATTGCTCTGGAGAAAACAGGATGAAATTGACTAAGAAGAAATGAAAAAAACTTTATACATTTCAGAACAATTACACCCACCAAAATAAATAATAATTTTAAAAAGTTAAAACCCAACTTGCTAGTCTTGCATGCAGAAATAAAAAGATCTGAGCATATCAGATTTTCAGAGTTGAATGTAAATCAAGAATAGCATTCTGTGGGATGAAGTTCATGCTGCTTTGTATGAATAGGAGAGAAGTTTGTCCTCTACGGCTGATGAATGGTAATACAGGGGTCGAGTCTAGAAACATGTTGTTATGAGTACCAAGAGGAGGTGGGGTCAACCATTTGTTTTGTGCTGTTTTCCAGAGCTTATGCACAAGATCAACACAGAAAGTTCCAGCTATCCAACTACTTAGAAGGGAAACACTTTCAACTGGTGGCAAGCAGTCAGTACAATCTGACCACCGCCATGTAAAATTAGACCCTGTTCATCAAGTCCCATTCCAGCAATGGCAGGATACCACACAGTAAGAAGAAACTGAATCTGTGCTCCAGTAAACCAAACCCACAGAATATTCCCTACACACTTCATTAAGCTGAAAACTTGTAGTAAACCCCACTTTGACTCAGCAATGATGTGCCACAAAATGAGGGCATAGAAAGATGAGAAACACTGCCAATGCCCTTGACCTGCACAGAAACAGGGGATTTATTCTGTGAAACTCCTAATGACCTTTACTAGAGTTGTTGAATCTGGTGGCCCAACAGAGGTGAGGCTGCCCCAGCTGTGTGCCCCCAGGTCCAGCCAGTAGCAAGGCTGGGCAGGTATTCCACGTATAGGGAATACAGACATATCTGTATATTCGTGCACATGCACACGTGTTTTCCCTATATAAACACAGTTCCAGAGCCTGCACACAGCCAGTAAGTATTCCCAATCTCTCTGCCCTCACAACCTCCCTCAATGTAGGTCATCTCAGAGCTTCGCTCTTTGGATGTTTAGAAACTTTTTTAAAACCTTCAAATCTATGAATACTTTACATACTCTCTTTATACTTTACATACTCTCTTAATACTTTACATACGTACTCTTAATCATACTGCTCTTTGAACAGAAAGATAACGAGCATCAAAGCTAGTTGGAAAATATTCATGTACTTTCTCATCATCATTTCACTAAACAGGTTATAACATTTTTTCCCCCTGGAATCCCTCCTGTATGAATGGTGTGAACATTTTGGCCAGATGTTTTAGCAGAATGTCCTGATTATTTAATGAGGTATTACCCATATCTTGCACCATGGTACTCATTGTGTCCTGTTCCAAGCAAGAGCCCCTTGCCATGACTAAACTTAATCATGTTTGCATACACATCATTCTGGTGTTTTACAGCCACAGGTGACTCAAGCCCTATGTCTATGGCAGAAATTTTTGTTACCAGTTTTGAAAATCACAGTTCTGCACAATGAATCCTTCCTGCACAACTGCTCCTTCCAAAAGTACATCTTTCCTCTATAGTTCAGAAAAAAATCTCTTTTCAGCAATACAGTATGTGTGAGCAGAGGGGAGGTGGAATATTGATATTCATTGCTATTATGGAGGAATGCAATTTATAGGGATGGTCTAAGCAATAGTTTATTTTGATATAAATCAGAATAATAATTTTTTCTCTTTAGTAAGAGCCAAAATGGCCATAAATACAGCAATGGATTGGTATGATTGGTGTGCCCTTTTAATCTTAAATTTATATAAGTTATATGTATTTATATAGTATATATTGTATTTGCCTTTTATAAGTTTAGCTTTGTTAATATGCACTTAATCATGGTTCTAGGTAAGATTTCTTGACTTTACCTGATAAAAAAAAAGCTTATTTTCTCCCTCAACTTAATTGAAACACTGAGATTTTACAGAAATACTAAAAATTGTAACTGTTGGAACAGTTTGGGGTGGGGTTTTTTTCTGAATCTTTTTATTTTAGTTTTTATAAATCTTCCTAACTTCATAGAATCATAGAAGAACTTTGTTAGGAAGGAACTACAAAGGTCTGGTTCCAACCCACACTTCCATGGCCAGGGAGCATTCACCCACTAGACCTGGTTGCTCAAAGTCCCACCCAATCTGGCCTTGAACACTTCCAAGGACGGAGTTTCCATGGGCAACCCGTTCTAGTGCTTCACCATCCTCACAGTAAAGATTTTCTTCCTAACATCTAACCTAAATTTTTACCTTTTTAGTTTAAAACTGTTTCCCATTGTCCTATCACTATTTGCCCATGTAAAAAGTCACTCTCCCCCTTTTTCTTCATGTCTGGAAGACTGCAATGAGGTCAAACTAGATCTCAGATTCTCCAGGTTGTACTCTTACAGCCTATGTTCACAGGAGGGCTGTTCCAGCCTCCTGATCATCTTTATGGACCTATTTTGGACCTGCTCCCACAGGTCCACAATTTGCCTGCTAATAATTTCCTTCAGCTGTGTAACCACAAGCAGTAGTCATTGAAGACTACAGAAGATACAACACAAAGATAAATTTATTTTTTTTTTTTTACTAATTAATTACAAGTGACCAATTAGAGGATCCATCTATTTCATTTTGTGGCACCAAATCAAATGGCCCATGTGTAAAATGAAGAGAGTGCTTCTTGCAGGGACAGAAAAAGAACTAGGCCATTAGGGTATAATCTGTCCATGCACAAGTTTTAGTGAGGATAAAGAGAAATCTGTCTAGCATTCAGTAGCAAAATCTGTCCTAAATTTGCTTAATTGCTTCATAAGTGCTATTGAGACAGGAAATGTAGCTGCTACTGCAGTAGAAGGGCAAGGAAACGAAAGGCAGAGAAGGAAAATGGTTATTGAGTCTATTTTTAAGTATGAAAAATGCACTCGTGGAGTACAATGATGCAGACATTTAGACACACCAGAATGGAAATGTGAATAGTGCAGGGAAAGAACTGGCTTGTGCTATATTTTAAGATGAGGACAGTCACCCTACACCCATGGATTATAAAAACACAATGGAAAAATAGGTTGTAAGGCTTAAAGGTTAGTAGAAGCACCCCACAGATAATATTTTATGTGTAAAATATGCTTTTGAGAATTTTATATTACATTGCAGTTTTAGAACTAGAGGGCTACTGTCCTGTGTGTTCACATAACTTAAAGACTACCAGTACTTTCCTGAGGTCCTGTTAGCTGGAGAAACTGAATGTACTGACAGTGGCCCTTCTAAATAAAAACCATATACTGTTTTATGTCCTATTACAGTGACAGAATTTTTTTAAAAGTACTCCTTCAAGAGTACTTTTACTCTGAGGTAACCTCAGAAGAGAAAATATATCTTTTTTCTTTACTCACAACAGGAGAAAGATCACTGTCAAGTACACCACGATCTGGCAAACCACTGGTATACTGGTAGTTCAGAAACATTACGGTTGGAAAAGACCTCTAAGGTCATCAATTCCACCAGTTAACCCAGCACCATCACCACATCCTCCACTAAACCATGTCCTCAAGTGCCATACCCACACATTTCTTGAACACTTTCAGGGGTGGTGATTCCACTACCTCCCTGGACAGTCTGTCCCAGTGCCTGACCACTCTTTCAGTGAAGAATTTTTTCCAATATCCAATTTAAACCTTCCCTGGCACAACTTGACACCATTTCCTTGTGTGCTGTTGCTTGTTACCTGGAGAAGAGATAGACCCCCACCTGGCTACCACCTCCTGTCAGGTAGTTGTAGAGACTGATAAGGTGCCACCTCACTCTCTTTTCCTGCAGGTTAAACACTCCCAGCTCCCTCAGCCGTTCCTCATAAGACTTGTTCTCCAGACCCTTCACAGCTCTGCTGCCTTTCTCTGGAAATACTTCAGCATGCCAATGTCTTTCTTGTAGTGAGGGAACAAAAACTGAACACAGGATTTGAGGTGCAGCCTCACCAGTGCCGAGTACAGAGGGGCAATAAATTAATAATAATGCTAAGGGAAAAAAAAAATAAAGTAGGATGTTCAAAAGTGAGCATGTTGTAACTGAACCTGCAAAGGGATTACCAGTTTCCATCAAAGAAATCTGATGAGTAACATTTACCTGGCATTTTCATATTAAAATGTTATATTCATATTAACAGATGACTAGAAGAAGATATTTTAATGAAACACACATTTTCATATCTTTTTTTTTTTTTCAGCAAGTTTAATGTTTGTATGACGTTAATAACTGGAAAACAAGTTTTTCAGAAAGCAGAGGAATAAATAAAAAGGTCACACATCCTCCTCCCACACTGATAAAAAGCTTGTATCAATCATTATTAGCTGAAATTGTGACCCAATTAGACTAGTACAAATCGTGCCAAGCTACGATGGCAGAAGTGACTGATGAACTTTGCCACAGAGCTAATCCTCCCCTGAAATGGATGGATGGGCATGGCACTGACGCAGTGTACATGCCAGTGAAGCGTGTCCAACTACAATTCAGAGGGACATTTAAACAAAGAGAAACTGTCTGCTAAAGACAGGCCACAATCTCTCCGTGGCTATAGCAAAACGTTTCTCCTGAGTGGTTTACAAGGGATGAATTGTGAGTGGCATTAAAAAAGCCAAGTATTTATCATTAACAGAAATATTACCTGAAAGAAGCCATTTTTGCAGGTAAGCTACTGCAAAATGTCTACCACTGCAGACAGGAGGTAAGCAAATCAAGTTTATCAATAACAAACCATCAGTAATTTTTATGGTACTGCCAATATCAAGCATCAGAAAACCCACTTCTTCCCTTCTTCAATTAAAATAACATTAAAAAGCAAACACAGACACAATTTTTCCCTTGTTCTATAAGATTAATCCTTTAAACCTGACCTATTTATTTAAGAGGAAAAAAAAAATCCCAAGAATTTCATTTTGCAGGGAGGATGGAGATTCATTGTATAACAACAACAATGCAGGAATTGAGGTATTAAGTAATACTCCGAAAATCAGAAATGTTGCAGCTAAATCTTGAGGCACTGACAGCTCAGTCCATGCCTCCAGGGCCAGTGGCAGCTAACAATGAGGGGTTGAAAATGAAGAAGTTTGTGTAGAAATGAGAATGTGATGGCATGTACCCACCAACCAGCTTGTGGGTGATGACTCAACTAAGTTTGTTAATCACTTACTAAGAATAAGTCCCTAATTAACAAGCTAGTGTGAATGTGAATTTTGGCTTTCCAGCAGTCACCAAATTACAAACCTAATGTCTATATTTGAATAATAATTTAAAAAAATAAAATGTGTTGGTCTTTTTCCTCTTAGATAAGTAATAAAATTTAATTGCAAGTCCAAATAATTTACCAAGATTTCAGAGAGTTATCTTACTGAAATGAAAGAACAACCTTCCATGGATAGCATCCTATTTGTGAGCTCACTGAACCAGTAGGTTGAATCCTGCAGGGTTGGCAGAGAAGAGTCTGCTTCCTTCACACCTCCCCCAAACCCTACTTCAGTGGCTCTTTCAGATTCAACCACAAATTATTGTCATTTCAAAACAATTCTAAGTCCTGAGGTAACAAAAAATCACAGCAAAATGGAAAACCCTCAGTCAGGAGCAATTCAGTTTCTCCTCCTCTGCAGTGTTCCCAGAAATGCTGCCATGCTTTGGGAGGCTCAGGAAAAACAGACAACTGCTTCAGACTAGCAGCTCCTGATCCTGTTGTGCCAGTACATGGCACAGAACACATAAATGGCCTTTGGCTTTCAGCAGACAGCACATGGGAAGAGTCAGGCACCTCAGGGAACCCATTTGTTTTACTGTCAGTAGCCAGAGGGAAATGACAAGCAGGAAAAACAGGTATGTAACTTTGCCTTTCTGCCCAGATTATAGCTATCCTCTGTAAGGATAGCCTAGAAGTCAGGATTTTCAGGATATATGCCCCTCTTTAATTCCAAGTATTCTCACCTTCTCTTTACACCATCTGGGACATCACTGTAATGACAAGCCCACAACTGCATCAAAGAAGAGTGCACTGCAGCAAAAAGATCATCACAAGCCATGCAAGGCTTCACACCTCCCTTTCTTGGCCCACTCTGCTCCTCTTTTTATATCTTAGAAGAAATTGTGGAAGCCACTGTTTCCACAAGCCTGTCCACACTGATGTGGTGGACACTTTCACAGGATGACTTCTAGTCACAGCTGCAGGAGATTTATGCAAAAAGTCAGCTTTAAGCAGGAGCCACATGTGACACCTCTCAGGTACAACAGTTCAGGCCACTGTAGAAGCAGAAATGTTGGTGCTAGCAATAAGTAGAGACACACCAACCAACTGTACATAGAGACTCCTTGAAAATCCAGCTTCTCCAGCTGTTGTTTTAGGTGCTCAAAACCTTCCTACATCCAACATGAGATGCACATGCTATGCCATGATTGAATTATCCCATAAAATTGTTATAACCAGTTGTTTCATATCATCATTGGGTTTCTATTGCCTTGGAGGGTCTATCAGTTAACTGGTTATATCAAGGGCAAAGAGAGGTTTGGCTGCTAGCTCTCCACTTGGTTTGCCACGAGCACTTCAACAGCAGCTGGCTGTGATCCTGAAACTAGAACCATGAATTCATGTGGTGATTAAGCAGATTGAGGAAAATAATAACAACCATACTCAGCAGAACATACACTAACATATCTTCCACTGGAGGATTTCAGTCAGGTGGGAGTCCAGGGCATTCCTTTGGATACCCTGGACAAACAGAAACCTGTACAGGGGGGTTTAAAACCTGTACAGGGGAGTCTGGGATTTGTACAGGGGGGTAGCAGACCCTGGCACAGACCTCAGACAGGCAAGGGCCTTGACTATAGTCCATGGGAAAGGTTGCCAACATTAAGAGAGGAACTGCAAGCCCTCAAGGGTGGTAATACAGTCATGACTGCAATCCTTTTCTTTGGCTGAGAGAAGTTTGGGAGGAACACAGCGTACAACATCTGCCTGGAAAAAAAAAGTTACCTGACATTTCTAATATCACTAGAATGAAGTTTAAGCTTGTTTTTGTCCACTTTATGTCTCAAGTACTGCCAGAAAAACCCCTAGAGATTCTAACATAATAGACTCAGAACAGATCCATGCAGAAATGCATGTGTACTGTCAGAATAAAAGCTACAGACAACACCACCTGAAAAATTTGCTAGAAGAAAGCTGAGATTTTCCACCTACTGGAGGAATGAGAAATTAAATGAGACACAGGAGGAAGAAATTAAATGACAACCGAAGAACCAGGATAGTATGAGAAGAATACTATGTGGTTTGGCAAATTCTGTGCAAGAGTAAAGACAGAGTAAAGGACCTGTTGTTTTGCTAAGAGGGATTTGTTTGTATTTCCTTGCTGTGAATGGAACTTCATACAGGACACAAAGCAGAAATTGCTTGGGAGATAATCAGAAAAATTAATTCCTGAAGAATATAAACCAATGATTGCAGACTTCCTGTTAAATGAGGCTAGAGGTTTAAAAAAGTATTTTTCCATGATGGAAAAGAATAAAGTCATTATGCATATGCATCTACAAAAGGAAAAGAAGCTCAGAGAGAGCCTTTAAACATGCAGGAATAAGAGGGAATGAAATCAGGTATTGGAGAACAATGTAACAGAAGCAAGTCAGAGAATCCCACAGTGGGCTGGAAGGGACGTCAGCTCTCCTGGCAGACAGACTGCTCTATCAAGGAGACACTCTGATGGACCATAAAGTTGGGAAGTTGTTCCCTTCTCACTGCAGTGGTAGAAAGATCCTGCCTCTGCTCTTTTTCTCTTGACAGTCAGTTCCTTCATGCTGGAAGCCTCTCTGCCTTCTTCCTTTTGACTCTTCATTGAACAACTTCAGGTCTTAAGATCTTTCTTTGCAGGTCAGCCTTTCTGGACCAAAAATTATTCTCATCACTCACCTCTGAACATGAAACTTTCAAGTGTCATGCCCAATTGTGGACTCAGGCCATGCAGGATTGAGTGTTTATCCTATCACAACATTTCCCCTTGTACTTCTGTTGGTCAGAGAGCTGAGCTAATTCTTTGGGATTTATGATGTTGTTTGCTTTACAAAGGTAATGACAGGGTCAAAATTCAAACATGCCTTGGTGATTCAAGATGTACTAATTAGCTGAACACAGAATTAAGAGAACTGAAAATGCTCACAAACTTGTTACATTTCTGGACCCCTCAAGGATATTCTTGCATATTTCTTCAAAAGCCAGCATGCTTCTTGATGTTTGTGGGCATTTTTGTTTCCAGTTTTAAGTGCTTCACATTCCAGAATTGCCTCTCATGGCAGAGAAAGTGGCAAATCAGAGAAAGCTTCTCAGTAAGCAAAGTTGACTCAGAGGGACAGGGTGTGGAATTCTGGAATTCTGTCTTTATGTCAGTATAGGATTATTACTTTAACTATTTAATAGCCTTTGAACACAGATGATACACATTAAATCAACAGATAGCACTGGGTAAAGATGGGTAGTAAGCAAATTAAAGCTCAAAATTGGAACTAATAAGCAAAATCTCAACAAAATGAAGCAGCAGCTTGCAACTAAATCAGGAATTCAAATGAAATATGGGCAAGCTATCAAATTTTCAGGCAAAAATAATCACCTGCACAAACATAAACCAGGAAATTAGTGCTTTTGCTGAAAGAGCACTTGGTTCAGCTCAGGGAATAACACTTTAATGAGGCTGTGGACCAAAAGACAGTACATCCAGAGATGAGCATGAGAAAGGACCGGAGGTTCAGAAAAAAACAACTTTAACAAAAAATTGGGTTTTAACTTTGCTGGAAAGAGGGGATCTAATAGGAATGTTTAATAGAAAATTCTTCTTTCATAAAGGCAGCAAAAATAATCTTTACTGTTTTTCAAAAAGAAAGAAATAATTTAGTTCACAACAAGCAAAAATCTGTTTAGACATGATGAAAAAAACCCTGGTAACCAAGCCCTGCAGAAGGCCAGTTGCACAATCACCATTTCAGAAAGCTTTAAAATCAGATTAGTAAAAGAACTTTTCCAATAATAATACAGATAAAATTTCTTTAACTAAAGTCTTTTCCAACTAGGATTGCTACAGTGACAAGATAATGATTGCTTATTTTTTTTCCTCTTTCTGATTTAAATATTACAGAAATAAAATAAAATTTCATTAAAGAGCAAATATTCCACTGAATATAGTGTCCCAGCGGATTGCAAAATTAATAAGAAACTGAAATGCCCAGACACCATAAAACTCTTGGGGTTTTATGATGAAGTGAATCCTGTGACCACTTCTATCTTTGAGGTCTATGACTCTAAGTTGAGGTTGATCACTAACCCAGTCTGAAAATATTGTGTCATACCTATGCTCTAATTAATGTCCCATACAGACTATCATAAGCCCTTTCTTAGAGCTGAGAAGCAGATATTGTGCTATCTTCAGAAAGAAAAGACATTGAGAAAGTGTCAAATGAATAGAAACAAACATCCTATATATGAATAGAAAGCTAAATAAAATAATTTTGACTGATTGCAGTCTATGTCTGATGTAAAATAGAAAGAGCACAAAATAGCCCCCTCAATTGCCTACTTTTCCACTTCAATATATTGTCAGAAATCCAGAGAAATACTCTTTTAAAATTTAAATGCCAGATGAATGATGATTTATATTTTCATCACTTTCTTTTCTAAGCATAATCATTTTGACAGCATAGGAAGCAAGATATAAGTTTATACGTTTAGTTAGTTTCTATAAAAATATATATATTTTGTTTTCCTCAGCAGTGGAAGCCCACACTGAATACAGTTTACAGTCTATCTTTGGGCAGTGCTTTGGCAGCATTCAACTAATTATGTCTTATCTATGTTTTATTTCTGTATCACTAGGTAAGCCAAACTACTTCTAAAGGAACTGAATATTTACAAATACATGCAAAAAAACCCCACAACCAAACAAAACAAAACAACCAAAAAAACCACCAAAAAAACCCAAAAAAACCCCAACCTCCACAAACAAACAAACAAACCCTAAAATTTTGCAAATATAGGCAAAAAAAAAATTAAAAAAGGTCTGTTTATGATGTATACCAACAGAAAACTCTGAAAACATGCAACTACCAAAATCATGGTATGGCAGATTTTATAGAAAGACTTTTTTATTATAGATTTTATAGAAAGCACTTCTGCATCTTAGCAAAGGAAAGGCACATTCCCTTGGGGCAGAAGCAGAGCAGCAGATTTTGATTTGTGGTTTGTTTGGGGTTTTGTTCGGTTGGTTGGTTTGATTTTTTTTTTTTAATTTTTTTTGGTTTTATGATACTTTAAATGTTAGTTTCCAGTCTCAACTGAAACATGCCATAAAGATGATACTAAGGTCAGACACACTGCCATCAGTGTAAAGTACCTTGTGAGCAATAACTGGTTAGACTTTAATTGAATATATAAAATAGGTTACAAATAGAAAGGTTGTACCAAATATTTTCTTCAGCTTTTGTGGTTTTAAATCTGAATTTCTTTTTAAGCCAGAAGAATAATAGAGAATATTGCTACCAATATGACTTTGATATGATTGGTAGACACTGCAGATACACTCAACAAAATGTTCTAATTGCTGCATATTTGTTCAAATACATTAGTCAATGTAATTGGTCTTACAGAACATATTTATCTAAATGTGGAGAAAGACAGCTTTTCTTTAATATGTTTTCATCTGATGCTGCAAGGGAAGTTGTTTTTTTTTTTTTTTTTTTTAAGTGGTTTGGAAATAACATGCATGTTTTACTTTCCCATCTGCCTGTGGGCGTGAGCTGGCATTTGCTCTGCTGGGGAGTCTGTGGTAGCCTACTGAGCTGCCATCAGGACTGCATAGAATGTTGTGTCACGTCAGGCCAATAGTAAATGCAAATAGATTTTTAATTAAAAATAGCACACCCAAAGATGATACTTGTATAAATGTATGCAAAATTAATAAACACATATACAAAAAAATAATCTACTGAGGTACAGTTTTGGTGTTCCTGAACAGGAAAGCATAGGGCTTTTTATTTTCCCTATCCACCTATTTTCCCATGTTTGTTTTCAAGCAAATTTTCACTAAAACTAGTGGACAAAAGTAAATGTTGTCTGTCAATTAAGGCTGAGGAAGCACAGTGTCCATAAACCTCAAAATCCATTTAGCCCCCTTAGGGGAAGTATTTTGTGATTCTATTTCATGAATGCCTGCAACGTACTTGTTATTTTCAACACGCAATAGCAAAATATATGTTACTTCACAACATGCTACATTTCCTAAGATCTCCTATTCCTTGGCATAAAACTCTCTAACAGGACTGGTATATTTAACTTTCAGACATCTTATGATTGTGGAATTTTTTTCTGCCAAAAATGCCTGCCAAAGTAACACTAAAGGCTTTGCTTTAGCCTGCAAGCTTCATGCATATGGGGCACATATTGCTTTTGATACTTGTCTAAGACAGTTCCTTCTGTATGTTGTCATTAGCTACTGGTGAAGCAAAATAAATGTCTGCAGAAACTGTGTATAGATAAGTAGACATAACACACACACAGAGTCCAACCCTGCAGCTGGTAAACACCAGTCCCTGACCATTAAAGTGCAAGACTAAGCACTGAAGGTCACCACATGCCAGCACTTCGTGCTCTACATCGTGACTACTTCTCCACACACACTCAGGGTGCTGATGGAGTCTGTGCCTCCTGTACACCTGTCCCTGAGATGACTGAAGAAAAGAAAAATTATTGTGTACTATTTTTCCTTTAAATCCCTACTCATATTGTGCATCCTTCATGATTTAAACAAGGGCGTTACTGGTGTCTTCAAAAACAAAGTGGACAAAATAGGATCTTGTAAACTTGATTTCATAGTAAAATAATGAAATATTCACTTATCTCTATGAGGTTAAAATACTAATGGGTTTCTACTGAAATTACATTTACACACAATCAATCATGACAGACAAATAACTCCACACAAGACTGCAAAATTTAAATAAGTAATATACAGACTTAGGCAGAGTATCTGTCTCCAGAAGTCTTGCCTTTTCACTGCAGCAGGTTTCAAGGCAATTTCAGAAAGACTGAAAGACCTTGACTTAAGATTAATAAGTAGCACTAACAGAGCAGCTGCTTCTGCTGCCTTCTGCTTCTGTGGTGAGAACAAAAGAGATTAGAAAACGATTATGATGTGATTTCCCTGAGAAGTGAATCCCTGTACCTGTATACACTGTGACCTTTGATAAAGAAAGAAACAATTAATTCATTGGAGACATTCAGAATGTTCCTGCCTCTCCCCAGACAGACAAGTTGTTGCTGAATGTTGTATCTGGGTAAGAGATCTTCTCCCAGGTTGAACAAGCAGAAGGCAGACCCCTTCTCATAGTGATAGCAGTACAGAGCACACAGTGCTCTTCCAGCACACTACTGGACACAACTGCATCATCTTCTCTTAGAGGAAGTGCTTCTAATAAGAACTTGAAAGAAGGAGCAACAAAAACTACACAACCCTCATCAGAAGTTTGGAAGGTGAACAAAAAAGGTGAGCTGTTACTGCAGCACTTTGGACTCTGAAGCAATATTCTGTTCAACATTTAATTACTATCTTATTAACTGGGTGTAGAGCAGTAATTTCAGAGCTGTATAATCACAGAATGGTTTAGATTAGAAGGCACCTAAAAGTTCATCTAGTCCCAACCCCTCTGCCATGCACAGACATCATGGTTTAGGAAAAGGTTTTCCCCAATTTAGTACTGCCACTAAAAAGACCACAAGCTGCTTCCTTCCTTCCCCCTCCAACTGAAAGCACAAAAGGTAGAGAGCTAAGAACAATTTACTGGAAACAACAATGAGATAAGAAAATGAAGAGTATCAGCAAGAAGAGTAATAACAAAAGCTGCAAGACAAAATAAAAGACAAACAAAAAATAAAACAATACTGGACCATTTTGCTCACCAGGTTTTCTCCCTCTGAAAGGAACACACTTCTCCCTGGAAGGTAGAGAGCGTCCCTTGCGCCTGCCTCTGGCAATGACATGAGGTGGTATCCAATAACATCTTGGTCTGCCCAGATGCCCCTCTCAGCTACTGGAAAACATCAACCCTGTCCTTGGCTGAGAACAGGACACCAGGGACACCTTCCATTAGATCAGTTTACTCAGAGCCCCATCCAATATGGCCTTAAACACTTCCAGGTATGGGGCATCCACAACTGCTCTGGGCAAGCTGTCCCAGTGCCTCACCACCCTCACAGTAAATCCTAATATCTCATCTAAACCAATCTGCTTTCACCTTTTGGAGGTTTATTCCTTTCCTAAATATTGTTTTTCTCAAGATCATCCTAACTCAGTATGTACATTTTCTTCTTTGCTATAAGCTTTTTGATTACTGATTAATTAGTCAACAATGATTTTAAATTTCTTTTAAATCATAAATATTATACTTGTCATTTAATGACAACCTGTTTGTCACTAGTGGTAAAGAGCTGGTTCAACTCTCTTTTCTTCCTCCACCCAAGCTGTTTCTTTACAATACCCTCTCCTTGTTTTCCAAGGCCATCCATGACTGGGTTTTGCTCACTACAACATATTTTGATATGTCAACAGAGAAAAAAATGAAAATATTGCTATGACCTGTTGCTATTCATGTGTTATTTTTGAAGTGCCTGAATCAATGTAGCATGATAAGGACTTTAAAAGACTATTCCTAAACTCATCTAAATTAACTAAGCTTAATCCAAAATGTTTATTTCAATGCAACCAAGCCCGTAGAGATAGAAACCAAAATAAAGATTAAATATATTCACTTATCTGAATTTTCTTCTGTGCAGGTACTATATTTCAGCAGATGTTGTCAAAAATGCTTACATGCTCAAAAAATATTTTACTACTATATCATTCTAAGTATGTCCTGCTAACTTAACTACTCATGGTGCAACTTGCAGCCTTTCCATCTTGTGGGCATCTGTACTTCAGTCTCAGCAGATAATATCTGGATCTTTAGGAATAAATAATTAAAGATTTCCAACCAACTATATAGTATTTCTCTGTTCATTGAAAACTATCATACCCTTGCAGAAAAGACAGCTGAATGTATCCTGAGCTGCATGGGTTTTTTCAAGCATTTGTGTCTAATTTTTAATTTGCTAAATTTACTTTCCAGGCAATGCGTAGTTGTTCTTCTCTTTATACTTGAAAGGGCCTTACTGAACACCTTTATCCACATTCACCTGTAAGGCCACAGATTAATTATCTCTTAATAGGCACACTGATAAAGCAAGTATTTTGTTGTACTTCACTTTCACAGAAGATCACAGGAAAAACATAGAGGATTTTTAAACTGATTTAAAGAAGACATGACACTCTTGGTCATAATATCATTGACTAGAGGACAAGAAAAACTCTCCAGTTTCAGAAATTAATTTATTTGATTAATTTCATTTTAATTGTTGTCTGAAGCAGCATAAAGAATTTCAATTCTTAAAAATTCTTCTTTCAGCATGAAAGGAAATTTCTTACTCCACATCCTCCTTTCCTGAAGTACTGCACATCATTGAGAAGTGCATACTCAATAAAATCACCTGATAAGTTTAGACAAGAATACTAGGAATAGACATGAAAACAGATACCTGTCTTCCTGCTTCTAAGTTATTTTAGGGGGTTTTAGGTGGAAAAAATATCGTACATATGCTGCAAAAAGAACAGTTCCAATGAACTCTGGAAATTCTCTAAGATGTGACAAAACTCAGTATTTTCAAATCAGAAAGACTAAGAAATATCTGGTTTTTTATTAGGAGCAATGGCTGTCAAAAGACCACTGAGGAAATTTTCTGGAAACCACCTCAGAAAACTCTGAACTTTGAAGAACATACTTTTGCTAAAGCACAATTCATACTTTCTTCAAATCAAATGGCTTGTGATAAGCAGAGTCTTTGAGTTTCAAAGCAAGACTAGCAAAAGCAAAATTCTTACTTGCTTTTACTTTACTGCAATGAAAATGTTATTTATAAGAAGCAACTCTCATGAGAAGTTAGATAGATCGTTATTGGAAGATTCAGGGAGATGAGGCAAGGAAGGGGAACAATTCTGCCCCATTTTGAGATATTTTCTATCAAAGAGGAAAAGCAAAACCTTGTATCAGTTACCTTTATGTAACTGAAAGATCTTATATTTGCCTAGCATATGTCTGTTGGTATATATACATAAGTACACACACATACATATAGGTATATAGGCAACATGGTAGCATTATCAGATATAAAGATACAAACACTAATAAATGGCCAAAGTTTCCCATTCCCTGTTGCACTGCAGATGCTCAAAAGTCTCCCTAAACTGATATATTGCAAAGGTTGCCAAACTTTTTTTGTGCATAAGCAGGCTATTTTAAAGCTTCCATTGAAAAACCTAGTCTCCATGAAACTCCTTCCTTGCTGTTAGAACAATTAAGAGATGCTAGTATGTTGACTGTAAAAAAATTATACAGTTTTTTTATAGCTTTTGCATTGCAGTATTACATCCATGACTTTGAAACAGAAATATATTTCAGTTTCAAGAAAGATACAATGGAATTGCTGTGATGCTAAAATGAAAATTAAGTGTGAGGAGGGATAGGGGAATACAATGTGATTGGATTGAAAAAAAATTAACCTGAGGAAGGACTCAGATTTTTACTGCCTGCCACACAACCATTGGTAATGCAGATTTAAATCTGATTCATGTGCATGTTTGTGTGGAATAGCCCCTCTCAGATGCACAAAACCAGGAGCTACACCCTAACTGATATAACTCATTACCCCAGGCATGGGCAGCATGCATGAGAGTACAGAACTAAGAACTGTTGACTCAGGCAACAGTTCCAGCTCAGGTCCCCAGCATACTAAAACACTCCTGGTGCAACACTGAGCCCATTTAGGTTGCCTCTCAACAGGAAATAGTTTGTGGGAAAAGCTGCATGCTGACTCAGCAGATGAGCAGCTCTGCCACTTCCTGCTCTAGAATGAACTTTGTCACAGTACTCCTAGGAGTTTTAGACCTCCAAGATGGCAAGGTTAAAGAGAATCTAAAAAGAAAGTGGAGGAATCAAGAAGGATATCACCAAATTTTCTAAACTCCTTTTGTCCTTCCATGAAGGAAGAACAGGACAGTCAAGCTTACAAGACATTAAAATAAAACCCAACTAACTCAACAAAACAAAACAGAAAGAGCAGACATTGTGGCTCAGTGGAATCCATGGTTGGGAAAATCTTATTGACAGAAAGATGAGCTGCCAGGACACAGCTGGTGTGGAGAGAAAACAGAATTGGAAGGGCAGATCTCCAGGGGAATGTCCACAGGGAACTTCATGCAACATAGAGTTACAGTCTTCTGGCTGAATTGTCTGTAGTATCTCAGGGGACAAAACAAGCAGTCATAAAATATCGCTCCATTCTGCTGGTGAATTTACTATTATGCCATTTTTTATTAGTTGATTTTACTTCTCTCTTTAATACTTCATTTAGGCAAATCCAGATACTTTGTTTTCTTTAGCCATCTCTGCTAAAGGGTAGTTAATGCTGAAAGCACCACTCTCTTCTATCCCTGGTTGTAATCATACTGCAATTACCTTTGTCATTCTTTCTCTGAGCTAAAGCATTTCTGCCAAATACAGAGTCATCAAAAATGTTGATGCAAAATGAAGTTGTTTAGTTATTAATGATATTTTTAAGCAATTCAGAATCTATTATCATTAATACAACCCTTTTGCTTTCAGTAATGGATTACAAATCCCCAGAGGTTTTAGATACAAAGCCTAAGTAGTTTAACACCTTTTCACCTGCCAGCAGTTTTAGACATGTCATGTAGGCTGCAGGGATGCTCAGAAAAGTTATGCAATTTTCTGAGAAGACGATTTTGCTGCAAATACACTCTCCGTTCAGGGAGATTTCCAAGTCCAAACCTGAGTGGTTTCCATTGCTCTGAAAGGACCAGGCTGTGTAGTTTGGGCTGGATGCAAGTCTTGCAACAAGTCATGCAGCAGTGTTAAGAGCAGCCATTACTTGTATAAACAGAAGAGAATGCTGTGCACCTATTCCTTAAGCTAAAACAACATCTGAAACCTGTCTCTATTTTATTTTAAATCACTACTTATGGTGCAGTCCTCTTGACAGCTGATCAGAACAAATCACTCTCTAGGACACCGTCAGCAAGGTTGTAAATAAAAGCAAACACCAGACATATTAATAAATGTCATCCTAACTCTATTAATTGAAAGACGGAAGTTTTGGAAAGTGACAGTAACAAAGCAGTGTTTAAAAAGATCATCTTTCAAAATTTTCCACACTGATAAGAGGAAACCCACTGCGAATTGTACTTCAACATTCCATCTGCTTCACACGGAGTATTCAGTCCTCAAGGTCAAAAATTAAGGTTTTATTTAATTTCTAAAGTGAGGACATGACATGAGATAAATAATGATGCATTTTAAGTCATTATAACTACTCCATATTCAAAAAACACCCCCCAATTAACAACATTTCTTATTACTGTGTCAGATTTTATTCAATATTTAACCTGAGAAAAAAACCCACATTTCTAAATATGATTTTCCTTTAAGAATTCACTTACTTTTTTTTCATCAAATAGAGCAGTGTGTAAGACAAATAATTTTACAAAGGCAAAATAGATTTAAAAATTCAAGAAATTAAATCTATTCTAATGCCTGATTTTTTTTTTAAAAAAAATCATTCCAGCTAGTGACATTATAGCCTGAAATTTAGGGTTTTTGCAACACCTTTATTTAAGGTTTACCTTTATTCTTCTCTGAAGCATGTAAAATTGAAATCATCTTTCAAATAAACATTTTTTATAAAATTCTTTCAAGTGATTGCTCTTATTTATATTTCGAATCAATAATTTTTTTCCAGCATTAACTACAAAAGAAAAACTAAAAGCTGAAGGAGTATCCATTGGATCTAGGCAGCAATACCCAACTATGTAATAAGAGGGAATCAGAATGGGGGTTGGAGGGAGGTGGTTGGGCTGCTGGTTTCTTGGTCACAGTTATTTAAAAGAGTGTGAGGGATTCTGAAAAAAATTCTTTAGTTAGGAGGCTGGTATTTTGTGACAAAATCAAGCACTGTTACCATGTCTTATGCAGGACAGTTGTTTCTTTCAGTTGACATTAATTGGTGGAGTTGTCCAATTTCTTTGTTTACAGCAAATAAAAGACACTTTGAGCTTCAAGCCTGGACTGAAAATGAGGTTGGCGTGAGACATGAGTTGACATGAGACTCCAATTTTAAGAGCAGTAGTTTTCCATTTTACTTGATGTGTGTTTGCAGAATTGTAGAAAGGAGACTTCAACTTTATGCATCAGTTAGTATCAAAGGAATTCTAGTATAGACTCTAGAATTATGTTCACAACAAGGAGATGGTAAACTGAAAGAGGACTCAATAGAATAGGCTTAAATGTCAAGAGAGTGAAAATAAATTAACATTTCTGAAGAAACTGGGCTGCAATAAAGATGGACTTTGAAGAATAAGTCCAACAAAGGACAAACAAAACTAGGGGAGCATCTCTCCCCTATGATGAAAGGCTAACAGACTGGGACAACCTGGAAAAGGGAAGGCTTGGGGAGGAACTTATGACTGTGTTGAAATACCTGATAAAAAGGAAAGAAGAATGAAGAATGAAGAATGAAGAATGAAGAATGAAGAATGAAGAATGAAGAATGAAGAATGAAGAAGCAGACTGCTCCCAGTGGTGCCCAGTGTCAGGAAAATGGGCAATCTACACAAATGGAAACACAGCAGGTGCCATGTGAACATCAAGAAACACTTCTTTCTTCACTATGAGGGTGGATGTCCAAAAGCCATCAGTTCATGGTCTTGGGTGACCAGCTCTGTGTGACCTTGCTTGAGCAGATGGAGTGAACTGGACA
Organism: Phylloscopus collybita; assembly: GCA_027886175.1. NCBI lineage: Eukaryota > Metazoa > Chordata > Aves > Passeriformes > Phylloscopidae > Phylloscopus > Phylloscopus collybita. Next base: position 62,235,834 of record JAJNNQ010000075.1, read on the forward strand.
ATCTACAGAGGTGCCTTTCAGCCTCACCTAGTCTGTGAATCCCAAAAAGTGACTGGAGTTTTCAGATGATAACTCTACAGCAACAAGTCAGGAATTTACCGACCCATACCAAAGGAAAGGCTAATAAGTGAACTTGTCTCAATTTTTAAATCAGCAGGTACATTCTTAAAATAGAAGCCATAGATATGTTACAAGCTTACTAGATTAAACAGCTTGTGTTACACAGTAGGCCAGTCTTAGTGATGATTAACTATCATTAGTCTACTGAAATGCATGAATTTCTTTGCCTATAAAAATCTTCTAGGCAGTGTTTTAGGTTAATTTACTCAAACTGAACCTTTATTTTCTAAGAAATCAATTTATTCAAAGACAGATAGTACAGAAAATGTCATCTGACACATGTGGCTAAAATTCTGGAGTTCTGAGCAGCTTTTAAATTCTCCCTTCTGAGTTCTTAAACCTCAGAAGCTCCTGTGACTCCAGAGGTTGCTTGATCACAGAAACAACAACCATAGCACTAGTGCAGCCTCTATGTTTACAAGGTAAAGTTTAACATTGATATAAAACAAATGCTTACCAATAAAGGGAGATCAACCATCACCCTAAATGTTTTTTTTTTTTCTAGAACAGAAGTCAAAACAATATAACTGTTCTTTGACTTACATCTTAAAACAAAGGTTGCTGCAGCCCCACAGGAACCATTTGCAATGAAAAAATATATTTAAATGAGTAGGTAGAGGCTGCTTGGAGTTGTTAGAGATTAGCTAAGAAAGTGAAGAGTATGGCAAGAGCCAAGGTGCATGTAAGGGACAAATGTTGATAACATACTGAGAAGATAGTTTTCTTCTACTCCATTTGCCAGGACAACACAGTTCCAGTGACTATCACTGCTCAAATGGTATTAAGAAATCATACACCTGCCTGACAGGCCAAACACTCCCTTAAGATATTATCCAATTTACTAGCTTTGGTGACCTAAATTCAGAAAAAAAAAATCACACTTTGCTAGCCTTGAAACATATCTTGTTGGCTGGGATGTTGAATGATTTCACAATTGCTACTGCAGTTGCAGTGATTTAAATCCTCATTTAACTGACTCAGTTCTCCAGCGCTACTTTTATCTTCTCCTAATTGAACGTGGCAGAATATTCACCCTATGCCTTGCAGCTGCACAGGTGATAGTATAATAACACACAATAATTACATTTTACTGTCTCAGTTGTTATTAGCACTTGTTTTCAAAGTTGCACGTATTTTTGAGCTGTCAGCTTGCAACAGGTGAGAACATCTGTGCTAGTAACTGCCTATGAGCTGCAGAGATCTAGATCAGCTTTGGGGTTTTTTTGCTACCTTATTTGCTAACAAATTTAAAATGCAGTGTTCCATATAACATCATAAACTACATTTCAAATGCTTTCATGTCAAGAGTTTTCAGGTCTCTCAAGAATTTATGAAATTGATAAATAAGCCCTGCAGATTTCTCTGTCCACATAAGATAACAAATGGTGCCATAAATATTTTCATGTTAATGTGGACTCTTTATGTTCAGTATATCAATAATATGTGTGCATGGAAAGCCACATCCATGTAGTAAAACCAAACAAACCCTGAAGCTCTAATTAGGTGTATAGAAATTTTCACTCTAAAACATTAATCATTACATAGCTATGACAGGTAACCTTCTGCAGATGTCACATTAGTGTTTAAGAGTAGCCAAATATTTCAATGGACTATTAAGAATTTCTAGAAAGATCCTAGCATAAAACAGAGGACATCCTTATGACAGTTTATTTATGTTCATGATGTCACGTCAGCCAGAATACTGACTGTCTCCAGTTCTCTTTTGCATACCTTAAAAATGAAGTGGTAGATACAAAGTAGGTACAGCAAAAGCTTGTGACAAATGATCAAAATCATGGCATGATTCTCACAGTGCGACACTAAAGACACCAATGAGAGATACAAATGAGTTTGCAAAGGATCTGTGAAAACAAAAGTGATAGTAGAGAAGGTAGTAACAAAGAAAGTGGAGGGCAGGAAAATAACAAGTAAGGTGAGAAAAGGACAATAATTCCCTAAATTCTCGAAACTAATTCCTTTGGTATATACTTAGAAACCTGATCACAAAATGGGTACCGTTGGAAGGGGCGATACTGGATCATTTGGTCCAACCTTCCTGTTCAGGTAGGATCATCCTATGGCACACTGCACAGAATTGCAACCAGATGGTTCTTGAGTATCTCCAGTGAGAGAGACTCCACAACCTCCCTGTCCAATCTATTCCAGTGCTCAGTCACCCACAAAACAGTTTTTCCTCATATTCAGGTGGAACTTCAGGTTCATTAGTGTCTGCCTGTTGCTCTTTGTCTCAGCACCACTGAGAAAAGAAGTCCCCTCTCTGTTGTCTCTTCTCAAGCCTGAACAGGCCCAGCCCCCTCAGCCTTTCCTGATAAGAAAGATGCTCCAGTCCCTTAATCATCCTTGTAGCTCTCTGCTGGGCCCACTCCAGAGCTCCATCTCTCCATTGTACTGAGGAGCTCAGAACTGGACACAACACTCCAGATGTGGCCTCACCAGGGCTGAGTAAAGGAGCAGGACCACGTGTTTCAACCTGCTGGTGTTCCTAATGCACCACAGGATACCACTGGCCCTTGTGGCCACAAGGGCACTGGTGACTTGTTGTCCACCAGGACCTCCAGGTTCTTCTCTGCAGACCTGCTTTGCAGAAGGACAGCCCTCAGACTGCAGTGGTGCCTTGGGATATTCCTCCCCAGGTGCAGGACTCTCTATCTGCCTTTGTTGAATATCAGACTGTTCTTATCTCTCCATCCTGTTGAGGTCCCTCTGAAAGGCTGAACAGCCCCCTGGGGTACCAGCAACTCCTCCCAGCTTTGTGTCTTCAGGGAACTTGTGAGGAGGCCTCTGCCCCTTCATCTGAGTTACTGATGAACAATTTAAACAATACTGGGCCCAGTATTGAACCTTGGGAGACACCACTTCTGTGTGCCACTGATTACAAACTCTCTGGGATCTGCCTTTCAACCAGTTTTCACTGTCCACTCAGACAGTACACTGGTCTTCCAAGGGTGCAATTGAAAAAGACCATTGCTTATTTGACACATGCTTTACATTTCCACAGAGGAAAAATAATTTAAAAAATATATATATACAATCCAGCATCAAGGAGTTGAAGTAAAATCTCAGCAGATGTGAGATCTGCTCATGTTTCACTTCTTTCTGTTCTTTTTTCCAGTACATCGTCTTACAATATAGGACACCACTGTACCTGTGAGCTACAACCCCTCAACACAGAGCAAAGAAAACTGGAGAGAGAAGTTTCCAGAAGACAATAGTGCCCCTATCTTTTAACCTTGTGGTTATTCAAATTTATTCCAGAAACACTCTGTAACATGGGCCTCCCATTCCCAGTTCCTGTACAAAGCCAAGTGATGCCCTTCCATTGCCCTAAGAAGATCAGCTCCTTTGAACCTAGAAGTAAGTGACTATCATCACTTATTACAGCCTTTTCTGGAGGAGCCAAGTGTTGTGTTAATATTCTGCAGAATTTCAAATGAAGGGCAAGTTCCCATCAAAGAAATGTTGAGTAAAATAAACACAGTTCATACAACAATTTGCTTCCTCTGCTGTGAAAGACATTCTCATACCATTCAAATAAAGGTTTTTCCATTAGAGTTTGCTCATCTCTTCTCTTTCAATTCTATAAAAAGAGAAATCACTAAGAAGCAGCTGCCTGTTCTTCAAGAGCAAAAACCTGCCACATAATCTAAATTCTGTTTTTCTTGCTACGTATGCATTTTCATTTCTTGACTTGCATTTTAAACTCATTTAGGAGTAAACATACATTAAAAAGAAACCAAACATATTCCGTTTTCCACACAAACAATCATGGTAAGTGGTTTAACACTGGAAAAGGACAAAATGCTTTTGGTATCTAAAAGCTAACTGACCTCAAACTAAACTTTATGTACTGTTACACTCTGATAAGACTTGGTAGATATCTGTCTTTACCTACTTTTCCCTGTCTTTATCTCCTTATTTTTATCAAATAAATTTAAGACAAGACACCCTAGAGTAAAATTTTATGAATAGTGCAATTCTCATGCAGATTCATTGCAAAGCCCAAGTAGTGCAGATTACTTTATTTCTAAAGCTCCTGCAATGCAGAAAAGTGCAAACCTCTCTAAAGAAACCAAGGCAGAGGATGTGTTATGCTTATCATTGAGCTTTTCAGGACTGAAAAGGGTTTCTTGAATATCAGAAATGTATGGTAAAAGTTAAATGGGTTTTTTTTTCTTCAACTTTTCAACCTAATTCAAGTTAAAAAGGGTCAGAGATTCACTGTCACTATTACAAACTCTGTTCTTGGTAAGCACCTTTTTAATATTATGATTATTTTTAGTAAAGATGCTTCCCTGTCTTTTTCTGCCTTTGCTAGTTCTGTGCACCTCAGCAGGCTTACTTGCACCAACAAGTTTTCTTCTGGTTGACATTTTCCCCTTTAGGCTTTGTAGCTCTTACACAGCATACATCTTGAAGCATAAAGTTATTTTTACTAGTGATAAACACAAACACATTTTTTCTTAATTAAAGAGATCACGTAAGGAGTTGGGAGAGAGTTCTTGTTTCCCTTTGTTCTGTATAGTGTTTAACTTTATCACATATTACCTTTTCTTCTCATAAAAATTAAATAACCCTGATTATTTTAATTGTTTATGTTTGTGGCTTATAGTCTTTCCTCTTTTTTCTTGGAGATGTTATTAAACTACTTTTGTTTTATACGTGTGTATCTACTGTTGTAGAGTTATTTATTCCATTTAGTACCAAAAAAGGTAATTAAATTATTCCTTTAAAATCAGAGTGCAAACACTACCAACAGATTAAAAGCCTGAAGACTGTAAAATTAGGATCCATGAGTTATGCATTTAAAAACGCTAATGATCTGCATCAACTATGAATGCATCACTGAAATCAAAAAGCTCTATTTCTATTTTTACCACAAAGTCATTGACAGAATAAAGAGTCTAAAAGTAGTGCAATACTCATGAATGATTTAGTATGAGGAAAAGATGCCGATTGCATCAAGATTCAGACATCAGCATTTGTCAGCCAAATGGGACAGCAAGCTCCTTATAAATGAATCCTTAAAAACAGTTGAAATAGAAAATGGAAGTGCTATCAATGTTTTTCATTCATTATCTATAGACAATTGAAAAGTCTGGTATGTTGTTCTTGTATCTCATATTTTCTTCTGTTTGATGTATCATATCAGTAAGACACAGAAGGATCTCTTTAATGTGAAAGGAATAATCCTCATCTGAAAAAATTTATAGTTTAAACATCTTCTACCTCCACGTTGTTATTCACTATCGAATCATACACAAAATTAAACATAAATATTGTATTGAACTCCTCTTCTGTATAAATCTAAGCATGTGTTTCAATAGAATGGCCTGGACTATACTGAAGGTAACAGTTTAGTAGCACATTTCATAACTATAATTTCTGACATCTGATTCAAGATATTTTAGCATGTCTCAGATAACCTGAAGTAGTTCTTTTAGGCCTTTTTTGGGGTGAATTTTTGTTCTCTTTGATTTCCATTTAAAAATGGGAATTAGAACTACATATTATATTCTAAAAAAACATTTCTAAATTAATTAATTGGCAGCTACAAAATATCAAAATTAAACTGCTGATGCAAGTAGTATGCATGAAACAGTATGTACTGATGAAAATGATCACACAGGGCTTAATTATACTCCACTGAGGTGCACCTTCAAAAATCAAACAGATCTGGATGTAACAAACAAACTTAAAAATAAAAATACACAAAACCCAAAGAAAATCTGTTGCAGAAAAATCTGTGAATGGAAGAAGTTCAGCAAAGCCATACAAGCAAAAGCAGTTCAAAGTGCAGTATCAACGACAATAAGATAAAATGAGTTCCATACCCAGAGAAGGGGAAAGGCAGACATCTGAAATTTCTTGAGGAAGCAAGGGGAATTTCAACAAAATAGTAAGAAAAAAAGTGACATGGTATACCTAACCCATTAATTTAGAAGAAAATAGATTTTTAAAAAAAGTATAAAAAGAAAAAATGAAGCATTTTTACATTTTATTTAGAGACAAAAGGAGAAAAGGATTGCATTATACCATCACTATGAAACTCTAAAATGAAAGCTACTTTTCCTAATACCTTGATCTACATTAAGACTTAAGCGATTAAAATGGAAAGGCTTGAAGAGGGTTTGTAAGGAAACCCATAAAAATAGCTGAAAACATCCAGTAGAGTAACAATAAACTAGAAACATGGAGCCACTTTTGGATACATCTAAATGAAATATCAAACCCTGTCTCAATTCCTGCAATGCAACATTGGGCAATAATCTTCAGATTCAGTGAGTTTTATGAATTACTTAAATCTAACAAGACCTTTCTTGAAGTTCATGGTTTACATCAGAGGGACTAATAGTTCTGTCTCATCATGACAGTTCCCAGTTATCTCCTAAAATGAAAGAAATCTCTAAAGAGAATATCTATAACTTGATATCCTTTACTGAACCAACAGTTTGAAGATGAAATTATTTCACTTCATACGCTACAGTTGAGGTTTTAAAATAGAATCCCTTTTGCTCCCTGCAGTCATTAAGGTCAGTGAATAACTTTCCAGCAGCTGACCAAAGGGATGTTACTTGTCAGTCCAACTGCACTGTGATTAGCACCAAGACAGAGCCCACTTTTTAACCATAATCATTTGTGTTGCATGCTAATTACATGGTGACAGAAATAGAACACTTCAAAATAGAGTACTTCCACTTACATCTTTCAGCCCAAAACCACTGTTTTCTTACCTTCCAGCTCTTTTCCAAGATAGTTGGGGTGACATGCTCTTACCCCCTCATAAGAAGTGTGACAGGTCTCCATTTAATACTTCTTACTGTAGTAAGTTGACAGAAAACTACACATGGAGCAGCAGAATTTGTAGGGTGTAAAATCTTGAGTTTATTCTGGATAACTCCAAAGTAACAATGTGTGCAATTATGTATAAATTCTTATTTTGGGCTAGCTGAAAAGTGTTAATAAATTTCCACTTTTTATATTTAGTTTCCATACAACAAAAGGATGATAACAAAAATAGTTTCAAAACGACCGCAAACTTTCTTATTTATAAAATCTTTAGCTTGCTAAAGCTCCTGCAATATTCATCCTTTTTCATTTAATGTCAGGGCAACGTTTGTTCCAACAATGTAAGTTTCCCTGGACTGCTCTCCAAAAAACGATGGCTTGTTTGAAACTTCTGAGTGACTCACTCAATGATATTTGGAAGTTCATAATCAGGAAACAATCCACTGTTACTTATGTGAAATCCGCTGCACCATAGGGCACCTGGGGTATAGTGAGCAACTAAGTAATGCAGCTAAACCACATCAATATGGATTAAGTGGAAATGAAATTTATTTATGACAAAGGTGAAATATAGCAAAGTTACTTCAGAAATAAAGTTAACGTGGCAGAAAAAGTGTGGGCTTAAAAAGTACATTAAAAAAAAGCTGTAGGAGAAGAATAGAAACATCCAAAGGTAAAAGTGCAGTATGTCAGAGAATTGCAAAAAAAAAAAAAACCCCATAAAACAATCATGGGCAAAACCCCCTACTGGTTGCAGATAGAAAAAACAAATTGCAGTTCTGCAAAGTCACTTTTCAATTTTTCAACTACAAAGTAGTAGCAAATATTAAAGAGACGGGACAAAGATGACAAAAAGGACTCTGATGTTGAAAGATAGATTTCCTTGGGTTTATCAATTAAAAAAAAATTTAAAAGTAGGTTCTGATATGAGAAATAAACAGACCAGAAATTCAAAATACATATAGCAGCACACTTGCCTTGGTAAGGGGAAGCTTTTTACTAAACATCATGGTACAAAGAATAAAACTCTGTACACCTTGCATTTAAAAAACCATAATTTTAATTGAATCAGGAGAACAAAAAATCCGTTATTAAAAGCAAAAATTCATAAGATAAACACCAGCACAGTTATATTTCTACAGAATTATTGAAAGCAAGTATGTTGACTCCAGTTATGTTGTATTACAAATACATCACACCTAGCTTACTGTAGAAAATTCAAGTATTATGTGTAAATGATGGCTGATCTTTAATCAAATACCGAGCATGGATCTACATGGGAGGTGTTCTCCACACGAGCCAAACAGGTTTCATTTTCAGTGGCACTTTCAGGGGTTGTTTTATATTAAATACTACCAACGGGGTGTGCAAACTACAAAGAGTGCCAAGCTCCTTGCAAGTTCCTCTTAAAATGAGCAACATGCAGTGAGGGGCTATGTAGCATTTTACTGCCTCCCTGCAAATGATCTCTACATTTTTCTCAAAAAGAAATTTGGAAACAGTTTTCAGTGATATTCCCATATTAACTGAGACACTTGTGGAGCAGATATTTTGACTAGAAGCTAAAAAAAAAAAAAAAAAAAAAAAGATGAAAAGGTTGTACAGATGGAAGGTGAATTTATATCACAGAAGAATCTCCAACATGTTGATATAATTAAGCCTCTCTAATGAGTTAGAAATCCAGACTAGTCACAGAAGCTATTTTAGTCTCTCTAGCCTTCTTTTGCAGTCGATGGGGAAAGACTCTTCTTGAAGGCACCACCTACCTCTAAGGCTGATCTTGTCTCCTAGAGGGCAGGCTCTTGTTCCCTCTTTCTGACCTACCACATAAAGAAATTAGGTCAGATATTAAAAGCATCCCTTTGTTAATAAACTCACTCCATACTAATTTGGCACGAGGAAAGATTGGCAAGAGTAATTATTCTGAAGAATTAAATATTGTCTCAGGTATAAATCTTTAGTGAAATGTTTTAAAGTTTAGGAAAGAATCCAGAATATCTCTTAATGCAGCATTATCAGCAGGTTGGAAGGCTTCTTTCATGGTGATTAAACAGTGACATGTTTTGTTAAACAGCAACTAAAGCAAAGTGAAACTATATTCTTACACAGAAATAATACCAAAAACTTGTCTTTATGCTTGCAAAATAATTATTATTTGAAATTTATTGAAGGCAAACCAAATCAACCATTAGAAATCACTTTATAGGAATTCTAGTGCAATGGTTTGTTAAGGTCTGTTTAGCCTTTATAGAGTGATGCAAACTTGCAGAAATACTCATAAGAACAAAACACTATGGCAGCAAGAAATTATTATTGCAGACACGTTTCAATGGCACTCTTTAAAACTAAATTAAGGAGGTGTGGGAAGGGAAATTGAAAGTGACTCACATACCCTTCTCTCTTGTAAAAAAAAAAAAAAAAAAAACCCAATGGGAAACACCTTTCAGGACCACTGAATCAAAATCTAACTAGCTTTTGGACTCAAAACCAGAGCTAAACCTAGAGGAGATTATTGGTCTGAGCAAACAAGAGACAGCTCAGCTAGGTATCATAGAATGGTAACTTGCTGAAACAGCAGCCTGTACTAAGGTTGTACATCCTCCCTTGCTGCACAAATAAAGGGCAACTAAAAAATCCCCAGGCAATAAAGTGACTTTGCATTTTTGAGGGAATGCTGTAGGCAAAAATAACTTGTGTCAATTCCTTCAGTGAGGGAGGGAGTAAAGGAAAGGGGTGAAATGCAGAAATAAGACAGAGAGAGCACCAAACCATCAAATGTAAGAACTCGGAATTTTAACAGTATCTTTGTCTGCTCTGCCAATAAGGAGCAATGGAAAGAGCAAATTACATTCCCTTACTAGGGAAGGCTAGTCTATGCCTGTGTGCTGCCCAGCACTGAAAATTAACTCAGTAGCCAGGGGAAGTAGGGAAACCAAGACCAAGTTATGCCAGCCAGTAAGGTAATGATGTGGCAGTGGGACTCACCTCTGAAACACACAATTTTTAAGTCCTAGTACTGACAGCACTTTTCCTGAGGAAGAGGAGTATGCGTGTGTTTCATTTACACGAACATATATAAAAGTAAATATATAATAATATTTTACCAACACTTTATTAACAATTGTGCCTTAAAGCTTTAAAAAATAATTTTGTGTAACTACAGCTGCAAATCCCTACAGAAACAAAAGCAGCTTAATTAGGGAGGCTAGGGGGGAAAAAATAAAAGAGCTAGCCCACAGCTCATGGCCCAGGGGAAACTCACCTTCCTTCATATCCACCACACTGGCTAACAAATTTAAAATAACTTTATTCGTGTTTAGTTATTACCTTTTTAAAGCAAGCACCAGGATTGTGGTCTCTCTCCAATATCCTGTGTTACTCAGGAGCATGACCAGAAATTCTTGATTCATAGGAAGCTAGCCATAGGTATGGATGAATTAGTCAATATCCACATAGCATAACAGAAGGTCTGGTTAATGTCTTTTTCTCTGACAAAGGTTTAAATAGTTAAAATCTGACAGGTAGAATCTGCCAAAAACTCTCATTTCTTCTATTCATTTCTTTCCCAGCAAATGGCAAATGTCCTTATCCCCTGAAGGCAGAAAACAGCGACATCATCACCAGCACGGACATTATGGTCCCCATTATACACTGCACTGCCATGCCTGGCAGAACTTGGGAGCTGCTTGGTGTTCTTTTGTCTTCCTGAGTTGGCAGAAAATAAAAGTCTGAAACATGAATTTCCCTACCCTCAGTTAATCTAATTGGGTTGTTCACTCATTCTAAATGCTAGCATTAACTGTTCAATGATCCTGTTTTGGAAAGCAGTTGTGAGAGGAAGTGGAACTTTAGCACAGGAGGATCAGCTGGGAGTTCTCAAAAGCAATAAAACACAGAAGGGAAAAGTAAATGAGAAACAGAGGATGAACTGGAAAGAAAATGCTAAGAATGCCAGAAAAAAGACAATAAACAGCAGCTCTAAAATTGGCTTTCCAGTTCTTGGTGACATTCAGTCTCACTAAGACATTTATTCTGGATACTGGTAGTACATTTAGATATTATTGTTTACTTTAGCTTTTTAAGAACTTTCTATTGGCTTTACTGGGAGATCTGTTATGGATCAGAGCTGGACAGTTCCCAGGCTGTGTACAAGGGTAAAGGTGGCCTTCCTTTGAGGATGTGTTCAATATCAACTTTTAATGCAGAAGACCATTTTAATTTTGTTAAGTGCAAAAAAATTACTAACATTTCCAGTGCTCTAAGCATCAAGTCAAGTAACACATGCTCTTCTGAAAAAGCACCCCAAACTTTCTTGTCTGGAACCTACAAGAGCAGAGAAGGCATAATAAGCTCTTGGCTTTTAGGGGCAAGGTGAGATAATTGTGAGAAAGAATACTCTTATCTTTGATGAGACAACATGAAGGAGAGAAAGTAGAAAACTTTATTACTGGTAATGAAAAATACAAAAAGGCAGGCGTGGTTTTGCTGAACCTGTTGCAAAATCTTGCTTACTGAGATGTTACTGGTACAATAATAGGAGAATTCTACAATGTTTGCTATCAGATTTATTTTTGACTCGCAGCAGCAATCAGAGATTAATCAACATTGCCTACTCAAAAAGACAACTGTTTAGCAAGCAAGATGGAGAAACTGAGCAAAGTATTTCACATGAACGAGCAGCCAGCCTCTTTCAGATGCATTGTGTTAACTCAAGGAAAGCTGTGGAGTTACAGACACATTTTGTTTCTAATGTACCAAAGGACAGACACTGAAAAAGAAATTATTTTATCATTGCAAAATCAAAGGAGTTCCAGCAAGTAAACCTTAACTCAGTATTGCAGAGGAATAAGGATAAATGTCCTCATTTGACATTCAGATAACATTTTCTTGACTTCAAAGTTCTTCAGAGTTATTAAAAGGAGTGCAGAAAAAGCAGGGCTCATCTTGTTTGTAAAGAAAGTGTTGATTGTCAAGGGAGTATCTTTTGGTACCTTTGATATCAGAAATGGAAACGTCATACTTTAAGTACTTAGATACAGCAGTGAAAACAAATAAGGTGTTTGCATCAAGGTGACATACGTAACCTGTCACCTGAAAGCACAGCTGAGTAAAAAAGATGTACTTTCATTCAGTACAAATGTACTTTCTCAAGGTTAAAATTTATTAGTGTTAGAAATAGAAAAGAGAAAAAACATGTTCAATAATTTCATATATGAAAAGTGTATGAGATTCTAAGCCTACAGATTTTTTTTACTTAATTTAGTATTTATATGGCACTTTTTTGAAAACAGGTATGATTAAAACCTTTCTAAATTCTTTCAAATTCTTTGAAAGTAAATCCATTATGTTTTCTGATGTTTTCCTTTTTTAGTCTTTTTCTTGCTATAAAAACCCTTTTTGTGTTCTGTTTTCACAGCAAAAAGACCAGCAATACCTGCCTAACCTTAGTGTAATAGCTACCAAACAGCTTTTTTAATGGCAGATGCTGAAACTGACAGAGGAATTGAGAGGCTTTTAAATCTCCCCCTTACAGAGAACATAATTCACTGAGAAGCCCTTGTCTGTAAGACAGCTAACAGGTCTGGACAGTTTTCTTCTTCATCTCTAGCCTTTAGAAAGTGATACAGAGAAGAATCACTGTAACTTGGCCTTAACAGGCTCTAACACTGTCAACAGGGACCACAGCTTTACTGCTTTTCCCAATAACAACTGGGGGAGGAGGAAAGGCATTGGGAAGAGACAAGCACACAGAAATATCTCTTCATACCATCTAGCTTTCACCTCTATCCATCAGCGGCGGGGTAGCAAACAGTCTCCACAGGGTTAACACAGAGGACATGTAGGGTGTGAGGCCTGGAGGAGCACCAAAGGTCCCCCCACCCCACATGAGATGGACAAGAGAAGGGTGTTCAACACTACCCACACCAACCCCCAACCTCCTGTGATTCACTTAGATTGTACTGTTCAGAAAACTTCCAGGCATAGCAAACCTCACACAACTCTTAGGAAACTGCAGCTGGCCCTTGCATAGAAAGAAAATATCTCCCCATATATACATTTGAATTTTTGTAGCTGACAAGGGATCGCATTAAGTTTTGTCTGCTAAGTCAGAGAAGGTCAGTAACATTATAAATCAATGCCTTGCATACAAATCAAGTTCTCTAAATCTTTATTCAATCTCTGAGAAACTAGATTGAAGAAAGAGCATGAAAAAAATTGCCAAAATGTTCCCAGACAGATACAGCACCATTTTCATAAATTTTAATTTAAAGGTTTTCTAATACATATAATATTTGAGTCCTCAGACTATTATGCTACAGTTCTGCAAGATACTACAGATAATCCAGTCATTCTACTTGTGCTGGAGTCAAAAGTAAACCCACCTTCTTTATTTTGTATTTTCTTCCATTTGCTTCATTAAAACCATGCAGTCATGTGTTCAGTTCATCTACCAAGACTGCACAAATGACTTCAAAGTCACTATGTTGAATCTTTACAAGTCCTTACCCTTGATATGCAAAATGTATATAAAGTTAGGATCTATTTTGTCACTTTTATTCCAAAGCAAGCTTTCTACATCATTGCATTACATCAGTAAAACTCCATTTCTTTTCCATTAAAAAAATTTAGACCCCAGAATTTCAAACATATATGTGGGTGATGTTCAAGCCAAATTAGACTTGAAAAAGCCTGTCATGATAGAGAATGGGAAAGGCACTGACATCAAAAGCTACAGAAAAACATGAAAGGATTTGAAAATGCAAAAAGGAGCATTAAAAAGAACACCAAAAACTTGAGAATATGCTTTTATATATTGCTAAAGAATATACTTTGAGCATGGCCTTCAGTATAAAAGGGGTATTCTTGTTTTAAAGATCACAAGCATTTCCTTTCACGATTGTCTTCTGTCAAAGAATGATACAACAGAATTTCCTTTTACATCAAAAATTAAGTCCCATAAGGCTGGACTGTAGCTCAGAAGTTACCCAATTCCTCTCCCTCTTGTAATCACATACTAAAATCAACAGGCAACAAGGAAGCTAAATAGCAGTGAAGAGACTAGATTTGTAGCAAAAATTAGTATGTGTGCTCTGCATGTATTTGCCAAAATGACAGCTCTGAATGGTGCCTTTTCTAGCCTTTTCCCATTTGTATCACGTTGACTTGGTAGTTTCTGATCTCATTATTTGGCCAGCATGTAGGCTTGATGGGACCTCTCACATCAGAATCTCGCCCCTTGTTATTACAAGAGTCTTAATAAAAGGTAGGTGCACAGCATCTGCAGATAGCAAACCTTCCAATTTTCAACATACATGTATGAAAAATGTAAGCTTAAACTTTTTTTTCCTGTTTGCAGCTGACTCTTGGAAGATTTACTCATTGAGCACTTTAACTAGATTATAATGCATGGCTCAAAAAGCAGGAAAGCAAACACTAGTGTTAGGCTTGCAGAGGGAACAGAAAGTGCTAAAAATGTTGGCCAGTAGTGTCCGCCACACAACTTAGGTTTTTTGTTCCAGACATCCTTACACTGTATGTTGCACTAGAGACTTGGGGCAACTTAATGAGGAAGGCAGCAGTACAGACTTGTCCAGATGATGAAGAAAAGCTGTTCTAACTGCCTTCAAGCTTAGCCTCTCCTCTGGCACATTGGGAAAAGCAGGTTCAGACAGGGATTGTGTGTGATGTGGCCATACTACTTGGAGAACACATGAAATTATTTATTGAAAATACAAATATAAATAAATATAAATATGCATTTTGTTGAGCATTTTCAGCTATGAGTCATATTTTGTATCTTTGCAAGGGACAAGTGAAAAAAAAAAGAAGTGTATTATTTAGGAATAAAATAAATTGATATTGCTATAGAATTCATGGGCTGCTACTGCAAACTACATCTGCTATCAGAGAATTTGATCCCATTGTGTAGCAGAATATAAATTACTTTAGCTACATTTTAAATGATGTGTATTTAAAACTTCAGTTTGTAAATTGCTTGAAAGACCTTCAAATCACACATTTGCATTACCATACTCTGACCAATTTACTCATGAGCAGACCTCATCATTCAAATCAAAGCAATTCCTAGTCAAAAACCTGGAGGATCATTCTGGGTAAAAACAAAACTCCCTTTCTCACCAAGTACATATAATTGTGTGCAATCAACATAAAAAGACTCTCCAACCTCTGTTTTTATGATGCCCCAGGCAGATTCAGACAAACTGAACAAAAACAAAACCCTCACAACAACAGTAACAAAACAAACATGCTCTCCACACCTCCCCACAAAACAGAAAAAACCCCCACACACCCCTTCAGCGTATAGAAAACACATTAGAAATTTACAGGCATTGTGACTTTTTGATATCTTTTTCAATATGGACTACTACAAGGAAATAGTAAAGTTTCTTTCAGAAAACAAAATCACCACTGTTTTGTTTCCATATACAAATATGCAAATGAAGGATGTTAATCACAGTGATAAAAATGTAAAGGGTAAAGAAATATAAATACTGGCTTAGTTTTATTCATAGTGATTTTGAGAAGATTATGGGAGAAGCAGAGGAAAAAAAACAGGGGTTTAGCAATAACTAATTGAAACAGAATCATAATTTCCCATGGACAGAGAGCACAAAAGAAAAGAGGTCATGGAATTAATGGAGTTGAACTCTTTTGGGGACTTAAATAAACATATTTGATCAAATACCATGATTGTATGACCTCCCACTGTCAACAGGGAGTTTGAAGATTCTTGAAAACAGTTTCTTGAAAACTTTACAGGAAGTTCATAGCTACTGAAATATTTGATGTTGCTAAAATAAGCAATTAAACGAAGGAGCCAGTTCACCAGACGTACTGTTAATGATCAGTAGCGCTGAAATGCATTTATGTTCCTAATGATGACAATGACTCTTGCCATTCAATAGTTTTGAAATGAATTACGTGTACTTACTGAATGCTGCTAGATCCAGTAGTGCATAAAAAGTTAAGCATGTAGTTATTCTCTTCACTGAATCAGCACGTTATATAACAAGTTTATTTTTATCAGGTGCATATCAAAGAGTACAATCTTCAAGACAACTTTGAATTTGAATGCTGGCAGCCTGGCTTCCCTGACTTAAAAATTTCCAGACTTTGTGGCTGGCTTATTTATAGAAAAATTACAAAGATAGGTATGCCCTTTGTTTGTTTACATGGAATTAATTAGGTAATAGAATGATACTTGTTTAAATTTTGTCACAATACACTGTGTTAGAATGAGAGATTCATTTTTCTCTTAGCTATTAATTTGCATTGCTTTGACACGGACTTGTCTGATACAGGCAATATTTTGTCATGGCTAGGAAACTGGGAGATAAACTTCAAGTGAATAAAAATTCGTTCTGTTCCATGATTTTTGGTGTTTTTCTGTGTAATTATCAATAAATGCAAATTCCATGCTTCAATTTACTTATTACCAGAAAAAGTTTTAATTACTTTTAGGCATCACAGTCTACCCAAATATGAATGATTGTCAAAAGATAAATTTGAGAAATTGAGATTTAATAATCAGCAATATGGAACACTGGTAGTTTACTGTTGCATGTCAACAGAACTGTCAATTTAGATCACCAGTTTAAAAAAAGCACGGTTTCCCATGCTGCATGTGCATAGCTGAACAAGCCTAAACAAGGACCTGCTGTCTGTTTTGGGCCTTTTTGCCTGAGGAAATGAAGCTTAGGTGGTCCAGCCATATGTTTATGGAGTTGGTCTCCAAATCTCAAAGACATCATTTTTCAACATAATTCACACAAGTTCTTGATCAGGTGGAGGAGGAAGCTCTTGTCAACTTTCATCGAAGACAGAAAGGCTGGAACACTCACACAGCCCCACTTGTGGTGTTACTGCAGAATTCAAGAGAAAAGCTACCCCTGAGAATCAAAGAGGTCAACTCCTGCTTTCAAGCAGGGTCTTCTAGATGAGGTAGCCTGAGGTTGTGTAGAGCTAAATTTTGAGCTTCTTCTTGGACAAAGGTTCAAAAACCTCTCAGGAACCTGTCTGAGTCTCTGATCATGGTGAAAAATAAAATACATTTATTTATATCTAACTATGTTGCAACTTACATCCACTTCCTCTTGTCCTACCTTAGAATACCTTAGAATGGAAATCTCGGCCTCTCATCTCTGCACTTTCCATTAGGCTTTTCTCATCATTTGGGGAAGACCCAATTTTTTTAGTAGCAGCTATAACAGGAACAACTTCCTGAGAAAAAACTGATTTAAAAAAAAAAAAAAATAACATTATTGTATGTCTCTGGAAATGATGACATACGAGGTAACAAAAAGAAATGCTATATCAGTTTTACTTCATTTCAACTCATGGCCATGGTTTGGTAAAAAAGTTCTCCCCATCTCTTGAAAGTTCAGTATAACTGTATTATATAGAAAGAAATTCTTATTCCCTTGAAATTGGAAAGAATTGAAAACAAAGCAATGTTTTAAATTCTGGGTTCTTTCCTTTTAAAGGATTTTGAAAATGTGTATCAATTCTACAGAAGCGTTTTCCCAAGGGCAACAAAGTGTCAGTTTGTAAGTACCTAGGTATTAAAAGATTTTTCCGTGGCAAGCAGCTTCTTGACAGACAAAAGCACAAAGATAAATGACTGGAGACTGAAGCTAAGCGAAGTCTGACTGGAAATATTTTCAGAGCAAGTGCAATTAATCAACGGAATACCTCACTTAAGGGTATGCTGGATTCTCTGTAGAACATTTTAAATCAAAAATGGATGTATTTTATAAAGATTCAGTCTAGCTTAGCAATAAATTACTAAGCTGTAGAACGATAGATGAAAAGTAGCTGAAAAATTTTGTCCAGAGTTTTAATTGCATGTCAAACTATATGTTGTAGTTGCCCCTTCTGCCCTGAAGATTTTGGACTCTGCAAATAAATTAGTTTCAGCTTCTGGAAACAGACATTTCAATAAAACTTTCTAAGCCTGGAGTAGGAATGTGGGAAGCTTTGGATACACAATGGGATAAGCTGTGTGATAACTCTACCTGTAGAGTCTCTTGTCTTAGCTCTGTGAATATTCAGAGTCCTGGCTGCAAGAGGACTCTTTGGGCTTCTAAAGACAGAGGAGCAAAAACCAGAGAAACCCAACAGCTACCCAGGAACCGTATTTACCAGGCACAGGTGACGGCAGAAGGCATCAGCCTTTCAGTGCTCCAACACCTCCTTTGGCAAGAGCCAAAGCATGGTAAGTGGGGACAATAGTAGGATGCACTTCAAACCCAGACTCCAGATCTGAACTAAAATGCTTCTTTAGGTCTTGTCTTAGATTCCTAGCCAGCTGGGCCCAGATGCAGGCAAAAAGGACAAGGGCAATTTTCCTTAAAGGATATCTCCACGCCTTCACAGCTGTAGAAGAATCTGCTACATGTCTGATGCCTTAGGGCACAGAGACAAGCTTTTCTTCACAATACAAAAGCTAAAAAATTATTAGTAGATGGAAACAGAGCCTATCTTTTTATGTGATTTAAGGAAATTGTATTAAAACATTTAATAAGATTATTTCTGTTTTAATATAAGAACATAGTGAAAATTACATTTATATGTTTCCTTCATCTCTCTGCAAGGTATTGTGATTCAGAATATTTCATTCCTATCTTTGCCCAGAAAACATCTTTACATGAACGCATTTTCCAGTTGCAAATGAAAAATATTCTTTTTGTTGAAAAAGCCAGATATTTTTTCTTTACTTGAAGACATTTCCCTGCCTCTAGACTACACCCAAAAATGAGGACAGTAATTAGATTTCTTCACTGTGGATTTCTCTATCAAATTACTAAAATATCTGAGCAAAGAACTTAATTAATCATGGTTGTTCTTTTTTTTTTCTTTTGCAATTACTTTATCTTGTGTACAATGAACTGTTAATAGCCACTACAATGATCTTCATGCAGTTTCCAGAAGAATAATTTCCCTCTAATACTTTTTTCTCAATTTAAGTCAATAAGCAGCTTTTTCCATTATCCAAGGAAAGCTTTCTGATTTTTTTTTTTTTTTTTTGGTAAAATAGCATTTTCCATGTTTCCATACTGTAAGTGATAAAACTTCAGTTTTCCTGTAAGAATATCTGTGTTCAGCTAACTTGTACATGAGACTGGACTTAATAATTTTGAGCCTCTGGAGTAACCTCATACATGTGGCATGCTGAAGTACTGCCCTAGATGACATTTTCTTTAACCTACAGTTTAGTTTCAGAAAAATATTTGCTCTTGACCTGCTAGCAAGGTAGAACTGAATGAAAAGGTCTGTAAATTGTTATATTAAGTACATCTGCTCTTAAAAAATTCTCTTATTTCTAGCCTAATTTCCACTCATTTCAAAGCTTCCACTTAAAATTATTCCTGATCTAGAAGTAGTAAAAAGTTTTTATATAGTTCAGATGACAAAATTTCACCATCATATGTCTGAGGGTTTGAACACAATTCTTGGAATATCTGATTATTAGGAGACTTTTTAACTGCATTTTAGCTATTTGCATAGCTGTTCTGTGAAAATTTTGGATATGGGTACCAGGACTAGTCACAAAATTCCTCCTAAAAATTCACCTATCCATCCAAGAATCCAGTGTGGCATCACACTGTGATGACAGACCAATTATCTACCAAGATTGTTTTGTTTTCCTTTTTTAAGGAACACTGCTTTCCAGGAGAGAAATGTTCCAGAAGAGAAATACAAAATCTATGCAGACATGCTGTTCTCTCACTAATCGAGATCACATTGTGCTAGTGACTTGGTTTTGTTACTTACAATTCCCTAACCTCTGCAAGGCAAATGCCTCTATTAATTAGAAACTAACTCAATTTATAAACATGTGGGGGTTTTCCTCAACAGAAACTATAAATTCCAAGCAAGAGGAGTTTGGCTGGAGGTCATTTTTCATAAATCCACATGCGTCATTTTTCTCTTACCTTTGTCTGCTCAGTATAAGTCAAAAGTC
Source organism: Phylloscopus collybita (assembly GCA_027886175.1). Taxonomy (NCBI): domain Eukaryota; kingdom Metazoa; phylum Chordata; class Aves; order Passeriformes; family Phylloscopidae; genus Phylloscopus; species Phylloscopus collybita. Next base: position 62,255,746 of record JAJNNQ010000075.1, read on the forward strand.
TGTATCATGTGTTCTGTTTTCTGGGACTGACTTTAGCCTGCATCAACTCAATTTATGCTTTACAGTCTTTTAACATACAGTGCAATGTTAGCTCCCTTCTAGCTCCTTTGAAGTCCTTTGGTGGTCTAAGATGGTAACACTCATGACAAACACTCACAAGGTTCTTTAATCAGTTTGTCAGAAAATTTAAATAGAGATTTATTTAAAACAACTTGTTCTAGAATACCTAACCATCATTCTCACAGGTTACTGCAGAAAAAGCTGTAGCATTTTTGTTGTCATCCGTTTCCCCAGAACAGACTTAGAAAGTAACAAGCATATTAAGGAAACACTATTTCTGTTTACACATTGCTATTGACAATACTACTCCCTCCTAACACTTAATTGATATAGTAAAATTTCTTTAGTTCCTGATTTACCTAAACATATCTAATTGCTCTTCTCCTTTGTCTTCCTAGAATAACAGAATATTTTAGGTGGGGAGGGACTTCCCAGAGGTTGCCTAGAACAAACCTTTGCCCGGATCAGGTCTAATCACATCAGACTGCTCAAGACCTTGTTATGTTCCAAATGTTCCTACCTTCTGATTTCCATCAATTGTTATCACTTTCTCCTTTTTAGCTTTGTTTTCACTCAGTGGCATCCAGTATGCCTGCTAGTTTTCCATTTGTCTGGGTTTTATAATCATGATATATCTGGATATGAATACTGTTAACTCAAATTATAAACTGTGCTAATTTAAACATAAGCATAAGTTTAAGTCCTTTTTCTTTGTTGCCATTGTTTGAGAAGTTGTTATTTCTACCATGTTTAATCCAGACTGAAGTCCTCTGTCATGTATCTTCATTTTCCCCTATATACGTAATAACTATATCCTGAGTTCTGCATTTTGTTTTCTACCGTAATCTAATCGTTTTCTGAAAACATCAGGTGGTAACTTCATACTGATTACATGCTTCATACCTCTTTAATCTGACAATAATCCCTCAAATGTTCATTTTCTTTCAAGAGGTCACTAGCATTGCAACAAGAAATGCTATTTTTGAGGGCTCCCCCTTGCGTTTTTCCCACTTAGTCTTTCTTAAAGAGGCTATGACTGTAGATTTTAACACTCCAATCATGTCAATCTTTCCAGCAAGATTAACTAACCTATAAAATTTAGTTATGTTTATAGATGAGGAATTATAGTTATTTTCATCTGAAACTCAAGTGACACCAAATAAAGAATGTTTTGGCCCATACAAAATAAAATTTTGCATTAAAATAGGTACACTTTATCTCTTCCCTATATTCCTCTTCTATTTTTAGTGCAGTGATCTTCTGACCAATTTTGATGAAACTCCCCTTGAGTTACCACCCTTGTTTTAGTAGGGAGGAAGCCATACCATTTATTCAGTTTCTGCTCAGGACAGAAAGCTGTTCCAATACACTATTCCTGTGCATTTCTACCTGTTCTCTTTTTTGTATTTTGAGCTTGACAAGATTTTTTGAAAGGTCTTTTAAATTCTACTGACTGTCACATTTTTTGATTGTTGGAGGTTTTTTTTGTAAATTACAATTAGGTCCAAGAGATTTGCCTTTAGAACAATACCTTTAACACTTTACTAACCACTAAACATGATTATTGCAAGACAAAGCACCTTGCAAAGAACTATTTTATTATCTAGAAATACATGAAGCTAAAATTAAGTTTCAAAACTCTAGCAATTGCCAAGAATGCCAGCACTTTCAGAATTATAATGTGTGAGAGATAAACCATCTTTAGACTTTTAAACCTAATAGAAACCACTACGGTTCAGCAAGTTCAGAATCACAGAAAAACAAACAGTCCAACTTCCTGCTCAAAGGAGGGTCAACAAAGGTTGTTTGTGCTTTTAAAAATTTGGTGGTTTAGAAATGCATATTTATGCATCAAGTCATATTCAATTCAATATTCAGAGGGTATTGCACTCTGTTTCATTATTATTGCTTTAAAAGCCTGAAGGAGGATTTGGGAAAAAAAAACAAAACAACAAAAAACCAACAAAAACAAAACAAACCCAAAAACAAACACTAAGTGCATACTGAATTAAACAGGATTAAAATAAAATCTGCTCATCATTTTTAGTTGATAGGGGAGCCTATAGAGATTTCAATCTGTCAGTGGAATTTCACTGCTATTACTTCAGGTTTTTTAGTCTACAGTAAAAAAAAAAAAATAAAAATAAAGACCGTGGGTTACATTCACAAAATCACAGAATAGCTGAGGTAGGAAGACAGCATGGGACTTAGTCTAGTCTGACCTCCCTGCTCAAACCAAGGCTTTCTACTTTTGTATGTCACTCAAGGCCCTGTCCAGTCACATTTGTGACCACCTCCAGGAAGGGACTTTCTACAATTTCTTTAGGTTTGGTCACCCCTACAACAACATGGAATTTCCTGCATTTCACTTTGTGCTCACTTCCTCCTGTCCTGTCACTGGACACCACTGAGAAAAGCCCAGCTCTGCCTTCTTCACGTCCTACAGCAGGTACTTACACACTTTGGCAAGATTCTCCCAAACTTTCTCCTATCCAGGCTAAAGAGTCCCAGCTTCCTCAGCTTCTCTTCATACGGCAGGCACCCCAATCCATTAACCTTCTCTGTGGGCCTCTATTAGAGTCATACCAACACGCCCACGTCTCTCTTGTACCAAGGAGCCCAGACCTGGACACCATTCCAGATGTGTCTAGAAGAGGGGAAGGATCACCTCCCCCAGGCTCAACTTGCTGGTTACAGTCTGCTGAAAGCAGTGGGACCAAAAGCCCCAAGTATCTCCAAGGATGAGGACTCAAGGATGACCATCCCTGGGGAACCTGGCTCAGTGTTTGACCACTCTCACATCAAACAGAACTTTTCTGCCTTTCTACTGAGAAGAATGTGCTCTAATGTTAAAGCATTCCAACAAAGAGACATGTTTATGCTAAAACCAGAGAACATACCTAAATAGGATCTCATTTGTGCACTGCAAATAGAGGTTCCATTTTTATGGCTCTGGGTAATTCAAATATATTTCTAAATAAAAATTAAGATCAAATAGAGATAACACATTACTGTATAATGTTTGTAACCAATCTCCAACAGTACTAAGGTATGCCTTCCTGAGAGCAGAACATTTCAAAATTGATTTATGCAGAAAATTATTAAGAATTTACATCTTCATCCAAGGAAAAGTTATACAGATTAATAAAAACACAGAATTAGAAATACTGCCAGAGATTTTAATTTTTGAGCAATGTAATCAAATTATGCCTATTTTATTGAAAACTTCAATATTTTTAGCTCTGAGGTGGATGTTCTATCATATTTTCATAGTGCCTAATTTTATACTTCGTATGATCAAAATTAAAAAAAAAGATACTGCCATAAGAAAAAAAAAATCTGGAGGTTCATAATTATTTAGGCATAATTAAAGTAGTGTATAATTAAAGTGGGATCTGGGAATCACCACACAAAGAAAAGTATCTTCAAAAAGAAAATACTTAGTCTTTCAATTTACTTGAAAAAAGCTTATAAAATATTAAAATTAAATTAATTTTTATTAATGATTGTGTTTTGAAAAAACATAGAGCATGTTTTTCTAGATTGGGTAGAGAATCAAAAGAGATAGAAGAAAGATCTCTTCAGAAGAAAATTGGTATCTCTAGAGTACTTTCATATCTTATGTTGTGATTCCTGATTCTTTTAGGCTCAGCTTTTGGTAAAATAAGGAAGACATGATCTGTGTGTTGAAGTGGTGGAGAACCACTATAGTGATTCTTGGGATCTGTTCTGGAAAAACATGCTATAAAGTTCTGAGAACTGAGTGTAATCGATATCTAAATTGTATAATATTCTCCCCTTTAAGGACTTTTCGAAAGTCATCCAAAGGTTAAATAAAACTAAAATTTCTTATACTACCTGAAAAACCCATTCCAGTCATTTGTTCCTGTAAGACAGATAATTTGAGTGCTCTATCCTGAACTGACTCCAGAGAACTGACAGTATTCTACGTGGACATAAGTTCAGACACACCAAATGTCACATTCTAAATTTCATAAAAATTAAAGCTGACAAGATCAGTCATACACTCTTTAAGGAGGAACAGAGATGGATTGTTTCTCTGTACATATCTAGAATGTTTGACAATGATCCCTAAGCTACAATCAATAAACCAGCTCTTTTTTGTTCCTGTCCTCACCATATGTTTGTGTTGTACAAGGTAACTTCAGGTAATGTAGTGAATACAAACTCAGTTATAGGTGGAATTAATTATCCCAGTACCTACTAGGTACATACTGAAGAACACAAAATGCAGTTTGAGCTGGATCTCAGAAGAGCACCTTGAACTCTGTGCACATTTAGCTTCCTTATAACATGAGCTGGGAACTATGGTGGTGCAGAAAACAAGTGATACACTAAATAGGGCATGTTTAGCACATTTAGAATGCTTGGGGTAATGGGGAGCGCCAAATCCTTGTTCTGCAAAGACTAACCACATCACTCAAGACAGCAGACCCTGCACCCATCCATGCAGATCACAGGCTGAAGAAGAGTACTGACACTTGTCCTGCCAAAATAGCTGGCTATAGTTCATAATTTTTATCTAGGCACACTGGCTGCCAGAATGTAGGAGCACTCATATTTTAGAGTCATTGTGAGTCTTGTCCAGAAGGAGGGAAACAGATCACGGAACCACTGAATAAGCTGAGTTGGCAGGGACCCACAAGGATCAACGAGTCCAACCCTTGGCCCTGTCCCAGCACCATCCCCAAGAGTCACACCACGTGTCTGAGAATCTTGTCCAAGTCATCTGCAGGTTGATGCACTGACACTGTTTTTATCATCACCCTAAGTTCAGGGTACCAACTACACCTTCTCCTACGTCATGTCAGTGGAGCCTCACTGCACACTACACTCACAAAATATTGGAAAGGTTTGTGTGACCAGAAAAAGACAGCATGTGAGGGACAGTGGCTCCATAACCTACTGGTTATGGCACTCTGAGGCGATTTTTGACTCTGAGGTGTAAACCTTCAAGTTTCTGGGCAGCTGTTCTGGCTGTTTTATTTTCACAGTAAAACACCAGCAACCTCTTTACTATCTTATCTGCTGGAAACATCTTAAAAGACGACCAGAACATTAAGGCCTTTTTCTGCAACTAAGTGACAATAACCTGCATTGATTAGAGCAAGGCTAAATAAAATGCACAAATTCATACATATCCAGCACCTGGAGACACCTGAGGAAAAAAAGGGAATCGCCTTATACATTTAGGCATTCCTAAAATCAGGCAAAATCTCTATGAAAGTGATTTTTCTTTTTTTCAATTGGTGTGTTGGTCTTCAATGTCTACTACTGGCTTAAAACCTCAGTAGAGGCATACAACGTCCTCTCTACTGAGCCCATAAAGTTGTTTTTACAACTCTGAAGAGATTTCTCCAGATGACAATTAGACTGCAAAGCAGGAAAAAGGATTTGGTTAATAACTTTTCATTTTGTTCATTACAGCCATTTCCACAGAAGTCAATTGTGATGTTAAAATTAGAACTGCAGTTTAAATATGGTGATTCAACATAGTGAGCAGTTGCAGTATGATGAAAGACAGACATTGCTTCAGAAATACCTGGCAAACACATACTCTGGGAACATCCATGCTTTTTCAGAGTAATGGAATACAAAGTTAGGCTCTTAAGCTCAATGTACAGCACACAGGGAGAGTAAAGTGCCTCAGGATGTGATTCAAAGACATCAGGCAATGCTAGGCATGGGGGTGCTTAGAGCTAGAGCAGTGAGCCATTCCAAGCAGAGGAGTGCATCTGAAATCCCACCCTCTGCAGGGCTTAAGCAGCATGTTTCCTAACTCCATACTCTTGGGACCAAGTCAGGCTCTGAAAATGTCTACACTTCATTCTTTTACACTCTTCCATTTTCAGGTAAATTTAAAAGGTGGGTATGTATATTATTCCATCTAAATACTGTTTAGAGCACCCAAAGATAGGTGGAAATCCATCCATTCTCTTCACTGACCTGGGTACTCACACAAAGCTTGTCTTAGTATCACCAGAGAAGAAGCTCAGACAGTACCACCTCCAATCCCCAGAAATTAATTTCATCAGTGCAAGCACTGAGCCATGACCATCTGAGACAGTTCACTGCACCTTTGATGTTTTGTAGCAAGACAGAATTGCCTTCCTCAAAGGCCAAAAGCAAAGGAGGTACAAAACCAGAAATTGTAACACTGGCCACAATAATCTTGATGACAATTCAGGAAAGTGACATTTGTTTTGATCCCTCTTCTGGTTTGTTTGGTGGGTTTTTTTGTTTTGTTTTGTTTGTTTGTTTAATTTGGTGGTGGTGGTTTTTTTTGGTTTTTTGTTTGTTTGGGTTTTTTTTCATAATAACTGTAGAAATTGCAGTCAAAACTCCAGGCAAACTCACAAGCAATATCACCTGGGATGGAACTCCTCCTAATAGAACCCAGAACCATGGTGGTGGTTGACTACCAAGAAGAGATGCAGAACAAAAGACATTTATACTCTGAAGCAGTGTAGGATCAAGGGCAAAGTCTGATGGCAAGTTTATGAGATACTGGGCCTCAAGGTGTCCTCATGTAGTGGGGCTACCAAAACTCATTCCACACATGGACAAGTCTGATGCTCTATAGAATTCAAGTGATGCACATTCCATTATTCATCTAGGGAGCTGAGGCAATAATATTACCCTTGCTTTCTGAAAGTATACCTTTTATAAATGGAGCTTTTGGGGAAAACATTCAGGTAAGATTTATGTAGTCTCTGGATAGGTAGCTAAGACTTCCAAAGTAGCACTCTCAATCACTTATTCTCAGCAAACATTAATTCTAAGATTTACTGCCCAGCAACCTCTTCTCTTTACAACTATGCTAAGAATGTCACATTCTGTGTGAATTCATTTGTGACTGGAGGCACAAGCTGTCTTTCCAAGGTGATTATAATACTGTAATAAGCTGCCTGTAAAACAGTAGAGTATTGGGCAACAATATTTAAGGTTTCATTTTCCTTGTTCACGTAACCAGTTAGACAATTGAACTAACTATGACACTCCCCTCTGTTGATTCATTTGCATTAATAAAAGTGGACTTCTGGACATAAAAATAAATGCCTGCTGTTCAAACGAGCAGTGTGCAAGCTATGACTAATTGGCAAACTGCTGCCTTTAAGCCCTCCTATTACTGATTGTGGCAATGGGAAAAAGAAAAGTAAGAATGAGGCTAACAGAAGGAGCAAAGCAAAGGATTATTTGTACAAAGATTATTACTCAGTTTTGCTGTCTTCTGTTTCAGTGTTTTAATTAGGAACAACAACAACAACAACAACAAAAAACAACAACAAAAAAAACCCACAAAAAACCAACAAAACAAACAACCAAAAAACAAAAAAACAAAAACCAGCAACTTACCTACATACTTTTTCTTAAAGCAACATTAACTTGCAGAATTCTAGATCTCTTACTGTGATCTAACAATTGGACAGTGAATAGGAGACAAGTCAAGCCAGTGCAAGCACATTTGTTATGAGGAAGATTTGTGTTCTAATTGAAGATGTACCTCCTGCCACCTTGAGTACAGTCTACATATAAGAGGACTCTAAGATTATCATGGTTGCAAAAACTGTAGCTTGAGTCAATAAAGGTGAATAGTCAGGCAGTGAAACTCAGGGCCCCATAATTGCATCGTTCTGCCCCTTGCTCTAACAAAGGAAAAAGATAAGAAACCATTGTCTGTATTTTCTCACTTCCTCCCAAGCTAAAACCAGCATAAAGACAGGATTTTATCACACTGTCATACAGACTTTCAAAAGCAAGGACAAAATACCATTGGCCACCAGAGCTATCACAATGACAACTCAAAGAACTCATAATCAACATTTGTGAATTTCATTAAGTGTAGCAGATTTTGCAACTGCAGCTTTACTGAATTTTAATAGCTAAGATGTGAAAATTTGAAGAGACAGAATAAAATTTGCTAGGTAAAAATTACTTCTTAAACTTCTGTCTCTACAGACAAATTTCTTCCAGGCTGGTCTGATGACAGTCCCTAATCTGTAGTTCTGGATTGCTGCATGAAGATCCACAAATAACATAAAGGATTTTTCTATAAAAGTAAATTCTTTTTTCTAGCCCTTCCTTCACTTTCAGATTTGCAAATGAGATGATTTTTTAACTTCTCACAAGTAAGCAGAATAAAACAAAACAGGTAAAGGGCAAAATAACTATACAGCAGAAAATTACAGGAAGAAAATTTCAAAGCAGGCTGCTTATGAAGCACTCATTTACACATGTCAACCATAATTCTGAATGAGAATGATTCCTGATGCAATGTAAGAGAATGCAAATACATTTGTCTGAAACATGCCGGTGCCCAGCAGCAATAGACTGAGCCATAAAAGAGACTGTTTTAGATAATTCTAAATAGATATGTGTGTGCATGCATACATATACAGATAGGTGCACAACCTTGTTATTTAGTTTTCATATTGTCAGTAAGAGCTAAACATAACAATGATCATCTCTATTGCTTGCTCAGTCACTCTGTTTTTCTCAGTAGCATTCTGAGCCTTGAAAAAAAGAAGCAGCTAAATTTTGCTTACCACACAATTTTTTGAACTGATTGTTTAAATTAAATGAGAGACATGAGGAAAATGATCACTTCAGCAGAAGTATGTCTTTATAGCAAAAAGCCCTATTATTATCAAGGATGCATGTGTTTGCCACTTTCCCAGAAGTGATCATTTACTTGCAGCTACAGATACTCCCAAACAGATTAGTGGATCCAATCTGCGAGTTTGCTTGAAATGACAGAATGGTTTGTTTTGCAATGGACCTTAAGGATCATCTAGTTCCAAACTCACTTTTATGGACAGGGACACCTTCTACTAGACCAGGCTGTTCAGAGGCCCCCACCAACCTGGCCTGGAACACTTCCAGGTATGGGGCATCCATAGGTTTCCTTGGGGCAATCTACTCCAGTGTCTCACCACCTTCACAGTAAATAATTTATTCCTAATGATCAATCTAAACCTATCCACTTTCAGTCTAAAGCTGTTACCCCTTGTCTTATCTCTTCATGCTCCTGTAAAAAAATCTCTCTCCAGGTTTCTTGTAACCTCCCTTTAGGTACTGGAAGGCTCTTATAAGGCTCTGGAGCTATCCCTTCTCCAGGCTGAGCAACCCCAGTTCTCTCAGCCTGTCATCACAGGAGAGATGCTCCAGACCCCTGACCATCTTCGTGCTCTCCACTGGAAAAATGCAGAAAAGCATCCAGCTTTTGATTGGCAATTGTAGACTATTTCAGATCAAGATTGTCATCACTCTTCTACAAGCTTTTCAAAAAGGCTATGATGAGGAACTTTTTGGCCTTTTTTAAAAAAGAACAAATTAACTCTTGATTTATGTCAGGAAGACAGTGCTTAAAATGAATACAAGTTCCCAAGCACTTCATGCAATATTTTAGACTGCTGGAGACCTGCCACTCCCCAATCACATGCATACTTATTCCCTTATCTGAATACTGATGGACTTCAACAAACCTTCCAGAAACTGTGCCACTAATCTTTTTACTTTCAGAAAGAAAACTGACATAATGAATCCACATCCTGATACACACTGTGCCCTCACAGTAGCTTAATTATAAATAATTATAGCACTTTCCTAGTTTAGTGTTGCATCATAACACAAACAAAGCTCATAGTGGTTATATTGCCAATCTTGTTGTAGTTCATTAATCAGATTGTGACAGGCTGGATAACAAAGTCAGATGGACTTCTGCAAGGTAAGGGAGGATGGGGACTACAATTCACTGGAGAAATGCCTTCCTTTACTTGAGAATTAGGAGAAGAAGGTATTATGGCTTAAAACAGAGTTCAGAAATTTCAAGCTACACATCTAACAATGAATGAAATCAAGGTAAAACAAGAAATCAAAGTAAATCTGGATTTACAACTACAGGAATTAAAATCCAGAGAGTCAAGCTGAGATTCTGAAAGACTGAAAAGGTGTAACTGCTGAACTATTTCCTAGTGTAAAAATCAGTTTAGACTCAGTTACTATAGCTGTAAGTTTTAAATGTGATGAGAAAGAAAGGGAAATGACATCACAAGTCAATGCTTAAGAGCTGTGCAATATCTTCCTCTTCTCAGTGTAATCTGAGGGCCAAACAAAGCTTTCCATTCCAAGTACAAATTGTTTCAGTCCCAATTTTGTATGCAAGGCTTTTTCCAACAGAGTTTGGAGGTTCTTAAGCTATACTGATCAATTCTATTGTCTCTGACACTGAGATTCTAGTTTTTCTATATGTGATAACTAAGGCTAAAGGAAATAAATGTGCTTCCAAATCACTTCATGCTGAATTAAAACATAACTACTGCTTGTTCAATTAGCCTTTTTTCCCAGTTGTTTCAAAACTTAACTGATGCCTGGAGAAAGCATGTAGAAAGATCTGCAAGTCCCCAGGAACTGTTCTAGGTGCAGTGAGTACTGAGAATACCAAAAATTAAAACAGATTTCATCCATATAGGTTTCAATTCTAGATGAATCACATACCAAGAACTCCACAGTGAATTTTAGAATCATGCCCTTAGAACAGCTTCTATTATGTGAGAATTTGTACCTTAGCATTTGCTTTTCTATAAACATATCACCACTGAATTACTTCTTTAATGGAGCACAATTAAACCTTTTCTGTTTTTAAAGGTCAATAAATATTTTATTTAAATTTCAAAATTTCATTGCAATGATTATTCTTTTTCCAATTTTCTTGGTGCATTAGTTTGTTCTTCAATTTATGCCCAGGAGCTGTTGATGCCAAATTTTCATGAATTAGGCTATTCCTCAAAATTATTAAGTAATTAAGTAACTGCTGCCAAACAGCATTCAGGGAAAAGCAGGTTAATTTACCACATGAAAATGCTTTCCTTCTTCTGTAATAGAACAGTGAGATGAAGAAAAACATTCAAATGAGAGAGAATGAAATGAAGAAGTGAATTTAAGGCTGTGGGAGCCACAGGATGAAGCAACAAAACTTATCATATCAATTTTGCCTTCACATAGTTGTCAAGTTGCATTTGTTAGTTGTTATTAGTTGTTGTTGTGTTTGCCGCCTTCTACTGTGGACAGGTTTGTGTGCTTCCAAGAACAGCAGCTCTGGCAGAGGGTGCCACTCCACATAAGGCCACTCAAGCCAGGCTGGTCAAAGGGACTGGAGAGAAAACAACCCCAGGGCTTTCCAGGCAAGCTTGGAAACAGCCTGCTGTTGAGAAAGAGGCCAGCAAGCTGGTTTTGTAGAGCACACTCAGTGCTATTTGCTTAAGAAACAAATCACAGTAGTCACTCTGACAAGTAGCATACCAAAATAACCAATTCCAGGTTTGCAGAAATCTTAGGTGTAGTGAAAATGATCCGAAGAACAACATTTGGGGATTTGGCGGTAAAAGAAGCTTGAAACTGATTTCCTAGAATATGTGAAATATTGCAATAATCAGAGAAACACAATATTACAGTCTAAACATTTTGGAATAAATTAATAATGATTGCCAAAAATCAACCAAAAAGTGATAAAGTGATTTTCCGTAAAATAAAGTAGCTTTAAATCAATATAACCTTTAAAGCAGAAAACCATATACAGATGGACAGTTAATTAGCATCTGATCTCCCTGAGATAGCTTTCAGTGAGACAGAAACAAGATTTGTAGAGTCAGGCATAGGGGAAAATGCAAGAGGCAGCTCAAAATTCAGTGCTGCAGTTGCTGAGAAACTATAAAAATGCTCCCACTAAGCAGTGGGAGATTGTAGACAATTTCTGGGTCACAGAGTAATGAAACCAATGGGATTAATGAATAAAAACATGATTCTTTGGGCTGGCATAACTGTGAATAAATCAAATATTATCATTAAGGGGGCATTAGTATCACACCGCTACATCCCTACAAACTGAATGACATTTCCCAGGGAAAGTCAAGTGAAAACACAATGCTATAACAAAATTTAGCAGCACTTTTGTCCACTGGGTAAGACCATAAAAAATCCCAGACATCTGACAAGGTAATAGAAAATGTGTCATAAAAATAATCTCAAATCTGAAAAAGAAATAAGTGTCTATCACAGTCATCCTTATTCAACATAAAAAAAAGATGCTGAACTACATCTAATTTTACAAAAAATCAAACCTTAAGTCTGCCTATCATATCACAACGGGGAAGAGGAGAGAAGGAAGAGATGGGAACTAAAGTTGTCTCTCTACCTTCCCCTCTAAAACCCCTCCAGAAAAGGCAGCAGCAAATAGCAGCCTGAGGGAACACTAAGGGATACCTTTGTAGCAGGGAAGGAAGCTCTGCAATAGCTGCAAGGTGCAATACTGAAACATTTTGGTAAGTAAGATTCTACCTGGCAAGTCTAACCTAGCTGTGGGGCTGCAAAAGCCACATGAGAACAGACTTCAAGCCTGTTTTATAGAAATGAACAAATTGGGAAGGAAAAAAGAACAACTGAAAAAAAAATCCAGCAATACAAGCAATGAGACAATAAAAACACACATAAAGGGGAAAAATATCCCCAAATACACAGCCATTATTTATTCTAATTATAAATTAACCTGGACATTTGAAACACTTTCCAATAATGTGAGTTAGCATTATAACACAAGGCTTTGTATTTGAAAAAAAAAAAAAGAAACCCCATCAATGCCTATATATTACACCGTGTGTTTGGGATATTTTTAATGTATTTTATTTTTCTTCAAGAGACTATTCAGATTCAGACAGATGGAATATCAGATTTGTTCAGAATTAAATGTTTTCCCAAGCACAAATTATACTGCAAGGCACAGTGACACCCTTGCCTTTTCAGTGTGTGTCTGTTCCTGAGACCATCATTCATTCATTTCATATTATTGATCCAACACTAAATAAAAGTGATTGAATGAATATGTGTAAACAGCTAAGAAGAACAAAAATTAATAAAAAATGTGGGGTTTTTTCCTGCCAGAGCATGCAAATCATGTTAGAATAAATATACAGGTTCAGTCTTGAACTGCTTTGACCTAGCTCTAGAACTGTATTAAAATACCTTTATTCACGCTTTAGGTAGTGAACTGAACCTTAGACATTAGATCAAAGGCAAAAACTAGACTATACATTGTAGTTTTGATGTTTTCTGCCGGACAAACAAGAAGAAAAAGAACAGCTAATCATATTTAAATAAAAGTGAACACTGGATAGAAGCCAGTTTCAAATTGATGGAACGACAGGTTAAGCCATAGAAATCAATTTCATGCATTTAGGCAGGGGAAAATTTTCTACGCTACTATGTTTTTGCAGTGCATTTGAAATGTAGGATGTGCACTTCTTTACCATACCTCAGCCTGGAAATCTTTCTGAAATTTTCCATTTAAATTTTGTGGACCATGTTTCTGCTCTTACCAGCAAAGTGATGCAAATGTCTGCCCCGCGGTACAACTGCAACAATGCACTGGGACACAGCATGCCTGTGAAAGGACTTTTGTCACCAAAGTAATTCTTTTGCCCTAGACCAGTCTTGCCTGCTGTACTGCCATATCATTTCTCTAAACTGAAAGGTGAACATACAACTATTTCCAAGTCTGCTCTACCTTGAGCATGCATGTATGCATCCGTCCACACACTGGGACACAGCCTAATTAGCAGGTATGGCACTGATCATCTCTTTCAACTCCCCATGCATCTTCTTCTCCAGCAGCAGCTGCAAATCGTCAGGAGGGTTCATCAATAATGGCAGGGATCCTGCTGGCAACTTGTATCAGAGGGAGGATTTGCAGAACTAAAAGCTCTGCCTCACTCCAAATTTACCACAGCTTCCCTCAAATGAGGAGAAACTTCACATGAAATTTTGCCTGAAGGTCAGACCTACTGTGTTTTCTTCCTGTTCAGGAGCTCCTGGGCATTCCTACAGAGAAGTGAGCAAAACTCCTTTATGTGCCCAGCTAACTCCTGAAAGCAGGGCCAGAATGTCCTCGGGTTTGCACCTTATATAATAAGACCTCAAGAGGTGTCTTTCCCTCATGCACTTTGTCTATTAAAAGCACAACACAAATACAGAAAATCTGTAAAATCCCCCCAATCCCAGGAGAAAAAAAAAATAGAAAAGCAAAGGAAAGGAAGATGAAGATGAAGAAGAAGAAGAAGAAGAAACAGAAGAAGAAGAAAAGAAGATTACAATAGTGAATATGAACCAAAAGGACAAAGATTCTAGTTTGTTGGCATCAGGTCGTGTTCCAGTGGGAAAAAGACCTCTTCAAGAGGTACTGCCTGCATCACATAGATAGAAGTAGCTAATCTTCTTAGCCAAAGACTAGTTTAAATGCCCTTTTCATTACTCAAAATAATTACTACATGAAAATTGTGCAGTGAAGGCAAAAGTAGCACAAACTCACTGTACTGGAATAAACATGATGAAGAAGGCTAGAAAGGAAAGAAAACGCCACATTCTTTTATCAAATGTTTATGGGTCCAAGCTGCAGCTCCAGGTGAAAAGTATAAGGATTTAGAAAATTCGGACATTAACAAGAAGCAATTTGATTCAGTGGCCAGGACAGAAATCTCTCTGACGACTTGCAGTTCTTTTATGTTAAACCACGTCATTTTAACCTGAACACAGCTGTGAAATTCTGCATTAAAAATAATTTTCACGAGTAGCAGACACCTAATAAAGCCTGGTTTCTTACAGATACATGCGTCCTAGGCTTCTACAAACACACAAACATTTATACCCTTTTGGTTTTTAGCCTTCCTCTGTGTTTCCTCAATGTTTTTTTCTGCTGGTTTTTTAACAACCTTCTTGATCCTGTCAATCCCCTTTCCATAATCAGCAGTTAGACATGGAGGACAACATGGCACAGCTGGCCCTTAGTTCTCTGTGTTTACGTTGCAGCCTCTTCTTCATTCATATGGATCCCTGACCACAGAAGCTCATTTTCATAGAAATGTAGAGAAGCTAACAATCTTTGGGAAATCCCTTGTTAAAACTGAGTTGTGGTTGGCCAGTGATCAGAAATTACTAGAAGGAACTGACAGTGCAATCAAATCAACCTTTTTTTTTTTTTTTTTCATAAGGAAACCAAAAGCTAGAAACATCACCAATTTTCTTGAACACCAGCAGCCTTTCCAGTAATTCAGAGATTCAGAGATCTTGAATACCTATGGATCTCTGGGACAATAAAACAAATCTCAGAGTAGGCTCTTTAATATCCAGTCCCTTGAGCTGAGAACTGGGAATTTTCCCTTTCCAACACCCCTTTTTAACACAGGAACTCGTCCTTTATTATGTCCAAGAGTGAGCAGCAATACATCATGATTAGGGTACCTATAATTTTGTTAGAAAACTTTCCAACATGAGATGCTGAATCCAAAATAAGGTTCCTCAGTTTCGAATGTCATTACGATCTAATCACTGTATAGCCTGAAGGAGTTACTTGCCTAGAAGCCAGCAGTTATGACTAGATTACATAAAATATGTAGAAACAGGATATTCTGAGGAAGCACAAACATTTATACTTGGTTTCTGGCAGAAGCCTATTTCCAGAGTTAAATGAAATTGTGAATGAGGCAGGCTGTAAGAGAATGTCAATGGCACAATGGGAGAAAATGACAAATCTCCAAAAATTGAGAAGGAGTTCCGCAGATTAAGAGAGATGACCAGCGTGGTCAAAATCCTCATGCTGATTAAATGTTTATGTTAACAAAACAATTAGGAAAAGTGAGAGATGACAATGAAAACCAGGAAAAACAGCCATCTATATAATATAGATACTTTTGCCACTGCAAGAAATTCACATGGAGATAACAGTTGATGGATATACTGAGATAGAAGAGAAAGACTGAATAGCTAACTATCTCCTCTGTTTTACACTAACTGGACGCTAGCAGGAATGCTTTGATGTGCAGAATAAAAATACGTAACTTGTCTTTTGCAAGATATTAAGAGATACTTTTCATGATTCTTCTTCACTCTTTAATTACCTTGAATACACATTGAAAGAGAATGGGGATAAGAGTAATGTGGAAGAATTTGACATTGATTTATTCCCACTACAGAACAACAACTGCCCAGTATTATGCCTTCATGCCTTTAAGGCCCACTCTGAAAGGCACCGGATATTACTGGCGCTTTTAAACTAAAACACCAAAAGTTCAAACTGATTCCAGTCCACAGCCTGGAGATCAAAGACACACATGCAGCCTCCAGCCCATATTCAGACTGTCACTCAACAAAGGACCGCTGGCACACAGAGATTACCCACGGAGAGGCGTTTAATTTGAGAGGTTAAGGAATTATGTGCCTGCATTTGTCCTACTAAGAATATCTGTTTAAAATACATTTTCCAAGTTGTGCCTAGCATACCTCAGTGAAAGTCCTTCAGGATGACATAAGTCTTTGCAGACTAAAACAACTTGCTCCTTTTACAGATATAAAATGCTCCATTAAAAAATAATTAATTTTGCTACAGTAAGAGATAATTAAATCAGCCAGCAGTTGAAGGCAGCTAATTGAGAACACAAATTCCCTTTCTGCTGCTGATCATAACTAAACCAGAATTTGTCAAGATGGAAAAGGAAAAGTACCTGGTTTTTGATATGATGTGGAAATAAGACATGCCACCACCAGACTGAGACTTTTCTCAACTTCTGTAATCTTCCCTATTTCACATTGCTACAGGCCGTCAGTGACCTGATTTAACCAGTTAAGTAAAAAAAGACACTACCATTATCAAAAGCATACAATAAGGAGTAGAGACTTACATGCAGAATAGAGACTGAAGCTGCCTTGCAAGAATCTATTTCCTTCCCCTCCCTCATCACTACTGTAATTGCCTAAGTAGAAAATGCAGTATGAAAATTTCCAGCACATTTATACTCTTGGCCTTTTGTTTCATTATTTGGTTTTGGCAACTTCTTATTGTAGAGAACAGAGAAGAGGCAGAAAAGAAAAATTCATCCAAACAGAGGAAAAGCAGTCACCCAGTAACTTGGAATTTGGGCTAAAAGGCTCTCAGGATGGTTTTGCAGTCTGCAAGCCTTATATTGTATTCATTCAGGGAAGTATTTTTTCTTTTAGTTGCTATATTCTGTTATTCTTCTTTCATCCCTATTTTTCCAAGACTATCATCCTGCATTTCTCTCGCATGTAAGAGAGTCATCACTTTGCTGAACCTTATGACACCTGCGTAAATCAAATCAAATGTTCCTGCTAGGGCTAAGAGCTTTGTTTTCATGACTGCAGGCACAAGGACAGGGACAAAGCTTTGGAGTCAGACATCCAAATGCAAATCCTCTATTCAATAATACAATGTCAGGTTAGTTTTTGTCTCTATGCTCTTTTTGCTCCTCCTGACTGCAACATGAAATGACTTCATCATCATCATGATTTCATAAAACAATTCATGTGAGTTTGCTGTGATTCCTTGAGGTGAAGTTTCAAGTATTGAGGGAGGACAGCCTTGTATCTTTTCAGGCTGAATATTATCGCTCCGCTTCTGAGAACTACAGATTTCTATCTTCTCCTTCTGTTCAAGTTATGCTTTTAATCAGAGACACTTATGACAGTGGATCCTGAGGAGTGGTACTCTGTTTCCCCACTATCTTATATGTGCTACATCTGCTGATTTGCAGATACACATATTGCTGTCACTATATGACATAACACTTTCACAAATGATGTTTAGATTATTGCCATTGCTGCTATAGCATTTACTAAGCCTTGCCACACTTCCCAGCCAGTTATTTGTGGTTTTTTTCATCATTCAGCCAGTCAAGATATAAAAACCTGACTTAAAGAACAGTTTTTCCACATGAGGATTTATCTAGTGCCCACAGGATGCTAAGCCCAAGCAGTCAAGGATACCTTTATGAACTGATAGCATAAATAATGTTTAAGACATAGTCACAGCCATAGTGGTTAAACACAGAGAAAAAAATGCTCTCTGGTAGCAATACTTCATACCATTCTATAATTGAACATATATATTGACAAATTCAGAAATTTAAAAGCTTTCTAATCATCCTTCCTCATACTGAGCAACTTCATGAACAAATTGATTTCCAGATTGTATCAGGCAGAACTTGACTACAAATAAAAAGATTTTTAGCACAATGAAATACAGCTGTTTAAAACATCCTATATCATACAGAAATTCCACGCGACAAATTAAAAAAAAAAAACCAGAGCTTCAGCCACACACATTATAGGTCATGAACTAGGCTAATTTTAAGAGAGAGTGTTAAAGGCTATTTTCAAGCTTTCTGTTATTTTCTCCATTCTCCCCAGAGAGACACTATTATTTGGTTTCCACAGAGGAATTGTTTTTTACATCTGAAAAAAATCCCAAAGCAGAAGGAAAAAACATCTGATTTGACAAGCAT
This sequence comes from Phylloscopus collybita, assembly GCA_027886175.1. NCBI lineage: Eukaryota > Metazoa > Chordata > Aves > Passeriformes > Phylloscopidae > Phylloscopus > Phylloscopus collybita. Next base: position 62,274,171 of record JAJNNQ010000075.1, read on the forward strand.
TGCAAACACAGTTAACAAGCTACTTTAATTATCCTCCTAAGATTTTCCCATTTGTACTCTGATCATCATCTTCTTCACAAACTTAATTATGCCTCATTTGTTCTTGCTGCACTACTCTCAGTGAGTATTCCAGGTGGAAAAGAAGAGTCTGTTTGTAACTGTAACCTCAGGTAATTGTTATATAATTTTTATTTTGCTATAGAATAATTTAGAGCTTTTAAGAAAAAGAAAATATACAGGAACATCTTTGGGCAATATGAATATTGAGTAGAAAGCCAGGGTATTTCCACATGAGAAAAGCAAAATTCGATGGCTATGTGAACAGCCATCCATCTGAAAATTATCACTAGTCAGATGATTGAATAAATGAAGAAAATCATGCTGTTATCATCTGCATTTTAGAGATTAGTATTAATAAATTCTGATTTCTCAGCAGAGGAAACCTTTCCACAAACTTGACCTTTGAGAAAGTCAGAAAGAAGAACAACTGGGAATAAATGTGCTCCGTGAGTTAAATACTGAGACATGAACCCAGTCACTATTTAGAATTTATGCACTTCCACTACTTTTAAAGTGCATAGGAATTACTGCATTCTGACTGAGGCAGACTGAGTAAATACCCTGAAGTACCATAATTTAAGACCTGATGAGTTGTTTCTTCTAACTTTTCAGAAGTCCTAGCTTTGCCCCTCTGCTATGCCTGAACTTGATTTCACCTAGGTTGCTTTCTGAGAAACATTATTTTTACTTAATTAACCTACTGAGACATGACTGCTTCCCCAAACTTGCAAGTGTTTTTGAGTACAATGAAATGCCAAGCCTTAAAATCCATAGCTATATACAAGTAACTAATCTTTGCACATAATTTCACTGGCCTTCAAAACTGAAACATAAAAATTACACAAAATGCTAAGCTTTAAAAGCATCAAACCTAAGTTTCTAAAATTTTAAGAAAGTCCAGAGTCACAAGACAGTCAGCATTAGAATATATTCCGTTCTGTGCCTTACCTGAACCAAATTCCATCCCTTTAGAGATTCAGCAATGATAGAAGTAACTGTTGCACATACGCCACCAAAAACCATCAGATGATTAGGTCCATATTTTATTGCATCGTAGAAGGCTTTGAGTCCTTTTGCATTGTCACACTGGAAAAAAAGAAAGAGGGAGACAATATTCAATGCCACAAATCAATTAACTAAGAAATAAGCTGTTGAGCAGTTGGGCAGGGAAAAAAATCGGGTTCCACAGACATACACATAAGACCTAACCATGCAAAATTAGAGCACTCTCTTCTGGACTCTTAATGAGCCATAGTAAAAGAACAGCAAAATGCTTCATTATGTTCTACAAAACTGTAATTTTGACACCACCATTTGACAAATAACAAAAAAAAAAGTCCAGTAACAAATGGTTGACCAAAGCATTTTCTACCTTTAGAGCTAACATTTCCCAAAGCAAAATTTGGAATGTAACACCGGACTGTCAGCTAGGCTTCCAGAGTTGGAGGGAAGTTTGACATTATTGATGGTCTCTGTAAAAAAAGTTCTGTCTCTAAAGAAGACTCCTAATGAGCTTCTACTTAAACTTCTACTTAATGTCCAACATCAGTATTCTGTGCAAAAATATATAGCAGAGACCCTGTCATTTAGAAGGATAACACAGAGTCTTCAAAAGATAACAAAATATTCTTTTGAAGTGCTAACAGTTAATTGTTCTGCTGTCATAGCTCACAGAGCTTTGAGTGGAAGGCTGGGCTAGATGACATTCTGAGATCCTTCTAACCTGACCTGTTCTTGGCTTTCCTGATAATTAGTTTGATCATTATTTCAGGAGTAAAGAATTTTACTGTAAACTGACACTAGGACTGAAAATTAAGAAAAAAAATAAGGTTCATGCTAGTCACAACTGTAAAAGATATATCAATCCTTGAATAAAGTAGTATTAATCATTCATAACAACCCTAATTCCTAAGCTTACAACCGAGTATTAATAAATTATGTGCCTGAAGGTAAGAACTTGATTCCAAACCATACTGGAGGTCAGAAGTACCAACAGACTATAATAGTGGCTGCCACTACTCCACTTCTTTCTCTTTTTAAAACAGAATTTTCTACCCTCTTTTGCCTCCTCTACAAAGTCTTCCTTGAATGTACTCTTTAAAAGAACTATCACACACCAGCCTCCAATATTTCATTACGACTATTCAATAAAATAGTTCATTTACTATTAGCATCCAAGTAGTAATTATATTGCATTTTGCAGAGAGAATAAAGATTTTGACTAAGAAGTTTGGAAGGTTGTATTAATCTTCTTACTGAATTAACATGCTAAAAGAAAAAATATTATATTTGCATTCTATCTGCAAGAATAGAATTATTGCTCCCACTTATTCAGAAGGATACAGCTATTTAATGCATACACTCTCTTAAGTTGCATAATATAGCCCAATGCTTTCCTTCTTAATGCAGAAAAAAAAAACCCCAAGCCACTCGGTACAGCAGAGTCCCCTGTCAGTTTAATGTGCTGGTGACAAGCTCCCATTGTGAGGGAACTAAGACAGTGACCATTGGAAGAAGCAGCATTCTCCATTCTTACTCCTTCACTCCCTACTTAAAGACTAGTTCATTCCAAGTGTAACCAGAAGGCTCAGCTACTTCTTAAATTTACAAGCTTTTACAAGATTTTACTAGAGCTTTAGCCATCTGCACTTAATTGACATTTAGCCAAGTCTTTTCCGTCATCCACCTTATCATATGAAGCTGCAGCAGAAGAGATTGCTGGACTGGTTTTCATACCAACTTAAGACCACTTAATATAATTATTTTTCTTTTTTTTAATTAGGTCACATTCAAAATGTATCACTAAGTAGCAATTTGAGAAGGATACAAGCCATATATGAAATAAAAATTTTGTTAATAGTAAAATAACTGCCCAAAGTTGCAGCCTGTGAAGGGCCATGTACATGAAAAGTTTTGAATAAGTAGATGATAAAGACTTGTGGCACGTGATCTGAAGTAAAATTCACACTAAAATCCACCCTTAGATCACAAAACACTGATGCATTTTAAACTACTACTTGCCTACAAGATGTTTCTCACTGCAGTAAACTTAAGAAATTATGGGTTGCAGTAGGTCAGCTTGCTGGGAGGTGCAGAATTGGTATAAGGTCTTTCTTTCTTATTTGATTTTTCATGGTTATTAATACACTACCATGACAACAACCCTTTTTCAATCACACAGCAGTTCTCTCGGGAAGGTGTGCCAAAATGTTTGTTCATGCCCAAAGTGAAAGGTTCACGCCACCGAGGTATATTGCTGATCAACCAAAAGTACCTACAATAACACCTGGGCTTCTCTTCTATGTGTTCCAGTTAAAACCTACCATGTTTTCACCTTTGTACTTTCCTCCTGACTAGTCTCAGTTCTCTCTCTTCTAGGCCACCATGAATAATTAGAGTAGACTCTGCCTATTCCTTGAGACAAACGGTCCCAATAGTCTAAGGTATGTCACAGAGATAAAGAACAAGAACTTAATACTGTGGCTGGCCACAACTGGACAGAAATGAAAGGAAAAATGAGAAAGATGGGATAAAGCAGACTTTCACATTTGTTTAATGTCACATTTCACAACATACACTGTGTATAACATTCTTCCCTGCAAGCAACAGAACAGTCTGTCACAAGCATTAAAAAATAAACATTCAGATAAAAATAATAGCCCTTCCAAGCCAGACAGACAAGCAGGAGAAAAGGTTTCTTTCTGCCTCCAGTCTGATGAACATATCTTTAGCATGCTCCTGAAGCCCTGTGAACAACTGGATTTTTTCAGAAATCCCAGGTTCAGAAACCACCACTGCTCATAGTCTTCAATTTCCAAACCCTACATATGTAACTATAAAAGAGGACAGTGCTGTTGAAAGATGACAATCACTGAAATTCTCATCATGTCACCACCAAAAGACTTCCTGAATTGTTGTCTCCAAGTGACTCCAACTAGGTCCAGGAAAAACCCTTTGCAGCAATCTATTTATAAGACAAAACAAGACTGCATAAGAATCAAAATCCACTTTAAAAAGCCAAGGCTAGAAAGTCCTGAGCCCATTTGGATGACAAGAAGCTGTCTAACTAATTGTAGACTGACAGCAATGAAGGGGAAAGAATCCCTCATAAAAAGTCATAAACTTATATCATAAAAATTATAATCTGAAGGAGCCAACAGTGCTTTTACTACCAAATTTTTATATTTTGCCTGAGCTGAACTGCAGCCATCTCACTTTCAACCCATACATAAAACCAGGCATCTACGCTGTACCCCTGAACTTGACTGTCCGTTGAAACACTGACCGTGGTTGCAATACTTTTAGCAAAACTAGAATTTCAAATATATGTGACTTGTCACTTATCACAGTTTTCTTCAAGAGAAGAGGCTGAGAACCACCTACCCCAAACACAGTAATTGCTATGCTCAGTCTCAGCCAAAAGCCAGCAATAAGCATAATATAAAGAGCAAACATACATATTAATGAAATAATTACATTAAGTGTACCTCTTAACACACTGATTTGATACAGATTACCTGGGAAATTCACAAGGAAAAATGTAACTAAATCCCTAAGCAAAGGTTTGTGACATGTTCTGCCTCTTGCTGTGACAAACACAGCTTAACATCACAGCTGGCATCTGACAAAGTGTGCGTAGAACCACTATTTTGATTAGGAAAAATAGCCAGATGAACTGCTGAATAGGAGACGAGTCAAAGGAGTTTGTGGGTTAACCATCCTGAATCCTCTCCAGAGGAGCAGCTGACAAATAAAAACTATAATCCTCCACTGAGAAAAGGATCCGAATACACAGGGAGGAAGAACTGCCTGAGGCTTTAGGGGTGCACACGGACAAGAAACATCTCTGGAGAGAATGGCACAGCAGCTGAATACACAGGAGAGATCTCCAATCTACCCAAAGGCCCTCTGCAGCTGAGAGAAAGGGTGTCCCATGTGAAGGCCACACATCACTGAAGTCAGGAGTAGTGGTAACCTGTGAGGGTTGCTGGCTGCCAGGAAAGCTGGCTGGCAGACAGTGAAAGAGACACTGGGGTGTGCACTGAAATCCTCATAGCCATAAGCATAACACACTGCAAGTCCTTGGTGCACAGAACAGAAGTTCACATGGCTCTCATACAGTAAAAAGTTTTGCCAACTCCATAACATAGACAGGTTTGAGTAATTACAGGGCTAGCACAATAGCAGATACTTGCAGTTTAAGTGGTCTTGTTAGACTTGCACAGCAATGAGCACTGTAGGGATGGATACACTGGTCACATTATCTTTAGATTTCTAGCTGTTGGATAGCTATGCTGTGCTGTTTCTCAGCAAGCTGTATTCTGGCACAACTACACTTTTCTGAGTAAAAGTAAACATGGACTATTTTGGTGTCTATTGAGCTACTGACAATTGATGTTAGAGAGCCTTTATGAAACGAGGGACTAACAAACAGCTGTCATCTGCATAATAAAATATCCAACTTTATCAAGAGATATCAGAGCTTTCAGCAGCACTCTGCCCTAAATTCTCATAAATATATAAAAAGATTTCTTTGAACAGAAAGAACAAAGGTACAGAGCCTCATTCCTATCCTCTGCAAAATCTTGCTTAGAAATTAGCTCTGTGTTACATCAGCTCAAATGGAGCTAAGAGATGAGGAACACCAACAATTTTTTTAAAATTTCATTTTCATTGACTTCTTTAAAGTCATCAATAAATACAGACAGTTCAGTGAAGAACATATAGATAATTGCTTAGAGCTACAAGAAATGTCAATCAAGTTAGCAAACTCTGCCTGCTTTATATGGGCAAGGCATGCCTCCCCTGAGGTTTCTCTCTGTTTTCAAGTATTTGCAATTTAGGTACTTTAAAAGCCAGCGATTATATTTTTGCATTTAATTGCTGTAGCTGGGTTTTCTTTCCATGAGTTTGTATGACTGCTCTTGGAACCTCCACTTTGACAACCACAGCATCTGGTGACAACATAATTATCCATTGAAAGAAAAAACACTACCTTTCAATTGTTCTAGAATACTTCACACTGTGCAAAGTAGGTGTGAGATGTCTTGCCAGGGGATGTTATGAATGCTAAAAGTTCACAAATATATGAAATTAAATTGGACTAGTTCATAGACTAAAAAAAAACAATCAAAACTTCTTAATGAAGAAATAGCAATTTTCTCAGGAAACACCCGAATCACAGATTTTTGGTGGCCAGGATACTATTCTAGGGAAGAAAGACCCTTTCCTGCTGATCAACTGACAATGCCAAATACTTGCATCAAGTCTGGTCTGAACTGCTATAGCCATTCCTGTGGTCTGCATTTGAAAAACAAAAGCAACCCCTTCCAGCAAGTATGCTAAACTTTTTTGTCTTAAAACTGAAGTTAACTCATCCCAAACAGTGGGCTTTTCTGTATCTGATTTCTCGATCATATTTTAATTTAACTAAATATACAATCATATTTAGCAATCATGTTTGGTTTTGCTTTAGAAGGACTGGAAACAGCAGAGGAGGACTTAATCTATTCAGTGAAATATTTCCCAGTAAATTAACTCTCTTACCTTGACACCTCTTGACATACTTCTAGACTTTATCTAGCAGCTTCTTTATCTGATTCTGTGTGCTGCACAGCTCACAGAATGTTACCTCTAATGTACTGGTGCTTGGCATCTCATTTAGCAGCTTATATTCTCCCTTAGGTGTCACCAGCCTCTTTAATCACTGATCCCAAAGCAATGGGGACCACTTATTCCTCTGTCCCCTCATTTCCTAAGAGCATGGCTAAATACCTTGTGAAGGCTCAGCCTCTTGCTCAATGACATTTTCTTTTTACTCAGTTCACTGTTTGGAACTGAGTCCAACAAGCAAGATAAACAAAGATTTCCTGTCTCTCCTTATAAGAGAAGTATATTTACTTTTCCCAATAATACTCTTTTTTTATTATATGACTTATATTTTCAGTCTTGTTACTATTTCTTGGGGTATATAACATTTACACTGAACTATTCCAATTTAAGAACTCCAATATTAAATGGAATTGGAATGTAGCAAATAGACAAATCCTGTGTAATCAAAACTGACTCTGTGTTTCCACCCTGATTATACATGCAGTAGTAGCAGAGATCAATTTGACTTCCTCTTTTCAGAGCAAACTTGCATTCAGCTTGAAAGGTGAAGTCTTTCCTCAAACAAAGGTAAAGCTTTTCCCTGATGTGTAACTGTAACACACACAGAAGTTCAGAAGATCATCATGAAACATTTTGTATGTTTGTGATATGAAGATCACTCCCTTTTAATGATGCAACTATTGGGTAGATGTGGCAAAGTTTTGGTAACAGAGGAGGAGCAGGGGTGACTCTTGAGAGAAGACATCAGGAGTTGCCCCCAGAACTGACAGTTCTGGCCAGCTCCAAAACTGCCCACTGGCCAAAGCTGTGCCCATCAGTGTTGCTGATGAAAGTCTGTGATAATACCTTCAATAACAGGCAAAAAATCCCCACTTCACAGCAACTGTGAAAGAGGAACAAGAGAAAAAAGACGTGAAAGCAGCAGCCCTGCAGGCACCAAGGTCAGTGAGGAAGGAGGGGCAGGAGATGGTCCAGGTTGTGCAGCACGTGGTGAGGCAGGCTGTCCCCCTGCAGCCCATGGAGGTCCATGGTGAGTTACAGAAGCACAGATCTAATGTCTCCTTTTTTTTTTTTTTTTTTTTTTCCCCTTACTGTACCACTAGTCCTGTGCAGGAGCTGTTCGAGGGCTATACAACAATGAAATTTGTAATTCAGGTAACACTGGCCAGGATGTCTGTAAGAAGTTGAGCAAGAATTCAAAACTTAGTATCCTCTTGTGAATTGCTAATGGAAGCTAACATTTGGGCTTTAGAGGGATCCTATTGTGCAAAATGAACAATCAGTCAGATCCCACAGTATAAGTTACTGAGTTTTGTTTGATTGTCCTGCAGTTGTGCCTGTCACCTTACTTGAATCAAATTGGTGTTAGTTCAAAAATTCCTAGACCAGAGGGGATTTTATGACTTCCATACTGTATTGGCTCACCCACAACATACAGTCCATTTTATTTAACTTACTCACTTCTGCATCAATCTAATAAAACAAGATACACAAAACAGCTTTACACATTTAACAATTAGCATTAATTGAAATGGATGGATGGATGTTCCCAAAAACAATGTCCTCTTGAATCAGAATTTTTTCCAAGTATCTTAAAGCTGCTAGTGGATGTTCACATCCACATTTTTATGGCATAAATATATAAAACAAAAAACTAAGTCTTGGTACTGCATTGTTTTGTTGTTTTGTTTTGTTTTTTTTTCTGACATTCTGGTGGTCCAACACCTATCAGATATTTTTGAAAATTCAGTATTAACAGGGAGACCAATACCTTTCTCATTTCACTATCCCAACCTAACCTATACTACTCCATTGCCATTATGTTTTATGGAAATAAGTGAAATTATGGAAAAACATAAAATTCCAAAGGAGCAATAAAATAATATATCCAAACATATTTAGAAAACAAGTAATATATTCTGGTTTTGAGAATAAACTGGCCTGGTTTTCTCCAGCTATTCCAATTTTTACCAAGAAGTTCAACATTACAATGGTTTCTAACAAAACCAAGGGTTTTTTTAATTATTCAACCATTGAGGAAAATGTCTTCAGACTTTTTTATCAAAATACTTTTTAAAATTCCCCTTTGAAATCAGTTATATTTTTGCATTTAAGTAACCTCAAAAGGTGTTAATTGTTTCAGACACTTGAACCCCATGATCATTATCACTTAAATTTATTGTTCCTGACTGACTATTTTGTTGTCTCTCAGACATGTGCTGGAGTAGATTTACAAGGTATTTGCCAGCTGCTGCTCAAGTACAAAATGGAGAGCTAAGGGAGAAAATACTGGCAAGTTCAATACAGAATCACTAACTCAATTCTTAATTTTGTACTTGTCTCTTTTTTTTTTCCCTTCTCTTCATTATTACCATTGATTATTTATCATTACACTGCCATAAACAGCCTATGTTTTAATAGTCACATTCTATTGAAACATTTCTGTTAGATTTCCTTTCATTCCCTCCCCTGTGCTTTTTAGAATATAGGGAAGAATTCGAAAATGTGAAAAGATGTGTCATTTAAACATGACATTGTATTTCTTTTTCCAAATCTAGAGTATGCAAAAGATATGTCATTTTGCAAGAACAATCAAAAATAATAATCATACTTCATTCTATGTTTTGTAAAGCAATTTTCTGAAACTGCCTTTAAAGGTATACTTTCACCAGTTTTTTCCTGTCCTTACTGTGTACTAGTTTTAATAGGATTGAGAGTTTTTTTCCCTCAGGTAATTTTGGGAATAGGAAAATACCCTCTTGCAAGGAAGGGTCCTATCTCTGAACTCTTAGTGTCTCTTCTCAATACACTGAAAACTGTTACATACAAAAAAAGGCTTAACTCCTTTTAACTGCAGCAGTGCTCTTTGCAGTAAATAAAAAAAGAACTGAAATAAGAGAATAAAAAAGGAGAAAAATCCAAATTTATAAATAAAAATCAAAAAGTTTTTGTAGGTGGAAGGAAATAGAGGTATAGAGCAAACCACTTAAAGTACCAGTGATACAGAATGCCTGGCACCCCTCTATGCAGTAATAAACTGCAACTGAAACCAAGGTAGGAGTGCAAAGGTATTTTGAAAAATCACTTGACCCTCAGCAAGCAGCAAGAAGCAGTTGTAGGGGAAGTCTGCTATATAAATTTTTTCTTTACCATGACCTACTTACTCATGAAAAAGGCTTTATTTTTATAAAAGGGGTGGGGGGGAAAAAAAAGAAAGAAATCTTTCTTGGTACTTTTCTGACGTGAAATTAAAATATTATTCTGAGAGCAAAGAGATATGGAAAAAAAAAAAGAAAACCACAAACAAAACTCTTCAGCATCCTTCTGGTTAATGGTCATGTCGAAATAAAGTCTCCCTTATGTGCCTCTGTGGTATGGCAACAAGGCCCATGTCTCAGTGCTCACAACCACAGAAATTTCTAAATAAACATTCACCGGGGACGACAAGAGCACAGATGACTCCAAGGCCCTTCAGAATTGTTCTTATAACTTCTGAAAGTCATTTACGTGAAAAATGTGAGACAATCTCTTAAGCTATCACAAGGATGTCTGTAGCATCCTTGAGAATATATTTGAATTTTAATAAAAGGTCCAAAAGCACCTGGCATTTTTGGAAAATATGATAAAATTCTTCTGCTTTAGAGAATGATATTCAACATCAAGAGTGCTTAGTGGTACATGTAGCTCCCAGCATGACTTTTCTGAAGGAATATTGTTTGAAAGGGGTTTTTTTGTTTGTTTGTTTTAGTATATTTTTTTTTTAATTCTCCAACAAAAACTTCAGAGGAACACAGACAAAGATCAGAATTAAAATATAGCTGACAAAGTAAGAGGTTAGAAAGGATGTAAGGAATTAAGAAGAGAAAAAAATCAATTTTTTGACTCAAAGGTCAAGAAAATCTGGTGTAATAGTCTCCATCACAAGTCCATGATTTTTAATTAAAATCTTTCTTTGATGTAAAACAGCTGAATTTTGTCCATAGCGAATGAAACTCTGCTAAGCTAATTTATCTAATGAGGAAAAACGTGTGATCCTTTGGATAAACTATCATTAAGTTTGCCCATAAAAGCCAAATGAAATTCATGGTATGAATTTGGCTTGAATTAACATAGCATGAGACTACTATAATTCACCATTTTATAGAAGTCTTAGGCTGGCATGGATAGAGTACATATCTGCATAGGTAGAGTCATATTCTTTTTTCCCCGTAATTCCTGGCAAAAGAGACAACATGGAGAGAATAAAGTTTTATTTCAGCAGCTACTCAGATAGGTTGACATTCAGCCTGTGAGTAGGCACAGTGCTTCACAGTCAGCAGGTATGAAAAACCCCCAAAACCCCAGTGTGAGTTAGGAACCTTGCTAACAAAAACCTGAGGTGCCACAGACTTATCTATAACGGGGAGTTGACTCAAAGTTGAGCCTGAGAAGCAAAGGAAATAAAAGGATCAGCCCTGGAAGCATGGAGAGATATAGGAATGTAACCTGGTCAAAAATGTTTCCAATTTCATTAGCTCTGTAGTCAAGGTTGTCACTGTATTAATTACTTCAAGCCAAATTTAATTTGTTGTTCCCTTACCTAAAGTCTCTCCTTGATCTAACTGAGCTTTATATTCTAGGAGAATAACTGGTAGAGATTAGAGATCACTTCAAAAACTTGAAGTGGTGGATCTGTCTGATACGTGGTCCTGTCACATTCATGCATGAACACCAAATTTCAATAGTTTAAAAGCTACAACAGCAACACACTGCCTCCATGCTGCAAATTGCAATATGATTAACAGCTGTTCCTTTGCAAGATCAAGAAAAGGTAGAAATAAATCCTCACCACTCACATTCAGCTGCATAGTTTGGGATTTCTACAAGCAGACTGGCCAGTGCTCTTTTTCTTACAGCCCTTACAGAAAATCTTAATTGAGCTTGCCAAGAGCAGGGTATTGCTCACCTTGAAGTATTGATCCTTGGGGGTTTACTCCTTATGCTTCCCCTCCCCCACAAAAACACCCATGTGACATAAAAGTGAAATAGAGCTGCGCTGAGTGCAGGTGAAATGCCCAAAGAGAGCACAGCTCAAACCTGCAGTTGGCCCCAGATGAACCACCCAGATGTTTAAAAGCAAATATATTCAATGCAAGTCTGGAAACTGCAAACAAAATCTGGACTAGAGGCTAAGGTCTGCTAGCCTGCCCATCTTAGCATAATTAGGTCACCCTAATTCTCTTCCTTGAGTTTCTTAAATGTGCTACATACTTGTGATACACTCACAACAAAATTTGTTCCTCAGCTCCTTGCCTGCCTGCCAGCCAAGATGAGTGTAGGAGCCCAACAGCCAGTTTGTCTCTGTGCACACTATCCTCCTTCATGACCAACCCCAACACGAACTCCCCCAGACTTGTCTCCCTGAACTAGCAATTCCTGCTGGCTCTTAATCAAGCTCTACAGAAATCTCACTGACACACCACAAGGAAGTTCCAAACTACCAAATCCTCTGTCATCTGCCCAGTTGCCTTCGCACTGCAGCTATATTTGAAACCTCCCTGACTGCTGCTATTACTTTGGCATGTAATGCTCTGCTAGGCACAAGCAAAGCTCATATGCATGAGTAGAATTCATGTCTGTGTAAATCGACTCTTTTAACTTGCCTAAACGCCATTAAAAATGGCTTGACTAAACTAATAAACTGTAAATGACTAAACTCCCTGAATCACCATAGTAGAAAATTCACTTACTAGTTCAGTAACTGGATAGAGAAACATGTAAGTTTTTCCATCTGTCTATGAAGATAACCCTGCCTTAAAATCTCCATGATTTTGTCAGGCTCATTCAGTCCTAAGCTGCCCAGAGATAAAAAATAAATTAAAAAATCATGCAAATATCAAGTTCCTCAAGACAGCCTGCTTCCTCTTATACCATGTACTCCAACAGAGCTAAATTGCTTTAAGCTTGTACAGGGAACAGTGCTGATTCTTGACATCCTTTTGCCAAACATGTACTGACTGTCACCCAGAATCTTAGCAGGCTGAAATGGTATAAAATGCTAATAGAATGATTCTAATCATTCCGTCAAGCATGGCTGACACTACATTGTCAAGTGAAGAAAAGTACTTTGCACAGCTCTGGATCAGTTTTATTTTTTTACTGTGGCATCATATAGGTAGAGGAAGAAGTGTGAATGAGTTAAAATCTTCTTAAATTTTTTTAGGAGACGAACTGAAGGAAAATGTGCAAGTCCGGACCAGGAGAAATATTAAATTGACAGTGACCTTGTCCAAGGAAACCATTCTCAAAATGAACCAGTGTTATGAATACCTCACGAGATTTCAAATGTCTTACTTGATATGACACTCAGAGTGTCTCGAGGGGAGGGAAGGGCTTTCTGTCACTAAATCTTCTAGTCCAATGTAGTGGTGCAGAAAAAGAGACCTAAAAAGGGTTTTTTGTTGGTTACTAGAAACTGCATAAAAATTGGCAGCTGTGGAAAATTTTGGTGCAGGAGGGAAGCACAACATCTAGTTCAAAACCAGTAGGGAGAATGTATACCAGCAAGACTAGGATTTCAAAGCTTTGATGAAATGCAAGCAGAAACACCCCAGTGCCACAGACCAGATGACACAGTAGAGCCAAGAGAAGCACGCTCTAGTTTGGCTGTGGTCAGAAACATATCACCTGGCTGCCACCTTTCCACAGCCCAATAAGGAGAGTTTATGCAAGTGGTTCCCAATTCAGGTAAAGCAAGTTGACAAATTACTACTAATATTTAGAGTTGTTTGAATATGTCTGCTGACCTCACATTGAAATGGATGAGTTCACACCACCTTTTCCACCTTGTCGCAGCAGGATGTGTACGTACGTGTTTGTGCCAGCATGTGCATGCAGGGGCAAGGACAGAGGGAGGACAACAGCCTTGTTGGTTGTCACAGATCATCCTGCTGCTCTGTTTTGACTGGTACGCTTTGAGGGTGAAGGACAACACAGCAGTTAAAAGGAAATGCTCTTTCAAACACCCCGTATCTTGTCTTCAAGAACAGTTTGCCAGCAGAGTTCCACGTACTAATCTTACAAAAAGATATCCACAAGCAAACAAAGAAGCAAACAAACAACAACAGAAAAGCCCCTTCACCACAAACAAACTAATAAAGCCCAAACAAATACACTCCAGCCAATGGAGCTGGAAGCTGAGCAGCACATGGTGACAAAATAACATCTCAGGATGTACATGGAACAGCCCGTTCCTCAGGTGCAGTGGAGCCTGTACTCCCTAGAAACAGTAAAACCAGTGGGAAAAAAGAAGGATAATTTCTTCCACTGCCTCCTACTTAAACTGCTATATGCAAACTGATGGGAGACTGTGTAAGTACCCTCTTCCAATGTGTTCAAAATGTAGTTTAAGCTATTGTAGGAGTTGGAAGATAGGAGACTCACACCCACAGCAAAGAGGAGAGAGATGGCAGGAAATGTATGAATCACAAATATTAACATGGATTTGGGTGGCATATGATGTGTTAGCATGCAAACATGACAGAGTTGGAAGGGGGGGTGGGGGGGGAAGGTGTCATATGTCTCCCCTAACCACAAAGGCTTATTGACTTCTTTAAGCTCAGAATATTTCCACAGATATACAGATATGACAAAACAAGCACACCTCCAGGTTTCAGAACTCCTCATGTTTTAAATTAATTATGATAACATTACGGGAAGGAAAACAGAAAATTTGTCCACTGTCTCTCCATTGTGTTGCAACCATTTCTGTGAATTTCCTTTATTCATAAACTATGAACAGTGTGTGTTCAACCATAAACACCAGAAAAAATATGAACATAATTAATTAATTGAGATCACAATAGAAAACAAATTTAGGAAAATTAGACTACAAGAGTTATTTGCAGTGTTACTCAGAGAAATTGTTTCCCAAGTTTGCATTTTACTGTTCAAATTAACAAACAAAAGGCTTTTCAGCACTTAATATTGGGTAAACAGCCTACTGATAATCAGCTTCTGAGTGCTGCATGCTTCTGCTCTCTGCAACAACATTCAGAGATTAGCTTATACTAACTAATTCTTCTTTTGACTATTTCCTGACAGTTGAAGAGACTCTTTTCGTCTTGTTTTGATGGATTTTCAACTTGTTTGTGCATTGATTCCACCAGGTGCATTAGGAGCAACTTACACTGGTCAGCCCTGTATTCATGACTGAATAGAAAGAATTTACCTTCTAATCCATGATTTATCATTGCTGATAAATTAGCACATGCGCCTTGAAATGTCATTTGACAGTCTAGCTTGACCTTTTCAAAAACATTTAGCAGCATTTGTTCCTGTACCTTCTCATGTCCAGAAAATATTGAGTAAGTTCTTAATTTCAAATTCTCAGTGTTCAGCAAATAGGGTGCTATGATTCTAAATGCCACTTAATCAAAAATATGTAAAATAATATGACTAAGTTATGTAAGACCTATGTAAATTAAGCAGATATGAAGTTTTAGTGCAGCATAAAAGCTTTAAAACAAAAAAAATCACATTTTTATCAGCTATCTGCATTAAAAGTGGCACAATGCAAATAGCACTGCTTCCTATTTAGAAATAATAAATCAGAAGTGATTTTGGCACAGCTTTAATCTGGTATAAATAATTTAATTGCCTTCCATTTGAAAATAAACCCCACTTAAAGCCTCACAGAGTTTCTGTAAGCATTCCTATTAAGATTACTCAGTCTGTGACTTCAAACTCTTAGAAAATATTTATAATTAAGTCTTCAAAAAGGTATTTCTTCTGCTTGAAGCAAAATATTTATTTTCCATGGGATGATTATTTCCTTTTTACTTCAAGCCACCAAAGTATCAAGGCATCAAGGACCTGAGGAGAATATACCCTTTGTTTCCACTTGATGATTCCGACAGAGGAACGCCTCTAATTTAACTCAAATAGTTTCAGGACACCTTTAGCAAGAAAACAGAAGTGTGCTTTGTCCTGTCTATCTTGAGATTGGCAGTTAAAAAAAGAAAACCTCTTCTGAGTGGCAAGAGTAGACTACCTCAAGCTGAGAAGAGACACAAACAAGAGGCTCTAAATATCAGCTAATGTTGTAAACACAAAGGTCAAAGTCAGCTCACCCTCTTGTTCTGTTGAGTCCAACTCCTGCCAGCAAGTGTTTGTCAGACCTACCTTCCTTTTTAGACTTGAATCTAAAGGCACTTAACTCCTTGATGCCACTAATTTCTTAACAAAAGAGTTTGGTGATAGACAAACATAAACCCCTCCCTTAAAGTCATTGATTAGCCCTATAGGAGGCCAGAAAAATGGGTAATATTAGCTTGGAAAACTGACATTGGCTACATTAAGTTAGGAACTTCTTGCAAGTTCAGAAAGAATGCAGAAGCAGAATGAGCTAAAGGGAACATCATGGCAACCCCAGAAATTGTGGGGCCAAGTGGAACAGGACAGAGGCCAAGATTTCCCTTACCCAGATCCCCAAAGGACACAGCTTTCTGCTTCAAGGAAGCTGCTGGAACAGCAAACTGAAGTCCTTTGCTCATGACTCATTTACCTGAGCTCAGCCAAGTCAAATCCTTGTGTTTGTTCACAGGAGGGCTGTGCTGCTCTTCACTGACAAGCCAAAGGTGTGTGCCAACAGCACCCTCATGGATTTCATCAAGGCAAACCCAAAGTCTCACATGTAGGAGAAAAGAGCCCCATGCAACAGCTCAGGCTGGGGACTGACAGGCCAAGCAGCACCCTGAGGCAGCCAAGGGGGAGTCTGGTGAACAAAAAGTTGAATGTGTGTCAGGAGTGGGGCTATACAGTAGTGAGTGCAGACTGCCCTGCACTAGCAAAAGCACAGCCAGTGGTTTCATGGGACAGAGCTTTTAGTCATCAGTGTCAAAGCTGCATTTCAAGCAGCTTGCTCATTTTGGAGTCTTTGGATACAGTGGAAATTCTGATACAGGAGAGAAACCAAGGAGAACATCAAAAGGCTGATGGAGCATGTGATGCATGAGGAACAGCTGGAGAAGCTGGGCTCCTTCAGCCTCAGCAAGGGAAGGCTACCAGGGCAGCCTTCTAGTCCCTAATGGGGATCACAGATGGAGGCAGACTCTCCTCACAGACATGCAATGAAAGAACAAGAGCTCACAGTCTCAAGCTGCAGCAAGACCGATTCTGATTTAAGAGGTAAAAGGGCAGGTTGTGTTGATGAAGGATTGGAACGGGTTAATTAGAGAGCTTGGGAAAATCTCCATCCTTGGAAATTGTCAACACCTGACAGTACAGTGCCCTAAGCAACCTCAGAAAGCTTCAAGATCAGCCACTTTGAGCAGGATGCTGGACCCACTGGTCCCCAGAGGTCCTTTTCAAGCAAAATTAATTGTGATATATCAATAATAAGTTGTCACAAGAGCTGAAGCAAAGCAAGTAAGGCAAAATCAGCCTCACAACACCATGTCTATTCACAGCAGTCTCCGACGCAGCACTAATTCCAGCCATCCCAACAGCAATTCCAGCATTGATTTAATAAGGTCCTTTTTTAAGCAGCATCCATGAGCACTGAAAATATAGGGTCTTCATCTTTGGAATGAAGCTGTGCAGATAAAACTTTTGAGCCTAAGGTTTGTATCACATCTTTCCATCACCAATACAGATCACTTTCAAATGGGAAAGCACAAAATTATTTTGGCTAGCATTTACTTAAGACAGCAACAGGAATATATATATATATATATATATGTATAATGATTAAGAAAGAACAGCATCGTTAATCTTCATATAACAATTTGCTCTCTGGCTCTCCTGAAAGGTTTTATTTGAAACGTTTTTGCTTTTCAAATTACATTTCCATCTTAGTTTGTTGTCAGTCACCATAAAGAATATTATTTACAGATTTTTACGGATAGTTAGACAATTGTTTTCCTTGTACTTATAACCCACTGTTTTGCCAGAATTTTTCAAACTAGATGAATTTCAATGGGTCTAAAACTTTTTTTAAAACATCTTTTAGTCGAGCAAGTGATATCATCTTTCGTTTTTATATACTTATGTTCACCCAGAAACTTCCAATGGATGAGGAAAAATACTACGACAATATTTATTAACCCAGAAACACAGGATGTGTCACCTTTTGCCAACGTCCCAGAATAATTCCTGGCAAGTCAGAGTTTATGAAAGCATATTGAAAGCTGTGGTAGTAATATTCCTTATAATAATTTAAATATTGAAATGGTATAATGATTTAAGGTATTTATAACTTATTGTAATTACAGCTTCTCCTAGAAAACACCAGATTGTCTAGGCTATATTCCTGGAAAGAAGGCATCTGCTAATCTTGGTAAACTGAGCAGAAAAGTCGGATCTCATTTAGAATAAATATTCCTAATACCCATTCATTGTTTTTTGTCAGGACTGTTCCTTGAACTGCAACCAGCCCTAGAAGCTGCCAAAATCTGCTGCATCCTGTGGAACCAAACCCTGGATGCCCACCACTCCCCAGCTGTGGGGTGCACAGTGTATCACACTGGAGTTCCTGCTAGTCAGCAGACAAGAGAAAAGCCATTAAATGCAATTCCCGTTTCATTGTTAGGATTCTTTTAGATGAGCACTGTACTCTATGGATCTGTGGAAACAGTGTTGGGAGGACTTAGGTTAGAGGTAACAAAATGGTTAGGAACAGAGAGATGGCAGAATTAGATAAGTAAAGAGACCCCAAACCAATGCTGAGACAAAAATGTCTCAGAGTGAATCTGTGCTAAAATGCTCTTCATCTAAATTGTGATTGTGAGCCCTTTAAGGAGAGATCTCATTTGAATGACTCCCTTAAGGTAATCAAATAAAATCTTTTGATTTCCTACCATCTGTTTAAAATAGGAAGGGAAATAGCAGATGTTAGTTGTGTGTGCAAGAATGTACTATCATGTAGTGTTCCAATCTCTTCCCTGAGTACTCCTTAACGCCAGCACCACTTCTGCCCTGAGACATCCCAATTACTTTCACTCCAGTCCTTCTGCTTCACACTCTGTTGAAAATCTTTCTCCATTCCTGCCTTCTGCATACTCTTTCCCCAGGGCTAGGCTTACAGATCCCAACTGAAAAAAAAAACCAAAAAAAACCACATAATCAGAATATTTTCTGATAAAGAGCAACAGACATAAGTCTCTGCCCATACAGCTTCTAAATGCTTTCCTGTGCATCCTACAGTCCCCTAATACTTGATACCGAGCTCATACCTGAGCTGTAACCCAAAACTCTTGGCACTTTATCAATACTCCTGTCCTGCTTTCCCAGGTACAACCTGAGACATCTAAATAAGTAGGAGCTATTCCTGCTACTGCAGCAGATGTACATGCAGGAAATATCCTCTGAGAAGCCACATCTGTGATGGAATTTTGAGAACGTGTGAAATATTTTTATAAGACAGCCTTGCCATGCTGCTAATTTGGATTTCTAACAGACATCCAAATTTCTTTTACTGAGCGTTCTGTATCATTTTCACTTGGGAGAACATCATGTATGTTGCCTCATTACCGTATGTTCTGTTATTCAGTGCAGTTTACACAAGGCTTTTTCAGATCTAGCATTCTCAAATGTTGGCATTCAAACAAAAAGGAAGTGGTCCAACACGCTGCAGTATCTGTATGAAAAATGTACTTTTAAAGACATTTGAATTTGACATTTTTTAGTATAAGGAGATGAAAAACAGGACATGCTACCTATCTTTTATATAATACTATCAGTATGATCTTTCCCCCTTTTTTTTCTTTTCCACTAAACATGTTTGAGATGTTGGTCCCAAATATTCATGACATTCACATACTCTTAAGCGTTAAGTATTGGTTTGACTGATAAATTAGCAATACAAGGACCCTTAGGATTGTCACCAGACAACTAACTTGATAGAGAACAGCAGCATGAAGCAGCTGTTAATAGCTTCTGTTCAACTCTTCCCCATACCCCGCGGTGTTCAGCAAACATTCTAAGACCAGGGAGGGAGAGGAAGGAGGGAAGAAGAGGAAGAGCATCAATAACTAGCACTTTCTTGTGTATCAGGAAAAAACAATTCCAATTGCCCACCTAGTGCAGGTAATACAAGGTAAAAATTTAGTCATTATTTAATTAAAATTTTTAAAGATCTTAAGGAGTATGGCCAGTAAGCAGATGTGCAGCAGAAGAGTGTGATAAGGCCAGCATGAAAACCCAGCCTGCTAAACTGCAGTGTATGCATTCATTTGCCTGAATTATTTTCTGCAGGAGACCAGGGGATACTGTTGCATTCCTGATCCTCATACTGAGCTGTAAGCTTGTCATTAGGCCACTCATTTTGCTTCTATATAGGCTCTGAACTTATAAAATCCAGTCCTTGTCTGTGAGGTGGATATGGTGGATTCAAAGTCCACAAAGTTATAGATAAGATCCTGATTCATTGCTCAACCCAACATTGTGATCAGCAAACTCTAGAACAAACATTTTTCTGGGACCAGAGTAGAAATCTAAAATTCACAGCATTTTTAGTCAATTGTAGTGACTAATCACTGTCAAAGTTAAATTCTGTTCACACACAAGAGAACAGTTTAGTTCTCTACCAGTTACTCTTAGTTCAGGTGGTAATGATTTGTACTGGGCATTTAAAGCATCTCCTTTCTAAACATGATGCTGTCTTGTCAGGAGTTTGCTCTCTGAATTGTTTAAGGTAGCAAAAAAATCCGTTTCAACCTATTGCATAACATCATTTATGAACAGTCAACAAACATTGGGAAGATTAAGTGCATCCAGACCAATAAATCTACTGCTACTATTCAGAGCCTATGCTAAAATCTCTTCTGGTAAAACAAAAGAGTGAATGCAAGGGGAAATCACACAATTACTGATGCTTGACACCTAAGTGATGAACAGACAATGAGAAGGCTGAACTACTGTCACTCACTGATCCATTTAGCCGTCTTTAAGAAGGATGCTGTGAGGACTCAATGAGCAGCCTAAGGAACACGAGAGACTCAGAAGACCCAATCTCACTGTCAGAGCTACCACTCTGCCACCTCTGTACACACTGGACGTGCACAAGGAGACAGCTGGGGCTGAGACAGCCTGCCCAGGCTGGGGATGAACCAGCTAGCATCACCGTAGGAAACAGAGGATATTGCCCCCTCATCTGCCTTTCCTTAAATCATGGACATCTGGAAAATGGCATCTGTGTTTCTGCTCTCCCAGGCCTGGCAACTTCTGCTACTTCAGTGCCTTGGGTCCAGCAACACTCTCTGGGCTGAAAGCCAGCAGTGTGCACTCACAGAGCAGAGCGTCAGTCACATCCTGTGGTTCACCAAAATGAGTGTGGCCAGCAGGTTGAGAGAGATGACGCTCTACTCTGCTGTCAACACCCCATATGGTGGTCCTCTGCACAGACAAGGCACCTCTCCTTTGAGGACAAGCTGAGAGAGTTGAGGTTGTTCAGTCTGGAGAAGAAAAGCCCCAGGGAGACCTCTAGCAATGTTCCAGTACTTTAAAGGGGGCTTATAAGGAAGAGGGGGAGACACTTCTACACAGCAGGTAGTCTTAGAAAAAAAGAGGAATGTTTTTAAACTGAAAAAGTAGAGATTTAGATTAAATGTTAGGGAAGAAATTAATTACTCAGAGAGTGTGAGGCACTGGAACAGGTTGCCCAGAAAAGCTGTGGATGCCCTAGCCCTTCAAGTGATCAAGATGATATTGGATGGGGCCCTGAGATAGTGAGAGGTGTCCCTGCCCTGTGGTAGGGAGGCTGGAACTAGATGACCTTTAAGGCCCATTCCAATCCAGACCATTCTATGATTGTCCTCACAAGCACAAGGCCTTCAATAACACTACCATGAGCCTGGGCTCAAGGGGGCAAACTAGAGTCAGTTGTTCATGTACCCACTATCTCCCCTTAGGACAGTCTAAGTGCCCATAGGTTTAAGGGTGAAAGTCATCGTACATGTAGGCAGAGACTTTGATGTTTTGTTGAGTCTTTAGAGTCTTGGCACTTGTCAAAAAATATAAAGGTAGAGCAAGCAGAAAAAGCCCCAAACCGAGTTGTTATAACAATCCACGAGCACTTTCTCCACCCCTGCCCTTAACGCAGCTGAGAGTTCGGCTTATCCCCATGACTGAAGCTGAACTAGCACCTCGCCGCTGATGAGAGCAAGAGGTGCTGACCTTCTGCTCCTGCCACCCTCTCACTAAGGCTGGTTTTGACAGTCATTTGATCCCACTTTGAGTAGACTGAAACAATAAAAGAGCAGAGAAGTACTCAGGTGATTTCTTTCCCGCATCAGTGAGTTAAACCATGCTACCCAGAAATCAGGAGCAAGCGGGCGGAGTAGGGGTGGAAGGCACCTGAAATCTCCTTCTCTGCAGCAGCAAGGCCCTGGCTGGGCTGGCTGCACCGTGAGCTCACTCTTGATCATAGCTGCAGAGCTGCCTCCCCAGGGTGCTTTATAAAAAAGGGCATGTCTTTCATCTTCTGAGGCCTTGCTCACAGCTCTTCTCTTACTCGGTTGCTGATTTTCCATTCTTCCTGTCCTAGTTTCTTGGTTTGTGTGCTCACACACATGCACAACCTCCAGCTTAAACTCGTAATAAAATAATCATCATCATCATCTGACTTTCCTAGGTATCCATGCATCTTCCCACCACGTCTAGGTATCACTGTGAAGAAGGACATTGAATTCCACTTACATGTAGCTTGACTAAAAGATGATTTAGCCTGTAGCTTTAACCAGACCCATGACTGCGTACACATCAAATGTGCAGTGTGTGGTAGCCATTACCACTACCAACAGGAACAGGAATTTCTTTTCCTGGCAGCATTTTCAAAAATCTCATCTTGTGGTTTTGTTTGTAAGTGACATCTTTGAACTGTTCATTATGAAAACAGTTTAAGAAAGAATTCTTTTAATATTACATTTACATGCCAGAGTCTCATCTTCCTTACAGCGGTGTTATTTGCTACAGTTATTTCATTATCTTCAGAAGACTTGGTTCTAACTTTATTAATTTAAGTTCAAAAGTAGGCCATGCAAACAAAATTAAATATGGGAAAAGTGCAAAAACTCTTTAATAGTCTCATTTAAATTGACATATAAAATAAATATGGATTTTATTCAGAGGTGCATTGTCATCTTTAAAAGACTGCTAATCCTAGAAGTCATTTTACTGAGTCTTTGGTTGGTGATTTTTAAGCAATAATTTATTTCAATTAAATGACAGCATCTTTTAATCACGGGAAGTGTCTTGGCAGACAAGCAGTTCTGTCTTTGGAGCTTTCATACATTTATTCATCTGCCTAAATTTCCTAACACTTTGGAGTTCAGTTGAAGTTTCATCCTGAATTAATGAATTGGGGAAAGAAATCTGTTTCATTACAACGCACAAGAAATGAAACAAGGTGAATGTTAGGGGAAGCAAGAGCAACGTGGTAACTTCAAGCCTGAAAAAAAGCAGATGCAAACCCTCTGTAATCATTGGCCATCCACTTTCATGTGCCAGAGTCAAAATTAGCACACAATAGCTATGATTTTTATTTCAATGAAACCATAGTTTTTCCTGAAAATTATACAGATGTCATACAAAGCTGCTAGAGTCTTTCAAGCAAGCAAAGGTGTTAAACGCTGCCTATGCAGTTAAGAAGTATCTCTGTGCCTGGGAGATAATATTTAACATCACTTAGTCATCAAATCAGGCAAAACAATTAAACTTGTACTTCAGCACCCACAGTGATTGACCATTGCTAGCAGGGCTGGTGAACAGGCAAAGCTCTGCTCCCTGACACCAGGCTGCTGCCAATGGCTGGGCCCTGCTCTAATATTCCATTTTTGAAATTTCTCTGCCTGCATGTCCTTGGGAAAACAACAACAAGAACTGAAGCTTTCTGGTACTGCATTTTTCCCTGCTGTATTTTTCAACTTGGAAAGACCCCTAATAGCTCCACTTTCTATAAAGGGATGTTTCCATTTGGCAGAGGAGCAGCTCTTAGACATTAGGGCCCACTTTTTTGCTTTGTTCTGATGGAGTGCATCAGAAACCACTGAAACCTCCTTACAGAGTTTATCACATTTGCTTTCTTCAGCCAGGAATGAAAAGAAGTTGTAAGTTAAAAAACTATGCCAGCCACTCAATAAGAAGTTTCACCTTATTAGACCACACTAATTATAAGAATTCCACATAAACCTCCAGTTCCTGGCCTTATTAAAATCCTCTTTTCATACACTATACCTATAAATTATTGATCCAAACTAAGTAGTTACTGCGTTATCTCACCACCTCCCCAGAACATAGTTAGGAGATATAAATAAAAGGATTTCAAAACATGCAAAAAATCCATGAAATTGTTAAGCACACCATAGGATAAAAGCATTTAACAAGGCTCTCTGACCACATCGCTTTCATACAGTCCACAAAGACACCTCCTACTACTTAGCCTAACAGTCCAGTTTCTATTCTGATCCACACATCTGTCACAAAAAAAAGGAATTAAGCCAATCTACCATGAATTCTGTCTCCTCCCTGAATCTAGGATTTAACTCCAAGGTATGTGCAAATCTGAGCACTGTACAGCGCTGAAATCCTGAAATGTGTCAGGTTCATTATATATAAAATTAGAGGAGCAAGGAATAGATGCTTAAATTACTCGACACCTTGATGTCGTTGTTTACGGATGAGCTATTTTAATCATGGAAAGAAACTGGTACCATATCATCTGGAACTCCTGCTACACCTAAATAAGCAACGGGAAATCATCTTAGGGGGAAAACTATGTTTTTAAACACAATGTTCAGCCAGTAGATAGTCCAATACAATTTTACTTTAAAAAATGTATCACATGCTATGACATAAAGGGAGGAGGGGGAGAAGAAGAAAAAACAAGGGAAAAAAAAAAGAACAAAAAGCAGCCATCACCTTGAGAAACTGCTACAGAGTCTGAAATTTAGACAGAGCTATAGCTTTTTCCTAGCATCAAGAAGCCGTAATAAAGAGATAAAATATTAGACTGGTAATTGGTATTCTCACTTTGGTACACTTATATCAGGCTGAATTAGAAACTGTAGTGCTGAATAATTCACCCAGAGGGAGGCTGGGCACCAGAACAGGCTCCCCAGGGAAGTGGTCACAGCAACAAGCTTGGGAGAATTCAAGAAGCATTTGGGCAATACTCTCAGGCACATGGTATGACTCCTGATGTGTCCTATGTGCAGGGCCAGGAGTTGGATTCGATGATCCTGACGAGTCCCTTCAAACTCAGCATTGCCTGAACAGATACTTTTTTGGGGGAAACACCTCAGAATAGTACATTACAGCATTTATAATAAAATTCATGTAGTATTGCATGCATTTGATCTACACCATTCTGTGTAGTATAGCATTTTTTCACGAAAATATTAATATTTGGTAATAGGCAGATTTCTGCCTCTTTACAGTGTAAAACTAGCAATATTTCAAGTTGTTTGTTTTCCTAACAGTTACATAGTTTGAATGGCTATCTTATGTAATATTTTCTGAATATATTAATACACATAAATAGCTGCAAACTCCACAAATTATGAGGTTACATTTACTCATGTATCTTGACATTTAGAAATTCTTATGCATTCTAATTACTTTTCCCTCTGTACAACATTTAAAACATCTCCAGAGGTTTCACTATGATTATTTTCTTGTATATCAGGCCCCATTTAACAAATCTTAGTAACACCAAAAAGACCCAACAAGCAAACAACCAACAACAACGAAAAACCCACAAAACATAAAAAACCCACCACAGTCTGGGTAGATTGAAATGCACTATTCCAAACTTGCTTAAACTGCAGCAAAAGCACATCTCCCAATTCTTTCACAACAACAAATTACATTTGTTTTTACACTGCTTTAGCCTAATACTAAATATAGATGACATCTTAACCAATAATTCCTGCAAGAGCACTCCATCTCTCACTTCTGTCACTATGTAAGTCAATCTTACTCCCATAGAGAATCAGGCAATCACTTGGTTCTTCATCTGCCACTGCACAATACCCATGGGGCAATCACAGAAAAGGCTTATTTATACACTAGTGGAAGATCAGATTATTTCATCTGTGCTTTGGAGCAGGCATTTCAATTGGCATGTTCTCTTCATTTTTCTTACATCCTTCCTTGCTCCTTAGTTACCTGCAGAGAGAAAAAAGCTCCAAGCCAACACCATAGCACCGTTTCATACAAAACCCATGAGCGGTGTATGTTCCAGAACACAGGTACTGCCACAAAGCACATAAGCAAAGTGTCAGTCTAAAAGGAATTCACTGGAATTAGGCCTGTAGAGACCGGTCTTCAAACACTGTCAGTGTTTTTCTATCCCAGTGAAGTGAGCTCCCACTAATGGTTTAGTCTACCCTTCAGCCATCCTAAACACCTTTAATTATGCTGTGAAAGGTCACAGAATGATAACTGGCACTGACACTTTGCTATCTTCCTTGGAGTCAATAATTCTCAGCCTATTTTGCAGCTAGATGACAACTCATTAAGTGAAAAAAACTCAGCATCACTTACCTCTCTTGATCTCTTTAGAAAAAATTTCTAGTTCTTGAGTATTTCAGGCAATAACTTTTGATCATTAACTTACCTTTAGAATTTAAGTTATATACATACCCCCAATTATATTAAAACATATTAAGATAATGATACAATGTTTAAATATTTTTACATTTAAACTGCAGGATACACAGGATAGAGTGGTACCCATTAAAAAGAGTTTAAGGTGGCATGTTTCAAAAATGCAACAGATTGCTTCCATGGCAATTATTATGTACACATTGCTACTGTACAGATCAAGACTCTGGATCTTCAGAGGGCAAGAGAATTGTGCAATGGCAGATACAACTGCCCCATGGCAAAGGAATGCATACCACACTGGCTAACAAAACTAGGAGGCAAAGTACCACCCTCCAAAACCTTCCACAATAAATCCGCGCCTTTTTAGCCTTATTTATGTGGCAAGTTTTCACAAACATTGGTCTACTATTGCATTGGCTCTTTGCACTTCACCCTAACCACACAGTAAATTTCTCCAAAGTTCATTTGGCCCTTCACTGCCACCAAAAAAACCTATCTAGGAAAAAAATCAGAAAACAAACCAACCCCACACTATTTGTCATTTAATCCTGTAAGACATTTAACAAGTTCCCTTATGATGGATGCTGCACAAAACAAGGATACAGTATTACAACATGCTGAAGTTGGCGGTCAGTATTTTACAAAATTAAGCCCAAATTTGTACTGATTAATGTTATACATATGCGATACATTAATTCCACATTAATCTTTTGAGCAGACCTAGACATCTATCCCTTAATCCTTAAAATTAAAGGCAGAAACAACATGGAATTTAGGACTGTGCATTCCTCCCTGACAGCAGATCCCTCAAACATACTGCTGTTCCCGAAGCAGTTCTCAAAGTCGTATTGAGAAACACAGAATATTTTCAGTGAACAGCTCCCAGCCTCAGCCCCAGCATTACCTGTCAAAAGGGCTGCCTCAAAAACACGTGTATTTTGGATCTAAGTAGAACAGGAGATCAGAGAATGTTCCTCCAAATGCCTCCTCGCCCCTTTTCCCGGGGCTGCCTTGGCCTCGTTGCCAACCACTCCCTCTCCCACCCGGCCGATGCCTCAGCAGCACCACATGGCTCTCGAACATATGGTTCAGGCACTTGGCTCTGGAGCTGCCAGGCACACGCAAGGAAGCTAAAGTAGGTTAACTCTAGGAGACTGCTGAAAACAAATTATAATATCAAATAGATTTAAGTGAGTAAAATTGATGAACTCCACTATTGTTCTTAATGGCATTGCTCTGATCTTGTTTAAGCACTGAAGAGATGCACTGACCTCTGTGTGTTTGTTCACCCTGAAGGGCAACCACGTGAATATATCCCTCAATGGAACTCTGGCCTATTTGCACACAAGTGGTAACCCTTTTTCTAATAAAAGAAAAAAGGATACTTTGTTGCTGCATTCAATGCATTAATAAAAATCTTAACTACATTGCTGTTATCTTCATTTACTCAAACAAGTTGTTTCTATTTATAAATATCTATGTGAAACTCATTTCCCCAGAGCCAGGTACAGGCAGGCCATTGCAAAGGTTAGAAAAATGGGGTAGGAAATGAGGAAGTCTCTTTTCTCAGCCGAGCTCTGTCTAGAAATTTGTCATAACTGGGTCTCATCTCCTTCACTATGTAGTGATGGTTGGATCCACCAGCACCCCAGTGCAGGACAGCAACCAACACAGAACAGAAGGTGAACATGTATGACACACTTCATTCTTCAACACCCTCAGAGGACTGTGTTACACAGGCACTGTGTTTCACCGTTACAATTAACTGGATCATGTCCAAATTATATTAAGGCATATAAGTACATAGCAAGTACTTTACATAACACTAAACTAGAGGTTAGAACTTGGCAGAGATCTAGTACCACCAGTAAGAGTCAGGCAAGGAACCCAGGTGGCAAGGCAATGGGGTGACCCTCATTCCTGCTGTCATTCCCCACAAAAAATTGATCATAAGCTTATCAGTAATGCATACTAACGTCAGTTATTTCACTTTAAAATGCCCAAAATGTCTCTCTTCATTCTCTTCACAAACTTCACAATAACCTTTTGGGTTGTGGTTTTTTTTTTATGTTGGGACTAAATGACATTTTAAATTTGTTTTGAATGTGTTGGGGCAGAAACTTACTTTTAACTTCTACATGAAACTTACACCCTACAAAATTTAAACACACACTTCTGATGCTATTCATCTAACAGCATAGATCTGTCCCATAACTCAAGGTTAGTATTTATGTCATGGAAAATAAGAATAGCTAGAGAACCTAAGTATCAAAACAACTTAAAAGACATAAATCTATTGCAGCTGAATCAAACAGAGCTGCTTCAGAGAGAGAAGGGCAAAGACATCTCCCATTCTTGTCACTTGTCAGAAAAAAAAGAATGCTTAATGAACAGATTTTTTTAAGAGAAAATTAATTTTTAACCTTGTACTGTGTTATGCAAGATAACACAATTAAACTGCTTCATTATAGTTGAAGATGTAATTTTTTTTTACATGTCTTCTCAGCAAGATTAAACCATCTCATTACTCATTTGGATTAAAACATCCTGATTTACAAAACTGAAAAAATAGTTTTCAGTGTGCTCACTCACAAAAAGCACCTCTGAGGTTATTCTCTGACAAATGACAGCCATACAAATGAACTGGCGTTAGGTAACAAAATGGAAGAGGGACAGAGTTCTTTTGTACTTAAAACTATAGTGCCCAGCTAGAAATTGACAAATGTACAAAGGGATGAGATAATTAACACTTCTTAGTTTGCTTTTTTGGTCTCTAAATTACAACCTTCTTCCTCATCCTGGCACACTATTAAGATTCATTTTGTTCCTTCAGTAAGTAGATCTGAAGCAGCATTCCTGACTATGTCTTTATAAAACTGCAAACGCTATAGATTCAAAAAGGCCCAGGTCAGTCCCTGTCACTTAATACGTGACACTACACATTTGCAAGACAGAAGTAGTTGCTGCAATCTTAAAAATAACTGAACCAAGGCATGGACCTAAGGGCTTCCACATAGCGGAAACAAGAAAATGCAGCTAGGCATTTTTAAAGTATCAAATCCACATTTTCAGAAGTATTAAAGATGTTTGTTGCCTCTACATCTCCAAATTAACCTATAGGAAAACCCTGACAGGCTAGGCCTCTATGTTATTAAAAAAAATTAAATAATTAAATAAATAAATAACTGCTTCACAATCCCTGAAAATTTACGAAACACCAGAAACCAAAAACAATTCTTAGAAATACAAGGTTCACATTTCTAAGTCGTACTTCTTTTGCAGTCTCTATGCTCAGCATTTGCAATCAGCAAGTCTGTAGTTCCACACATAACACACCCAATAACACTGTCTCCTTCTGCCTCTAGTTCTAGTTTTCTTTTTCCTCTATCACATTTCTGTTATGAGTAATGGGAACTCCAGTTTCTTGAAGACATACTAGAACAGGCAAATATCCTTAAAGCAGAGGTCCTGTTTGAGGTAGACACTGAGAGCACTAAACACATTAGATATTGGACACATGTAAATATTAAGACAGGACTAGACAGTCTTCTGCTTCCAGTTGCACTGACAGATGTGAATTTATCCCTCTCAATACATTAAGTTACGCTGCAAAGTTTAAAACTGAATTTAGGATTTTGCATCTTGCAACCAATTCTTCCTATCGGTGAAGTAAAATTAGGCAGAGGACTCTACTAGGCTTCTTGAAAAATTCTAGGAAATCTCCTATTCTTCTCCTCTGCTCTACATCCTAAATGAACGCAAGAAAAATCCTAAGGGACAAGATCTGTTGATCTCTTGAGACAATTTGATTCTCCTATTTCTCTAAAGGAAGAAATGGGTCACTGGGGGCAGACCCAGGCAAGGGGCTCCTTTGGGATTGATGGCCAGGACTCCCTTCCTTTGAAGGCAAACACATACCCCGCAGGAAAGAGCTGCAGTGCACATGAGCAGGCTGCCTATTATCAATTAGCTGGCATAACAGCAGCCTGTCTCCTTGCCTTTGTGCTGGGACAGGAGCTCTGGCTCAGTGGCTCACGCTTTTTACTCCAAAGCAACCCTGGTTTGCACCCAAGCTATGCAAACCTACTCAGACCAGGCTTCACAGGATGCAAGCACAGCTCTGAGCACAGCAGGCACTGACAACATTCTTCTAGCCCCGAGCTAACAACTGGAGTCTATAATATAGTATATATAACTATAGTTATATAGTTATATATAGCTATATATAACATAGCTGTATGTGTTGCACATGTAGGTGAGCAGTAATTTACAAAGTCTTCAGAATCTAGAGTGGGGGGACTAGAACAAGATGATTTTTAAGGTCCCTTTCAAACCATTCCATGCTGAATCAGTAAAGCAGAAGTACGTGTCAAGTTTGTAGTTCATCGGTTGGAGACTGAGGGGTAAATATTTAAATATCACATTTAAATGCGAAAGCATCAAATGCAATTTTAAAAATTACCTACCAAAATGTTTCCAGACACAGCAAATAACCCAAAAAGGACTATCATGTGCATCTTGAGTCATACCATTCGAAAATGATGTAACAAATGCAGAGAAAGACTTTCCATTCCCATTACTACTGTTATTTTAGAAGCCTGTCTTAGGGGAAGGCTAAATATTAGCTTGGCTTATTTATCCCACAGAATAGAAGGTGCAAAGAGTAGTCCTGTTTCTTTACCCACTATATCCAGATGGAATTAAATGACATAGAGAGTTTAAACTCCTGGAAAATTTTATTTCCACATTCAGTTTTGAGCATCTGGAATATTTGGACTATTCCACCCTTTAATAGAATATTTTTATATCACAGCTAATGATTTTCATTGCAAGTCTGGAGATGGAAAATTACTTTCTTTTTTAGGCAATCATTCTGAAGTACCTTTCAGACTATATGGATATACCAAGCAGATCAGAACTGACCCAGTATGTGAAGAATGTCACACTTTCACATATGTTAATAATATTTCTGAATCATGTCAAGCTGAAACCTGAATTCAAAGACATTCAGGGTGACTAATATGCCTGACACAAGAAGAGGGCACAAAATGCAAAAATTAGAGACTGGGAAGATAATGCTGGAATGTATTTTTTTTTATAGACTGATAGCAATAAAATGCTATATAAAGGCTAAAGTTTAAACATATTCATTTAATTTTAAACCATCACTTATCAGACTATGTTCATTATCTGTAAAAGCAATTTGCATCATTAAATGATTTGCATGATTCAAGTATATCAAGGTTTAAGCACAATTCTCTTTTTTTCCCCCTAAAGAGAATAAGCACAATATACTGCAAATCACCCGAATTACTCAGTGCAAAAAAATTCAGTATTATTAATTAAGCATTTTCATTTAATGTTTTCCATATGGAGATCACATAGATGAATTAGATATGTACAACGTTAGCATTTATTTAATTTTACACTTACTATGGCTGTCATATAAATCTTTCCACAAGATATGTTCTTATGGACACTGAAATCTCATTGATGGAGGAAATACTCCTCTTATTTTGTCTCCTGGTAATAACCTATTTCTAGAAAATTCTTATTTATAAGCCCAGTTATAATTACAGAATTGATTGGCTGAATAGACATGTCATTACATAGTGCACATTCCCCCTGCAAAGCAAGTTATTATTTATTAATAATTTCAGAGAGATTTGTAAATGGAGAGGGGTCTTTCCCTAATGCTTCATCCTGGGGAACAATATACACTTGTTCTGTATCAAAAAGCAGCTTCATAGAAAGAAGTATATATTAATAAAGCACTGACATGGCAATTCTTGCAGAAACAAATTCATGTTGTGTTTGAAATGCAAGGTTACCTGGTATAAATGTAATACTGGTTCTTTACACACACAGAAGAAAAAAAAAAATTAAAAACCCCCAACCTGAAAATAATTCATTATCATATAAAAAATATAACTACAATTAAAAAACACAGAAACAAATTTCACTTAGTATAAAATTAATTTTAAAAAATTCCTGTAGTTGTCATGGCTTATAGCTTAATGAATTGGTTCTCTTCCTTTAATTTAAAATCAAGCATGAGATACATAATCAAATGGAGACAGTTATACATTTTATTACTATATTAAGGTTAAGAAATAAATATGCAAATATGGAATTGCAAATTACTTTAGAGACCACGCAAGTAGGCAAGGTTTATAAATATGAAAGGAAGTCAGCCCTGATAAAAACTCATTCAGCTCCAGACATTCTTCATAAATGTATATTTTTAGAAATGCATTTATACCACTTCTGTTAACACTTTGGGTACTGTACAGTACAAATGCCTACTTTTTTTTTTTTTTTTTTTGTACATTTTGCCTTGTCGACAGTCTTCAATATGTTCATTATTTTCCAGAATTACCCTAAACTCTTGGTTGTAACTCTTCCTTTCACTTTAAGATGAATTTAAAATTTACCACTATTTCCTTGTGATAGATTTTCCTTTCCGTGCTGCCTCTCCCTCCTCTGTACTGTTCATTGCTTCTGTTATTGTTTACAAATTCTGGGCTTGTGCTGACTATGACTGAAACCCAGGAAGGATTATTCTGTTCCCAAAACTAGCAAGTCCAAATCCTTCCCTGAGGATCAAATCTGTCAATCCGAACCAGAAGTGTTAGCACTGATTTTCCCCTAGACTGAATGCATTACAGCATTACATCCAAGGAGGGTTTTCTTACCTATAGCAAAAAAAAAAAAAAAAAAAAAAAAAAAAAAAAAAAAAAAAAAGAGTAAAAGCTGCTTTTTAATGCCCAGGCACAGAATCCTAAAGCTTTGGGAAACATCACATCCTGCTCCTTGCTTTTCACTTCTTGAGTGACTTTTGGAACATACCACTTGTTTTCTGCCTATCCATCATTGCCTTCATAACCCTTCACCCTTATGAACTCCTAAAGGAATATTTTTATGTTGGATGAAATCTAGTGACCAAGGAGCAGGAACAGGCAAACGAGAGCGCTCTGACGTGCACGGTGAGCCCCTCAGGCTCAGTCACCTGCCAAGTGGGCAGCACATGGGCACTGTCTGGCCACACACAAACTCCACCCGAGCTGCAGCTGCCTCTTCCCAAGGCATGAGGGAACACGAGGTAGCTGGCAGTGCTCTAAAAGCCAAACAGAGATAAAATCCCAATGGACGTGAAGAAAGCTTGAAATTGTATTTTTCACAGTGTGTGCAGAAGCCAGGCAGAGGGACAGAAGGCTCAAATCTCCAGGACACCAGGCTTAATGAAGTTTTTTGGGTTTTGGGGGTTTTTTTTTGTGGCTTTTTTTTTGTTTGTTTGTTTGGTTGGTTTGTTGTTGTTGTTGTTTTGTTTGTTTGGTTTTTTGTTTGTTTGGGTTTTTTTGTTTTTTGTTGTTGTTGTTGTTTTTTGGGGGTTTTCAATTTCTAATTAGATTGTACACATTTAATGACAAGTTCACTGTGGCTACTCCTTTTCTCCCCAGTTGTATTACCAGTTGCTGAATACCAGACTTTTTTTTCATGGGAAAAAAAAAAATCCAATAAAAAGTAAGATATCTTTGAACATTTGCTGAGCTTTTCCCATTATTTGTCCTACCATGAGGTTACTAGCACCACAAGCCTGAACAGTCCTATCTTTTCGTAAAACAATAAAATAGCAAAATTACAGCTTTGCACCTCTGAGCAGACACACTGATACAGTGTGGAAAGTGAAATTAACATCCCTCCTAATTGATTCTGTGAAATCTCTTAAATAAAGAGAGGAAAATAACCATGGTAGGAGGTCTCATTAAACTTTTCAAGGAGCTTTCTTACTGTGAACTAGCACAAGGTAAGACCCTACAAAGCTAACATACTATCTAAAAAAAAAACCCTGCTGATCACTGTGATTCCAGTGTGGAATTCCTTCTAGTTGCATTACTAACTAACCCTTCCTCTTGTAACTTTATAGAGAGTAAACAACCCTTTGCACTAACCCCAAGACAGCCTGTGCCAGTCAAACCACAACACTGAGTAAGCTCAGGGTTTTTCCACATCTTGACTCTTAATTCATTACCTTATGGAAAACAAAACTGAAATCTTAACTCTCTTGCCAATGCCTATTTGCAGTAGTAAATGATGAAAACTTCACCTGAAGTGCTATCATACCCTGAGAGAGTTACAGTTATTTAGAAGTGGCATGCCAATTTACCGTGTTTGTCAAGACTGTCGGACAGAAGGTCAAAAAGTATTCCCTCCCCTCCTTCCTCCCACCCTTACAGTTTTAATTCCCAAAGTGCTCAAAGTCCTTCAAAATCCAGATCTCTTTGAGAATACAGATATCAGCTGAGTCTGAGCAACAAGAAAACACGACCATTCAGTGACAGATTATCAAACTGCTGAACATCTCAGTAAAGTAGGCAAGACAAGCACAGTCTTAGCTCTAAGATTTACTGATTGCAGATATGAGGCAGTATATTTACTCCAGAACATAACACCTATAGTTGTTTTTTTTTCTCATAAATGCCATAGTGGGGATCGTACGAAGGTTGGAAGGAGCACCTTTCTTACATCTCAATTATTCTTTTTCATGCAAACATGAATCTTGTGG
The DNA here is from genome assembly GCA_027886175.1 of Phylloscopus collybita. Lineage (NCBI taxonomy): Eukaryota > Metazoa > Chordata > Aves > Passeriformes > Phylloscopidae > Phylloscopus > Phylloscopus collybita. The sequence goes on from JAJNNQ010000075.1 coordinate 62,308,993, forward strand.
AATATTTGATGACTTAAAGCATGGAAGAGAAGTCAAAAGGGGAGTAACAGGACCTGTACCAAGAGAGATTGAAAAACGAGACAGCCATCACAACGGCAAGACTTTAAGGATTAAGACACTCACCTGCTGTGGACTCACAGCAAGGAGCTTTTCTCATTTCCAGAACTCTCTAAAACAGGACAGGTTGTAATTTAGACACCACAAAGAAATACCTGGGTAACCAACCAACGAACCACCTATGTTTCTCTTCATGTATGAAAATGATTCACATCTCTTTTACTCTCCCATTTTTGCGCAAAGTCCTTCAGTATGTCACAGCATATGTTGTTTTCTGTTGATCATTTTAAATGGTACCTTAATTCTGCATTTTCGGATCTTCTGTTGGTTGGGCTAGAGAGCTAAGAGGGTGTATGAATATCTCCTTGGAACCCCCCAGCTACCAACTTCTGTGCCCAGAAAGTACCTAGGAGCCAGACAAGCAGATCTAACCCTCCAGTTTTGAGAAATGAACACACCTTGGCTACACCATCAATCAAGTCATGCTTTGACACACTCTGCCAAATCTCAAACCTATCTGCTTTGATTAAGATCATCAAGAAGGCAGATCCATTCCTGGAAGCAAATTCAAAAAAATCTCTGCTGATAAAGTTTGCAGCTGACAGGGAAGACGGATGAAAAGCAGGTGAAATGTTAATGATAACAGCTCCACACAGCTTTATTTAGCATAGAGATGAGCTGAAAAAGATGAATTTCAGTACTGCTAAACCCGTTTACTTGCAACACAGACAGTAATATGCCCTCTGCTCAAGAAGAAGGACTGCACTTAGGATCAAACTTTGGGACCCATCGGGAGCACCCAGAGGACAGGTATCAGCTGCTGCAGAAGACAGGACCTGCAGGGGAAAGACTCACCACACACATGCAGACAATGCCGCGGTGCCATTTCCCACAAGGGCAGCACTGGAGTTCCTCACAAGTAAAATGAGTGGCAGGCAGGAGCACCCAGTCTTGGGAGAAGCAGCCTGCTCTGGAATGCAGAGGAGAAACCTACATCCCAAATCCTGCTGCCAGAGGAAGGGTGTGCACAGGGGCCCGGGAATGCCTCTCAAACTACCGGATAAGGTAGGTTTCTACAGGATATGGAATGCATGTACCACATCACACCAAAGTGAGGAAGTTGAGGAAGATTTCCTTAAACAAAGTGAGGAAATCTCTGGATCGGACCCTTGCTCTCATAGGGGTCTACAACTGCCCTGACATCTTCAGCAAAGATGACATGGCAGGACACAAGCAGTTGAGAGAGATTTTTTGGAGGGTGTAGAGATAACTTGTTGACATTGGTACAGGATGGGCCAAGCAGATGTGATGCACACCTGGACCAGCAGTTCACTAACACAGGAAGAACCAGGTGGGTAGGAAATAATCAGTTGGAGCATTGGCTGTCACAACCCTGGAACAGGACTCAAGATCCTGAAAAAAGTGAAAAAGTGAGGTACAGACCCCAGATATGGGAAAATAATGAAGTAAATCCTCTTGGAACACATTTCCGGGCACACAAAACATCAAGTGACTGGGAAGAGTCAGAATGGGTTTACTAACAGTAGATCCTGTTGGACCAACACAGTTTTTCAACATCAGAACCCAGAGGAAGAATGGGTGGGGTAGCATAACACCAGGAATGGGACAAAACACTAGAGATTAGTCTGTGACAATTTTAATGGCATTATTAGACTTGTTTTTCTACAACTAATAATAATTAGATTCATGATCTTTCCATTATATTACAAATAAATGCTTGACTGAATATAAAGTGTATGCTTATTTGCTTACTTACATGCATCCTCATTATCCATAACAGGATTTTTGGAGTAACAGAAGGTCAAAGTGTTTCAGCCCCAGTCAACACTGACCACTGGGTCCATGGCACCACTGACCACTGGGTTGCTGGAGCTGCAGATTCCCATTTCACCTTTGTTTGCCTTAGCTTTGTAGGAAGCACAAGTGAAGCATTTCCTTTGAGTCTGCCTTTAAAAGGCAAAAATTTACCAGTTCTGTACAGAATCTATTAGATACAGTACAGATGAGTCTTGCAGATGCAGATGATAAATATGCACAGTGTATTTATGTATGTATATTATCATTTCATGCAAATTAAACCCAGCCTTTCACACATTCCCAGAGTGTCCTTCTAGGTTCCCAGCTGAATAGGAATGCCTTGTACCAGGAACTGGGCCACCTGAGCTGCCACCTGCAAGGGCAAGCCAGGACAGAGGGTAACCGAAGTCAAGTAGAACAAGAACAGACTGAAAAAATCTGATGGCATAAGGTTTAGTCATACCCCTCACCCCTCCTACCTCTAACTGCAAGAAGAAAGGGACAAAGAGATGGGATTGCAAAGGAATTGAGACAACAGGTCTCAACAGGGTCACATGGTAAAGTGACTGAAGCCAATATGGGGTTCTAAGGTGAAAACCTCCAAGTCCAGCATGTTCTGGCCTGCTCCTGTGAGCAAAGCTCCTTGTTTGCCATGCATGACTGCTCCTCCATTTTCTCTTACCAGGCTCACCTGGAGATTTCCTAGTTTTACCCCTTTCCCTGATAAGTGTAGAGTGTGCACAGCCTGCCCTTCTGGCAGAAGGATCTCCTCCACAGCTCAGAGTGCAGCAGCCAGCACCTAGGCAGTAGTTCCCTGCTGGTCTAATCTTGTCAGTAGAAAATACCAGTTTTCCTTGCTTTTTTTCCTCTCCACACCCACCCCCCCCCTTTTTTTTTTTGTTTGTTTGTTTGTTTTCCCCTTCCTTTTCTTCCTTTGAAACACAAAACTGAAGCAAACAATACAACAGGATAATTGATCAACATGAACGAATTGGGTATCTTTTGAGTACACACCACCAACAAAAGGTGCAGAGAAGCCCTCCAATGCAGGCGGTTCACAGTCACCCAGTTTCAGGACATGCATGGACTACACCAAAAACTGAAAGGATGTAATGTGCAGATCAGCTTTTCATCCAGGTGTCACAAGCCTCTGAATAATTCCCCCTGATGCGACAGGGGCTTACTTCTCATCCACAGCTTTTTGAATAGCTGACAGCCCCATCAACAGAGCCACTGCCATTCTGAGATTGCACAAGTGCAAGCACAGATGCAGTTCTACAAAAAACACCCTCATCTATTTGCTTTTTGAGCAAAACAATTTCTCATAAGAATATGCTGGTTTATATATTTCAAGACTCTGAGCATTCTCCGCCTCCTGCCTGTTACCCAGGGAGACTATATGATGGCATGGTCACCATGGAAACAGTGGACAAACTTAAGATGTTTTCATTGCTGTAGATAAAAAGCCATCTGTATTATTTTTTTTTTCTTCATTTCTGTTCCTCACACCACCAGCTTCAAGGCTCCCAAGCCAAACCCTGGCAGCTGTGGTGCCACCCTGCAGCCAAGAATCATGTACCGTTCCCAGAGCAGCATCCCCACGACATCCCTGGGCTCACAGGTGGGGGACAGGGCAAACCTCCTACAGGTAATAACAGCATGTGTTTGCTGCAGCAGCCACCTGCTCTCCTCCCTCCTCCACCTCATAGCAGCCCACTTGGAAGATGTTTCTGAAAGTTTTTTGACTGCATTCCAAGAGGAAAAAAGTACACAATGTGCCTAAACAGACAAAAAAAAAAAAAAAAAAAAAAAAGGCTGAAGAGCATTTTTGTAGGTTTTTATCCAGGTGTCACAAGCCTCTGAATAATTCCTGATGTGAGAGGGCCTTATTTCTCATACACAGCTTTTTGAATACCTCAGAGTCCTTGACCGTGGGTATTCGACACTAGTGGTAGCATCTGTTTATTCAGGAAGAGTTGATCAGAAATGTATAAATAATTATGTTCATGATCTGTGTAACATGTCTTACAGAAGTCTTGAAGCTGAGCTATTTCTCCATGGCTACAAAATACAAACACATTTTCCTCTGCAGTAGGCCAAGATGGCTGAATACAACCAGAAATATCTATTAATTAAGCATCAAATTAGGTTTCTGCCGTGTTTTCCAGACAAAAACTGGATGTCCTATTACACATAATTATTTTGCTGGAGGCTGAGTTTTGAATTGCTGTTCTTGCTGGTTTTTTTGCTTTTTAAGAAACTTTGCAATGTTTCTGTTTTTCTAGTCATTTAGCCAAATTTGTGACATTGCTACATGAATTTAGCCTTTCCAAGCACTAAAAAAATTATTGTAAAAAGCCAATTTCTTCACAGTGGCACTTCAATTAAATTGACAGACATCTCAGAGCATGCTTCTCAATTTCAATAGTCACTTGTAATTCTGTTTTAATCTTTCAGTGGGTAGAAATGTTACATGCCTGCTATGTGCTTATGCTCTCTGTAGCCTAGAAATCCTCTGACTCCTATCGAAACACGACAAAATAATTTTATTATTGGATTTTGTTAAAGTTGAGAGCTTCCTTCCAAATTAAAGACCTGCATATAAGTTGAAGACAGTCACTGAGGAGGCAGCTGGTGTTTTGACAAATCAGAATTTCTTCCCTGCTTGTTTACGGCCAATTCTACCCTGCACAACAGTCTCCAACAAAATCCTGCCCCAGGCTGTGATCAGGACAGTTCTGAAGCAACTCTAATAAAACAGAGGTTTTTTGGTTTTTTTTCCTCATATGCTAAGTTTATTCTTCCAAATGTCACATCACTCATTATTTTTTTACTTTGAATCCTTTCCAGATGCTTTGCTGAATGCATAAACCAGAAGTGACTATACTCTTGAAGTAAAGGTCTTGATGTTCAATTAAGAAAAAACATTAAAAAAGTTCCTACACTTGAGAATTACAGAGGTTTGTTCAGCCTAGTGAAACCCAAATCCTTCTTTACTACTGTCATTATACCAAATATCCCACTGATAATGTACACAAAGCAGGTATACAATTAGAGGTGGTAGTTCAGCACTCTGAATTAAGAATACAAGTAAGTTGCTGGTAATTGTTTTCAGACCCCAACTTCAAAACATAACTAGTTTCTTTTAAGTTTAAAATTTATTTAAACCCTGCTATTTATTTAGCATGTTTTGGTCAGTCTGTGACTTTAATCTCAAAAGTCTCCTGAAAGAATGTGTCTTTCTTAAGCAGGAAGGGATCAGAAAAATGAAAATGAGATTCCCCACTAGATTTTATAATTTTTTTTCTCCAGAAAGGCTTCTGAAGCAACGACTGTTCTTAAGAACAAATCAGCTCTCCTGCAATGTTACCTATCCAATGTTTTTGATTGTTTACTCCTTCTCCAGTGTAGTAGTTGAAAGCAGGGACATTTATCATCCTTTTTGTGGGCAAGATGCAATAATTATGAACCATCCTCACTAATCCAACCTATAAACTTACTAAGTGAAGGAAACCTCTACAGGCCAGAGTAGGCGGTCATGCCTAATAAGTTTAAAAATCTCCTTCCATTTATCTTATCAAAGATGAAATCAGGAGGCATTTTGTCACAATTTGTTAATGTCCATAGGCCAGAAAGGATTTATTTTTAGAGACCAATCTACCAGCCAGAGTTTAATGAAATCTAATGGCTGCATGTTGCATAATAGTATCATATGGTGTTTTTACAGGTTCCCTTATGTACTGTATAGAGCTGTAGCAGACAACACACAAGCTTATGACTCCCTCAGTACAGCAGAAGCAATATGAAGATTTGAAATTCAAGAATTTATGATGAGATTTAGTTTGTGATTTGAAATTCTACCTATCATTTGAGGCATAATAATCTCTTGCTCTTCAATAAAACCTATCAGTGTAGAGAGGAGAAATTATTTGCTTTACAAAAATTCTTTGGGATACAGACTTAATCAAGGCAGCTAAATGCTTTCTCTGCAAATTCGTTTTGCTGTAAGTCAAAGCTATATCTGGAAGGCCAGCTGTGGAAAAGCAGCCTATGGGAGGACTTGATGCTGTATTTTGGAAGTTTGGCAAGGTGCAGAGCACCAGCAGCTGAGCAGAATGGGACAAGCACAGAAATCAGGGACAGGAGGTGACAACAGGCCAGGAGGAAGGGCAGTCTGAGGAACTATCTTTAAAAAATAAGAGGTTAACCAGGCAACTGTAAAAGTTAAGGACGCTGTAAGTGACACCTGGACACTTTAATCCAAATAAGATGATGCATACAGAAGGCAAGAGCCACTGCACTGGAGGGTCTTGCAGCAAGGTGCTTAAGAAGAACTGTTGCCAATAAATGACTGGATAAATATCTTTCTTTAGAAGACCTCTGGCTTATTTTGTACCTAAAGATGCTCTTGCATCCAAAAAGATATCCATCTGTACCACAACTAATTCTGAGAAAGCAAAGGGCAAGGATGAAATGTAACTAAAGCATTCCATCACACACAATGTTAGGAACTAGTGAGACATATAAAAACCAATACTAAGGAGAATACTACTTTAGCCCTAGTATGAGTAGTACTGATACTGCTTTGTACTTAAGTGCATACACTACGTAGCTCGGGGTGGGGGCAGGGGGAAACAGCAAAAAAAAAAAAAAAACAAAAAAACAAAAAAACAAAAAAACAAAAAAAAAAAAAAAAAAAAAAAAAAAAAAAAAAACACAACCAAACAAAAACCAAGTTATTTTGAGTGCTCTTTTTCACCTAAGATATACAGATGTTTGTTGTCACCTTACTCTGATTGCCAAACTGAGTGCTTTTAGCCAACCAACAGTGTTTTTTTCTGTTATCAGAATGTATTCATAGTTTCAGGGCTTGCTTGCTCTGAGGTATGACTATCTTCCTTCTCTTCTATTCTTCCCACAGAGCTGCAGAGCTGGGGTTTCTCTGTTTATCTGCTACCACACCGAGAAACTGCTCAAGCAGCTATAACAGTTCACCTCTGCTAACCACCACTCCTGGGGTTGCCTATGTCTCCACAGCCACCTGCATTCTCAGGATGATTTTTACATCTATCTAGTTTGCAATCAAGCTTTCAGAAGTCTTCTGAAGATAGACAGTGCTATGTGTCTTGAAATACAGTGCCATTACTCCCAGTGATAATGCTGGCTTGTGACTTAAAAGGACAGTCAAGCCTTTAATCCTTTAAAATTACAAGATGAAAGAGAGGATTGAAGCAATATTTTCAAAAATGTCAGTGATTCACATGTCTAGTTCTCTCCTGAAATTTTGAGAATGTAGGCTTTAAAGTTGCTTAACAACTTATTTTAAGGGACCCAAATCTCTAAATAATGATAAGTATGCTCCATTTATGTAAAATTGAAGTGAGAGCATGCTCAGAACTAATTCTTGAAAACATTGAGATTAAAGGAATCAGAAGATAGAGGAACAGAATTGTTCAGATTTTTCCAGCATGTCAGTACAGAGCAGCCTGCATGTGTTTCTATAATTAGATCTCACATCTGATAGAAATGCAAATTGTTTAGAAATAAAAAGGGATTGCTTTTTATATTTGCTGCATATACATATTTATTTTTATTTAGAAAAAAAAATAGCACTACAGTTAGAATTGAGTTAGGCCATTGCTGAGTACTTAAACACCAGGGAGATGGAGACTTCTGGAGAGGAAAAAAAAATAGAGGCACCAAAAGCAAAAAGAAGGGAAGTAAGGGTTTTCATATTCTTTTGTAAAACTTCTTTCTGTTGATTTACTGGTCCCTCCTAACAATAATCAAGGTTGCAGAACATGCAGCTTTGCATTGTGCCATCTACAACCTCCAACAATCTAGATATTCTTTAAACTATTATACAGGACTCTCATCCTTTGCTTCAACACTCGTTTCTGCCTGATGTGGAAGACAGGCTGGCTGGTCTTTTAGAGATTTTCCCTTCCAATACTCATGCAAGTGTTTCTTTTCTACAGTAAATATTTTGCTGGACTAGTTATTAAACAAATCCTTGCTGCAGTGAAAGTCTGAGTTTTTGACTTCCCTTTTGGTGGCTGTTCGGCTTTATGTAGCAGCAAGGAATGTATCTGCCATAGAACTATACCATTTGGATGACTGTAAATTAACTTAAAAAAAAAAACAAAAAAACCCAGATATTTTAGCAGAAGTAGCTTATCACTGGCTCTTGATGAGAAAAGATGAGATGATAATAGGAAGCTTCAGGCTGCCAGCTGCACTGGGGCAACTGTAGACCTTCCACAGAAGACAGGAACTATCTGAATCTCATTACTTGTCTACAATCCACATAAAGACAAGGCTGAGAAGAAAGCAGTTATTTAACAATCACCCTACATACTGCATTTTTCTTTCTATGTCTCAAAGGCAATCTGTTCTTTCACATACAAAAGTAAAAAATATATGCGCAGCTCTTTTCTCCCACACATTTCTAACCAGTCTAAGTACCTGGTGGGATCCTATCAGTTTATCATCCAGGTTACATCTCTAGATGCCATAAAGCTTTTGTCTATTCACTTCTGCAGCTTACCTTCACCAAATCAACAAAAATTCACTAGGGCTACAGCCCAGCTACTAGAAGACAATGACACCTTAATATTATGTGAAAGCCGCATGTGCTGAAAAGACATTTGCTTTTTCTCTCTCACAGGAAATCAAAGATAATTAGGCAATCAACATTGCTATTTGAACAAATGGAAAACAAAATAAAGCCCATCAATATCATCCACTCCCCAGAACTCTTAAATTCTAGTTTATGACAGAATGAGTTTTAAGAAATTTTATATTCAGCTGATTTCTATAATCAACAGAAGTTTTAAAATAGATAAATTCCAAACTGTCACTTAGAATAAAAGGAGCTCTATTTCATATATACATAAGTAAGTGTGAGACAAGTCTGTGGTACTTTGTTTTGTCTTTTTTTGCACCCATCTCCACAATGCAATTTAAAGCTTTTTGTTGGAGCTATTTTTAAATATTTTACTTCATTGTTTCCATTTATTTCCATTAAGCAAAATTTTTCTTTACTCTGCTTAATCCAGTTATTAAATACATGTTATATTAAAAGGTTATTCAAGGGATTAGGATAGCAGAGAAAAGGACTGATGAGACCTTTATGTTTCCTGTCTAAATTTGCATTTGTATCACACTTCTATTTACAAATAACACTGATTGCCCATCACGATAGGTCTAACTAAGGTAGGATTTTTGCTTCTTAGGACAAACAGGTAGGCAATGACCTTGGGTTTACTTTGTTCCGGGTGGAAGAAGCATCTCTTTTCTGTGTAAGTTACCATTTCAGCTGCCAGGATTTATGCAGTGCTGCTCAACTCTTTTGCCTGGACATTACAGGCTGGATGATGCCTGTCCTGAAACACGTGCAGTCAAGGAGCAAGACTTCACCCACAGGCTAGACCTCAATGGTACAAAGGAGTAGAGGGAGGGCAGACAAATTCTGCTTGTGAACACACCAGGCAGCAAGTCATGACAAGGCTAAAGGAGTGGAGGGGCTGCAGCTTATTTCTGGGACAGAGACATTAAAAAATGGAAAGCCACCACTGGAAACCAGAGTGGATTATGTATTTATTCATATGGATTTTTTTGAGAAACATAACAGCTCTGTTCTACCCATAGTTTACTGCATAGGCTTAATTTAGCCTTACATGAATTACCATCTGCAAGATGCCCCTAAACATTTTTTTTTTTCCCTTGAGTTTGCAGCTTTCCACATCTAGTTCATTCTGGGCAACATTAGCTAGGCGAACATTTTCCCACCATGTTTATTAGCTGGCATTGTTTCAGAATCAGTGCCAGTTTGTTTTCCAAGTACAACACTGCACCACAGCATGATTTAAGAGCTAAATTGCCACACTGCAGACCAAGATTTTAAATGTGATTTAAAAACCTCATGTAGTATATTGGAATCATCACAAGTAAAATCACTAAAGAAAATCATAGACACAAAAAAGCTTCAAGATTTTTTGCATCTTCTACCTTTCTTTGCTTTTGTAGGTGCTCAATGGATGTCACTTAGCAAATGGCAACAAATAGTCCTTCACAGTTCATCTTCCAGACAAAAAACAACCCAAAACAGTGAAAAAAAAATCCTAATATAATTTTTAACAATGTCACTGACATATATATATGGAATTGCATTCTATATAAGAAAAGAACTATCAAGAAAAATGAAGTAGAAGATCTACTATTTTGAAAGACAGGTTATCAAGCTGTTTTTTTAAGTATTCCGTAAATTGCTAGTCTGAACTGCAAATACTTATTGCTAAGATCTCAGTGCTGACAGCTTAAAGTCAGCATTTGGAGATGAATCCTTGAATACCACATCCCAAATGTCACTGAGTAACTGACAGCATGCAGCAACTCAGAGGCAGGGCTTCGGTAGTGAGCTTCAAAATTTAAAAATGCCACAAAAGATTTAGTTTGTGAGTGTTTAACAGAGATGATTTCTAATCTGAAATAATATAGCCACCGTGCATGCACTGTTTTAAGTAGCAGATGAACAGATACATCTTCTCACTACAAAGAAAATGACTGGAATTCAGGAAGAACTGAGAAGTATATTCCCTGTCTATTACCATAAATACATCAAAAATACACATCCACTCTCACAAGTCTATGAATGCCATTTGTTTGACTGGGAAACCCTCTTACAGCAGAGCCCTTCCTAAGCCTTCACCTAAAGTACAGGCTCCAGTCAAATAATTTTCCGTTGATTTTCTGATACTTCATCCTTAACAGGTTAAAAACAGCACATAAGCCTAACACAAGCAATATCCAGCTGACTGAAAACTAGCACATTTCTCATTTGTTTTCTTTAGGAAAAGGAAAAAAAAAAAAAAGAAAAAAATTTAAAAAGTAGTCTTCCTCACCAACTTAGCTTAGTTTGGCTAACCTTCTAGGGGCTCCTACTGAAATCATGGACCTCTATTTTAACTCAGTAAGAACAAATGCAAATTTTACATTTTCAAATCGATAAACATAGGATAAATTATTATGCCATTAAAACAAACAAACAAACAGGCATAAGGCAGGTGCTGATTTCAGCTGATAATGCATTTTACGCTTAATTAAAAAAAACCAGACACCATACCAATAATATAAAAGGAAGAGTATTGTCCATAAGATGACCAGAGAAGTGCTTTTGCCCTGTGTGGCACTAGCCAGGTCTTTACTGGCATACCCAGTTGTGTCTGCTAAAATCAAAGATATACCCAGGCTCTTCACAGTTAACCATTGGGTAAATAATGGGGCCAAGAAGAAGACCAGGAAGTACAGCTTGAAAGGAAGGGTTAAATGTGTCAGGACAGTTTGTCCTGGAAAGCGAAAACTGGTAATCATTCAGAGTCATCAAGCATCTAAGTGGCAAATTAAAGCAGCTTAAGGTATCATTTTCTCTTCCACATCTTCTAGCAGCAAAGTATGGGCTTGCATCACAAATTTAAGCTAGAAAACGTTTCCTGTGCCCAACACTGCAAGCTGGAATATATGACTAGGAAAGGATTTGAATCTCCATCACAGGAGGTATTTAAGAATAGGTTACACAAAGACTTCTAAGAAGTGACAGTTCCAATCGATCCACTTATATTTGGATGGATATATGGAAAACACAGCCTCTCAGAGTCCTTTCAGTTCTCTCCAATTTACCTGTCAAGGATTTGCAGAGTTTACATCACGAGTGTAGCATGACTGTCTCACATTTTTCCCACGCTGGAACCAGTTTAATGGCAAAGTGTATGCAGCTTTCAAGAAAATATTACCCAGGCAAATTGGGATAAGAGACAATGAAAGCAGAACTAAGACTTGCCAAGCAAAGGAGCAGGCAGCAGTATTGTTTCACCATCCAGTTTATAGCCCACAGCAAATCAGCTTGTTACCCAACAGTAACAAAAAGGTGAAGGAAAACATTTCAGATCTCTAAAGATACACCAGGGTATTTAAAAAGCTCCTTTCCTCATTGCATTCCAACTGCCTGCTAACAGCACTACAGGCAGATACAGAAAAACACTGCTGCAATGCTTCAGGACACCAGTAATTGCTCTGAGTACAGACCAGGGCTGAAACCTGTGAAAACCATGAAGCTCAGCTTGCCAGTGACTGACCTTCAAACCTTTGCCTTTGGCAAGGACAAAAAGTCTCTCAGGCACAACCATGAACAGAAAGAAGAGACAACAGGAATAAGGAATTTAAGAAATATTACAGGAAGAGTGTGACAAGGTTTCTTTATATTTGAAAAACCAACATGTAAAAAAAGGCCATATGCTGACACAGTATTATACACATTCCTGAGCAAGGCTGTAGGTGTAACAAAATATTTTTGTTAATCACGACATGTAGTTTCCTTTCCACAACCATTATAGCTACCAACAATCTGTGTAGCTTCTGATCAGATCAGGGCAGATGAAGCTCTACTTTAAGTTGAATTGGGTCAACCCAAATGAATTGATGATGACTCATTTCAGAGCACACAGCTTAGCAAAGTAAAAAGCTAGCGGAATTTATTCTCCCATCTGAGATAGTATTATTATTATTACTAGGAGTTAGAAAGTCTCCTTCATTTGTACTCTACTGAAAGCATGCAATCTTTCTTGTGACTCTGCTGTCCCAGTTTCCCGGTATTGTCATCCTGCTGCATGGGGTGATGCTTGGAATCATTTCAAAGCTGAAATTCAGGGAAGCAAAAATCCTGTGTTTGAAAACTGAGTGGTAGGAGGACTCCAGAACAGTTTTCCAGGGCTTATGATGGGCTCTGCAGAAAATTGCTGAAGCATATTCAGTTTGCTGCTAATTAAAAAAGCTGACTATCTTTTTGAAGACACACAGAGCCAATGTTGAAAATAGTTTTGTTCTCTGGTATAAAGATATCCATGCATCCTTTCATACTCTTTTTTGATTTATGTATTGTGTAATAGACAACAATGAACTTGACTTCTTAAACTGCAAAATCCTGCTGATGTTCAATATTTGCATTGTTTTGTCAGTAACATAAAAAACTGTTCTACTTTAGTAAATATTCTCTAGACATTGCATTTTATCGTGCACTGGATTCATAGGAGCACTAAACCTACAGTGACTTTTACATTGATAAGGTGTATGAAGCTAAAAAAGTCACTGCATCAATCTGCAGACTGACACCACAGTATTAGAATCACAGAATTTTTGGATTAGAAGAGACCTCAAAGATCATATAATTCCAATCTCCCTGCTGTGGGTAAGGACACCTTTTACCAGTTTAGAGCCCCATCCAACCTGGCCTTGGATACATCCAAGGATGGGGCGGGCATGTGCAACTTCTCTGGTCTAAGTGTTCCAGTGCCTCACCACCTTCACAGTAAAGATTTTTTCCTAATATCTAATGTAAACCTACTCTCTTCCAGTTTGAAGACATGCTCCCTTGTCCTGTCACTACATGCTCTTATGTCCCTCTCCAGCTCTCTTATAAGCCCACTTTAAGCACTGGAAGGCCACAATTAAGGCACCTTGAAGCCTTGTCTTTTCCAGGCTACGAAAATCCAATTGTCTCAGCCCTTCCTCATAGGAGAGGTGTTCCATCCCCCTAATCAACTTGGTGGCCCTTCTCTGGACTCACTCCAACAGGTCCCTGTCCTTCCTGTGCTGGGACCCCAGAGCTGGATGCAGTCTACCAGGGGGGTCTCACCAGAGTAGAGGGGCAGCATCCTCCCCTGCTGGTCACACTGCTTTGGTTGCAGCCTAGGACACCTTTAGCTTCCTGGGTTGCAAGTTCACATTGCCAGGTCACGTCCTGCTTTTCATCCACCAGAAGCCCCAAGTCCTCCTCAGCAGGGAGGGAGCTTCATAAGCAGTAGGGGGGAGCTTTAAAATTTCACACTGGAGTCTGACACTTGAATAGCAGCACAAGAACCAAACATGGTTGTTCTGCCCCAAGCTGCCCCTTAGCAAATGCCCAAGGGAGCAAGAGTAGAAAATGCACTTTAGGTCTTCCCATTAACACTCTGACTTCCTACAGAAATCCACTCTTCTCAGCGATTCAGTCCTCGTGGGTTAAGAAAGGGAGAAGTGGAACCGCAGGTACGCTTCTCATTCTTACTGTAACGACGATGGCAATTTCTGACAGCCAGGGGAAATCTTAAATCAGTACAAGCAATACATCAAAGCTCACCTTCCAGTTTCTAAACTAATTACAATGCAAAACTGCCATAACATCCTAAGCACAATCAATCATGAGCAGGCAGACTGCAATTAAATACATGGATACTAATCAGAATCAGCTGCAGCAATTCTTACATCAGCCTCAGCTATACAGAAAAAAGAAAGTGCAAAACTTTAGGGATTCCTCATCCTTTCCTAGGTCATTGTTTCCCCTCTAACATTTTAAGAAATAGAGAACCCCAGCAGTTCATGTTTCGCTGCCTGTCACTGGAGGTGACCTTATTTGATTATCACATCAATGATTCTTTGATGTATCTCTGTCCCTGTACTGTCCCAATAATAAAGCAAAAACATCAGTAACTACAGAAGCTAGAGAAAACCATTATTCCATGTTTTATATACTTGCAGTACTGTTATTTATAAGCTACCACTGACTTTTGAAGCTCAGTCTTTGACTGTGCTGCTCACCTGGGGCTACCACAGGCCCCTTGCATGAGAACTCATTGCTCAGAATATTCTGTGTGCACTTACAAACTATGTTAGGGCCCATGACAGTAAAAGACCTTTCTCTACACTGTGATGAAGGGCTGCTTTCCTCCAAGATTTACTCCTTCTGATGTACACCACAGTAAGGCAGTAGTAATAGAAGTAAAGCGAGTTACACAACATGGAGATACTGTGCCTGACCTTACAGCTCCCAGTATATATTTAAACCACTTCATGAGATTCTGAGAGCAAGATACAGAGAAGATGATAACCACTCTTTCTATCCTACCTGATTCAGCACACAGCCCTTCAATGAATTCTCCTTCTGTAAACTCATGTTGAGTTTAGACTGAAAACAATTAAGTACTTCTGTGATTGCTTCATAAGTTCATTATTACAGCATCTACTTCCCTAACACATTTTCATAAATTTGTTTTCACAGCACCCATACAGCAAGAAAACTCATTAGAAAAAGGCCTAGAGGGAAAAAATGAAAAAAAAAAAAAGAAAGAAAGAAAAACCAAAAACCACCACACACTTACTAATTTCGGATACTCAGTCTGAAAGTGCTGAAAACTGCTTTTCAGAAGACTTGTTTCATGATGCTCTTCCATGTTCAAAGCCCAGCTACTATTAACTCCAGCTGCAGCTGCAAGTACTCAGTGCTTCTGCAAATCAAACAGTGAGGTCGCAAGTCAGCAACCCAGAAAATGAGAGCCACCTGTGAAAAGCTCTGTTCCTCTGCCGTGACTGGCACAGCAATAGCTAAAATGCTTCTTCACAGCTGTTCAGCTGTGCCTAAGGCTAGGAAAGATAGCTGTTTGTTTTATGACAGTTTTTTTCTTTATTATTTTATTTTTTAAAGAAAAGAATAAACTATTTTCAAACTCAGGTTGAATTCAGTTGATAAAGAGCTTGACAAGAGGAAAAGCTCTACAGGTGTCTTCCCTCTGAAGGACATCTGCCTGAGAGGTGGAGAAAGACCTGGCCTAGCCAGACCTCCTGTTGTGTACGTGTCAGCAATGCAGAGACTTTGGCTGGCTCTCTGCCATGTCACCTTCTTTTCAACATGGAAGCAGGTTGTAAAAGAGTTAATTCAAGCTGGTGGAAATAATTAATATTTCCTGTCTGTGAACAACTTCCCATTTCATTGCAGAGTAGCAGTAGTCTGAGCTGGGGAGAGCCCAAGAGCAGGAGCTTGGATAGCTCTGCTGGCTGCTTGCCTGCAGCATCTAGGGCCTGCTGCACCCAGAAGGATCTGTGCCAGCTTCCAGGTGCGTGGCTTTGCTTCAACACAAAAATTGCACTTGGGCCACCTAAAAGTTGTGAGCTTCAAGGATTCAAGAGCCACAAAATCTTGTGTTCAAGACAAAGCAGTGACAAAACTAGTCTTTTCTAGGTAGCTGCTCACTGAGAGAGCTCCTGTGATGAGTCTTTCTCTCTACAAGGAGAAAAAAACCAGTACAATATTAGTTGGATGTAGTGCATGTAGAGGTTTTAGACCTTTTTACAAGTCACCTGTGATTTTTTTCTGGGTGATGCTCTTCATTTCATGATTGCCTTCAAGATACATCCATGCTTTGATTTTCATTTTCATGCATCATTTTTTGCCAAGCCTCAAGCCGTAGAGCAAGTAGCTATCCTCACAACCAGGCCATAGGAATAATTCAAATTGTTCCCTAAGGAATAGAGTTTAGTGTTTATTCTTCCAGAATTATGGTTGTGGAGGAACATGACTTGCATTATATATAACCTTTCTGCTACTCAGGGTATTTATGTCTCAGCCATAAATCTCTCATCACTGTCATTAAGTGCTGGCCAGTACTTCTGGCCACACAATAAGGAGACACAGTAGTAAAACTGAGCTTACTTCTTGGCAGCATGCTGAAAGCAAAATTTTCAGGGGAATTCTTTTCTGCTCAAGTAGCTATTTGAAGCTTATAAAACTACATGTTGTGTTATCTTTCTCCCTTCTATTTCCAATCTCTTTATTAATTCCCTTTTTATTTGTAGTTAGACATAACGAAAATTGTAAATACTGGTTGCATAAACCACTCAGAGTAATGAGCAAAGCATTATTTAATGCTAGGAAGCTCCTGTCCTCTACATTAATCGCTTTCATAAAGGACATATTTATTATTTTCTGTGTGGCTTTCACTGAAATACTTTTTCTGAAATACTGATTTTTTTCCATTTATAAATAAAAGATTTTCAGTTTGCTTTATTCAGCTCTTTTTATGATTTTTCTATCTTTTATCATAGTTTGCTGGCTGCATCTGTCTTGGTAAGTTGTCTTCAATGACTTCGTTGCCTTATCTTATTCATCTTGCCTCAATCCATACTGCTAGGTCAGTGCTGAACCAGTCACCTCTGCATTTGAATCTGTCACTTGTTCTTTGCTGCTAGACACCAGACTTTCATGTGTGTCTTCTTGTGCCCTTCACACCTTACCTCTGGTTTTTGATGCCAGTTGTATCCTTGGTTGGCAAGAATATTTAAGTCCCAGGAATCTGGCTATCTGCACAGCAATATTTGGTTAGCTACCACTGGCTTGATGCTTGCAGTCACATTTTCAGCTGCTGCTGGCTTCAAATCTTGATTTGCTATAAACAGGATAGTCCATACACGGTGTGACATGAGCTGTACTGGAAGGCTGCCTTTGCCTTCTGCTGGTGTTTTTCTCTAGTCTAGTAATTCTTTCTACACACTTTGTTATTCTGATATGCTCCCACTTACCTATCCCTCTCCATCTGGAGATGGGGGGATGCGGGTAGGGAGGGAAAAACAATAAACCCCAAAGCCCAGGTTTTTGGCAGTC
This sequence comes from Phylloscopus collybita, assembly GCA_027886175.1. Classification (NCBI taxonomy): domain Eukaryota; kingdom Metazoa; phylum Chordata; class Aves; order Passeriformes; family Phylloscopidae; genus Phylloscopus; species Phylloscopus collybita. The sequence goes on from JAJNNQ010000075.1 coordinate 62,326,334, forward strand.
CTGACAATCCTTTCTGCCTTATCGTGGTGGAAGCTGTGCTGCGAAGAGGATTAGATGTGTTCAAGCTCATGACAAGAAAACTGAGGCCCATTAACTGTAATAACACTTGACACCTTCTGTTGTTCATTATGCTATCAGGTTACAATCAAGAACTTCCTCAGCCAAACATTATAGTGTCATCTGTGTTTGTTTCTAACCCCCCTGAGGCCTCGTACAACAGAACTGTCACTGGCACGATTGCGGCACTAGGAAGAAAGCAAAATGTCCTTCGAAGCTACTTATTTCAGCCAGAAGACATCCTGAAGGTCAAAAAGTTGTTTTCTTTGTAAATTGGTGTTTGAAAATATTCTGAAGGGAAATATCTTAACAGTGGGGCTCCAGCCTGTGTGACTTCTAGTTTTCTTAAAAATTTCAGTTAGGGATAATTTAATATGCAGTGAAAAATCAGTGAGTCAGTAGCTATGAACTTACCTATGTTTCTGTAATAGTTATTACACTCCTTATTCTCTCTAATGATCATACAGTCCTATTTTTAACTTCCTGCTTCCCCCAGGCTATCAGTTTGGTTTGATCTCTTCTTCCAAAGACACTGCTGTTGCAATACTTCACAGGGATGATCTCCAAATTACATTTTCGAGCAAATCACTTCAAACCTTTGCCTAATGTGTCCAGTTTTTTGTTCTTGTTTTGGGTTTTTTTGGTTGTGGTTTTTTGGTTTTGTTTTGGGTTTTTTGTTTGTTTGTTTTTTTTTTTTTTTGTTGTTTTTTTTTTTTTTTTTTGTAAAGGACACCTAAATTACAGCATGAGGTCATAAATGTTTCTATATACAGCAGACACACATCATTATTAAAGTCATAGGCCTGGGTATGCCTCTAGTACTGACATTGGACAATTAGCCTACTCTTCCCCAAATTCTGGCATCATAACTCTGATGTCCAGATCTTTATCTGTTGAATTACTTTTTCCTCTTTGTTTCACAGCTCCACCCCAAGGAGCAAAAAGCTCGTGCAAGCTGAATTAATTTGCCATGTAACATACACTTCATGTTTGCTGCTGCTAGTAAGGGAATCACTGCTTAATCCAGACAATGAACAAGCAGAGTTACAGAGATGTCATACAAGGTCTGGCCTGCTGAACAATAGGATTACCAGCAAGCAAATTGTTTTCCTATTGCGTTTGCACAGATTAGCCACATTGGATAGAGAAAATAGCATTGCAAAGCAAAAACAAATTGTCCAAAATAGCTGACGAGCTTGCATGACAGTAATTGCTTCAAAGATGAGTTATTTTTTAAAGGTAAAAAGAAATTAATATAGAACTATTTTAATGACTGTAACTTGACTTCAAAATTTGCATCTCCAGTAATGGAACTACAATTATTTATTGACTTATAAACCCTCATTTGCATGACATGTATATTCATATATTTTCAAAAAGATGCTGAAATGATAAGGAGGAAAACAACAGGCAGTATAGCAGTGTTTTGCACTCCAAGAATGTAAACATCACATTATCCTAGATGATAAACATTTACAAATAAACACTTGCTTTCCTTTGGGGAAAAAGAAAAAAATAGCAAAAAAATCTCAAACCAAAATCACAACATGAAAACTCCTACGTCTGCCTTGGTAAACTTGGTTCATCTGTCCCTCCCACCAGCAGCTTGTTAGGAACACAGCCATCCTGCTCAGGTCAATAACCTTTATTAGGCAGCAGCCATGATAACTTGGCATGACAAATGTAGCTTGCATTTGGTTCATTTCCAGCTGGAAGGTGACAATTTTCCACGAGTTTCAAAACCAAGTTAAGATCTTACGAGGCTTTCAATCTCATTAGCAGAAGAATTTTAGAAAGCCAGAGTTGACTGAACATTCTCCACACATGAAGAAGCACTAAAACCTTAAAATGTCATTTTAAGGTGGGGTGGGGCTCAGGGCACATTATCTTCTCTATCCTCTTGTGCTGTGGGTTCTGGTGTAAGGAGAGCTGGGCAAATGGCTCTGTGGACTTTACCAGGCTATCCCATCTGTGCAAATGTAGTGCCAGTGCTTGAGCCCAAAGCAAACACCCTCCTTGGCTAACACACAGCCTGGGAGCATGTTACTGTAATGCAAGTCCTTTCCAAGAGGTGTGAGTTGCTTCATAAATGAAAAGTCACTTGTTTTTCCCCAGCATCTAGAGCTAGCTGCATTTTTCAGCAATTTTCATGGCCTCTGAAGACAGTCAATTAAAAAAAAAAAAAAAAAAGGTTCAAATGGAGAATTCATGGAATAAATTGAAAAAGCAATATTAAAAAACAAAACAAAACCCTCAAAAAAAACCCCCAAGCACAAAACTAAAACACACAAACAAAATGTTTTTAAATATCAGCAGTTGGTGTTGAATTGCAAGCATGAAAACTTTGAATGTGAAGATACTCTTCCAATATTAATTTTTGGCTGATATATTCAAATTCATCCAGCTGAGCTGCATTGTCTGTCTCCTGGGCAAGGGAAGAGGAAAATTAGCCTGAAAGCTACAGGGAGTGCTACATCTCAGGTAGAATCTATATCAAGCATTCAAAATTTGAGTAATTTTAGATGGCAGAGAAAGCGATGATAGATGCAATTTTCTGACTACATATTTAAATTATTTTATTTTCATAACTGGCATTGGAAGTGTTAGTACAACATATTGATTTTAGAATTACATTCTGGAAAGAAATAACAGCTTGACACCGATGCCCTCAATCACTGGAAATCATCAAGATAATTGAGAGAGACAACTTCTGAGTCTGCTTCCAATTTATTATTCTCACAGCAGCAAACGTGGGCCGATCCTTGCTTCACAGCCCAGTTTTGGCCAACTGAGTGGCTTTCTGAGCTGCAGCAAACTGTACCCAGCCTCCTCTGCCTGTGGGAAATTTTTTCTGTCATTTGTGCCACTAGCACATTGGTCCCTACTCTTTCCCACTGCCTCCCCAGCGCTCCTGGTGCTCCGCAGGCTCCCTGCCTCCTGCTGCCTCCTTCCCTCCAGGTGGATCTCTGTTCACCCACCCCAGCAGGAACAGCCTCCATTTCCACCTAGGTCTCAAGCAAACAAGTCCTTCTAATTAAAGGAAGGAGACTAACAAATAAACAAAAAGACCTAAAATAACCCTCCCAGCACTCTAAACAGAAGATGCTACCAGCCATGACTCTCTATCAGGTTTTATCCTGTCCCTGTCTTGTGAAGTACTTTTTAGTCTGTCTGTGAAAATGAGATAGTTATTTTTCTTTATTGAACCTTCCACCTCATCCACTCAACCCAGAAGTTCAACCTTAATTTACCCCTTCACCTCTTTTTCTCCAACTCCTAGATTTCCTATTTCTGGTCCTTCCTTACCCTGCAGTTTGTTCTACACAGTATTACTCTAAACTCGGTCTTTTTAAACAAACTCTTGATTATACTTGGCAATTCAGTTATTTCTTTCTGTATGTAAGATTTCTTGTTGCAATTCTTGCAGGAAGTAAGATTGACAAACAAATAATAAAATTTCAGAAATGTAAAAAAATATTATAGAAATACAGGTTTTATGTGTATGGGGGGAAATTTTTCCCTGCAAAACTGATTTTTTTAATTTTTTACTTCAAATCCAAAAAGGTAAAAAAGTGTAAGGTAAAATTTCTGCTTCCACCCTCCTCTCATCATGTATGTTATTGTATTTTTGTACTATTACATCTAGCTCCTGTTTATCATGCCCCAAATAATTCAATACACAGTTAATGGAAGTCCTGTATTTCCCCTGTCAGCAACAGTGGCTTTTTATCCCTAGTTGTCATTTTCCCTGCAAAACTACTCATATGTCCACACGTTGTGCTACATTAAAAAAAAAAAAAAAAAAAAAACCAAAAAAAAAAAAAAAAAAAACACCCACACCAAAAAAACCAACACACAAACAAACAAACAAACCCCCCCCAAAAACAAAAACACAATAACAACAACAACAAAAAAATCCATATACAAAAATACCCTCTTTCAAGCACAAGCACATCCCAAGAGGACACTTACAAATCCTTATGCAACTTTCAATCTGTTTAACTTTTTTTCTTACACTAGTTGCTTGTGCTTTTCTACCAGATTGGCTGCCTGCCACTTCTATCATACATCTTGTACCAAGAGAACAGGATTTATGGAATAGGAACATCTCTTTGGTTACTGAAGTTACACCACATGAAAACATACTCTTCCAGGAGGCCTCTTGATACGATAACAAGGACAAAAGAGAAAAACCAAACAAAAATAACAAAAAAAGCATTTTGGACACCAAATTCTAAACTGTGTTCTAATTACAAGCATATTTGAGCCTGCCTCTTTATGTCAAGCTGTGTTTCATAAGCCCCAATTCTGATATGGTTGTTCACAAAAAATACCTTTCTAAAGGAAACCAATAACCTTTAAAGTTGAATTGAAAGAAAAGGACAATCGAAACAGAAAACATGTTTCCAAGCTTTTATTAAAATGAGAGTTGTTGCAAATGTCAAACTTGGCAAAGAACTACAAAAATAAGATAGTAAAAGCAGTTATAGAAGAGATTGTGCTCAAATACGAACTATATATAGAACCTTGCACGTGACTTACAAAGTTTGTAATTCAGTGCACCTGTTTTCTTAATATTTGTAAAAATTATAACATGCACTGTATGGAATTAAGGTGAGCTCTGCATTAATCATTTTTGGTGTCATTTTGAGTAATTAAAGATACATTTTTTAAACAATAGTCCCATTTAATTAGACAACTAAAAATGGATGTCCCAAATAGAAGTGAAGTAAATCTCTCATACCATCTTCAATATCTTTGTGAAGACTACCAACAAGTATTTTGTGAAAGATGGAAGGCAGGTATGATTTTGATAAAGGACTTCTGCATTCATTTCTCAGACCCACATAGTACTGCTTATGCTGGCAAGACATCTTGGAAGCATACCCTATTTTTTGTAAAACTTGTAAGAACAGCGTCATTTTAGAAAAATTATCTTACCATATTTCTCAAACATTTCTCAAACACTATGACATGATGCAATTAGCCTGTAATATAAGTAGACGGAATTAGACAGTGAGAGGGAAGATATTATTCTCTTCCTTTTGGCACTATATCTGGAATACTCTGTCTAGCTCTGGTTCTCCAGCAAAAGTCCAGCTGCCAGGTTGGTCACCAGCCTGGAGCATGCAACCCAGCACAGAGAAGCTGAGGGAGCTGGGCTTGTTGAGCTTGGCTGAGTGACAACATAACAGTACTTGAAAACAGGCTACAGAGATGACAGTCCTGGCAGATAACATAACAGTGGGTGGTAAAACAGCTGCAAACTGCAGCCTGGCAAATACGTCAAGACATCAGGAGTACTGCTAGAGCAGTATTGGGTCAGGTGGGCCAGAGAAGCTGCAGTCTGCACCCTGGAGGTGTCTGAGGTTTGGCCAACTGAGCCACGGCAGACCCTCTGCAGCATGGGCCAAAGCACTGCCTGGAGCAGCACGTCAGCCTAGGTGACTTTGTCATCTAATGGCACAAAGGTAGGAAGGCACTCGAGAATATTTAGATCTGTAAGAGGTGCTTGCAGAGCTTGAATAACAGTTCCACCTGAAATATAAATGTTCCTTACCTTTGACCAACCCTAAATATATACTTCTAAATGTGAGCACTATTTAACTTTAATAACTGTTTAAAATTAAAATAGAATTTTTTTTCTTGACTGAAACTGGAGTTAGACACCTCTTCACACTGATCTTCATTCAGAAATAATTAAATAATATTTATAGCTTTCAACGGTAGTACTTTCTGTGAAGACTGATTCAGAGATTTACATAAGGGGGTCTACTCACACAAAGTCAGTTCTCATTTGCATCTTCTACCTTCAACTGCTTTAATGTTCATTCTTCTTTTTAAAGGTAGATGCATGTGTGTGAAGGAGACAGGAATCGTATTTCATTCCAAGTGCATCATGGCTTTGCCACCTATATGTTATTCATATTTTAAAACAAACTGAAACAACGGAACAACCCACTGGCAAAAATCCAAACAGTATACCTTTGCTATGTATTAAAAAGGCTAGAAAAAAATTAAGATCTATGTGCAGTGCCCCTGGATAAGCAAGGAAAATATCCATCAATTTCACATTTATTATGAATGTGCTACTCTCTCAAACAAAACAAAACATAAGTACACAACAAAATCCTTCATGCCAGCAGTACTAAAAGTGAGAGAAAGTATATTTCAGAACTGTCTCTGGCTAATACCTGTCATCTCCCCCACTAGTCCTGAACTTCCTGCTTTTTCCAGCTCACAGAGCCTCTGTAAGAATTACTTCATGATCCAGCTATCCAGACGTTTTCATGTTGCCGTGCATCTAAATAGTGTTAATAATACACATAAAAATACTTTTTTTAGGGGGAGAGGGAAATCTGTTCATCTAGAGAGATCCAGAAAGGTAACCACTTCAAACAATCTGAAGCTATAATTTCCATGACTGATAGACACTTTTTTATAATTTCTGTACTTTTTTTTTTTCCGGTACCATTGCATTTGAGATCCAGGAAACAAATTTTGAGGGAGATGACTGTTGTCTGAGAAGCACAGTAAAACTTAGCAAAAAGTCCTGCTGGGAGATGGAGCTGATGCTGTGTGTACCAGGCGACTCACAACTGGTTAGGTAGTCACAAGCTGTAAGTAATGATGATGTAATAGAGTCTTCCTGCCTCATGGAGCTTCATTACCATGGATACAGAAAATATATTGGTTAAATGTTGTGGTTTTGTTTTTTTTAAGGGTTTTTTGGTTTGTTTTTTGTTTGTTTGTTTGTTTGTTTTTAATTATTATTTGACCAGTAATACACTTGCTCTGCTTCACTGCTGAAAGAACAGAAAGTTCTAAAACCATGTGGCAGTGAAGCTGACAGACATAATGACGGAACCTGATGCAGAGCAGTTTAGCTGGACACTGCCAATGAACAAGCAAGGAAAAAACAATCCGTGCTATATTTGCAGATACTCACACAAGTGCATGTAAATGGCTCCTTTTCCATACATTTCTATCATTTATTTTTCAAACACTGTAATTTTAATCAACATTATTTCAAGGGCAAGTTTGATGTTCCTTGTCAGGCAACAACCTTTCAATACTTTTGGTGGCATGCACTAATTAAACCTTTTTTAAAAAGTTTATATATAATATATTACGACTATGTTGTATTTATAAATATTTTAAGTATCTTTTGTAATGATCTGGAACCTTATATACCCAAGATACACCTTTGTCAGTGACAAACAAGGATCAGCTCCTCTGTGGGTGCATACATATATATATTTTAGCAAAAAAAAAATGATAACACTTTTATATTGTATATATTGCTTCAGAAATGCAAAATGAGACATCCACTTGGATGATGCAGGAGCTGGAGTACAATACACTTACTGCTACATTTTATCACATTGTAATTTTTTTCCCCGAAATTAATCTGATGGGCAATTCCAACACAGAACAGGAACACAGTAAATTATCCCACCTCCATCTTGTATAATCATTACCAACTGTAAGTGATTTTTAATTTGTCACAGTGGAAGAAGACAATTACAGGTCAATCTGTCAATGGAGTAATTTGAGGAACTAAAACTAGTTGACCTTTCTGGTACACTCTTCCACAACCAGAATCGCTCTCCTGCTAAGCAGCAGCAGATGGCCAAAGCTGAGTGGTTCTGCTTCTTTGTGAAAACAAATTTGTTCTCTGGGGTTATTGGATATGTAAAGAAAGAAGACACAAGCAAACACTTACTTAAGAATCCCAGCCCAGCCTCCAAGCACTTCTGCAAAAAGGGCAAGTAAAGTGTCTGGGCTTCACTGAGGTCACGTGCAGCTGCTCCAAGGTCACCTGCAGCTGCTTGAACTCCAGCTTTAGCCTGGAGCATCCATGCCAAGGGAGCTGCAGAAACACTCCTCTTGGCACGCTGCCTGCCAAAAATGGCACGCCCCAGTGTTACAGAGCAAGAACAAAAGTGGTGGAAGAGAACATCGTGATCAAAAATGTAAAAGCAGGAAAACAAGAAAAAGCAAAAAAGCATCAAGTTGAGAAGATGAAAACTTTACATGAAAAAAGAAAAATTCATTTCCTAATAATGACCAAAAAATTTTTTTAAAATTTTAAAATATTGAAAGAAGAACAATAACAAAAAAATCTTTAAGTTTGGCTAAATAGCCTTCTCTTACACATAATCAAAATAGAATCAAAATAGGGGATCTGGAAGAAAACCCTACAGTAAAAGTGTTACTAGTCAGTTCCCAGAAGCCAAGAAACAACAAAAAATTACTTCTGTCCTCATGTATTAAAATACAGAGCCTGTTGGTTTTAATCTACTCAAATACTTTATTAATGAAAAGGAATAACACTGGTGCAATAGAGGAAGGTGTTGCAGAGGAACACTTATGCTACCCCAAAAACTGTTATCTTATTTTCCCCTCTAATATTCTTAAGGCATGTGGTCTTCCATATGAGCAAATCACTTCACTAAGCTTGTACATACCTTAGATATTAATTTCCTGGAATGTTTATGTAGTATATTGTATATATAATTTAAGTACATGATAGTATGTACTTGTATCTTAGGTTGCCCAAAAAGTACCCCATGCTAAGAAAAGGAGGTAACTGTTCTGAAGTCTACAGTTACTAATATTCTAAACTTTTTTCTCTTTTTTTTTTTTTTCGTGTTAGATGAAGTTAAGTGGCCATTTGGGCAAATAGCATTTTGTTATTATCGATGTTGAATATATTTTGATGTTGAGCAGAGCAAGTTCCCTAAAATGACTTGTTTAAAAAGAATTTGTATTCAAGAGTGCTCATAAATAAACAGAGCTTTAAAAAATCCACTCATTAGTGGTGAGTGGGAAGCCACTAATTCCCTATTGCAGGTCCTAAGCCAACAATTCTGGCTAGTTTTGGGTTTTCATTTTTAAAGCTATTAAGATTAATCCTTTTGAAGTAAATAAAGCATTTCAAATGAATGTATGGAAACCAAAAGAGTGAATTCTTCATTCTGCAAAGTGCTTATGCACTCCTCACAGTTTTATGAAGAAATTAAAATTTCTGATCAATTTTGATGTTATTCGCTTGAAGATGTCCAAATAAGAAACTGACTATGGGCATTCCTAGTATTCTTTGGACACACACACCTGATGTGAGCACAACATAAGATAAATAAGGAAGGAGACAAAGAAATTAAGATCTTGTATTTGAACCGCTTAGCTCTGATGCATGACCTACAGACTAGCATTAAGTCCCTTGTTTACACTTAGCCATTCATGTAAGAGGCTAATCTGACTACATGCACTTTTGGCAAACTCTTCCTAGGCAGATGAATGGATTTTCCCGAAGGAACTGTTTCCATTCATAATCTGCTGGCAATACTTTCTGGGTCAAAGTCCAAAAAAGTTTTGCTTGCTGGAATGATGCATCATCTTAAATTAATGCTAAAAATTCTCACTACTGTTGACTTTATAAGGCACTGTGATGCAAATTATGGCTCTGCAGATTGCTCACAAGCTCTAATCTCACTAATTGCTGTTGTGAATGCCTAAAACTTTACGTAGCATAGATCAAAAAAGCGTATCTGTGTTAAATTCAAGTTATAAAGCCAAGGTCTAAGATAAAATGATCAAGCCTAATGTACATCGCATCTGGTCTTGATAATAAAAACCAGAAATAGGCTACAACATAAATTTAACTCATTATATAATTAGCAAATGTGGATTTTGGGGAAAAAATTACTGTCAAGCACATGGGAAGTTTGTAAGCATATATATTTGTGGGTATACATATATGTATATGCTTACACATATGCAAACAGATTAAGTACTCAGTCTGAAAATTATGCAAGAATGATGCAGGCAGTTACTTTAAGTAAAAACTTTTGCCACACAAGTAGGAATTGGAAGAGTCTGTTTCAGGTCTTCACTTTCATAAAATTCAGAAATATTGCAATTGCGCAACATTAAGGCAATACACACGGTCTTTGTTCTCTAACTTAGTTTTCTTTGCACAAATGAGGCATCTGCTTGAAGGAAAATGGGAAAACGTCACTTTTAATAAATATACAATGCCTGTGGCAAATTAAGATTGCATTTGACAATGTACAAAAGTATACAGGAGGCAAGTTTGTTAATGCTGATTATCTTCCAGATCTTCAATAGATTTTCAGCAGCTATTAAAATAGTCATCTTCAAGTAACTTGTCAGGGTAAAAGTGAAATATGGTTATGTGGAACAAATTCCTTCATATGAAGATTCTTTTTACATGGTTTCCTACCCAGGATGATCAGTCTTTTTACAAGAGAAAAATGGTTTGGCTCATCTTTCCTATTGCCTCAGAACATACCACTGTGTAATTTTCTGACAGTATCCTCTAAATTGTCAAACATTGCATGTCATTTTATAGTTCTTATTTCCCAAGCAAATGCACTAAACTTTGTGGCTTAAATCCTGGATCTTGAAAGCAAATGTACATGTGGACTTTAAAGGACTATGCAAATACAAATTATGCCATAATCTTGTAACATATATTGAAATTATTATTTACAGTCCAATCTGCAACAAAAAAACCAACCAAACCAAACAAAACAAAACAAAACAGCACAAACATTGTCATTGTTGTTCAATAACTTACACCTTAAGAACAGAGCATATGGCATAATGAATTTGTGAGGTTTCACTGTGCTACAATGCCTGCCCAAGCCACTCCTCCATCATCTACTAAAACCCTTGATCTAAGATTTAATAACATTTTGACTTTATAAAAGAACTTGTATTTCTTTATTACATTAAAACAAAATAGCAGGATGAGGAAAATGCTGAAAAACAGTTCCAGTTCCATATCACCTGTGTGTCTGGGCTCAGATCTCTGCAATCCAGCCAGGAGCAGAAAACTACTGGAAAGGACAACTTCTGCCCACAGTATACCTGACTTGCACTGAATTTGCTCCCAGAGCAACAGAGAACAACTGGGGAAAAGATTTCCATTTGGCACAGAGCTTGTCTGAAAAGACTACAATTTTAAAACCACTCAGAGAATATTCTCAGATCAAAATAGAAACCTGCGCTCTCAAAAAAGGACTTCCTGGACATACCTAAAATAGAAAGAAAATGGAGAAGTTTTCTATTGCTGACAGATTAATTGTGAGAATCCAGCACTGCAACCTGCTGATGTAAGTGCTCTTCTAGCAACTCGGTGAGCTTGTATTTCTGATGCCAAAGATCAAGTTAAACCTTTAAAACAGTCCTGAAGGAACCCATGCAAGAAAACTGCTAAAGAGAAGCCTACTACCCCCAAAGGCAGGAATAGGTATGAAGTGTTCCTGGAAAGTTTTTAACTTGTTAGGAGGGTGCAATAATGCAGACACTTTTGGATGCTGCTGGTACTGTCAGACTTGCCTTCTCTTTTCCTGGAGTTTTGGCCTCAAGAATACATCCTTCCTGAAAAGCAAGTGGATTTTTCATGTCCTTCTCATCCTTTTCCATCATCAGCACACCCCAGTCACCCCTGAGTGACTGAGAAATTAGAAGTTTACCTTAGGTGATAAAAGACCCCCTATTTTGACTTTCTTATACCGTTCTTTACAGTATATTTGGAGACCATGCCTGCTTCAAAATGTAGCAGTCCAACTGCATATGTTAGTAAGCCTAGTTTTGTTAAAAAAAAAAAAAAAAAAAAAAAAAAATTGTAACCACCTTTAAGCAATCCTTTGGTGCTAACATACATATCCAAAAATAAAAACACTTTAAACGAGCTCCTTAGAAGTCTGAAGCCACCTCTGACACTTTAATTTTATATTACTATTATTTAATTTCCTACACTGCAATATAGAACACCATATATGATGCCTATACTATACTATACTATTATTATATCTTCTGTTGTATCAATGTATTGGTGAGAAGACAACAGACTATTAGGTGTGTTATATAAAGAAGTTGCAAGCTTTTTTACAAAAAGAAGTTAATGAGAGCAATGTAGCAAATGCCCCTGCAAAGACTGTCACAGGCTGTCATAGGCTGTCATATCTACTCTCTGCCCATTACGGGTGAAGAAACACTTGGACCTTCTGGGCAGCTATTTGGCAAACCTCTATATATTTCATTTAGGTAATGCTTTCCATGACTCTCCGTGCTAAAAGACATTTCTATGGAGACATACAAGGTGGTGTTAGGTCATAGGTCGGACTCCATAATCTCAAAGCTCTTTTCCAACCTAGTTGATTCTGTGCTTTTGTAGGACTCAAAAAGGTGACATAAAGCCAACCCTTGAGGAAAAGAAGCATCCCTTTTTTTCTGTATCAATATAAATATTGATACAGATAAGCCAATCTAAGAAGATCAGATTACAAAAAAATACTTTGCTGTTTCACAGCAAAGAAGAACCCAACATCTCCATCACTCACTAGCACAGTGAATCACAGTGATGTCATGCAGCAGTCTACATAAACCATAAACCTTCAGCAGGAAGCCAACAGTTGTCTCTTGCCTCTTTCAATGAGGGAAGAGACAAGGCAGAAATGACTTCTTTTTTCTTTCTTGCTGGTTTCAGATTTTCCTTTTGCTTTGTTTTAACCAGTGTTTCTTGTTGTCCATTCATCAACGACACCATGAGGACACATGCCAAGTGTCCAAGACACTGTGAAATGCTGTTCAGGAGCAGCAACACAAAACAACCTCTTCAATAAGGTTTGTTTGGGATGGAGCATTCATGAGCTACATGGAAAGAGAAGGAAGGCTTCCTGTTGCCCCTGGGCTGCCGGGGATTAGGGGTTGAGAAGTAAGAAAGTTCAGGGAAGGACGCTCTGGCTTGTGGTGTTTTTGCATGACTTAAGAACAGATGAAAAATCACATTCATGGAGCATCATATGATAGAGCAGCAAATCGGAACAGGTATGAAAAAAATGCAAAAGAACAGTGAATGATAACTAGAAATCTGTCTAGTTTGTTCTCACTTGGGATTATCCACTTCTCTTCAGCTCCCACACCTCTGCTTAGCCAGCTTGGACTTTTCCAGACAGAAACAGAACCTCTGTCTTTTTGTTGAGGAGCTGGAGTTCAGTGCTTACAGCTGGGAAGCAAAATCTGTGATTGCTGCATGTGCAGTGGGACCATGTTATTTATTTTATTATTTGTTGTTCTGGTCCTCTTCAGAGACCATAAGGGAAAATCAATCTAGTGGGACTTTTTTACTTGACAAAGGGCTTTGTTCGTGTTCCCTAGAAAGATCAAAAGCCTCTCTATGTGGGTGAATACGACAGGCACTGCTTGAAAGGCATGGAATTTGCAGGTATCTGGTAACAGCAAAGATGTACGGGGTAAGTGCATATGTCTATTCAAACCTTGGGAACAGAGCTGCATGCAACACAAATCAGAGCAGATGCATAGAACCTCAGAGGAGTTAAGTAGGGAGGGAAAGAGAATAGAGATAAAAGCATTTGTACGTATTTACATAGATTAAGCTGGGCAAATTGACAACAAGCCAATATACACTCCTGGAAGTGGCTGGAAGCAGTTGATTACAGGAAAAGGAGGGAAGGAAAATCAGCAATATGCACGTACTTCCAGAATATGTGCATTCATGTAACAAGACAGCTGAAGAGAAGGAAGCGATTATCCAGAGCCGCAAAGAAAATCATAAGACACATGGCATGCCTCTACCTTGGCTGGCATGCTACATCAGAAAGTTAAGGAAAAAATGAATTTACACATCTTCTATTCTGGTTAAAATTTCCAGACTGAACCAGGCATGTCTCAGAGGCCCCTGTCCTTGCAAAACAGCCCCTAATAATGCTCCAGACATTCTTCTTTCTCATGGCAAAACCCCAAAATCATGACAGCCTTCTGTAATTGAGCTTTTCTCTCAACTTTGTATCTTCCTGCCTGGTTTTTAACACCATGGCAGGAATGACAAAGAACTGATTTCATGTCCATTCCCAGAGACACCAATCCAGAATCTTATTAACCTATGTCAACCATGGCAAGGGTTACACATTCATTTATTTAGTGCATTTATTTCTCAAAACTGACAACTGCATTCAAGAAACAAGAAAAAATAATGGTGCTAGAGATGCTTAGTTTATAATACTGAAAAAATGAACAAATTTGCTGGTCAAAATGTTATCTTTGGTCCACTCCTCCCTCTGATACATTGTCTCAATTTAAAAGTATGTGATTGATTATGCAGGCATTTATACTAGTGTCTTGTTACAAATACAAAGATAAACCAATATATTTGTTCATGTGTGTAGGTGCACACATTTTTTTCCATAAAAATCTGGATACAGATACAGCTGGATACATTGCTGTAGTGCTAATGGAAACACACTGTTCCTTCCTCTTCCTAGTTTCTTAGTTCTAGCAGGAATCTCTCATTTGACCTTCAGCAAGGCATTTCAATTCTTTGTGCCTGTGTTTTCTCATCTGTAAAATTAAGGCTATAATACCTACCTACTTCACAAGAGGGACAGTGTTAAATTCAATGCATTAATGTCTTAAAGTGTTTTCAGACAAATGGATCAAACCCACTACAGAATGTAAGTTATTATTAAATTATGCTTCACTGAGTTAATGCTGTTGCATTACTGTATCTGATTAAAGAAGAAAAAATATTCAAGCGATGGCTCTTGGATACTTTTTTCCAAGAGGGTGAAATTGATGTTCACAAGCCTACAGATGGACTCAAAGTTGTATTTTGGAGAAAGAAAGAAAGAAGTGAGGTAACCTAGCAGTCAACAGAAGTGAGAGTCCTGGGAAGTGGATGGTTATGAGGGCGTTTCAAGCAATTGTGAAGTAGAGCAACTTGTGAAGCAGAAATTGTGTAGCAGAAGGGAGCTGCACCTCGTGCCCCACTGTGACACCTCAGTCTCTGGAAACAACGAAGTCTCTGTTCATCTCTGTGCCTGTGGGACAGGAATGCCCCCTCTGCACCATCACATTATCTGCTGCCTTTGGCCTCCACTCAGAGCAATGAAGTACAAGATCTGTAGCCTGGAGCTGCCTTCTCGGTGGATCCCACCACCTCTCAGGCACAGTTCAGATACACTTTGAGTCTGTTCGGTCACAGCAGCCAATCTGTCGGTGGTGAACGTGGCACATAAAAATGTCACTTGTAAGAAAGGGGATTTATTGCAGGAGGGTTGTTCATACCTGATGCCTCTCCTACATCTCCTCTTGACCTGCTGCGCAGATGCCTGGTCTTGTCCTGTGATCTCACATCAGGTTCTTGTTGTGGGGGGATAAGGGGAAGTAGTGTTTGGAGCAAGAGCTGCAGGAAGATGAGAAGGGTTTTTGACAGCATGTTGAGTTGCGTGTTGTACTGGTGTTGATGCCGCTGGTCCCAATGCCATCAAGGCATTTCTTGTGGATGACAAGGAATCTAGGAAAGTAGTGATTAACATGCATATCAGTGTGATTGACAAGCTATGTTGCCTGCTTTGTGCTAATGTTTTGCATGGATAACACCTATTCTAGTCATACCAGAATCAGCATATAGATGTAGAGCACAGATTGAAAACAGAAATATTTATATCTTTCCCAAATAAACAAACAAAGAAAAATTATTTGATGGATCTATCTGCTCAATAGACCACAGAGATCAGATTCTGTCTGGTGACAAAATGTTCTTGCCTTGCAGGGTTCAAATTGATAGAAGGCAGCATTCTTCCAGATTGCACTAAGACCAATTCATTTGCTTTTCCATTCCTCCACCCCCAATTTATCACCCCAAAGGCAAGAAGAAAATAAGTACAACATTAGGTTTGATAACCTTCTGATAGTAGTGTGCTATTAAATATACACAAATCAGGGAGCTTGGAAACATTTAAGCCTTCAAATCTGCCAAGAAGACTGAAGCAGAGGTTGCAAAGTCTAAGGTTGTGTATATTTTATGTCCTTTCTGACACCATGCTGCATTCATCAAAGCATCCATTCTCTTTTTCTTTTTCCTTATCAGATCTGCAGAGGCTAGACTACATGCTTTATTACTATACCAGTCAAAGGTCACACAGTCTCCTAAACAACAACGCCACTTTAATTTCTTGAGAAAAATCTTCCTTGGCACGAAAACTTACCACAAAAGCAGTGGTGCCACTTTTGTTTGTTTGAACCCCTGCAGAACTGCTGCTGTTTAAAATGTGTGAAGTAGCTCCTAGAATTAGCTCTGTGTGATAATTCTAGTTTCTACTGGTATTACACACCAACATTCCTTCTCGATTTTCTTCTCTTCACCAAGGCACATACAAGCCTTTCACCATGGCATTGGTTTATTTTTTAATCCATCTCATATTTTAGAGAATTGAAATCAAATGCCTGAAGTTGATTTCATAACAACAGCTTTATTTATTTGCTTATTTGGCTGACTAGTAATTTTTAAGTAAGTTCCTAGTATAACTCTTACATATGATCATCCAGAATCAACCTCCTGCTGCCAAAAAATTATCTGTGTCCTTTGATTGAAAGATCAGCCACTTCCTTTGGCATTTTTATGCCAAATGTTAACTCTGGATCCCCTTTTAGCATCAAAGAAGCAACATTTCACAGTCTGTTACACAGGGAGCAGGCTACTTCTGCATGTGCTTTCAATCAGATGATTAAGTGCAAGGATCTGAATAACCATCTTCCTGAGTAGTAAGCGTGAAAGTGTACTGTTGGAATATCCTCAGCCAGGAGACCACTGCTGATCGCTCCTGCACCAAAACAGTTTCCTTCCACCTCTCATTTTAGTGATGCCATACCTTCTAATACTTACAACTCGACCTTACAGCAAGGCTGGCTGGAAGAACAATGTGATTTATGTCTGATAGCCACTCACCCAAAATAAACTACAGTAAAATGCTCAGAGGTATTATTTCAGACCACCATTGTCATGGGAAGATAAAGTATGTAAATTTGTATTTCATTTAGGAATAGTGCAGTAATCAATGTTTCCAGTAATGTTTGATTCAGCAGGCTGTTGCAGGGAAGTGGGGCTGTTTAAGCAGCAAGCTAATTTCCGGATATTATTTTTATGCACAGAATATAATACCTTATTGATTATCATTTGGCTAATTAGAAGGCCAAGAAGAAATGGCACTGTGTGTGAAAGAAAAGGTGTAGAGAAGGAAAGCAGGAACCAGGCAGAAGAATTAAGCAGATATAGTGAAAAGTAAGGATGTCAAGTCATGAGCAGAATGAGAATGCAGGGGTTGCTGTCAGAGGTGACAGGAACATGAGAAAGCACAGAAAGGAGGATCACCTCCCAAGCAGATAAAAGTGTAGGCCCTTAATATGGAGGGCTTTTTTAAATGATCTAGAAATTAACTGATTTGAGAGCTTTCCACGTTTCACTACTCCTGACACAAAAAAGAAAAAAAAAATCCCACTATATTTAGTACTTTTAAGTTATATACATTAAAAGGTCTGTTTCAGAGGTTTAGATCTTCTTCCTAACTATTTCACAAGGAGAAAAGAGAGGGGAAGTGGGGTTATTTGGTCTGTGTGATGCAGCAAGTACATTTCTACTCCTGACATTTCTCGTCCTTTGGCAGCTCCCCCACAGATCACCCTGTGCGTGGAGAATACAGAAGCAGCAGGACAGAGCAGCACAGCAATCACAAACCTCCTGTGTATCTAAAGCTGAGATAGTATCTCCAGCACTGAAACTAAGAAACTGTTTCAGTGACATCTGGCAGAATTTGCCAGATGTTAAGATGAGAATTCATGCATAGTAAGATAGGAAAAATCACACATCTTCAGTGACTGAACTGTACAACATTGAAGAACTGAGAAAAAGCAGCAGAAGTAAATTGTAAAGCAAAGAAAAAAGTAAGTCGCTCATATAGCCATTTTTCAAGCACACTTTGATTTAAATCAATGTGTTATAGCTCTTTCTTATCCAATGACAATGTCTTGTAATATTTTGATGAATTTAAGATAAAAGATGTTGCCTGTGCAAATGTAAAATAAATAAAAATATATATGAATGAAGATTTAGGGATGTGTCATAGCCAAAACATGACAGCTGGTGAAAAAAAATTGATCGTCCAAAACCCTCCCTAATCATCTTTATGTTAAAGAAATACATGTTTTTAAATATATATATGTTAAATATATAAATATATGTTTATTATACAAGTATTTATAAATATAATAATTTATAAGCTGCAATATGTGTTTAAATATATGTTCCCTTGTCAGTAATGAACAAAGATTTGCATAACTCTTTATGTACAGCTGAGGAAAACTGTCGACTTAAGTCACACACATCAAAGACCAATAGCCAAGTAAGGTAAGTGTTTATTAACTTTGTCTATTGCTAAAGCAGGAACTCTGCATTTGTCTGCATTGAATTGTACCCATTTCTTCCTGACTGTTTCTCCAATCCATTGTGATTCTGTTCAATTTTAGTTCCATCCCCCAGGTAACACCAAGGACAAAATATCAACCCAAACTTAGAGATTGTGTCCTGAACTGCTGTGCAGATGTCAGATAGGAAGAACATGTTACATTTTTAATTTTAAGTTCTGGCAGAAATGTTCACAGATTATGGCCCCAAGTTCACCTGTTTCTGACCTTCAGAAGGATTTTAAATGTATTATTTAAACTACTCAATTCACTTCAATAGCCACAGAAGTCCTTCTACAAAAGCAACCTGAAGCTGCAGGATACCACCAAGAGTGAGCTACCAGACACATTCCATGTGGAGCCTTCAGCAAACAAATTAAGCAGCCGTTGCTCCCACAGCCTCTCTTTCAGACCGATCATTCACTGGACAGGACACATCTATCAGCTTTCAGGCTCTGGTCACACTGTCAGAATTTCCTTGACATGATTTTGCTTTTCTTTTCTGTCTCACTGATACATCCCTGTCTCACTCTCCAAACGCTGCCCATACAGGCTCCTACCAGGCTGTTGTGTAAAGCCATTGCTAAGTTCACATCCTGACGTGTTTCAAGGAGGAAAAGTGTCAGAACCCACCTCGGATTCTACCAGATGATGGTACCACACCAGTGCCAGATGCAACTTCTGTGGCCTGTGAGAAACCCACCAAGGCTATTTATTTACCCAGGCCACCACTTGCAAAGTGGCACATGCCTGCATTGTGGGCTCCCCTGTACAGAGGAAGTGAACTGTATCCATCTTAAGGATTCGGAATCATGGGGAATTTGACAGCTGCTTCTGCTCAGGACTGCATGTTGTTTGAGAATATATTATTGCTGATACTACTACTAGAAGTAGTACTACCAGTACTACTCCTAATACTGCTGCTACTGCAGAAACTTTAATTATGTAATAATTATCTCTCTTCATATTGAAATGTCATTCTTTCAGATTTAAACCAACCATGACTTCCAGACTGGAGACTCTTCCATAATAAACAGCAAAATTATTTTCTTTTTTCTTGTCTGATTTTCAAACAATACAGATTTTTCACCTTTTCTTCCTGATGCAACTTAAAAATTTTGCCCTAAAAACATTTGGAGACTCATAACTGTGATTTTACCACTGTTGCTAATCTTACATATAGATTGACATTTGAGTCAGGTTTAATATAACAGATGAACTCAACTGCTGACTTGTTCCAGTTACGTTAAGATGTTCAGTGACTTGTAAAAATAGCAAAAAAATTACTTCTCTGGCAGGCTGAGGAATTAACACCATACTGAAATACAGACCTCTTCTCATGTAATTTTCTTTGTTGGGGAGATCTTTTCATCCATCTGTTATTAACAGTTCTCAATACAAAAAAAGGAATTTATGGGATGTGGGAAAAGGAACAGGGCATATGGGAGGACTATAGGAAAATCATTGGAGTAGGCAGGGATGTGACAAAAAAGGCCAAGAACCACTTGGAATTAAGTCTGGCAGAGAACATCAAGGACATCAAGAAAGGCTTCACAAATATATCAGCAGAAAAAGTAAGATTAGGAGAAATGTGGGGCTGCTGCTGATTCAGATGGTTGTTCTGGTAATGGAAGACACAGAGAGGAAGGAAACACTGAATGCTTTCTTTGACTCAATCTTCACTGCTGAGGATGGCTCTCAGGGGGTCCCAAAATTCTGGGATAAGAGAAGGCCAGAGAAAGGAAGATTTCCTCCAGGTCAAAGAGGATTGGGTTAGAGATCAGCTAGACAGACTTAACATGCATAAATCCATAAAACCTGATGGGATTCTCCCATGAGTTCTGAGAGAGATGATGGATGTTGTTACTCTGCTGTTCTCCACCACCTTTGAAAAATCATTGAGAATAGGAGAGGTGCCTGATGACTGGAGGAAGGCCAGTGTTACTCCCATCTTTAAAGAGGCCAAGAAGGAAGACCTGTGAAACTACCAGCAAGTCAGCCTGACCTTCATCCCTGGAAAGGTGATGGAATAGGACATTCTGGAGGTCATCAGTGACCATGTAGAAGAAAAGGTAATCAGGGGTAGTCAGCATGGATTCACCAAGGGAAAATCATCCCTGACAAATCTGATAGCCTATATCATGACACAGCAGGCGGGGTTGATAAGAGGAGAGCAGTGGATGTTGTCTATTTGGACAGGGTTTTGAGACTGTCCCATAAAATCCTCATAGGTAAACTCAGGAAATGGGGGTTTGATGAATGAGTAGTGAGGTGGATCAAGAATTAATTGAATGGCAAAGTTCAGAGGGTTGTGACCAGAGGATTAGAATCCAGCAGGAGGCCTGTAGTCAGTGGTGTTCCCCAAGTTCATTACTGTGTCCACTCTTACTCAACTTGCTTATTAACAACCTGGACAAAGGGAGAGAATGCAAGGGATCTTCAGCAAGTTTGCAGCCAATATGAAACTGGAGTAGTGGCTGATACACCTGAAGGCTGTGCTGCCATTCAGCAGCACCTTGATGAGCTTGAGAATTGGGCAGAGAGAAATCTAATGAGGTTCAACAAGGACAGGTGGCCAGCAGGTCAAGGGAGGTGATCCTGCCCCTCTACTTGGTCCCAGTGAGCCCCATCTGGAATACTATGACCAGTTCTGGACTCCGCAATGCAACAAAGACAAGGAGCTACTGGAGAGAGTCCAGCAGAGACCACAAAGATGATAAGAGGTCTAGAGCATTTCTCTTACGGAGTAGAGACTACAGGAGCTGGGCTCTTTAGTCTAGAGGAGAAAATACTGAATAGGGCATCTCATTAATGCATGTAAATATCTCAAAGGTGATGGTGCCAGACTGCTTTCAGCAACAGAATGAGGAACAATGGCCACAAACTAAATAAAAGAAGGTTCCACTTCAATGTAAGGAAGGGTGGCAGACCACCGGAACAGGCTGACCAGGGAGGTCATGGAGTCTCCCTTTCTGGAGACATTCAAAACCCACTTGGACACATTCCTATGTGACCTGCTCCAGTGACCCTACCTTGGTGGAATGACTGGACGATCTCCAGAGCTCCCTTCCAACCCTGACAATTCTGTGACTGTCAAATGACTTGTGACATCAAGTGCAAGAGTCGTGAACAATTCATTCATTTATTTCCTCATGCTTTTGCAAAATATTGATAATAAATGAGTGTTTGCTCATAACTGATTAACATCAAACCATTTTAATTCATACTGTTCTTACAGAATTCAAGTTATTTATGGATTAAAAGAATGTAATGTCCCTCCTTGTCTTCATTTCACTATGCACTTTTCTCCCTTGTCTTGCCATCTGTTTAGGTGTTGGGTTTTTTTAAGCTCTACTATTTCACACTACTAAGACTTTGCAAATTTCAAGCTGAAAAGGGAGTTGAGTAATGTGTAATTTTGACTCCTTAACATGGTTAAGTAAAATATTTAAACTTTAGCAATTTTAATTACCTTTGAGGTCTTCTATCAAATAGTAAATCTAGTAACCTCATACTTAGTTCTTACACAGAGGTTTTCACCATAAACAAAGCAGGAAATTATCAGTCTGTCAGTATTTCAGATATTCTTGAAATTCCTTCAGTGCTTCCCACCCAGGCTCAAGTTAGGTCATCTTGCTACACAATCACAGACCACAGAATGCATGAGCCTGCAAGGGCTATATGGGGAATCATCTCATTCAACTTCCTTGCTCAAAGCAGGGTCAGAAGAAATAACTTGTCCAGGACTGTGTCCAGTTGTGTTTTGAGAATGTCCAAGAATGGAGACTGTACAACATATCTAAACAGGGTTCTGGTGTGCAGCCACTGTCATGGTAAAGTAAAAAATAAATTCTTATATTTGGATAGAATTTTCTGTTTTACTTTATGCCCATTGCCTCTAGTCTTTTCAATGGGCATGAATGAGAAGAGTCTAAATGTTTCTTCTTTACATTCTGCCATTTATAAGTACCAATAAGCTTTCCCTTTACTCTTCACTTCTTCAGGCTAAACAACCCCAGCTCTCCCAGCCTCTTCACATATGAGAAATCCTTGTAGACTTGCTCCGGTAAATCCATATCCCTGTTGTTTCAGAGTGCCCAGAACTGGCAGCCCAGATGTGAGTACAAATGCTGAGCAGATAAGAAGGATCACCTTCTTGACCTGTTAGCAACATTCTTCCTAATGCAGCCAGACCAGGAGGCTGTTGGCCTCCTTTGCTGCAGGGGCACCTTGCTGGTTCTTGGTCAGCTTCTTCAGGACCTTTAAGGCCTTCTTTGAAAAGCTGCTTTCCAGCTGGTCAGCCCTAGTGTGTACTGGTGCCACATGTTACTGCTCCCTGTGAGAAGGACTTTTACCCTTCTCCTTGTTGAGCTTTGTAAGGTTCACTTCTCCAGCCTATCCAAGGCCCTCCCTGCATCAAGTCACATGCACTTGGTTTATCAGCCATTTCTCCCAGATTTATCTGCAAACTTGCTGAGGGTACAGTCTGCCCCATCATCCCAATCATTGATTAAAACATTAAGCAGTGCTGGACCCTGTACTGTTGCCTGGGGTACACCACTAGGGTCTGATCTCCCACTAGTCTTCATGGTGCTGATCACTACACTTGGACCCTGCCAGTTCAGACAGCTTTCAGTCCACCCCCACAAGCCCCTATTTCATCAGCTTGTGAGCTCCTTGATCACTTGTGATTTTTGGAAGTTACCACCAAAGCCCTCCAAAAATGTCCTGAGCTGCTTGTGCCCTTCTGTACTGTCCCTCCAATAGACATGAGAGTGGGACAAGCCGCCCATGAGATGAAGAGATGATAGCTCAGGATGGTAGTTGCACTTTACCTTCATACTAGTGAGTCATCAAATACCATCTGCTTTGCCTTCCCTTACATGCAATATGTCAAAACTAAACTTTGAACCACATTTTGTACGTAATGTGCTCCAAACCACTGAACTATCTTGGTAACCCTCTGCTGGACTCACGTCATTATGGCAATGTCTTGTACACAAGAGCCCTTTCAACCCAACCTTGCTGAGCTCCCTCTGCCTCCAGTCATCAACCACTCCTCCAGTCAAGTGTCATTTACAAATCTGAGACAGGTGCACTCTATCTCATCCTCCTGGTCAATAATATAACAGAGGAATTACACAAAATCAGCTCCAGTGCTGGTCAATCTCTGAAGGACACTGGCCAGTCTTTTCAGTCTTTTGGAAGGATATATTTAGTTAGAGGGCTAGGCTCCAAGTGACATGCTTTAGAATTGAAAAAGAGTATTTATATCTTTTGTATATTTTTTTTCTGTTTTCTGTCTGTGTATTTTTACTAACCCATAAAATTCAGTTAAAACATATTGTTATTTTTTAACAATTTATATACTGCATTTCTGTTTTCAGAAATTTTGAGGATTCTGATCAACTTCATTCTTTATTTGCTCTGTTCTACACACAATTTCAACTAATATTTCTGTTTCAACACAATCAAACCTACATGAATTGCAGTTACTGGAAGTAAATTTAAAAGCTTCTTAGAGAAATACATGCTCAATATCTTACCATTACAAAGAAGAAAGCTAAAATAAAGTTTCAGATAGATAAACCACTTTCATAAGCATGGAGTTGTTAACAAGGTATATTTCTTCAAAGTCAAACGGAACAATAAAAATAAAATCTCTACTCTGCATAGGACAAAAAGACAGGAAATTAAATTTCACTGCAAAAGGGCTGACAGACTGCTATGGTCTTTACTTGGCTGCTATACATTATGAATCTCTTCCCTATTTTGCTAATACCATCCATTACAGATGTTGAAAGGTCATGAGTCAGGCTCCAATATACCATGAAACTGAATCTATCATCATAATAAATTCTCATTGCTTATTTACCTTTGGATTTTGCAATGCACTCCTATTACCTTTTCGAGTTTTACTCTGTAACCACATAAGAGACTGCACATCTATTTTTAAATGAAAGCATTAGAGTGGCTTCCTGACCATTCATCACACTACATTCCTCACCGCCCCCAGTACTCACTTCAGAGCTCTCTCCTACTCAGTTTTTTGGGGTTTTTTTGTTGGGTTTTTTTTTTTTTTTTTTTTTTTGTGTGTGTTTTTTTTTTTTTTTTTTGTGTGTGTGGGGGGGGGTTTTTTGTTTTTGTTTTTGTGGTTTTTTGTGGTTTTTTTTTTTGTTTTGTTTTGTTTTTTTTTTGTTTTGTTTTTTGTTTTGTTTTGTTTTTTGGTTTTTGTTTTGTTTTTTTTTTTTTAGGTTTTTTGGTTTTTTGGGGGGTTTTTTGTTTGTTTGTTTGTTTGTTTGTTTTTCTTGTGTGCTGTGGAAAGTGTCCAAGACATCAGCTTCATTTCAAGGACCCAGTGTCTTCCCACATTTCCTTATGCACCAAAAGAGCCAGATTCAAAAGAAGTGAAGGATGATCTAGGGCAACCATTACATGAAATAATAATGGAAACAGCCATTTGATATATCAGTTCAAACAAATTAGAGGAACTGGTACATGAAAGAACTGTCTGGGTGTGACCCACCTGTGCATTATGCATTGGGCAATGCAGGAAGTGGACTGACAAGTACAACAAGCAATACCAAGAATCTATATGGATATCCCAGTGAAGCCAGAAACCACTGTTATGAGTTTCTGCTTGTGATATCTGTGCCAAGAAATATTTCATTCAAGTAGAACACAAAATTAAAAGAAAGTTTGGGGTTTTTTCTTTAGGGGAATTCAGTTGAGTAAGTCTCCTGCAATGTGATACTTGGGACTGACCCCCTCTTTCAAATCAGATCCCAGTGCAAAGGCATCTGCAGGCCTTTGACTATGATCATCCCCCATCTCTGAATCCCTCCTATTATACCAATATTCATATTTATGAAGGATTACAGCTCATATATATCACTGATTTATCTAATATCCGTGTATAATATTGTATCCACGATTTTCCATTTCATTCATTATGCATTGCACTTCCATTTTAATGTATTTGCTTGTGTGATGCATCTGCCCACTGAGTGGGAATTTTAATTGAAAACTAAGCTTGAACTCACTTAGAGTATTTGAAATTTAGCATATCATTTTATATTATCTTACCAAATTAATTACATATGATTACATATGTGTGATAAGACAGTCTGAACTATGGCTAAAGTACCACAGTGATGATAAATGACAAATTGCTAAGTTTGGGAAAAGTGACTGATTAGACTGCCAGAGGATCAGTGTTGGAACAGTCCTGTTTAACATTTTAATTTTTATATTGAAGACATAAACAACTGGTTAATTTGCTGAAAATTTTCTGATGCTATTAAGCTGGGTGCTACTGAGAATACTAATGAAGGCAAGGAACTTAGTTTAGAAATGTGTTTGGAAAAAAAACAAAAGATATTAAATTTTCAAAGATGTAGGAGCATTTATTAGCAAAAGCACCCTGCAAAATTAAAATATCACTAACAAAACCAATCTGAACACAGTTCTAGAAGAAGCACTGGAAGCAGAAAATTAGGTAAATGTGAATTCTACAGTGGAAGTAAAGAGAACACATATTAGGTAATACAGGCAGCCGCTGGGAGGTAGCAGTCCCTGAGGCACAAAGATAGGTTGCCATTAATGTGTTTACTTCTCAGATGCTAAATGGATGGTCTGTCATGTAAAAACCTAGGTAGTATCCAGGCATTCCATTAGTACACAGACTTGAAGGTATTTCCTAGATTAAGAGGAGATTGGTTTATGAATAGGAAGGAGTAAAAAAACCTAGAAATGCACAATTTTGCCATGCAGCTAGTCAACAAAGTAGTGGTCACCATGTACCTCAACAGCACAAACAACAAATCCCTTTCTGTATGGCCAGGTGCATAATGTGATTCATTTGACCAAACATGGAGTTATGCTAAATATTAGGAGTTAGTATAAACAGTGGAAAGAAGCAGACTGCTGTAGTACAGGTTTCATTGCATCCTAAAGCAGACATCTAAATGTCTTGACTGTAAAGGCTGACCAACTCAGACACACATATCTAAAAACAGGTGTGATGAATCAGACATCAACTTTGCATCCATTGCCACTTCTCAGTTCAGTTCAGCTTTGATGGGCCCTATCTCCTATCTATTACATGTGCATCCTGGTTATTGATCAGGTCTTAAGCAAGGAACTCTCTAAGGCAGTACTCACATAAAACAAAGAATGGGAGCACTCTCAATAATGATCAAGGCAGAAAACTCCACAAGTTTAGTGCAAATAAAAAGTAATGGGGACAAGGAGAATGGTCTTAAGCCAAAGGAGGATAAATTTAGATTAGATAGCGGGAAGAAATGCTTTACTATAAGGGGGGTAAGCCACCAGAACAGGTTGGCTAGAAAGGTTGTGGATGCCCCACCCCTGGAATTGTTCGAGACCAGGTTGGATGGGGCTCTGCATCTAGTGAAAAGCATCCCTGCCTATGGCAAGGGGGTTAGAAATAGATGTTCTTAAGGTCCCTTCCAACCCAAACAATTCTATGAGTCTATGATTCTATGAGTCTATGATTCTATGAGTCTATGATTCTATGAATGGGAGCTTTAGAAATATCATAATTTTTGTGATAGAAATATTACCCAATTTTATCAGAAGTTTTCTTGCAGAGATTGAGGGAAATGTCTATAAATCAAAAGAGCTCTCATACAGGACAGCTGAAACACAAAGCAAGCAAATAGTCATTTGGATTTTGTAGTCATACCTAGCCACAGTCCCACAGCTTCTCCTTTAGTACTACATAGCTACACATATCTACACATACAGGTAAACAAAGTCAAAGAACAAAACATCTGTCATGTTGTTTCTACTGAGAGAAATGTGTATTTATATATACAGTGTTCTGTAAATTAAGATTATCAATCTCACAATGATATTTGAGACACTGTAAAATCTTAAAATATCCTCCGTTTCTCATGCTGAATTTTTGTCATCAAGGGAATGTGTTTCAAACATCTTTTAAGCAGAAAAGGTCACACTGTGGTTCTGTCTATCAAGAATATTCAGATTGAGACAACTGTAGTCTAAACTCCTTATATTTTATGGGTACAATATTTTATGATAGATACAGCCTGTATCTATCATAAAATATTGTACCCATACAGCATTATGTGTAAGAGTGTGTGCTGACAGCTCAAAGACACAGCAAAATTTCTAGAGATGCTTTTACCTTCATATCCAATTTTTAAATAAATAGGGCTCTTCCTGTATCAGATATGTATCCCATTTTCTCTTTGGACCTCCACAAGTCAGTAGGAACAGCAGAGCCAATTGCTATGGGAACTGTGCTTCTACAATGTGAGGTTAAAGCAGAAGTGAAGTAGGGGAATGGCAAATGGTGATACTCCTCTTTTCTCTCTCCAGAAATCAAATTTGATGAATGGTGTAACCTCTGAAAATTCTGCCTTGCAGCAAGAAAATAAAAGCACTTCCTCTGTTTCTCACAGCCAATAGAAAGTGGTGAGATGAACATGATCCACAATCAATATACAAAGATCACACTGTGATCTTAAATCTAACAGAGACCATTATATATTACAACTGAAATACAAAATCAGCAAGGTTTAACCAGAAACAACGTGAAATTGCCTATTGGTACAGCTTTGCAAAAAAAATGCGATAAATTCTCTTCACCCTTGAATGACTCTGAATAAAAATTGCACATCTTTCAAAAAGATAAATTACAATTCTGAGGGAGACTGGTGAACCTGCTGCAGGAATCTCTTGATGGATAGAGTAACTGGCCCATGGAAGGCTAATGAAGTCAAGATTACCATATTTTGTAAATTAATCTACTGCTAGGTTTTTGACCCCATTAGGACAGCCAACAGTAACAACAAAAACTAGGCAAGAAGTAGAAGTTCTTGTTATAAGCGTCTCCTAAGACTTCTACCACCATGAGAATCACTGCCAAGTTTAAAACCATTGCTGATGTACCAATATCTACATGCAGGCATCCCTTTCAGGGCAAACATTTTTTTTTTTTTTTTGCATTTCATTCATCTAGTTTTCTCTGCTTGGTATGTAGGTTGTGCTACAAAGGAGAGGCTTTCTGGTATTTCTACCAGTTCCTCCCATGATTTACAATACAGAAAGTTCTTTGAATGACCTCTTAATAACTAGATCTTAGTCCCAGGGATAAAACCTGGCACATCATCTGGCTCGAAACATGTCTGTATTATAGCACCACTTTGATTGCAGCTACCAGCGCACCAAAGCTGAGAGAAACAACCCTCTTGACTTTTATATCTTCCCACTGCATTTCTACTCACCCCACAAATTACATGTCTTACTTTACTAATACTGGTTTTCAGGTTTTGGGGAGAGAAGCTTAAATTGAAGTCAATTACTTTGGCTGTGGCTGTGGTTTCTGTCTATGCAGACTTAAAGATCAGATCTTTTCAAGACACTTTTACCTTGTCAGTTTCAGTAAGACCATCCTTTGTGTAAATGAGAATTTTATCAAGAGTATTGTTCCCATTGTTATACAAGTACCTATATGATTGCTTCAATCAGTAAGGTCTAAATCATTTAATACGTATCACGTAAACATTATAAATCAATTTCATCTGTCAGATCTTCATGTGAGTTTTCTTATGTATCAAGAAATTCTTGTTTCTATTAGTTTTCTTTTTCAGAATAAGGACGTTGCTTGGAGCAAAATGGTAAATGCATTTAAAAGTCCGTTCCTTCATAATAAAAATAAACAATTATTTATTGGGAGATAATTTAATCACAAAACTGAGAAAATAATCAGAAAAACCTCATGGTTTTCCTTAAATGATGCATTTAAGATAGCTTTTGGAAAATCTTCCATTCCAGCCTCAAATCTATTAAATACACTTGGTAAAATACTGTAGCAATAGTGGATCCACTCCGCAACAAGAAGCAAATTCCTAACAAAAATGTGAATAAAAATTCATTTCTCTCTTCTTCCTGTTGCTAAATACCTCTGGAGTTAACATTCCTCACTACAGCTTCAAGCCCCACTTCTTCAAATACAGCACTCTGATCACATTTGTGTCTCTAAACTCTTTGTGGTTTAGCTAGTACTAAGCCATGCACTCCTAAAGGATTCCTGTGCTTGGAAGTTGCTCATAAGACATCGGGGTGACATTTCTCCTGATCCTTCTTGCTTTGAAACCCTGTGAAACGCCCACTCCCTCTTCACAAGGTTTCATCGGCCTCCTGTTGATGACTCCACTCTCTTGGATCCCTGCCTCTCTCCTTACTGTGGGCAGACGAGAAATCACAGAGCACCCGGAGTCAGTGGTCATGGCAGGAGAGAGGAGCTCTGGAGCAGCAGTGATGGGAGCCAAGACGGAGCATATGCTAACTGAGAGCAAAAAGACCCCAGCAGTGGGAAACAAGGGTAAGAGCCACAAATGGAGGAAACAGGCAGCAGGACTGAGTTCTTTGATTCTGATGGACATAGAAGGTCTGGAGAATAACTAGAATTGGGTATGAACGCCCTCAGAGAAATTTTTTTCTTTTTAAAAAATTCCATATTACTTCTCTATGTTTAAAATATATACTGTGCATGTCCATCAAATAAGAAAATGTTTTTAATGGTATAGTATCAGCTGGTATCAGAGAAGTGAATAGATGGTACCTGAGAGTAAAAGACACTTCTAGTTTAAAAGAATACCTATGCAAAAGAAATGAAGAAAGTTTAATTGTGATGCAAAGCCAAAATTCTAATCCCTCAGTGGAACTACTCAAATCAATCAAGTGGTCTTGCCACCTCCTACTTTGAGACAAACCCTGGTTTACTTCTCCTGTACTAGTTGTCCAGCAGGCTGCCATTCTTGGAGCAGTATGTGAGGCTGCCACACTTTAGCCTAGCTACAAATGATCCAGAACTTAGCAACAGCCTCTGTGGGGTTCTTTAATTCTTTGCCTTCACAAGGCCCCTGCATTGTTTTATCATTGCTTTGCAGTGAAAGCTAAGGAAATGGCAAGATGTGTCTGAGAATGACAGCAGAGTGGAGATGTCACTGGTGGTATTTCTTCAGAGACTGACTGCAAAAGTGAAAAATTAAAATCAAACAAATTGCTCCAAAAGCAACACTATTCACCACAGACTTGGATCCATTCAAACATAATACACCAGCATAAAACCTTGAAGTTGCCCTAAACAACAGATACTAAAACGTGGCAAGAAAATACAAGAGCGTGCAATTTCAAAAATTATGTCAAGACTATCTAAACTATCCTTCCTTGATTTTTGAAATTAGGGTGTCGTGATAGTAATGTGGTTTCCCAGTGTTTGTGATTTTGAAAGAAACTGCTCTGCACGAATAGTTCTCACAATTTTCTCGGGAAAGAAAGCAAGCTACGGGAGCTGAAAGCAAGACCAGAGAGCAGGATGTGTTTCCCCAGCATCATAACATTTCATCCATGAAAAAGCTTTAATTGGTGAGGCCCTCCCCAGGCACAGCCCCAGAGCACGTGGCAGCAGAAGGCCATCCTCAGCTCAGGTGAGGGACAGCCTGTGTGTGACAGGGCTGGCATGGGGTAGGTTCCTGGTGTGCACTCCTGGCCACTGTGCTGCCACCACCCTGCTTCCCCACAGAACACTGCTGGCCTGGTTTCCAAGCTTTTCTAGCTAGACATAAAGACCAAAGAAGAGTATTTTGTAACCAATAAAGATGAAGTGAGGATGGTGGGAAGTGAGCTCTCTGGACCATCTGCTGAAACCCACGGAGAGCCAGAGGTGAAGGAAATGTATTGTTACTACAGGGTTTTACATTAAAATTCCCCCAGACACCTAGGATAGTCTCTAGCTGACGTAATACAGGCCTCCACACAGGAGACATCTGCATCTACATTACCCAGCTGAGGCTCCCTTTATAGTTCACCAAAAAAAAAAAAAAATAGCTGTCCTCTAGTATACAATTCTTTTTATCTTAAAAATAGTCACCTAAAATAGATTCGATGAATTTTTCCACATAAAAGTGCCTATTCCTTGCAGCACAAGAACCCTGGCTCACTAGCTGGAGGGAGATATCCCCAACCCACATTTCCAAACCCAGGTCAGATGAAGTCCAGAGCTCCTCTGCCCTTGACATGCCCAGGAACATCCCCGGCTTCACAGCTCCAAACCCCTCTCCTGCACTGTCATCCCTCATTGGATTCATCAACCATCTCCTCTGCTCAAATTCCTTATGGCTCAGAAGCAGTAACAGGAAAACAAAAATGCCAAGCCCAAGTAATTTTTCTCACACCAGATGTCTGCATGTACAGCACTCATATGGGTAAGGTGCATTAAACACAGCAGTTTCAAAGGCCTGAAATAAATGAAAGGTGACACTAAGAAGATAGAGTAAAAAGACAGAATTACTTCAGTGAACAAAGGCTGAGTCTTTTGAGTTAAGAAAAGCTACTGTCTTTCTGCTATATGAGAAGTAGCTCAAATAACATTTAGGAAGAGTTAACATAAGGCGACTGTGCACCCTTTGTACAATCCTGAACCCCTGGAAAGTGAAATATTAGAATAAAAGTGAAACTGGATACCTTTCATGACAGTTCAAAACAACTGTTTATAAGGAGTTCAGCCAGGGTTATCATAATTTTTTCTAAAGTATATGATTTGGAAAACAAAGAGATATTATCAGGAATCATAATTAAGACTGTTAGGGGTTGAAAAATATAGATAACATAACACTTTTCTTCCTCTTTTCAGTTAGAATTTTCCAATAATAATAGTGATAATTTAGGAAAGCCAAAATTAGCATTTGACAATTATTTTATGGTTGACAATTTTCATGCCTAAAATACTGTACTGAGAAACTGCATTCTCTGAGAGGCAAAACAGAATATCTTGTTCACGTGAATGTTAGATGTCAAGAATTGATTTACCGAGTACACGGTCTTTTAATAACTTCCTGGGTCACCAACTGTTTCATGAAGCATTCCAGAATGTAGGAATGTGCAAGGTGGGGTTACACATAGTACGCAACATGTTGCACACACAAAAACCAGTAGCTGCTTTGTCTTATTTATGGAATAATACTGGCAATGCATCCTAACACCATTGCAAAATCTCTATGGTTTTAAGTACTTAATACACATGTACAACCCAAAACCAGTGTAGTGCTTCAGTTTATTGCATCTTAAGCCTGAAGCAGATTTTTTTCTTATTTAGGTAAGATAAGTAAACCAGCATGCCTTGTAATTTTCACTTCAGAAATAATTTGCTTATCAAATCAGTTACTTTCAGTGACTGTTCCACTGCTGGGTTTTAGGGAATTCACAGGAGGGGGAGGGTTTGCATTTGTTTAATAAGAAGGAAAATACATGCTTTTAAATGAGCTGACACACAGCTTTCATGTTATTGTGTCATTCTGTTACAAAGGAATCAGTTTACTAACAAAGAAAAGACAACCAGCTTTTAAGTCGGACTGGGATATGTTGTAGCATTCCTGTCAGAAATGATACACATTAGGATAGATTCAGCCAAGTGTCAACTAGCAATCTGAGTGCAAATCAGCACTACTCAGAAAATCCCCGTGGTAAAGTCCATTGGTTTGCTCAGGCCATGCCCTAATTACAGCACATAAACCTTTCTTGTTAACACCATTGCTAATAAAGCCCTGGCTTCACATCCCTTTAGCTGGCTACTAACTCAGAAAACTAGGTAAGAACAGAAAAACAACTTTGAAGAACCAGCGTATTGCTCTTTACACAACAGTAAAACTATTTTTAGACTTGCTTAAGCCTGTAAGAATCCACCAGCCTGATCACCCTGAGGACAGCATAGAAGGGGAGACTCCAGATGTCAGCCATACGGTGAAAGACAGAAATAAAGTGATACTCAGACAGCTCAATTATACCTGGCTGCCCACCCCCATGGGTGAAAATCTCAAGGGCATAATTTCCCCTACTGCACTAAAAAGCTGCTCCATGGCTGGATTCACAAATCTGCAGAAGGCAGGTTTTCTGCCTTCCCACACCCTTTGTTCAAGGATTTGAGGTCTCCATACAACCCAGGTTCAGCCCTCCTTCAGTTAGAGGCAGGGAAACACACCTCCCCAAGCTGCCACTGCTTGGGTGGCTGGAAGAGAGAGCTACATCAGTACTGTTAACAGTGTCCTTCTGGTATAAATAAATAAACACTGCAGACATAGATGTACCTTTTGACGGATAAGCAGCCATTTACTGGACTGCAAGATCATTTTCATTTGCTTGCTTTTCATTCTTAGTGAATATTTAGGCTTTTTTATTTATTGTGAAAGTGCTACGTCACAAGTTTTCAAGGGAGTTCCACTTAAAAGGAGTCGACAACACAGTAATTAGGAAATGCACATTCAATCACGGGAGACCAGAGAGACATCATTCAAAGAGAGCATTCCATTCGCAGCTCAGTGCCAAAGCCACCAGATCACAAAGTACTCTGCTGAAGAAAGCTTCCCAAAGGCTCCTGATTGAAACAGGTTCATTTAATATAAAGAATTCAGCTCTTGCAAAAATGCTCCCCTTGCCTCTTGGTTACCACTTGCAATCTGGAGCAGGGACAGCTTAATGAGTTGAAATAAAACAGAGGCCAAAGCCAAAGACAGAACACCCTGCACAAAACATCCTACATGTGGGCAGGGCAACACTTCCTCCTGGGCAGCAGAGAATGTTCAGACCTCCAGGGGCTCACAGCAGAGCACAACTCTCCTCCCTTTGCTCATGAATGAAGCTACAACACTGTTTTCAAGCCCTGTGCATCATCATATACTGGGAGTCATGATTTCTTTCAATTTTTTATTTCAGCAAAAGCAACACAAGTACTTTTTGATGCAACTTTTCTCTCTTCCTAGTGAACAATGCCCAGAAGCCAGTTAATCTGTCCCCCTCATGCCAGATCTTGCATCCAAAGAGTCAAGTATCCGTATTTTCTACTTGAAATGAAGCTAATCCAAAGGTTGTATAAGGTCACATATGGCAAGTCTAGACTCACAACATCAAAAAAAAAACAAACAGAATCAGCTCTCTTGCATTCGTACTGTCTCTGAGAAACAATTAAATACAAGGACCTCTGCAGCATGTCTGTAATCAGTACTTAAAACTCAGGAGCGTGTACTCTATTCTCAGAACTAGGAAGAAAAATCAGAAATTTTAAGGACCCACATTCTGTTAATCTCTTACAAGTCACCACGAGATGTCTTTTGCCAGGGTTTATTTAAAAAAATGTAATCATAGATTACTTCAATAGTTCAATTCAAATAGAGAGGCCAGTGCAAGGGAGCTGAAGTTCTGCAATTCAAATCCACTGAATATTTATGTGGGGAAAATATTTTGGAGTTGCTCCTAGAGCTGGAAACTACATAAGCACAATTAGCAAATAAACATTCACCTCCATAAAACTGCCCATAGCCCAACCAAAACACTGAATCTGAGCAAATAAAAGTAGCAATTAAACAATTAAACAATTGTTGTCCACTTAAACTCATATCCACACTTTCCACACTTATTGAAGCTGAAATATAACTGAAGTGTTACTCTTTTTACATGAGAAACTAAGAAATACACGTTTTTCAGGACTGCATATCTATAATTATATTTCCAGTAGGAACATACAGACAAATAAATAAAACAGTGAATTGTATCAAAAGTAATTTACAAGACAGGTAGTTTCTTGATGAGAACATGCAGTTGATGCATTTGTGTTCCATTATTAAACATGAAGGCAATCCTCAAGTAATTTTATAGCATATGGCATCATGTTTGTTATATGTTAAGTACTCCAAAAATGATACATAAGTGCTTATGAACCAAATAGACTATTAAAATTACATTCTAATTTCCCCCTTGGCTAATTTTCTAGAGTTTCAAGAGAAGACATATAATACCTTCTTCTCATTATATAATGCAGCACAACTGTTATTGGCGTAATAATGTCAAATTTTAATAACTTCATCATAACAGTACATTCCACGTTAAAGATTTATAGATAACCAAACATGTTGAGACACAGTACTTTGCAACTTCAAAATATTAAGCAGCCTGTGTGTATGAGTCTGAGGGCATCTGCCCCACCAGATGCCTCTGATGTGGGAAACAGAAATCCATATCAGTAACAATCTCCTTAAGAATATGTTTACGGTCCCAGATCACCCTGATATGTGAGCTCCTCCTTTTAATTGTATCACAATTCTTCTGGCTAGACTAAAAGACAGGTTTTAGAAACAGACTGCCTTAATTTCTGTACAGAAGATGAAGCGATATCTCAATTCTAGAAGAACCTTCTCTCAAATTTGAAATTATTGCAAAAACAGATATCATCTCAATATATCCAGCTTCTCAGAACCCTCATCTCTCATATCAGCCTTTAATTTTTCCTTAAACTGGCAAGCAAAGCTCTACATCACCACCCTGCTCTGACAGCACAGCACAGGCTGCTCTCCTGCTCATGCAGAAGCAGGAAGAGAAAGGCAGTGATCTGTAAAGCTGTCACCGTGGAAAGCTGGAAGAGCAAGATGCAGAAGACAGAGCAGAATAGAGTGACTTGGCAAGCCATAGACTTGGGAATCACTTTCTGGGTGACCTCAAACACTCCTCAAGAGTCGTCGGTGTTTGCCAACCCCTCTAATTCACGATGCTCTTTATTCCTGCTTCTTGCTCCAGTAGGGCACGATTGCACTGCAAGATCCACACCACAGTCAGGCATCCACCCAAGAGCCCAAGCATTGCTGGACAGCCACCTTTGCTCTGTTTCAGCAGGGCAGGCTTTGCTAGGAAGGGGTTTGGTCACAAGCGCTCTGAAGTGTGCTCACAGAGGAGGCTCTAACACTGCACAACTCTACACCTACATTCATTTACCTGCGTGTCATGGAATGATACCTGGAGTTCATAGTTCTTCAGCATCCATCTGTGCTTGTATAAATGTTTCAAGGCTAAATGGACCGCGGGCAACACCTCTGCCGTTAGGTTTTTCTGATCAATCAGGCAGCTGTTGGGTAAAAGCCCAAGAAGAGAGAGGCGGGTCCGATTCAGTTCCTCAGAGCACCTAATTATTAGTAACATAAACAGCATCAGAGTGTCTAGTTTCCAGCTCCAGAAAACCATCTTTTTTGGTGCTTTTCTTCTTTTTCTTTCTCTTCCCCAGCAGTCCACATCCCTGGAGAGAAGGCCTTAGATTCCCTGGTTGCCCGACATTTTGTGGCTTTCCTTTGCTTCAGTCAGCTGTGTCCCTCTAAGAAAGCAGCTAATTGTTATTAAAGGATAAAGACCTCTCTACGACTGGCTTTTCCAATTTGGACAGTAATCCAGCTCACAGCAGTGCTGTGAATCAATACTTCACAAGAATAATCTCTAGACAAATTGCTCTGCCAAATCTAATTTTAAACATGTGTCATTTTAAACATTCTGTAGGAAAAATATTCAACCATAGGTGACAAATCAATACACAAACTCATATTATTCCTTTGAAAACAGATATTCTAGGGGTTGATCAAATTGGTTGCATACTGAACTCACATTTGAGTTGCATACAGCAACCTGTTTGCCACTGGGTCAGAAGGTTGCTTCAGTTTGTTTTATCTTGCACAAACACATTTTCTATTGGCTTCACACATGTCAAACAGAGAATATGAAGTCTTGCATATCCATAATATTTTATATACTTCTAGTGCAAAAACTGCATCAGCTCAAAGCTGTGCATCCTCTTCCTTGTTCTGCTTTTTGTCAGAAACCCCAGGCTTTCCTTAAAATCAGTGGTAGTTGTGAGAAAATTCAGCATTCAGGTCTGCTCCTCCCATCTACAGGCACATAGCGTTTGACAGGCATTTCACATATTGTTGTAGCTAGCTAAGTAATTTCAACACACTATTTGCAGTTTTCCAAGTAATATGCCAGGCTACGAAATGGAATGGGTGCTGTGCACGCAGAAATGCAGAGAAAATAGTAATGCTGGAGAAAATCCTCCCTGCTGCTAATCAAAACTCACCAGGGTGGGAAGGGATTATACACAGGATCACCACACCATAGAAGAACCTGCACCTCTGCTCCCCAGGAATGGCAGCCTACCTCACCCCTCAGGCAGGCAGCATCTTCCTTGCCCCTTTCATAGCAGCAATGCCACTGTT
This sequence comes from Phylloscopus collybita, assembly GCA_027886175.1. Classification (NCBI taxonomy): domain Eukaryota; kingdom Metazoa; phylum Chordata; class Aves; order Passeriformes; family Phylloscopidae; genus Phylloscopus; species Phylloscopus collybita. Next base: position 62,363,761 of record JAJNNQ010000075.1, read on the forward strand.
CTTGTGGAGGCAGCCACAGGGGTGACCCCTCTCCTCCCTTCAAGCAGCAGGCTCTCCCTATCCACAGGAAGCCCCTGGGATGCTGTCACAGGCAAGGGAAGGAAACACAAGGGCCAAGCCTAGGGGCACGGAGAGGAGGGATATCCGGGAGATGCTTCCTTCTCCAAGTAGAAGAAAGCTCTGATTTCCAGCAGGTCTCATTATATATGCAGCTGGAAAGCAAATTGCTTCACCATCTTATGGAAATTCAAGGTTTCAGAAGAATTCCCTGCGCCAAGCTGGGATGGAAACCCAAAACCTCAAAGGTTTTCATGACTCAATAATCTGAAAGGAAAACAAATGGAAGGGCTCATAAGCAGAAGGTTAATTTGGTACAAATCAAATTTGAAATTACATGTTCAGAGCTTGGCAATTTATTTTGTGAATGGCTGACATTAAAAAAAAAAAAAGAAAGAAAGAAAGCATTAGTTTGCTGCAGAAAGTAGGGGTAGCTTGTCTAATTTTAATTTTGTCGAATTTTAATTTTAAAAACACGGTGTTCCAGGTCAACAAATTATTCTGAAAGTGACATGCAACTAAGAAGTTTTTACAGAAAATCTCCACATAAATTCTAGTTATAAACATTCTAATTTATAATTACAATATATATGTCACATGATGTGAGGGCATGTAAGTAAATAGATAAATAAAATTAAAAAGAGCAAAACAATAATGTATAAATAAGCAAAAAATTTCTACCTTGGGCCCAGCAAATAGCTCCAAGCAGGAGATAACCTCAATTAATCACTAACTGTCTACAGTGACCCTTCTGCTAACACACCTGTGCAACTTGATGGACAAGAAAAGAGCCCAATGCATTCTTATGTACAAACAGAAGGTGAAATAGAAATACCCTTGCTTAGGGTGGAGAAAAAACCTTGCACAACCTTTGCTTTTTTTAATCACCATTGCCCATAGTCAGAAAGCAGCAAGGCTGCATGGAGCCCTTCATGTGGGGAAGGACATACTGGTGTTCTTCCTGTACAAGGCCATGGCCAAATCAAATGCAGTAAGATCAAAATTTATCATGGATATTTCCTAGACCAAGAAATTTAACACATTGTCTGGGCACAACACTAAGTAGGAAGCACAGTCTGCATAGCAACAATTGAACCCAATGACTTAATAGGTATTTTCCATTCCTAAGCCTTATGATTCTATAATGTGATTACCAAAAACATTTTTTAAACCTTTTTTTTAACTTAAGATAAAATTCTTCCCTGAGCAGAGGGCCAGTATAGGCCAAGATGTTGCTTAAATCCCATTTAATACCTTTCTTAGAGGCTTAAATGGGATTTTGTTGGCAAATAGTCCTTGGACCAGCCTTCCTTACCAGCATTATTTCAGCATTGACTGCACTAATGAAGAGGAGAGGAAAGCAGGCATACTTGCTGCCAAACCTCAGCAGCTAAGGTGCTCTGAACTGCTCTTCGTCCTATGCCCAAATCTTCTTACCAGCTAAGTGAGAACATGGGGCTCCACTGATTCATAGCTTTGGCTCATAGGTAGGTAACAAAAAAATGTGGTTTGACTATCCAATATCCTCTTCAGTGTTCAAAAAGACACAAATCTGCCACCACACCTCACTGAACCCCTGCTGCTTAGCCAGTGCCTTTAAATTCATGAGATGGCAAGGACCAATCAGAGGCTATGAAATAATTGTAACAAACACATTTAAGGGAGTGACACCTTATTCTGTAGATCCAGGAACCAGCTTCAACCTAGACCAGTCCTCTTCTAGTGCTACTTCTGTGTGCCCTCAGCATTGCTGCATTTAACCCATGCCTGGCAAAGGAGCAAACAAGATTATGAACTAGAGCAGCCTCCTGTCACTTGTGCTCTGGAAATCTGCTTCCTGACAGAAACATTTAACTATCTAACCAAACAATTGTTTCTTACATAGTATTTTCATTGCTAACTAATCCTGTAAAACTTGCATCAAAACAAGCCCGTGTGTTTTCATATTAATGAATAAAATGGCTATATTTGCCATGCTCATGATTGATTATTCAGGTATAATCTTCATTTTCAGAATAACATCTCCTAAGGCTTAACATCTACAAAAGCATATAACTAAGCCTCTGTTACACATTTGAAGACAGAGTCTTTCAAGTGACTTCACCCAACACCCTCAAAATTTACTACTAAAATATAACAATAGTGAAACTTTAAGATGATAAATCAACTCACTGCATCTTACATCCACTTCTCAAATGTGAAGCTTTTTTGAAATAGTACTAAATTTGAAACTTGATTTCAGTGTCAGAAAAAGAAGGCCATTCGACTTTAAACACTGCCTTGAATGCTCTTTTGGGGAGTTTTACCAAAGGTCAATCACTGTTGTTCAGTACATTAAAGTAGCTTTTGCAAGATTTAGCTGAAAACCTTAGGACAGAGCTGGTGACCAGATGACTCACTGTTGGCATCTCCTTTGTGAGTTCCACACAAACTGAGTAATATTCAGAGAGGGAAACTGTAGGAGAAAATTGTGCTCCCTTGTAGAAGCACAATCCCTGAGAACTTAAAAATAGAAAAAACCCCAAACACCTGGCATAAATGTGTCGTCCATAGGCAATACTTTCCAAAGGCAAAAGGAGAAATCTTTTTCAGTGTTGTCCTCCTTGCCACATTATTGTCAAATTTTATAGCATTTAAAATTCGGTTCTCAATCCCCTGATCAGTATTTCTGAACTGTAAATCACTTAAACAGTTATTAGTTAATGCAAAACCTTGATTATAGACTGTATTAACTGTGTTAAAGGCTGGCTATATATTTAAGCTATATGTCACCTCACGCCTCCCACACACAGCTTCCCCCCCTCCTTGAGTAACACCCATTAACATTTATAGGATGTTCTAATCCCAGCTTCACATGTTAGTTTTTTTCAAAGCAAGTTATCATTCACCCTTTCTTGTCCCACGTGTCTCTGCTCTTGTTGCTTAATCGCTCAGTGTAATTAGAGTACAGAGCACTCGCATATCCTAAGAAACCTTGGTCATGTACTGGAAACAAACACATTCAATGTGGAAGGCAACTCCTGTTCTGACATCGAGACCAAGTCTCTACCTACTGCCAAGAGCAGCTTCACTATCAAGACGCTACTATGTACTGTAACATATCCCAGCTTTTTAAGTAGATGCTACCAAGATAAAATTATTTACCTCCCATAGCACCACCCAAATACGCAGTCTACCTACGTCCACCTGTCCTACCAAGTCTGATTTGCTTGTAGCTAGAGAGATTCACTTCGAGGGAGCAAATGAAAATTTAGTTTTGCCTCGAACCCTGGTGTCTCACTCCCTGTGTGCAGGCTGAAAACCTCTCTGCCTCCTTTCCCTCTTTCCCAGCAGTGCAACACAAAGATCAAATTAATTTTCTCCATTCTGAACTGAAGGCTTGAAGAAAAGAGATAAAATTACTAGTATAGACAGCAACAGTGAGATTACTCCTGAAGTAGTAGATGAAATTCTAGTGGCAGCACTTTGAGAATAAAGATGATAAACTGCAAAAAGACTGAGAGGAAAGACATAGGAATACATAAAATCCTGAGGAAAAAGAAACCAAAATCAACAATTCATTCTATCTAGTTTAATGTTCAGAGGTGGCTTAATCTGTAACTTGCTCTACAGTGGATGAAAAAATGATTTCTAATAGTACCAAACTTTTGAGTAGTTAAGGAAAACACACGTTCTCCTTTTAACGATCACCTTTGTTAGATCTGGTAAAAAAAAGATGTTTGCTGCTGTAACTACAGTAAGGGTTTCTGCTGATGTTGAGATAACACCTCCTGATACCCACCAGTGACAGAATCGTGCCAGCCGTAGAGACCTGCCTTGAGTAACAAGGCCTGAGGGACATAGTACTCCCACCACATCACTCCTTTTGTTTACTTCATACAGGCAGTTATTTTTGCCAAGGTCACACATACCATTTTCAAATACGTGTTAATCATAAAAATGACTATTTTTTAATTGACTGTTTTTTAAAAACACCCGTACCGTGCATATTTCTCAACTACAAGATCCTTAAGATGTAATAATCTAATTCAAAAAGATATTTAATACTGCCATTGATCCTGAAAGGATTTCTATCCCAAAGGCTGAGTGAAATCAGCATTTTATTCCACCAGGCAATTTGAAACTGTAAAGCAAGTAACGATGAGTGCCTTTGTTCTTAATTAAAAGTGGCAATTCTAGGTCTCCTCCTCATAGAAGTACTGCATTTTCATAGGTGGGCTGGCTTTCTAAAGTGCTGAGCATTCAGCAATTCCCACTGTTGTTGACAGAAAATGCAAATCACTCCGTGCTTTTAGAAAGCAAATCTTTAGTTCAGGGACCTAACTAGAAACTCTTCAAAAAAAAAAAAAAAAAAAATTATGTGGAGCTGATACAATTAGCACGCTTCACAGCAAAAAATTAAGAGCAGAGAGGAGCTTGGTTAAGTTTAAAGATGCAAAACTTTTTGTATCACTTTATATAGAGGCAGCTATTGGAAGGTAATTTATTTTGCTACATTGCACAAAGTCTTGCTGCCACTAGCACATCCCTTCAGATTAGATTCTCATGGAATTTTGTCTTGCTTACAATTTTTAGAAAGAGAGCAAATGGATGGGGAAAAAAGAGGAAGTCAGCTTTCTCTCTTGATCAACCTCCTGTAAATTATTAAAACCTTGGGCTTGCCAAATTCACAAGGGAAAATAGAAAGCAAAACCCAAGGTGCTTTTACAGAACTTTATATGAAGACCCCACAAACACACAGAGCTTAATATTTTTATACCATATGTATATACTAAAATATACCTACACGGTGCTGGTGTGATAAACACGAGTGCACGTCTGAATGACAATGCTCGAAAAATGTTACGTGTTGTATTTTATACCACACTAAGTGTTAGTCTGTCAAAAATTGTCCCTCCATATAAAGATAGTAAATAAAGAGATTTATTCTTTGCTAAAAAAACCACTTAATTCCCTGTGAAAACAGGAGCAGTAAACAGTGGAAAGGAAGTTAATTAGCATCCCAAAAGGGGCCTCTTACTACTTCTCCCTGGAGGTTTTGGATGTAAAATGGTTACTTAGACACCTATTGTGTGTATGCATCTTCACATAATTCTGTAGTTCATCGAAGCTGCCGCAGAGGCCTACCCTAGGTAAATGGTAAATTGGAATACATAACTACTTTAAGGACATAAAAGATTCAACAAAAAGACTCTTTCAGAGATATGTGGTGGTGATTATTTGATAAATAAAATAAAAGATATTATGGAAATAACTTAGACACAATAAGTTCCTCCGATGGGGACTGTGGCAAAAAGGGTCTCACAAAAACGGTGGGGGTAAAGAAGAAAATCAGTTCAGCCAAGACTCAAAGAAAGGTTCTGCAGAACCATCTACTCAGAGACAGAGCACATGAGCCTAGCAGATCCAGCTTGCAAAGAAGCAAGCATACAAGGTTTTCACATAAAGTCTGTGACAATCTGACAAAGTGAAGAAGTCTTCTGATTCCATCAGGATCCAATCCAGCAGAGTCCTTCATACAAGTGAAGGATCCCCTAGACAGCCATAAAAGTCAGAAAGCCTTGATCCTCCTCTTTTGCTGGTGATGTCCCAAGCCTGTAGCTGGTAAGGTATAGCAGGGAGGGCAGTGTATGTAAAAAAAAAATAATTGGAGCTCCTGCTCTCACAGCTTCAGCTGCTGCAGGGTCAGCAGAGTTTAAGCTGGAAATAACAATGGACCTTTAAAAGGATTTCAAGCAAATCACAGAGAAAAGTTGTCCAGGGACGAGGATTTTGAGGGATCCTTACCACAAAATTGAAAGGTTTTCTAAAGCACATATTCTAGTTTGCAGCAGAATGGGCAGAAATACATGGTCTGCATTGTAAAATGTGGATAATCCTAATGGTCCTCCAATCTTAGAACTCATTAATTATTTAAGGAAAGTACCATGGCCATAGTAAGAAACCTACGTTTTCTAATCCTATCAGTCAAAGTCGTGATGTTCACTTTAAAGCAATTAGTCCATTATCTGGGCCTTCATCTCTCAGAAGCCTCAATAACAACAATTTGGACAACCATGCTGAATTAGCCCCCACATTCTTCATTCTTTGTGAGTCTAGTTTTCAGGCAGAAGGTGGATATTTGTCTTTAATTTGTTAGCTTTCCTCCTCACATTTGAGAAAACTTGTTTGAAGAAATACTACGGATAAAAATGTCAGAAATAATGAAAAATTAATGGCACAGAAATTGAACATCAATCACTGACTTAGCAATCAAATTACATGGCTATTCCATCACAAGGGGGAAAAAAGAAACAAAAATGTGTTTTCCAGTCAGTATGTCCAATTTCCACTCAGCAGGCAGTATCAAGCAGTCCCCAAATCCAGCAGATCTTACCCACAGCCAAAGGCTTTACAAGTAGAGAAATCCCTGCTTAGCAAAGAAGGCATCCCCTAAGTGTCAGTGGCATGGCAAGGGGTGACACAAGGGTGACTGAAAACATATTCTACCTGTTCTTAGGGGCACCACCTTCTTTAAGTCAAAGGAACGGTATCCCTGAATGAGCTTGCTTCAGGAGTCAGGCTACTGGGCCATTAATGCTGGAGCCCAAGAACTACAAAAGTACTGCAAATCTCATTTCTAGCTCAGCTAGACCCACAAATCAGAGAACAGTGCATCTGGCTGCTGAAAAGTTTGAGGCTCTGCCACTGACTTAGTTCCAAGATTCCTAGTACAAAAATAAATTTGGAAAAAATGTATGTGTACTGCACCATCTCAGTTTGGAATCCCACAGTCTGAAATAGGCTTCCTGGGATATATGGGGCTGCTGTGTATTAACAGACGTCTCCATTGAGTCATAGCTCTGCTCACTGATCTCCATACACATCTCTGATAACCCCCAGCTGCCCCAAAAATTATTCAAGTCAAAAGCAATCATAGGGGGTTTTCCTCTGTTAACTTCCACCATTTGATTACTTGAGCCAGACCTCTGCATGCAATGGTTCAACTTTCCTAAGGAAAAGTTTCTCCCTTCCTGTCATAGCATTGGTCTCCACTTGAGTTTTCATGAAAGACCTGTTTAGTTCCCAGATTCTACAGTTTGCTCAAAGGCATTATTCTTCTGCTTTATGTCGTGGGAATGTCCATAAAGCAACGAAATTGAAAGCAAACAAAGCTTGACATGCACATGTATCATCATACTCAGATTATTAATGTAAGATGGTGTTTTGCAGCCTTGAAATGCAGTGCTATTTATGATGTCATTCCAACCAGTTACATGTATTTAATTAAAACAATATAAATAGCATGTCAACAACTGTCTTCGCGAATGCCATCATTAAATGCCTCTGATCTAGCTCCCTCCTCTCTGTTTTCCTTTTGCAAATATTTTCTTCACAGTTATCACCAGGATATTACACCCCATTTTCTCCACAAACTTGAGTAATTGACTCTGGCTGATAACCACACAAGAGGACAGGGCCTTTCTACCCTTTCTTCAAATGCAAATAGATACTACTTCCCAGATTTTTTCCAAAAAATAGTTTTTCCATGCTGATGGAGCGTGTTTGGTTGGCATTTGAATCAAAAGATTCCATAACAGTGTGTTTTGCAGCATGCATAGGATGAGTTATACAAGAAATTGCAAGACATATGCCAGAAACTGGCTTTAATCTCTTTGCAGAGATATTTAGAGGATATACATTCTGCAGGTCTGGGATCCGCACCCAGGGGAGTGGGTGCAGTGAATACATGATTTCTCTCCTCTCCCCACCCACATCTTAACATCAGCGGAGAAGCCAGCACAGAATTAACATAAACACTTAACTTTTGGATTATTCCCTCCAAGTTTACGAAACTCTGTAGCAAAAGGAGGCTATGTCGTGAGGGGAGTCATGTTCCGCGGCAGTCAGAGGGGGCACTGACTATTTAAAGTCCGTCCCTTCCAAGCGGAGTGCCGCCAGCAGCGCAGACAGCGGCTGACACCACACAGGCGGCGCAGCGCATTTTAATGCCTCACTCTCTCTGCAAATAACAGACAGCACAAGTGCTCGGTAGTATTTAAAGGTAAGAAATCATCCAACATGTGCCAGACATATGCTCACCTGACGATACAAGAGCAAATGTCTGCCGGCTCTGTCTGCTGTAAACTGGACCCTCTTTCAGAGCCCGACATCTCCTGAGTGTTCAGCTGTTCCCCTCAGATGACCACGACACCGCCTTGCCTGTCCCACTGGGAGCAGTCCAGAAACCAAAATGAGGCTCCAGACAATTTAGTGCTCAGGGCAGACACAAGCATGACAGGGCCCACCCCCAGAGACCCCACTTGACTTGGGTACATCATGCTTCCTCTTGCAAATCCAGGCACTGTTGGAGGGACTTGGATCAATGCTTCCTAAGACAGAGGGCCTAACCAACACATCACACACACAATTCTTTAGGGGTTGGGGATGCCCCTGCTCAGTCCTGTTACAGTAAGGGTGGAGTTTTTCAGACAGGAACCAGTACTGTTTGTCCCTCTCTGAGGACCACCATGTGGAGCTCCAGTGGACAGACACCTTATTCTGTACCACTGACAAAAACCTGCTCTCCTGTTTCCAGAATGTGTTCCCCATACTTAGCAAAAGTGAATAGTTCTCTTACTTCCACTTGCAGGAACAAGACACAAGTGGATTTTGTTGACACCACTCATAACTGGAATTTCTGGAAAAGGCATCTTCCTTTGGGGCTCAGGGTCCTTTCAAGCTTGGAATAGCTGCTAAGAATGACTCAGATGGGTGCACGACCTTTCTAAAGCTTGGAGAGTTTTATTTAAAATATATGCACCTTTTTAGTAAGAAAGAAGGAAACAGAGATAAAGTCTACACCTAGACTGTAATTTCTCATCAGATAAATTAGGAAAGGCACTTCCTACTTAGTTACAGAACAGAAAAAGGCAAATATGTATCAATAATAATTAATCAATAAGCTCACATTTTCTTTCAGATTTTGTGGAGTCCTGTGCATTTTCCAGAGCTTGCCCCTCTATGCCAATCTGCTATTTAAAGGTATTAGTATGTATTATTTCACAAAGATGAGATTATATCATGATTACTAGAAGGTATTTTTTGTAGTTAGAGAAAATTAAATAATCTCATATCCCACCACCCCCCTTACAAATATTCTTTCCTATTTGTGATAATTTACGAACTTACTTCAGGAAGATTTTTTTTTTAGCTTGTCGAGACTCACTTTGATCTTCAGAAACAAGTGCTTTCTTGACTATACATGTTAAGATTCAAAACAAACACATACTGTCTGTGCACCACTTGCAGCACTGCTCCTACAAGAAATAAAAAAATCCAGTGCATATTTGAGGGAAGACGTCCAGATGTAAAAGGACAGATCTCCAACTTCCATTAACTTCCCTTACCTTCTTCCACCTTGCCTCTTCCACCAGTTACTATATGATCAGTTTTTGCCTGATGAAAATCAAATACTGTTGAAATTGATAAAAGGGTTCACTAGAATGATTAGTTCTTTTATTTTAGGGTTATTCTGCTTTTTTCCTCCAACAGATTTGTGTCAGGGTGCTTAAGCTGAAATCATCTTTCCTGATTTATGTGCATCTTGAGCTATATCTAGTGCTTGTAGAGGTTTTTCTTTCATGATTTTACAAGATATTTCTTTGCTTTTTCAACCCACTAAAGCTACAATCACAGGGATGGAAAAAAAAAAAAAAGAACTATTGTATCATGGTTGTTGATCTGAAGCCATAAACTATCAAGCACCCTTAACTTCTAGGACTTGGTCCAAAGGCCTCTGGAATCAGTGCATTACTGCCATTAATTTCAATGGGGTTTGGATGAGACTCTTTAGAGATGATCACTTTATAAATTCTTGAGTTTCTAAAATAACACAATTATGAAATTTTGCCCAAGAGTCTCATCTAGAGACTCTCATTGAAACGAACAGCACAAAGTAAAGTCACTTAGACCAGAGTTCTGCAAATACCTACATTTGAGCTTCATTTTATTGGCTGAGTCTGCATAGGAATGCCCAAATAGATAAAGATATGCCCATGAAGTAGCAAAATAGACTGGATCAGGATCACACTCCAAGCACATTTAAAGATCAAAAAATACCCAAAACAGAAGTCTCTGCATTTTTGTACGTGATGTAACCTGTGGCCATATTTCATAACAAAGACGTAATTCACACAATCTCAACTGAGACAAACTAAATATTGTACTTAAGTACTTAATTCAATTTAAATGCTTTGAAAAACACTAGAGCTGCTGCTCATGTCCTCAAAGGTTAACAAGTTCAAGTGCTGACAAAAGCAGTTGACCTTAGAAGGCACACTGCAGTTCTTCAGATGGTTGATCTTAAGAAAGTAAAGGCATTACAATGCTTCCTTTTTACAAACCAGCACTATCAAGCCAGCTAGAATATTCAGTTCAATCCTGACAGAATGAACCTGAATGAATAATAATTTTTTTTAAAAAAAATCTAGTCTGTTTATTTTCATTATTGTTTTTCACAAGCACTCAGTTACAGCATTACGGAAAATTGCAATACAAGGATCAGACTGCAACAGTGGGGAATTTTGGAGAGACATAAGAGAGAATACGTGAGTTAGTAAATCACTGCCATACATTTCCTAAGCATTATAAATATATTGCAATCATTTCTCAAGCTATTAAAGAAATCCCATGTGTTCAAGGCTCTACGTTACCTCTTTCGAGAGCCAACAATGTCACAAGCACCACCTGTGAAGCCCTGAGAGGGAGAAGTACTCCCTGGTCTCTGATTATGCAATGATAAGGATCCAGGCCTTTCAGGCATATCTATTTATTGGCAGCCTCAGAAAATAGGCTGAGAATCAAGTGGGCATGATGAGCCAGCTACCCTCCTGCTTACCGTAAGTGCACTGAAGGAAAAAGGTAATGGCTGAACCGAGTGAAAAAGTTTGTGCTGCCATTAGGTATTTAATGGCTATTCCAGGCATTAGCCTACTCCTTTTGGGTGCAGTCAATCTAGCACTCTTCATGGACACTAACTTACTTACTTGTCGCTCTGAAGCACGCAGTAATGATCCAACTGTACTCCGAACATACACGTTCGCCTGACTTAGCATTCCATAACCATCCATTTATTAATTGCTTAAAAGCATTCAAAGCAACACAGCAAGCTGGCAACATGACCCTGATTTCTTATGCCCCTGAAGTACAGAACAGTAAAAATGCAATTTTTAGGAAACTGATACTCATTCCAGAACAAACAGGGTAATTTTTTTTCCTGAATATTTTAATGATAACGACCTAGTTCAGAAAACACAAAATCTCAGTTGACAAAATCACAATATTTTAACTGCAATAAAGTGCAGCACCTTATTGATTAAGATGTTACTGTATGAAGAAGGGACATTCTCCTAGGTTTCTCTAATTCCTATGCATATGTTATTTTTGTAATAACTCTGTCCAAGGGAAGAACTAATATAGAATAACGTCATGAAAACAGGATTAGGTGAACTGTGATTTTTTTCCTAACGTGCATCTCACTTTATGAGACAGGTAATGCCATTCAGAAAATCCCCCATAATTCTTTTCATTACAGTTGCAGAGTTCCATGAGATTCATTTTTTTTTTTTAAGGAAACAATCAGCTACTCCAGGCTGGTCTCGCCTGTATTCCCTGTCAGTATCTAGTCTTGTTCACACAACACAACAGGATGGCAGCCTGCTCCTTCCTAAGTGACATCTTCAGCAGTATTGCCCTCCATGCATTTCTGCTCAGAAATATATTTAAAAAGAAAAAAAAGCCAAAAAAAAAAACCCAACAACAACAACAAAAAAACCCACCACACTATGACAAATTTATGTCAATAAAAAGCAGCCACCCTGGAAGGAGAAGCTTTTGGTAATCATTTCAGGGACGGACACACTGTCACGAAGCAGTACAGCCTGTCATTGCTGCTCTCAGCTTGTTCCCCCCGAACTCTGAGAACCGAAGGGGACCAGGCAGGGGCTTCCTTAAATTACAGCCGGGAAGATTTTCAGCAGTCACTTGCTTTACTGGGGGTTGTCTTGGAAGCGAGCCCCGGCCGCCAGCATTACACAAGAAGCGACTGCCATCTTCAGGGGAGCCCCGGTACCGGACCCTCGCGTATCCTCCACAAACACACAGGTACTGAAGTTGTGACAAAAACCAAAGGCAGTTGCGGGCGGGTGGTAGCGGCAAGCAACTCGGCAAAGCCCTCGCCTCGCTCCCTGCCTCTCTCTCCCAGGTAAAGGGAATGTGTTTCATTCGCTCAGCAGGGGTGTGCAGTACAGCCCTTTCCCAACCCTGACGGCCGGCCGCTGGCAGCGCTCCGGAACGGGGGCAGGCATCCCGCCGCGCTGGCGGCGCTCCGCGGGGACGGGCGCTGCAAATTTAGTTCTTCCCGAGATGCGAGCGCCTCCGCGCCCCGCCGCCGCCGCCCGCCCGCCGCGCACCCCCGGGCGAGCGCTCAGCCGCTCCCGCCGGAGGGCAGGGACGGGGGAAAACTCAGCGAAACCCTGCGAGAGCCTCCCCGCCTCCTCCTCCTCAAGCTACGGCTGCGATCGCTGCCCTTCGCGTCCCGTCGCCGCATGGGATAAGCCGGGCTGGCAGCGTGAGCCCGTTGGCGGAGCGGGGGAGCGGAGCGCCCGGCGTGCATCTGTTGCTGAGCGGGTGGCGGCTGGCAGAGGGATGCGGCCGCGGCTTCGCTGGGCGAGGCAGCTTTCCTCCCACCGCTGTACGTGCGTGCCAAGGGCAGCGGATCCCAGCCACCGCCACCGCCAAGCACCCCCGCCGCCCGGGCACCCGTCCTGGCCCACCCCCGCGCTGCAGGCGGCTCCCGGACAGGGGCGCTCCTGGGGCGGCGGGCCGAGCCCCAGCGGCCGGGGCAGCCGCTCCTGATAATACCGGGCGGGCAGGATACGGCCCGCCGGCTCCGCGTCCTCCCCCTCCGCCGCCGGTCCCTGCACATCTGCCGGCAGTCTGCGGGGCCGGGCGGGCGAGGCGGTTCGGAGGCGGCGCGCACGGCCCCGCCGGCAGCCGCAGCCCCGGCCCGGCCCGGGCGTCCGCGCTGCCCTTGCGCCCCTGCACCCGCAGCGCCCCGGGACTGGGCGGCGGCGCCTCCCCCTGCGCCCGGCGGCGCGGGCCCGCGGCGGTCCCTACCTCCGTGTCGTAGAGCCGCAGGTCCAGGAAATAGGGGTTGAGCAGGGACTCGTTGCGGATCTGATCCATGGCCAGCTGCACGGCGGGCAGCACTCCCCGGCCGATCCTGCTCTTCTGGTCCTCCTCGGACTGGCTGAGCGGCATCAAGCCCATGATGGAGATCGGCGTGGTGGCGTTGGGGGGCAGCCCGGCCGCCCCCCGGGAGCTGCCCCGCGGCCAGCCCCAGCCCGGCGGCGCCCAGCCCAGGCACAGGAGCAGCAGTAGCATGGCAGGGTTGGAGGTGGCAGCGGCCGGTCTCCGCGGAGAGGGATGCATGCTGCTGGATGGGGAGGAGGAGGAGGACTGAAGGTGGGGGAACGGGCTGAGCGGCGGAAGAGAGCCGAGCCCCTCTCAGTCTGGGCGCATCCCCCGGCGGCAGAAGCCAAGGCGGGAGGAAAAGATCTGCCTCTCTCCGCTTCCTGGGGAGCCTCGGGGTCTTCTCTCTCTCCCCCCCCCACCCCCCTCCCCTCCCCTGGCAATAATCCTTCTGGCAATGGCGCCTACTCCTTCCCAGGTCTGCCAGCTGCAACCACCAGGAGCAATAAATAAATAAATAACCACCACCACCACGCACACACAGATACGCTCCCCACCACCCTCCTCCGCTCTCCCCGGCGGCACAGCGAGGGAGCGGGACCTGCCTCTGCCTCCCCGGCAGTCGTCCCCTCTCTCCGCTCAGGGAGGGACAGCACCTCTCAGGCGCGGAGGGGGGAGCCGAGCAGCCCTCATTGAACACCTCCTTCCTTCCCCCTCTTCCTCCTCCTCCTCCAAAAGGGTGAAAAAGAAAAAAAAAAAAAAAAATAAAAAAGGGATGCTCCGGCAGAAAACGCCGAAGAGGAAAAAGCCCCCCCTAGAGCCGGGGAGGCGGAGGAGGGGAGCGGTGCCGAGCCGGGGCGGGGGTGCTAATGCCGCATTCCGCGGGAGCCGGGGCAGCCCCCGCCGCGGGAGCGAGGTGCCGCCTGCGCCCTTCCTCCGGGCCGGGCAAAGCCGCCGGGCGGGATGCGCGGCCGGGGGCAGAGCGAAGTGTGCGGCGGCGGGGGCCGGACCGAGCTCCCCCCTTCACGGCATCGGCGCTGGCCGCCTGTGGGTCGGGCACCTTCTCCAGGTGGGGCGGCCGAGGCGGGCGCGGGCGGGCGCGGGGCGGTGCGAGCTGCTGCCGCTGCCCATCGGCGGGCAGGGGAGGCCGGCGGCGGCCGCGGCCCGCGCACCGTCCCCACGCGCGACCCGCCCGGCACGGGCACCGACCCCGCTGGCAGCGCTGCCCGGCGCGGGCGGGCTCCGCGCACTCTCCCCGCCCTCCCCCGCGCACGGGCGGCACGCAAACACGCTCCCACTCGGGCTCGGCACCCCGCACACGCACACGCGCAGCCAGCCCGGGCCACGGCAGCTCTGCGGCACGCAGGAGCGGCGCCTTTCGCTAGAGCAGAAGTCCTGGGGTTTTGTTGGTTTGGGTGTTTTTTTTTGGTTTTGTGGTAGTTTTTGTTTGGATTTTTTTTTTTTCGGGGGGGGAGGTGGTTGGTTGGGTTTTTTTTGGGTTTTTTTGTTGGGTTTTTTTTTTGGGACGGGGGTGGGTTTTTTGGGGGGGTTGGATTTTTTTTATTTCGGTTTTCTTTAAACCGATTTCTTTTTCCCGCAGAAGTGGCAGTTTTTTTGGGAGCCTGACACGGGTCGGGTTACCAAAAAAAAAAAAAAAAACAACAAAAAAAAAAAACAAACCAACAAAAAACACAAGGCTGCGGCAGGGGGACAGGACTCTGAACTTCCCCGAGGGCTGTCACAAGCCTGTGAACAGCCTGTGGGGAGCGGGCCCTTGCCACGCCTGTTCTCCCAAGCGGTCTCCACATCTCGGTGGCTGTGGGGCATATCCCATAGGAGGCCCATGGCTTTTTGCATTGCTCTCAGGCTATTCCCCCAGCCCCGAGCACGTTCACACTGCCCACCCACATCCGTGGTCTGCAGAGTCCCAGAGCAGCAGTTCACTGATCTGTTTCATCTCAGGTAGATCCCACACAGGAGGCAGTACAGGCAAAATGCAAAACTTTTTCTTAACCCTGCCTTAGGCACCCCAATTTCTATACATATTCATAAATTTCCTGGGGTCACTCGGAGCAAACCTTTGAAGATCAACCTAATACATCTAATTTATATTACACAGCAATGGCAGCACGTCTGCAATAAATTGGAAAGAATTTTTGTGGATTAATACATCCTAAGATTGTAAGATCTGACCTTGGGCTAAAAGCCCTCAACCAGTAATTTCATAACACTTGTTGTGTTACAGCCTTTCACTCAGAATGACATCCAGCAGTGTTGTCTTTAAGGCATCAGTAATGAAGAGTCCATCACATCTCTTGATAAATCATTTCAATCATTAATTAGCTAGCTAAAAAAGGTGCATTTCATATTCAGTATCAATTTGTCTTATTCCAACTTCCAACCACTAGTTCTCATCATACCTTTATTAGCTTAAGAGGACGTAGTATCAGTGATCTTCTCCCACACACAGGGGCTAAGATTAATCACATTTTGCTTTTGTGAAATAATAAAGCCACCTTCCCCTCGCCTCAAGAATCATTCCTGGAGGCACTTCCAATGCACCTCTCCTTTTTCCATATGATGTTGAACTGGCCCTTCTCACCCTGTGACCTGCCTGCACTGAGCCATAAGCTGCAACCTCAGCAGCTCCCTCAGTACCAGCCAGTTCCATAGGCTGGGCACGTTGGCAGGTTGGGAAACCTAATCCCTACAGGCAGACCAGACAGTGTGTTGTCCTTGTGTGGATGTCTCTTTATGAAATAATCTACAGCATGTTTTGAATCCATGCTGCCTAAAAGCATCACTTACCTCCTTCCTCCTGTGAACTTAGTCTTACACTAGAATAAATCAAACCATGAGCTTTCTTTGTACAAGTGACTTGTCCAGCAGTTTGTCACCTGCAAACTTTCCAGCAACTCATTTTCTTCCAGAAAATTGATTATCATAACACCAAGAACATTCCTAGGGTGCCAACAGGAATAAGTGCCATATTGATTTTGTGTAATGCTATTTTTAACCAGAATATCATATGCTAAATGATGTTTTGCCATTCTCAACTTGATACGCAAGTTTGTCAAAATTCATTTCACAGAAATTTTTTTTCCCTGCTTGTATACTGTATCCTTCAGTGATTTTCACCAGTACTTGGCTACTAGAACTACAGCTACTTGAATCAATTTGGTGATCATCTTACAATATTGGCAGTTCATTAACACTCACACTTACATTGTCTCTGGACCATCATCAGCTTTCCAAGATCTGGGGTTTTTTGGAAGCAATTCCCGTGTTTTTGAGAACTCAGTCTTTCTGAAAGAAAGCTTGGGGCCAGGTTGTGTGTTACAACAGAATTAGTATCTTGGACATAATTAGCAACTGCTTGGCATCCTTCTTTACTACTGCTGCAGCAGCAAATGTCCCTTTGTTATCTGAAGATTGAAACGTATCTACTTGCTTTTCTCAGCACAGGTCAGAAAGAGTTACTGGACAGTTCCACTCAGTGTGAAGTTCAAGGCTTGCCCTCATGTGGGAGGCAGAGACCAGCTGACACTGGTGTCCCTGCAGTGCACAGGGAAGGCCAGTGCTGGAGAGGTAGGGCAAAGAAATGCATCTAGGAGCTGCAGAGGTCTGGAGTATGGCTGGATATCATTTAAACCAAGCAAAGCTGCACTTCAAATTACAGTATTTAACAATGTGGTACTTCTGACCTTAATCTGTTTGTTGCTGCATTCCCTGTCAGTAAAGCAGGGTGCTCTTCCTTCATGGTAATACTGTGAAGACAGATTGATAAGTATTTGGGAGATGCTAAGAAGCTGTAGCATTCACGTTCTATAAAAACAACCAATCAACCCAGGAAAAAAAGGGAACCAACTCACACTAAGAAAATAACTTTTATTTTTCAGTCTAGAGATTTGTTATGGGGATACAAATAAGGCCATATTTTGAACAATGAGGATTACTTAAAGTAAGCCTCTGAAAATTCTTCCTGGGTATCAGTGAGGCATAAAATTAATGTTTTCCCACCTTTTGTAAAAAAACCAAAGAAATAAACAAAATTAAAAAAGAAAACACACACAAAAAAAAAACCAAACAAACCCTACGCACCCCCACACCCCCAAAAAACAAAACAAACTCAACAAACAAACAAAAAAAACCCCAACAAAACAGGGAATGTATTGCAAGAAAATCACGTAATTAAAAAGTGTAGTGTAATAGACACACTGAGGCCAACTTTTGATTTCACAAAAACCTTTATTTCTGGCACCTAAGTATTTAATTTGCAATCTGATTGAAAGTTTCACGTTGTCCACATGTTTTCAATATGATTCTATGCTACAGTTATATTTTATAAAGCCTGCTTCTTTCCAATTCTCAGCACTGAAAAAATTCTTCTTTCTTAGGTTCTATGCTGTGTTTGTGCATAACAGATGCCCAGGTAACAGCTCATTTTAAATAAAAGCAGGACTAAAGGAGAATTGCACCAAACTGCTTATTAAAGATTGTGTCAGACACAGCCACTGGCCCAGCTGCCTTTTTTTTTTTTTTTTTTTCTTTTTTTCTTTTTTTTTTTTTTCCCTTAGAAATCCCCAGGATGTTTTGCTACCATCAAATTGGTAAAAGTGCATTCCCTAGAATGAAATCCTCTGAAGCAGCACACATCCTTTATCTGTTAGGCAAAAAGGCTTTATATTCTGATTCGGTGGTGCACGTCAGACACCCTCTGTTTATTCCTTGTTGGCTAAAACAGCAGTTCACAAGAATTGCAAAACCTGTTCCCTTAACTCGAAAATCAAATGTCACTCTCTTCCTGGCATGTTACCCAATCATTTCAGTGCTTCAATCATGTGAATCCTGCAACTGTATTTCTGTAAAAACACTGTCAAGTATCTTCCCGCTAATGATCGCTTCCAGTTTCTCAGTCATTACTAAGCCTTTGCACAGTGTATGCAAAATCAACAATTTTGTTCTTTATATATTTATATTTGCCCACCACAGAGCACCTAATTAATTAATTTCACATTTAAGCATCTGTACTGGTATGACTTCCTTGACCACTTTTTCTTCAGTTGCAAGTTAAGTATCTTTAGACCATGGATAAAGTCAAGAAACTCAGAAAACTGACTTTTTCCTTACCGCCAACAAATAAATTGCACCTGCTGCAAGTCCTCTCCCACTCTGGGAGATGGTTTGATGCTACACAAAATATGTCATGCAGCCCTTAAGCCAGCAGCTCACCTCCTGTATGTACTTCCCTGTATATTCCTCTTCTTACTACTTTTGGAAAGGTCACTGAGAAGGTCCTGCCCTGTTTTTGTCTCCAACCACCTTTGCAAATCCTGGAGCCATGCAATTCCTGTCAGTGCTGACTGGGACTGGTCTAATGAGGCTTTCTCTATTCATAAAAATATCAGTGAATAGCGGATTAAAAAAATTGAAAACTGTTAATCTAGGCATAGTAATTTTAGTACTGCATGTACATGCATAATCTTTCTCCTCTGTAAATAAGAAAAGTAAGAATACTGCAGTGCTGTAATTTGAACTCAGCTATTGCTGTTGCACCTCAACAGAACTGGGGAGAGTTCTCTTATCCACCTTTTCCATTCCCTCCCAAGGGCTTTCCCACCTATCTCAGCTACCTTGCTAGCGTGAAGTTCCTTATTTGTTACAACAGTATACAGCATTCTCAAAAACTGCCAAAAAACCTGCACAGTTGCAAGAGTATACACACAACTGCATGATCCTAAGCCTACAGTCTCTCCAGACACCTTCATCACTGTGTCTTTATATCAGGGTATCAGGACAAAGCTCAGCTAACTTCAAGTTAATCTCCAAATCTAAAGGCCTTAAGAGAGGCAAATGAAGTTAAAAGAGCCTCAGATTTTTTAAATTACCAACCAAGCACTATCACTGTGCAAGTGCCCATGTTTTCATAAATAGGAAATAGGAGCACAATCTCATCAGTCCTGGTTGTTATCAACTAACATGAATTTCCCCTTGCAGTGCATCTTACTGCTTCCTATAAATATAACAAAAATTGAACACAGTTTTGAGTCTCTGTTTTCAGCAGAGCCAGCCCGGAATACTATTTCCAATTCATGTTGACTGATGCATGTCCGATGATGGCTGTTGTTCCCAGGTGTTTTTGCATGCTCTAACAATCCCCCAACATAATGGTTCAGCCAAGGCCACATATACAGGGGCTTTAGTGTTTTATTTCTTAGAAGGAAGGTTCATGTACTGTCTTCTGTTGAAGTGAAAATTCAGTAAGTTTTAGCCCATGTTGAAGACCCACAATTTTTAAATGAAATGAAATTGGTAAGTGAATAAATGAAAAAAAAAAAAAGTCAAAATAATTACCTGATAATTTCAAATAAATATGATAATTAGGCACCTGAATGTATTCTGGATGGCTTTCTAAAAAAAAAAAAATGCAGGAGTAGAAAGACTAAGAAATAAACATTGATTTGTATTTGACATCCTCTAATTTTTCCATTTCTATGAGACATCCAGCCCCATATCTCTGCTCAGAAGTCCAAAGTCCATTCCTCAGCAGGTGGCCCTGACCTCCTGCAAAAGGAAGTATCGAGATGTTAAAGGAAGTCTGAAGATGTGCTTCATGACTCAGATGCTTAATGGAGTCCTTCACCCTCCAAACCTGAAGACAGACATTAATAAAACTCCAGTGAGTTGAGAAGAAGAAAAGGCTACCAAGGAATAAAAAATGGTAGGTAGAGGGACTGAAAGGCCAACACGGAGGGAGCAAGCTGGTGGCATTGCTAATGTTTGGTGTTTTGAACTCAAGTGTGTTTGTCTAGCAAATATGCAACCCAGGCTAGCAGGTTTGCTGGCATATGTGAAAACATCTTAGCTGCACGAAGCCAAAAACATCAATACTTCCCCCCTCTAAACAAAAGCAAAGTGAAAAGATGTATAGAAAATAATTTCTAGTTACTAAGTTTCATTTGCATACCACCATCTGATGATGAAATCTTGAAATCCCAAGACTAAGGCAACCTCACTAAGGATCGAGGTGAGTGAGAGCTTTGGCTGTGATTCTAGTAGCTGGGCTTTTATCAGCTAATTACATTGTTCAATCAGCAGTCAAGAAGGCAAAGCAGAAATTAATAGAAAATCCTTGCTGTTCTCTTATGCAGCCACCCACTTTTGATTTGTGGCTCCACAAAGTGTAAACCACTGCTGCTACCAGGTGAACAGAAGCATTACTGAGTTCAGGAAACAGAACTTGAGACTGCATAAAAAAAAAGCTGTCTTCTCCCAAGTGCTGTAGGGATCTGGGCCTAAGATATTAGCAAAATGATCGAATGAAAACCACTGACCACCAGAAAAAAAAAATAGTTGATAAGACATTTCGCACTCTACTGAATTGCAAAATATTTTATTAATTCTAACATCAGTTTCATCAGTCCAGCCCACAAAGACAAAACTCCAAAGGTGCTCACAAAAACATTCTATCTACACAGGTATGAAAGACCTTGGAAGAACCTTCACATGTATCTCCTAGAGGCAAAAACCCTCCCCCCACACCCCAATCATATAAATAGGTATGCCAAAATGACATGAGGTTATGGGGATTCAAAGAAAAGGCTGAACATTTTTTATAGAAAACATGAACAACAGCAAATAACAAAACACATACCAAACTAATCAAAACATGCCAAGACTTCTGAGGGGGAAAAGGGTTGAAATTTTCATCCTTCTACACATAAGCATTCCTTCATATGACAGAGAAAGAAACTCTTCTTACGATCTGAAACCCTTCTAATCAGCATGGTAATGCTGATGGTCAATGGCCAGATACACTGCTATAGACACACTCCTTCTCTGATGGGGCAAGGCAGATCCCACACATCAGGGCACAAACCATCCTGTACTGGTGCAGATTACACCCCATGGTTTCAACAGGACCATAGGGTCAACTCATCTAAAAGGAGCTCCCAGACAAAATGCAAGTTATACCTGAAAGACCATCCTTTTTGTATTAATATCAGCTGCAATTTACAGAAAACAGTCACAAAACTGTTTTTAAAATATAATAACTTTTTACGTGAATCATAAAACACTTAATTTTTAAGATTTATTTTCTCTAACTGTAATTTTGAAATTTTTACAAAAGAATTATTGGCAGGTCTTATCTTGAAAGTTTTATGCACATTGAAAATCCACATAATGTTAAAGCTGGTTGTGCATTCTAGGACAGAGCCACATAGCTGGGCCCATATAAATCTAAATAGCTTTTTCCAAAGCATCACCTTTAAATATTGTTGCCTTCTGCCTTTAAGAAAGATGAGAAAAACCCCATTTTACTCCCAAACCAATCTTAAGCATGATTAGAAACTTGTCAAGTGCCAGGAACATGTAAAATTGTCAGAACATTTAAGGTATAGTATTGTCAAGCATGTGCAATCTGTATGCATCTAGATTGTTATTCTGTGCAAAAACATGCAGACATACTCTGCCTCCATGTGTAAATCCACACTGTCTTCAGTGAGGGCTTTGTGGTAGTCACTTAGGGCAGAAC
The DNA here is from genome assembly GCA_027886175.1 of Phylloscopus collybita. Taxonomy (NCBI): domain Eukaryota; kingdom Metazoa; phylum Chordata; class Aves; order Passeriformes; family Phylloscopidae; genus Phylloscopus; species Phylloscopus collybita. The sequence goes on from JAJNNQ010000075.1 coordinate 62,385,587, forward strand.
ATGGTCTACATTTACCTTCCTGGTATTTAAAGGGCAAGAATAATTATTAACTAATATCTGTTAAAAGACCCAAACTGCAGAATGTTTTAGTAGAAAAATAAACATTTTAAGTTATTGATAGATTAACATTAGTGCAATTATTTTGATTGCCTTACTTCCACACAGTAGATTAAAAAAATATATTGTCACTTGTAAAAAGAACCTAAGACACTTCAGAAGCAGTTACGTAGCTGCCAAATAAAGAGAAAAGGAGCAGATTCTGTGGCACTTTATGAAGCTCTCAATACTTTAGTGCCTCCTGAAGCTCCAGGAAACGGGATCTAAGGCTTGTCAACTAATTTCAGTTCTTTCCATACAAAAATATATCACTTATGAGATTTTTAAAAGGCTGACTAACTGCTGACTAGAAAGAGTACTTTTTTTTTTTTTTTTTTTTTTTTTTTTTTTTTTTTTTTTTTTTTTTTTTTTTGTATTCAGCTATATCCCAGACAACATCTGGATCAACTTCTTTCTTTGAAGAACCATTTTTGGTAGTCCGAGTTGGTACAAGGTCGTAACAATGGTGCTGGGTTCCCGTTGTAAGCGTTTGCCTCGGCTTGTATGCACTTCTGGGTTTGTGGGTGAAACAAGGTACCGTCCTACAAAAGACAGAAATAAACTCTGCTTTTCAGGTCTCGAAAATGGCAGTCATATCACTGTGCTTTAAAGTAACAGAAAACATTTGCAACAAATTAATATCCCACCTATCCTTGCAATGGTGTTGTGTGGTAAAGCCTAACTTAAGGATGTCTGAAACTTTATCAAAAGTGCTTTTAAACTTAGGTAAACTGACATCAACATTGCTTTAGAGTGACTCATGACATCTCAGCCTGTAAAGGACGTGCTAACACTTGCTTTCATTGCCTTTTGTTACTGGACCAGAACATGGCAGAAAAGAGCTAAGCCAAGGACAAGCATTACCCAAATTTATCAAATTATTGCATATCTTGTAAGTAAAATGTAAATATTGTTCATTAAGCGTAAATGTTGGACATATTTTTAGCAAGAAATTTTCCTGTCTCTTCAGAGGGTATATTTTTGGTGGAAAAAGTAAAAATATCTAAGCGTGCCCCTTGCCGGCAAGATGTGTGTAGAGTTCATCTGCTTTGTTGAAGGGCAGTACAACTGTCTCAGAGGTGTAAGGTCTGAGAGGCCTCCACAGTCAAATTCCTAAAGAACACATTTTGAGACCTCGGGTCCTTTTTTTATGGTAATTTCCAGTTCAAGTCTCTTGTTCCAGTCCAGGAGCACTGTCAGCTAGGACAGTGAGCTGCAAAAGGGCAGCGTGGCCAGCCATGGAGGACTGCCCTGATCTGAGGCCATCCCTTTGGCCTGGGTGGCACTCCCACCATGCAAGCATTCCCAAGGCCCCTGGCAGCTTTGAAAGCAAAATGCCAATGCCTTGTTTCTGAGCATAACCCTGACTCCTGTGGAAGTCTGCTCCTTCCGTCTTCAGGAATGTTGCACTTAATTGTATCCTGAGCTGCAGCTCCTGATGCCCAGCAGCGTGTGCTTGCTCACAGACTTGCTGAGAAACACAGCTGCTGAATTACTTCCTGCTTCCGTCACAATAATTCAAATTTTAGAGTAGATTAATCAGTATCCATCTCACTCATTTTTGACTCAGTGTCCGCAAGAACTCAGTTCTTGCCAAGCTGCTGGGAAGGCTGTTCAAATCTTTGATTATGCTCCATCCATAAGGACAGCTGTCTGACACTACTGGGCACAAAGCAAAAGAAATGTGGTGCTGACACCTCACCCATCACTCGCTTTGAAAGGTGGAGACTGGTGGTTTTGATTTAGTGCAGCAGCAGAAAAGGAACTGGAGCAGAGCAGTACGTTCAAATCACACAGAGGCACAAAGTGATCATGAGAAAGAACATTTAGAGTAATTCCTAAAGTCTCAGATGCTAAAATTAATGGTTAGGAATACAGTGGAAACAGATGCATTCCATAACCTTTTTTCAATTTTTTCATTTTCTCAATTTGAAAATTTCAGTTTTCTCAATTGCTTCTTGAAGTGACTGAAGATCCTTCAATATATGTCATGTTAGGGATTAATGTATATGACCTTGAGCAATTTTGTTAGAACTCAACATTAAAAATGAAACATCATTCATAAAGTCGACCTTTTAAACATTTTAATTTAGTAATATCACTATGAGCTTCAGTCTGGACTAGATTTAGGAAATGGACAGTAATTTTCATCTCATGTTTTTAAAGTTTACCCTGCTACCTGTCACTGGTGGTAGTATCGAAGTATGACATTTGTCAGCCATGGAGGCTGTAGAGATTAGATGTGTTATGCAGAGACATTATGTAAATATACCATTTTGATATATTATGTGACCTTTTCCCTTAGCCAAATAACAACACTCCAGAACCTGACCAAGGCCGTAATTCTTCATCCAGCTCATTTTCTCTCAGGCATCCAGGAGCTTCTTTACAGATTCAAAACTACTAAACACAAGCTTTTCTAACATCATGTAATGGCAGTTGCTTAAAAGCAGGAAGGAGAAAAAAGTAATGGTGGTGTGTGAAGTATTGGGGATATATGGTAATATAAATACAGGGAAAGAAGTCAATGAAAAGAGAGCAGACGTAGGCCAGCCATATGACTGGCTGGGGAAGGATTATATTGAAGCATCTCAGCCTCAGGAGAAGACAGTAGGGCTGACACGCAAGAGAGAATGCTCCCAACCTCCTTGATGTTAACAAGGGTGCTTTCCTTCCTCTCATTTGCCTGTTCTTTGTGACTGGAATACTCTTTGCCTGTTACCCTGTTTCTATGTTCAGATATTAAGAGCCAGGATAGCTTATTTCTCCCAGAGACCTGTGTCAGTGTTGTGGCCCGCATGGTGTGTAACTAGTAAGGTAAAAATTTTTAAAAAAATCAACAATTCTCCTTCCACCTGCTCCCCCCCGCAAAAAAACCAAACCCAAACCCAAGCAGGCACACTTACCTCTCTGAAAATAAACTTCTGGTTTTCAGGAACACTGTGGGCATTTTCTTGACACAAGTACATTGTCAAATAGTCAGTCCCTGAATCGACTGCTGCGCAGACTTCTGGCTGCCGTGTGTTGTAACGTATTTCATTATGGGATGTGTACTCGAAAAACTACAAACCCAAGAGAAGAAACAAAGGACAGCAGTCATTTTACATGTACATAGAGAGTATTTATAAAGAAACATATGCTAAGAGACTATAATTAGGTTCACAAATAAATAATTGCTGCTGTGAAGGGAAATTCTGCCAGAAATATTCAAGGGTCCTTAAGTTCTGCTGCTTACTATTTTACAGAAAATCAATCTCATCACAGCACTGCTTTACTCTGGTAGCACTTAAAATGCATGAAATGCTGAATAAGCGTCCTGGAAAACAGGCATTCCAGCATTAAAGAACTTCCAAAATTCAACCATAACATTTGACTTTGACGTTCTAGGCCTCCCTTAAAAATAGGATGCTCACTGCATAGTTCAAATGCAGTTTGGTCCAGGTTCATTTCCAGTTATAAATGGTCATTTCTGTACTAAGGATGCATGGTGATGAACATTTTGTTCTATAAAGTTTTAAGATACTATTTGAAGAAAATTAGTTACAGCTGCTTTTAAACATGAAAAAAATTTCCTTAAAGACAATTTATTATCTTTGCTTGTTGAACAATATTCTACAGAAGTGTTACGAACATGCTCTGAAACTCCTGGCTTCTGTAAGCAGTTATGGGTGAAGACTTCCTCAAAATGTTATACTTATCATGGACATTTGCCAACTTTTGGACTTCATTAAAGAGAAGCAGAGTTTGAGAGTTGTTTGTATTTAGCAAGCTTATAAATAATTTAGATGACTATAGTGCACGGATGTGTGTTTAGATCTGATTTAGATTATACTCAATAAAGTAGAGGAGAGTTTTATAAACATCAGAAAATTGCTTATTACCCATAGTACAGCTGCATTAGCAGAGACCAATAAAAGGATGAGAGAGAGAAGGAATCCTCTTTTGTTTTGTTTCCCCCCTGGAGACTGTAAGGCTTTTTGAAGGGGGTCGTACCAATTCAGAAATGTATATACTTGAACTTACCACAAAAACATCCTTAACAACCACCAAGGCTAATAACCTTGAATGAGGAGTTTAAAATGAAGTTTCAGTATAAACAGGACTGTGCGATTACAAAATCTGCAGCCATCCATTTCCAAGTGTAAGAGCTCTGATTTAGACTACACTGATAATAACTGTTTCATGAACTCTGCCCCTCCTATTACCACAATCAGGAATTTCTCTGTCAAGGTGGCCGTCACAGCCATACACTGACTGACGCTGCCCGCTGCATCACCCTGTGGAGCCTCATGGCTTTTCTTTTCCAGCAAGGATGCAAGTGACCGACCCCCCCCACCTGTTTGCCACCATTCATTTGTGGTAAGCCACAAAGGGAAATGAGTGTTTTGAGAAAGCAACATCAGGTTTGAAGTCTCCCTGCTCACATAAGACCCCAGAGACCACGATTTTCCCTTGAAACCTATTGCTAAGATCTGTTCCTACAATGTAGGTTGCACTACCTTTACATTTGCCTTATGCAAAAAAAAAAAAAAAAATCTCATCAACAACAAAAGTGAATTGTGTGAATATTGGTCCTTTTATTATTTACCCTAATAGGCAGCAGCTATTCCCTGGCCTTTAGGCTTTATTCCCAGATCTAGTATCTGATTGACACATGAAAAACCCACTACTTTGACACCACAGTGAGCTACAGAGACATGCATTTTAATCCTATGGCTTGTGAATAAAGAAAAAGCCTCAGTTCTGCTCAGTTGTGTGTGGATGGACACTTTTTACAGCTGCCACTTTCACAAAGCCATATTTAGAGCCTTGCTCATTAGGGGATTTATTAGATATAATAACTCTTCAGAAATCTGTATTATAAGTGAAAGCCTGCAAGCTGCTGACTGTACCAGATGCATCAAGAATAAATGGAGCAGCTACTAGATCAGAGCACTTCTTACCACTGATATCTTTCCTGAATGGTCTCTCAAGGACTCCCACCAGATTCCAAAGAAGAGCAAGGAAAATGGTTAATTTCTGGATAACTTTAAGGAATGGGGTTTTAGTACCAGCAACTAAGCACTCTTGCCTTGTTGCCCAATGAACATAATACACTGCTTCAAACTGAATAAATACTTCAGGCTTTGGGCCTTTCCAAGCTCTGGTAATACAGGAAATAAATATTTTCCTCCTCAAAAGGTAAAGTGCTTTTTAGTTCTCTTTTTTTTTTTTGCATTCTGTCAGCAGAAAGAAAGCATTTTCAAACTAATCCATGGCCAAATAACTAGTAGCCTTACTGCTTTCCTTCTGAGAAACAGTAGATTCCCTTAAGTGCTATTGGGAAACTTGATGAGGCCTTTTTCTCAGTGTCTCTGGCTTCTGGACAATCTACAGGATATGCCTTGGCTGCATCAGTGTCTCTCTGGTACTGGGGCCAGCAGCAGATTTTGGCCACCTCACTGGTCCCTGAAACTCACTCTCATCCTTCCCTGTGCCTGGCTACTGTTCTTTTGCATGCAGGAAAAAGTTTGCACTTGATAGGTAGAACCAGCGAAGAGGTTACCGGGTCTGATACTCTTTTTTTGCTGAAAACCCAAGGGCTTTGCTTCCCTCTCGCTATTTACGTCAAATGTTATCAGCTCCAAATGGGGATTCTGGGAAGAGCACTGTCAGTCAGTGTTTTCCCATCCTCTTATCAGGTTGATTTCTTGCCATCACATATTGGTGCCCTCTGTACTGCTTCCCAGCCATACCCAGAAGGGCAAAGGGCTTTACTGGTGCTTAATTTCAAAGCCTTTCCTTCTCATCTGTGGGGCAGACACTCCCCACAAAACATAAGCAGCTTGAGGAACAAGCAAGCAGTAGCCAGTGTTTTGCATATTTCCTACCTCTTTTCCATATACACTCAGCTCTTAACACTGCAGTGTTATCCTCCCCTTCTTGTGACAGTGAACATGCTAATTTTAAAAACCCTCCAGTTAGTTTTCTTATGCTCACACAAAATGAGTAAAGAAACCCCTCTCAATTAGACCATGGATGCAAGGAAAAACAGCAACAAATTACCAGGAACTTTAGTTTTCTGAGAGTGGATTTATTCACTGAGATGTAGAATAGGTGCAGGTGCTGGACCTTATAAATAACCAAGAACACAGAGTTCTCTCAACACGGTGCACACAGATATTCAGAGGTCACTAAGTGAAGATTTGTTTCCACTGAAGAGTTTTGCAGTTGTCCCTACATAAACTGCCACCTGCCTGTGGTAAGGGATGGGGAACTAGAGCAAAGCTTGGAATGAGGGTTTGGTGCTAAAGCTCTATATAGGCATTGAGTGGAGTGATGAGAACAAACTCGAGGAGAAAAAGGCAGGAAGAATTTGGGATTAGGATGGCAGACTCCCTTCCAAGGGGCCAAAAAGAAGTTAAGGGCTGCCTGTTGTCAGTAAACATCTCTGAAACTCTGTGGCTGTTGATAGCAGAGGATGACCAAACCTTGCCACAATCATTTCATCAGCAGACAGCAATGCATGTAAATGTGGAAGATTTGACTGTTTTGATCCTGACAATCACCTGCCAAGAAATTCACACCACAAGGAACAGCCTGCTACCTTTTCAGAAGGACTGTCAAGAAGGTGGTGGGATGGGAAAGAAATGGAGAGAAATGTCCTGCTGGTAGGTTTCACAGCTATTTGTGAGCCAGAAAAAGGAGCTGCAAGTCCAGCAACCCCAACTTCATTTCCCATCTCACTTGTGTTTCTATATCTTTTCTTATTTTAGCCTTCCTCTATTCTCTCACCCACAACTCTTCCTGCTGTCCACTTCATCTCTTGGAACTACCTATCACCCCTACTCACACCCCCCTTTGCCAGCTGGTATCTTGGCTCCCACATTCAGTAACCCTGCCCCTTTCCACTAAAATGTTCTCCAGTGACTCTGCTTGGTTCAATCCCTGTCCTATTCTTTCCTCTGGCACATGCCCTGCTCATCCATCACCTGTTGTTCAGCCTCTGTCCCAAACTACTACTCCTGTTTGTCACCTTGGCCCTTTCTCTCTGGCTCCAGCCAGCCCTCCCATGCCTTTTGCCCATTTCACTAATCTTGTTTTACCCATTTCCTGTGTTTGGCCTTCCCTCCTCAGGCTCTGCAGTTCTCTTGAGTCATCTCATATTTTCCTTTATTGGCTTATATTGCAGTCAGGTGGCTTCTCCATTTCTCCTTCCTGCTCCTGCTTGGATGCCAGCAGAGGGAGCGGTTTGCACGGTTCCCAGAGTGTTGCTGCTTCCAGCCTGGCACCTGCTGCCACAGGTACATGGATGCACTGCACCATCAACAGAGATGGAAGAGCATTCATACCCAGTGATGTGGTATCCTGCAGTAAATTCAGTTAATCTCTTAGTGCTAACTAAACAAAGCATAACTAAAAATGTTATCTCATGATGATTCATCTCTCAATTGTGCTTCTTTTTTGCTTTCACCTTTTATCCTATGTCTTTATTTTTTCTTGGGAAAAGGGATAAAATTTAAGCTAATTCCTTTTGCTCAGAGAAATGCAAAAATTGCAACCCCTCTCCTCTCTGTAATCTGCAATACAAGGAAAAATAAATCTATAAATATCTTTGGCATGTTAGCATGCAATCCTATACATGAAACGCTTCTTAATCTACAAAAGCAATCAATGTCATGTATAAGAAAGTGATTTGACTGGGTTATCTGGTTGTTAACTTCTCTTCTATATAGATCTATAGAAGCATTATTAACTTGGGCATGAATCTGAACAGAGGGAGTAAAAGAGTTGAGTTGGGGCTTAGCATAACTGGCATACATCTGTCAGTGTTGAGATCCTTTGGCTTTTATGGTACAAGATTCTACCCTTGCCTTCCCCTGCATCTTGGCCTTAAGGACAGAAATATTACAAAACTTAAGACATAAACCAGACATGAGCTAACAAATAATAAAAAATAATAGTTATAATACTATTATATACATAAACATGCTATGAGCAACAAATCTATTTCCCTTTAAGATCTGAGGTATATTGCTTTTTCTTTCCCCTTTCTCATGTAAAGTGCAATTCATATTAGAAGCTTTCTCCTCAATAGAGACTTGTTTTACACTCCTCAAGCTTTTTTTTTTCTTTTCTTTTTTTTTTTTTTTTTTTTTTTTTTTTAGCAGAGTTCAGAACGATAGCAGATACACTGCTTAACTGGCTTCTTTCCAAGCTTTGTTTTCCCTTTTTCTCCTTTTCCAAACAATTCTAACTGAATGTTTGGATTAATTTCATTAAAAAAGGACCTAAACAGTCAAGCCACCCAAGCTCTCACAGGGTCATGTACAAGAGGTCTCACAAGACTTTTGGTACTCAGCACTGATGTGACCATATTTCAAGTACTGTGTTTACTCTAATGTGGGTTAGAAGCCAAAAATCAAGATAGACAGGCAAGTACATGCCCCACATCAAACACCAAACTTCAGATCTGGAAGGTGGTCACTCAGAACCATGCAAAACAGCCATTCCAGCTTGGCACGCAGTGCCCTACAACTCTTTTACCATGGCATTATGCAGAGAGGCTTATAGGCATCAAAACTAACCACTGCTGCACACAGTTTCAGTCAACGTGGAGAAAGCAAACAGCATTTTCAGCTTCAGAAGTTGAAAACAAGACAGCAAGAATGAAAGTGTAAGGAGAGCCTCTGCTCTCCTGGACTGTAGAGCCCAAGCCCAGGAGGACATTTCTGTAGAAGGACAGGAGAAGATGTGATCCAAAACCTCCTGAGTAGTTAGACAAGCACCACGAGGAAGAAACATGATGACAGACACAGGTGGAATTAGGTGAGGTTTCCAATGTTTTTAAGGACTTTAGAGGCATGGACAGACAAAAGCTCAAAGGGTGAGTGAACACTGGCCTATGAGCACTACAGCTGCACTGATATGCTATTAGCCCCTGCTAATGAGCTCTGTGGAAAGGCATAATAAAGGTATGCATGAGTTCCCTGGGCTAGGTAGACACGTCCTCAGAATGAAGAAAATCTGACCTGAAGATACATCAAAATAAAAAGCATATAGTGCAAGAATCAAAACTCAAACTAAGATCACCTTACTGTGCCAACACATTTTCTCAGCCCTGATGGAATAACTTTACCATGCTTCCTTACATTACAACCATAAGTGTTAGTGAAGATGAAAATAAAACATTATTCTTACCTGATTTTGTCCCATGCCGTGGCATGGGTAGAGTATGACCCTCTGTCCAGTTACTTGATGTTCATTTGTAGGGTTATAATCAAAGCAGAAGTTTTCCATTCCTCTATTCTTCAGCTAATCAAAACAAAAAAAAAATTTTAAATACTACTCTAAAATAAGGAAGATGTTCTGTAGTCACTCTACACCCTTCCTGCTGGGCTCTGAGATCCATCCCAAAGCTGGTGCAAATCAACTGGAATAGATCAAAGGGATGCAACGGTAACATCTCTCAGACTAATGTGAAATAAAACTGCACTCTCTTGACTGTGAGCATTGAAGCAGCCAGACACGAAGGCTTCCCCTAGGAATGACATTGTGTTCCAACATATTTGCAAAGGAAGTGGGTAGAAACTCTGAAAAACTGTGTTGAAACCCAACCAGCCAGCAACTCATGCAGAACAAAAGAGTCTGCCATGTCTTTTTCCCTCAGGATCTACTTGTTCAATTTTCTTATGAAATGATGACTACATACTTTTCCCAGTTTGTCAAATGGGAAATGTTAGGAGGATTTGTTCTCGAAAGGACTCCAGTACCCTCTTGAGGCAGAACAAGAAGATAGACTTTAGTATCAGAAATCTTGAAAGTCGGTAAAATATGTCTTTGGAAAGAGACACTAGGTGTGATATTAAATGCTCTTTACTCATGTTGCTATTCTCTGACAGAAGAGGTGCATAACTTTCAGGTTAAATTTTAAAATATTAAGTTAGCTAATTTTAAAAACAACAGGCTAGTAAACAAGGAATTGCATTTAAGTATTCAGAAGGCAAAAGTAACTGAAAATAAGTTAAACAATCACATAACAACCACTGATTCCTGGTGTTAGCCACATAACAAAATTTGAAATTACACAGAGCAGAAATAGGTTCTGTAAACAAGAAGCTGAATGCCCCTGTTACTGAGTGTAATTATATCACAGACAAAAAGAATAAGCAGAGTAAATCTCAGAAGAGTTAGTTCAGCAAGGTGTAATTTCACTGCTCTTCCCTGGTCATGATAATCGTATCCAGAGTTCTTAATGTGGAAAATGAGCAGGCACATAGGGATTGCAGGCAGCTAAAACTAAACAAACAAGACAAACCCTGCAGGGCCTAAACCCACCACAGAGCAAACCACATAAGTTGGAAAATTAAATACTTGTGCTCTACATATGCTTGCTTTGCCAACTTCTACTTTTAGTGCTACCCAACATCTCCTTTCCACTGCTTTGTGCTCACTCCCACAGACCACTGCAACCTTCCTTGAGCAGTCGAAAGAAAACATTTTGTTTACCTTCCTAATGGGAGGCAAGAATTACACTTAGAAAAACAGGAAAGAGAAGCGTCTTACACAGACTATTTTTAACACTGCCATGGAACCACATAAACCAAACAATAAGCTTCTCATGTTTCTACATTCTACATCAGGAAATATCAACTTTAAAGTCATAACCACTTAAAATGGTAACGTTATCTCTACAATTGTTGTTGTCAGCAGCTGTCTTCAGGACCAGAGGATCTCCCATTAGTATGTTTAATAACTATGACTCTGCCTGACTGTCTACTGGCTCCAAGGGCAGCAAAGCCCTTACCCATGGTGCCCTTCCAGGCAACCCAATGACTTCACAAGTACTCTTTGCCATCAGGCCCTGGCACATGCTCAAGCATGAGCTCCCTTTTGGGAAATTTTAACTCATCTGTTCAAAAATGCCCTGTACCACCAGAAGTACACTAACTCTCCTATGCATGTTACTCAATGCCCAAATACACACAACAAAAGATGTGTAAAAGCTTACTAAACTTAAGCTTCATTTCAGATGGTTTGAAAATGAGGCTGTGTTCCAGGATGCTACCACGTATACTCTCTCCTTTTTTTCTTTCATGCATAACTGCTTGTGGTGCATGCCGACATCTTCCTACACGTACACGGTCCACATGGTTCACCTGGTTCTTTTATTTTGCCAGACACTGGTCGATATGCCCACACTTCAGCAGGAAGCCCAATAGGTATTCAAGACCTAATTAGCAGGAATAGTATATTCTAAGCCTTTAAATTACCTGATCTAAAATGACACGGAGAGAAAAATTTGAAAATCTGACTGCAGCACCATTAAAAAACAAAAACAAAAAAAAGAAAAAAAACCACCACAAAACCCCCACAAACCTGCTCTCTGTTCCAAGCCAGAAAAAGTATGAGAGAATTTGTGAATTTTTTCTCTTGTTAAATGAGAATATACAGTTTATGTTTCTTTTATGTGCAAGAGCTCTATCAAAACAGTGATCATCCACTCATTTCTGAAGCTATATTTATTCCCACATTCACCATAAACAAGCCATGCAATAAGAACAAAATTTTCTCTGTGACTTACCTTAGTTCTTTTGCAGAATGCTGCATTAGAGAAACAGAAGCAAGAAAAAGTGTTGATCACCTTGCCATTGAAACACATAGTTCAGATCTAAAACAGTGTACCCATGCAGGACTATTGGCTGTGGTTTTTTTACAGCATTTGCCTCCTATTGAAACATTGCTGGTGTTGCTCTGCATGCCATTTAGTTACCACTCTTTGGAGGCTGAGATAGGTAATAAACACCAGCTACTGAGATATTCACCCTAGGCCTTATCCGTTACTGCTAGGAGATATTTAAATCTATTGTTTCCTAATATCTGGACATTTGCATGTAACTACACAATACAGATGGCATTCTATGAATAATTCTTAGTTTGGGCTCACATTTTTTTAAGATAAAGTCCATCATAAACAAACCATCAACAACAGATTTTTGACATTAAAACTTCATTACATTAGTTGATAAGTACGGCCAATGGAGCACTGCCAACCTTTCTCTATATCCACAAAATAGATTAGAATTCTCTTTATTCTGCCAGTGGCATTGGTGCTGATCCATTAGTGATATGGACAGATAATACTGTGGGAGGCAGCATGATATGAATTTGCAGTAAGCCAAACAACTTCACTAGTACTGATCAAACATCAGCTTTTACCCCAAAGGTAATCCAAGCAGTGACAGGGAATGATTCTACAGAGTGAGTGCTATTTTCATATCACCTGTTAACTTCTTAAGGGCAATGCTGGAAGGGGCATACAACACTGATGATTAAAATCCTCTGAAGGAAGGTGACACACTCTGTTGGATTCATTGGCTCACCCCAGCAAGTCTAGATCTCCCTGAGAAGCTCAAAAACGTATAAGCATGTGGTTCAAGCAATGGTGTGTTCACTACCAAACACTTGAATTTCCCCAATTTCCTTTGAAAAAGCCTCTCCCTAGCTTTCAGAGGCTGTACAGTCAATCAAGGGGTGCACATTTTCCTGTGATGCACATAATGTCTCCAGGTCTAGTTAGTCCTAATCTTGGCTACCAATTCAACCTCAAGTGGCAGCTCTACAAATTTGATTATAATGCAGTTTTAGAGGTATACCCTAGAGAAGGGTTCCTGATACCTCTGAGAACTTGGAACACCAGTCATGCAATAATATCTTTGATTTCATAATTTAAACCACATAGCTCTTTTATTCTGCAAGCCTGTCCATAAATGTCATGTATTCTTCTTATAATTTAAATAAACGATCTCTTTCATGTTGCAGCAAAAAAAAAAAAAAAAATTCTTCATAGTTTTAAAGGCATAGTTTAAAATCTTCCTTCCAATATTTTAATATTATATCTAGTCTAAATTAAAAGAAAATTATGACTGAGTACTTGGAAATGAAGATGAGATGGTCTAGGAGGAAAATGGGGAAGGAAGCTGTTGAAAGGAAAATTCAAGTTTTTGATTTCCCAGCTGATTCAGTCAGTGACAGATGCCTTTACAGATAGAAGGCAGAAAGAGAGACCAGACAGAAAGTCACAACACAAGACATCTATCAGCTTAGTTGCTTTACATTCAGCTGAAAGAAATATCAGCTAGAAGCTGAGAAGAAAAACTTATCATGTCAGAACATAGTATGGTCTCACTGCCAAGTGATCAAGCTTACAGAAAATTAGAGTAAAATCCTGAATTTTGTGTCACCACTGTTTTTCACAAGCAATCTTGATGCCAAATTTGATGCCAAATTTAAAGCCAAATTCACTGACTGACCATAGTTCTTATCTTTGGATATGCACCTCAATGCCAGCCATCGTTAATACATACCTTAGAAGGGACAAGAGCCCTGACTATTCCCTTGTTTTTCAGCTGTGCCTCTCCACAGTCACCGATAACATGAAAAGATCACAGAGTTGCCCTGCTGCTCTGTCTTCATCCAGCTGCACAATGCAGCAATGTCACCACACTAGTACTGAACACACCAGGTGCCTCAAAGCGCTTCCTACAGACCACACCATCCCTTCCCAGGGTAGTTAGGATTTGTAAGCTCTCCCCTGTCCAGGTGGGCAATCTGTGCAGAACTGAGGCTCAAGACTTGTTGCAATTTCACACCGAACTACTGGTAGGTGCTCTAGGTGCTCTGCCAGTAACTGCACGCTCAAGGATGGCCAAACCAGATCCTATGCCAGAAAAGACATCAGTGTGCTACACATGACCCTAAAAGGTATTATCAGCCTTTGCAGAAGTGCTGACATCTAATTATTTTAACCCACTGAGTGCCTACCAGCTTCACTTCCCCCTGCCCCCAAAAAGAAATTCAAGGTCAGAAGGTTCATGTGCCACAAAGTTCCAAAGCTGCATGAAGCCCAAGGAGAAGCAAGAAGATATTTATCTCATTTATAGGTCTCAGGCAGTTGGCAGGAATGCAATCATATCTCAGGTAAAAAGGTTCATAATTCAGTATGTTTAAGTAAAGTTTTAGGCAACTAATTTTTTAGACAACCAAGCATAGTGTGGATATTTTTATCTATGTATCAAGAAAAAATGTAGTGTAAGAGGTTGTTTGTCAGTGCACAGCACTGAATGCTGCTCAATAATTCTTTACTCTCTTTGAATAACACATGGCTGACTTATGGGTAATCTTAGAAATATTTTCAACTTCAGTTCAAAAGTAAAAAGATTTTTAAGGGAGGTAAAAATCTCCATATTCCCTTGTATTCTCTTTGAACAATTAAATAACCTCACACCAAGTTGAGCTGTTATCAAAGCTGACACTTTTAAACACAGTATTTTTGTGAACCAGGAAAGCACTACACAGCTAAGGCAGGAGGACAGAACACCATCAGTGATTCATTGAAGCTACCAGATGGGACTCGATATCCACAAATCAGCTGAATCAGTAGGTGTCGTTTCTGCACTCTCAATTTCTCAAGAGTACAACCATATTTCCATCACATTTTAAATTCTTCCTCCCCCTAAAAAATTGGTGTATTCTCATTATGCTCACAACCAGATGACAGCATTTATGAATTGTTTTTAGAGAAATATGTAGAGCACACCTAAATTACACTCTAGATACCTCAAGCAGCTCTGAACAAGAGTTATTATTTCTAGGTACTGTCAACCCCTTGCCTGAGGATGACAATTAAATCATAAAAGAAACTGCACAAATCCCTTTTTTTTCCCCAGGAGGCTGAGGCACTATTGCTGGCACCAGTCTAACCCTTTCTTTTGCAGGGAGAAGGTTGGAGGTGGAGGGAAGGATAAAATTCCTGAAATGCTCCTGGAAGGTAAGTCTTATAATACCTTACTGCTTCAACTGTCTCAGACCTTGTCAGTAGCAGTCCAGCACAAAACTGAACCAATGTTGTACCAGGATTTGTTCAAGATACTGGATAATGGTGTGGAATATCTTTCATGCCAGTGATCACACAGAGACACCTCTCCTGCAAGCTCCAAGACAAATGGAGAAGCATGGCAATTCTTCCACAAGCTCCTAAGGGCTTTTTCTTTTTGGGAACTCCCACAGCTCCCCAGAGGAAATACAGCTCCCCAGGGGAAACCACAGCATTTCCACATTAGGATCTTTTAATTCAACAAGTTACAAAGCTATTAGGGCAGACTCTGGGGAGACTTGGTTCCTGAATGTTTTGTATGTCCACAGAGATCAGATTTTTTTTCCCCTTTCCTGAAGGAGATTCAGCAGAGGCTGAGTAATTGAAGGGTAGATGACAGCCGGACAAGGGCTGGATGTGATGCAGCAGTGTGGGAATGCAGCTTAGCTGGATCTGAAGAGTGATTGAGTTACCAGCAAAAGTACTTTTAAGTCAATGTAGCATTTGGTAATCAGGAAGGTATTTGATACATCTTTGCCTGGTGGAAAGGAGCAGTTTTGTGCTCCTAACATGCAGCAGGTATTTGATGATTTTTCAGAGGAAACAGGTATTTGCTGCATCATCTCTGCCTCCATCCCTTCCAGATGAGATTACAGTAATGTGATACACACGGAGCTATAGTTTATATTTATTTGTAAGCTGCAAAAAGCATAAAGAGCTGTCAACTCTTAAAAGAGAAGAGGATTCTGATATTGAAATCATTGCCTGTGTCCTTGCTGGTCTAAAGTGACCTCCAGATTAAAAATTAACATGTTGGTTTAATATACAGAATCCCCTATGATCTGGAAGCACTTAGCACCAGCTCTCCTTCCCATCACCAAAGCATCATAGCTTTTATCAGATAAAATGTACGAACATATGTTTCAAAGCACACTCTTTCTTTTGAATTCAACATGTAAAATAAAACACTTTACTGTTCTCTTTTTTTGTTATGCAACATTAAAAACCTCATCCTTTGCTGCCTTTAACAGTCCCAAGGTGTCACTTAGAAGGAGTAACTCATGACAACGTTACCTGTTGTCCTACTCTGTCACAGAACTCCTTCATAAACAGCATTCCCATACATAAAGATTCTGATAGAAACCACATTTTAAAGCCTACCAATTTTAACTGAATTCTACCAAAATCCCAAACTGATTTAGGCACAAAAACACCTTCACACTGACTTAGTAAGAGAGCTCAGAGAACTGCAAGTAGGCCCCCTTCTCAGCAGCCACGTACCATTCCAAAGAAGCCTGGTCTGTCCTCGGGTACGTGAAGTTCTGGATACACGTTCTCCAAAAACCATTTAAAGTCCTTACATTTCAGCTTCTCTCGTAGAAGTCTCCTTTCTGTCACATCTCCATATGGTTCCTGGAGGGAAAAAAAAAAAAGAAAAAAGAAAAAAACAAAGAAGAAAAAAGAAAAAAGAGAAAAAAATATATTAAAAAAATCCAGAACAGATGCTCTCTTTAAATTAACTGTATACATTATTAGGAACCGTATGCTACAGTGATGAGTAGGACTTCTAGCCAGGAAAAATCACCATGTTTGGGTGCTGGATTTGATTTCATTATCCTTACATTTGTTAAATGTTGACAAAAAAGAATTGGAACTGTGCAAGTGAAACTTTAAAATATTCTAGAAGACAGTTTGTCTGAGAAAACTCCCTGAATCTGCAAGTGAGGAAGCCCTTGAATACAGATTGCTGGAGACTGAGAAGGCGTATTGGAAAATAAAACTTCCTTTAGATAGATAATTGAAAATCTCCAAAGCAGTGAATGAATCTTGAGGATTTTAAATTGTACCACTATCCATTTGCAAATTACCTGTACAGTTTTACACTTAAGTGATGAAATTTGTAAAATCTGCTAATGCATCCTTTTAACTTCATAATTTTGGGGGGGTGGGGAGTATGAAATCTTAAACCTCCAGAGAAAAGCTTTCATTGCAGACTTTTTCCCTGTCTATGGATTGGAGCAGAGTTCACATCTTTTTATGTCTGTCTTCAAAAACCTATCTTTATATTGACTAGGGACTTCAGATAGTCAGGCATGAGATAGAATTTGCAACCCCCAGATTTTTACAGGTCACTTGACACACTCTTTCATCAAACCACAAATGTATTTGCATTTCTGAAAGCTGTGGAAATACCACTGAAAACACAAAGCAGATGTAAAGCAGAGGCAGAGATGCCTGTTTGAATAAACAAACAGCATGGCATATTAGCTCTGAGGTCTGAACATTAATCTTGAAGTGAAACTTCATGAAACCAGTTTTTGCAGCCATAGCATCAATCATTTTCCTGTTATGCTACAGAACTGAATATTTGGGTTTGATGAAGTAAAAAGGTCTGAACTCAACTGCTGCAACAAGTGGTGCACAGAATATTATGGAAACCAAAGTTCATTGGCAGCAGCTTTGATATGAGGAAAAACAACCTGCATGAGTTTCAGCTTATATCCACTGTGTTACAATAAGCCAATACAGGAAACTTCCAGTACAAACACACAAATATCCTTTAAAGTTAAAGCTCTGTCATTACAGACATAAGATGCCCAGCACTTTACAAGAAAAATTGTCAGTGTTTATTGCACTTTCTGTGTATGACAAGCTGAAATCAGCCTGGCATTGCCTATGGGCAAAACCCATATTTCTCTCCAAGTCAGACTCCGATAATAAAACCCAAATTGCTTTTATGATGTTAAAATAAACCAATTATTACAAATGTGTGGACTATAATAACCTAATTACCCAATTTAATCCAAACAAACACAAGATGAAAGCTAACCAAATTCATCTTCTCCAGCATATCTTTTAAAAGCCTAATGCTTTGAAGAGCAGTCTTCCCCTGCTGTGTCCATTGGGGTCGACCACTCAGATGAGTGGGGGGCTCCCTGCATCCCACAGGTCCCTCAGGTCTGATCCAGTGCAGCCAGAGGTGGATGCCCAGCAGCCCATCCCAGGCAAAAACCAGAAAGGCAGGGTTTACAAAACTTTTCATAAAAAGAGATCATGCTGGGGAGATCAGGCACCTCCAGAAACAAGCAACAGCAGACAATGATTTCTCTGAGGCCTGAATTTCAGACCTTGTGACAGAGGTTCATTTAATTCATTTCTAAACACTGTGAGGACATTTCAATGTTACTGTTCTCCAGCCTTCAGGCCCCCCCTCACAATAAATATGTCCAAGTCATGAATTTGCACACAGCTTTACTGTTTTGACATACTCAATTTTCACAGTTATAATCTCCTGAAAAAATTCTGCAATCAATGATCTTGTATTTTCATTTCAAGGAAAACAAAAACATTAACTTAAAAGAACCTCCAAAACCAACAGAACTGATACGTGAAACATTTTATTAGGAACATTTTCATCTGAGTTCCCAGGACTGATTTTCATTAATTTAATCTTTTCAACATTGATTTTGGTTTCCGCTTGTTTGGTTTTTTTAACTAAACATAGTGCAGCAGTAAATCAAACAGAAAAATCTCTTTTGTTTTACATCAGTCCAAAGTTTTACAATTATCACAAGAGAGGTAATTTTGCTAAATATTATTACCATGCTGTTTACCTGAAGGTCTACTGTGCACTGAAACTTTTTGGTTTGCATTCATTGTGTAATTCTTATTGAGAGTCCTGTATCATTTCACAGAAGTGCACATTTTAGGCTAGACAACTCCACCTTGCTTTGATGACCCCACTTCACATTATTCTTTCATTTATTCATTTAATATTGACATAAATTGGGCCACCTTGTATGCTTACAGAATTTTTAATTTTTTCCAAGGAATTAAAAATTATATGCCTTATTCTATGCCTGGGAGAAAGTTTCAGAAGGGACAAGAAACAAACATAAAAAGCAGTTTGTGTTAAATATTAGCTTAGTCAAGAGTTAGTAGGCTGAAAACAAATTCTACTGAAATTCCAGGAACAAAGGAGCTGAACTCACCAGGCGAGCGTGGGGGTTTCGGTGGTAATAAAGTTGTTTATATTCATCCATCCACACTTCAGCTGCACGCACACTGTTTGCCAAAGCTTTGGACCGTGAGTATGGAGCTTGCTTGGGGAAAACGTGACCTACATGGGAGCAAGGATGGATCTCAAGACTTCCTCCACACTGCCATATCTGAGCAAAGAATTGACATCGTGTGTATCATTAATTTGAGGCTTTTGCAAGCTCAAGGATATAGTAGTAATAAGCCTATGTAAGAATAACACCATCTCAAGAATACCACACCATATTACAAGTAACACATACAACAATTTTGTGTCTTGTTTGATTACTAAACTGGATGAAATGACATCCTTGTTGCTCTTAGTAATTTGCTCTGAGTTCACAAGGAGATAACCACATCTCTGGTTTTATCTGGAGAGCAATATTCCTTTCTTAGTTTTATTTTCTCATGATAAGATGTGGTCTACAATATAAGTTATGCAGGCATTGGTAAAAAAAAAGAAAAAAGAAGCATGTTTCTTTTCCAAAGTAACCATGTAAATAGCTATCTCAGAAGGAAACCAATAGCTGATAACTAATTCTTGCCAGAAATCTATAAATCTATATATCATCTATATATTAGGCTGGAAAGCTGACTTGACAAAACAGGTAAGCTTGTTATACCATCAAAGAACAGACAGTTGCATTTCCATTTGTACATTCACTAATCTAAAAGGGAGGCATAGGTGCCTGGTGATAAAATCCCACTAACCTTTTCATTGGAAAGCTGGGAAAGGTACCCCACACCCAACACATTAAACAGGAAACACATTAAACACAGGAAAAGAAAAAGCAAAGTACTTCTATAACTTACGGTGGTCCAACCAACAACAATGAAACAACCACCCCTATCTAAACCAATATTCCTGCTTGATGCCAAGGAAGTACTGGCACCTCAATGTGGAATTGGCAGAACCCTGCAAAGCATCACTCTGCCCTTGTGCTCCTGCTCCTGCCTCTCTGGCTCCCCAGGTCGGGAAATGTACAGCCCATGAGATAAAGTCCATCAAGTGGATCCATTAGCCTCAGCACTCTGTATACACATTTTTGTAATTACATTCTTCTCCTCTGAAAACCAAGGACTTTTGGCAGTTCACCTACACAGCCACTTTCCCATCACTCATTCTGATCTCAAGTTTGATTACCTGAAAGAAAGCACAGCTAGGTATTTCCTATTCAATATTGCGTGTGACCACAGCAAGGCAGACATCCTCTTTCTGAAGGGTGTCTGAAACAAGGTTTCTGAAATTTAGTCAGATGTGAGGAAGGTGGGATATGTTGCTGTACTTGAACTAACTTGTGGCTGTCACCAATGACTCTGATAGACTTTCCATAAAAGATTTAGAATTCTCCTCATGTATTCAACCATGCGTAAGTGGCAGCTCATCATTCCTTTGTAAATGGAAGACAAAGGAAAGTAGCTGGGATAGGCTTGTGGGGTAGAGGTTTGCTCCCTGACAACCTTCTTGTGTAAGACATACATTTTTAATTACATGTTATTTAAATGAACATAGTAGGAGTGAAAGATATGAGATAGCAAATAAAAGCTCTGCTGCTAACAGTGTCAAAAGATCAGTGGTGGGACTTTCCCCAACTCTCTCTCTGGGAGTTTTAGGGATCTAAAAAGATAAAGACTTTCAGCTCACACAAGATAGAACTTGGTTTTAGACTGCAAACTTTTAAAGTTTGGGTATTTTTTAAGTTCCTTGGAATTTCTTTCAAAATGCTAAATTTGGAAATTAATGAGTGTCATCTCCATTGATTTGGTTTAGGATAACAACATCGGGCTTTATGTGTGACACAATACTGGGTTTAATTACCAAACTGTAAGCACTCTAATACATACACTTACTTTTAAAACAGAGAGTTTCCCAAAAGATATAGGTAATTCATTATTTAACTATATGAGTACTGGATAATTGTTACCTCCTGGATTTAAAATTTTCATCTCTTGTTTTTCATGTGAGGTTTCTCTCCTCTTTTTTTGCTGCTTTTCAGGGAAGCAGTCTATTTGTCATTTAAACAAAGATGGTTAAAGGAATTATACAAGACACCTATAATTCCGTACTGATGTTTCCAACAATTTGCATATTTTCTTAGGTAAGTTACTCTACTGCCATTGTGAAAGCTGCTATGAAACCAACTATCCACTATCCACTTTCACCTTATGATCTCCTTTTTTGAGATTTGTTTCAAAACACTATTTTTCATAATTATTATTTTTATGTTCAAGATTATTTTTTAAAGCTGCAATTTACGATTCAAGATTTGTCAGCAAATATTAAGAGCCATAAGTTTATTAGTTTAACAATTTCCAATGTTATATTCCATGTAAGAATTTTTAAGTCATCTTTATTGTTTAGATCAATTGACTTTCAAATAAGATATTAGGGACAGGTGTTAAAGACTACTGAAATAAAAATGTAGTTAAGAAGGAAGCACGGGCTTCAGCTCCTCCATGATAAAGTCTGATTCCAAAGGAATGAAACAAACTGACCATACTGTTGTATGTTGTACTGTTAAATTGATGACAAAAAGAGAATTCCATAACAGCTGAATTTTTAATAATTAAAGCTCTCTAAAAAATAACTGTAGGTTGCTAAGCAATGCTCATTAAATTCTAAGTATTTCATAAAAACCATACAAAAATTATCCTGTCTTCTTATTACAAAAGAAAATTGAATATACTTCAGCTAAACAATTCCTCAAAAGGTTTATTCACTTTCATTTTAATGGAAAAAAAATATGACCTCTGTATAAAATCAGCTATAAATGAACAGCCATAAAATAAAGCAAGGAATTTAATAGAGAAACTAAAGTTGATTACTAAATGCTAAATAAGTGTCTCTGCAGAAGATTCTCCATAAAACTAGTTCAACCTTCTGTAACAGAAAAGCACATAAGGTTTCATGAATATTTTGCAAGCTCACGTACATGCAGATCTGTTTCTTTACTAGGTATGGATAACTCAGGGCTCTCATTATAAAAGCACACATTTTTTCCTTCACTTCAAGAAGAAAACAAGGTGACATTCTTTTTTTACTTTCACTTTCATCTTGATGCATGCAGACTATCGGCATATTTCCTTTTGTTTCAGAGACAGATGGTGGCACTATGAAAACCTACAGAAAATGTTCAGAATCTCACCTTGGGATCACCATCCCTGCCAGGGTCTCTGGACAATTGACCTTGTGCTGGGTCAATGAATGCCAAAGAATAAAAGCTCTACCAGCTCATTCTAACATTTTAAGACTATCTGGAAAGAAATAAAAAACATAAAAAGGATGCTACATCCTAAAAAAGGGCAAAATGTGGAAAACCCTATGTTTCTGCTGCTCTCTCTGTGCCACAATTTTTTCTTGATGACTTGTGGCTAAGCCCCCAGTGTGGTGCTCATGCACAATCTGCTGGAAGCTGGGTGGGTGGAGAGGCACCCCCGCCACATGGACCCACCCTGGCCGCTCTCAACGCAAGACAGAGTTCCAGATCCAGACAAAAAGAAAGAACACAAAAATACTGGAAAAGAGAAGGCCCTAAGTGTTCTGAGGCATATCACCCAGGCTCATGGGCAGTAACATTTCTGAGAAGAAAGGCCTTTTTGTGCATGGTAGGCTGAAGGACAGATCACAGACATATTAAGCCTTGGTCCAGAAACAAATTTGCATTGCAGCACCACTTGCAGGAGCAAGAGCAGAGGAGGGAAAGAAGCTGCAACCAGATTCCCTTTGCTCTGAGTACAAGAGGGAGAAGATGAAAGAGCATGTTTTGAATACCTCAGAAAGAGGAGTTTCAATGCCCATTATGCCCATGAAGTGAAATTTTACCCAGCCAAATAGCATTAAGCAATCCAAAATCAAGGTACATTGACTCAATTCTGCATTCAGCACATAGCCTCTTAGTCATCATGCTTTTAGCAAAAGCTTTGTCCTTGTTGCACCTCTCAAAACCACAGAGAATTTCTTCAGCTCAGAATAATCAAAGTGCAAGAAAGAGGAGGCTTGAGGACAAGTCTTTTCATGTCATTGGGAGAGAGTGGTGTTTTCAGAGAGGAGAACAACAACAAATTAATTTACAGTGGGTTTGAGTAGTTCTGCTCCTAATTTTCAGGTGTGTCAGATCTAGAAAACACAAGGACGACAACACTAACAATGATTTATCCCTTCCGACCTCTCGGAACACTGCGGGCAGCCAAAAGAACCCAGTCAAACAACATTGTAGTGCTCTGCTCTGTTCCACAGAAATCCTCACCACGCAGGCACAAGTACAAGGGCTCCAAATCAAACAGAGCAAAGCATGTTGCGTACAAATGCCCAGATGCTACTGGCAATCTGCACTAGGAAAACTGGCACGGCCAGGCATATTTGTTGGCCACTGCACAGCCTGTCCTGTGTAAATCATTTGTCTCCCAGGAGTCTCTTGATCCACCTGCACCTACATGCTGGCTTGCAGAGGGTTTGTGCGCTCTCCTGGGGACTCTGCTGCTCCCTTTGTGCTTCTCCTGTGTGCTGGGCTGCCTCTGATGCTTCCTCTGTCCCATGGGGAGACCACAGTCCTGCATGCTGGAGGAGTAAAGGCACTGCTCACACATGTTGCTGCACCCCATGGAGTCCTGGTGCAGGGGAACCAGTGACATAAAAAATGCGACTGCCAGAGCTTCATAGAGGTCAATGGCAATGGAAGGTTGGGTCCAAAGCAGCAGCAGCTGGTACTCGGGCACTCTGAGTCAAAAGGAAGGGGTCAGGCTGTCTGCCAGCCTCGGTCTCCCCAAAAGCAAAACACAGAGCAGAAAGCCAAGAACTGCATGCTAAGTGTGCCGTATTAGAGATCTTCTTCGAGGAATTGAAGTTCTGGATACACCGGAAGCGGAGACTCCTGCTTCAGAGGGCCACAAGGCTGATGGGTCAACTGCTTTGTGCTTCAGGTGCCTGCTGAACTAGACCAAGATTACTGAGTAGGCTGTGTTTGGGCTTAGTGCCAGAAACTATTCCCTAAGTGAAAAAGGAGGTGGTCATGAACTCAGACCAAACAGCATTTCCAGCTGAGAAATCTCCCTCCAGAGAGAAACCATATCAGCTCTAGGCCTGTGCTTATTATCACTCCTAATAATTTTTGTTCCCTCTTTTTATACCCTCCTTTCTATGATTTCTGCACTGCAGGCAGCAGGAGATCAGAACAGCAGCCAGGAAGACTCCATGCTTCTCTGGTTAACACACAGACATCCAGAGAGACAGTCTGCTGATGTCTCCTTTCTCAAGAAAGTGGTTTTGAAACATTAAAATGCTATTTAACCTTGAAATCTCTTGTCACTTGCTAAAAAGACCAAAATCCCTCCTGTACCACAAGTCAATGACTCACAGAAATGCAAACGTGACCATCAAAAATAACAGATGATGGGCAGAACAGGCAAGGGTAATCCAGGATAATAAGTTGCGAACTCCCTGAAAGCCAAAAGCAGCCCTACAGGCATCCCTCTTACATCACCACTGGATGGTTTCCATGAGCTAAGTGTGATTTGGGGCAAACCATAGGCAGCCAGTGATCAGTGGGAATCAGCCACAGCACTGGTACCAGCTGAGCAGAGGTAAACACTACTTTGCTGATCAGTCTGGACTGTGCTGTGTCTCCTCTCTTCTCCTGCTGTAAATCCTTTTCATTACAGCTGTCTGACTCACACCCGAGCACTTGGTCACACCTCCTGTGGGGTACAACTCTACCGTTACCGGAGATCTTCCCTCCCACCTTTTATAACCTCTGTACAGACTTTTTCTCAGGTGAAACAGAATAAAGCCTTAAAATTAGTACAGGGGCTGCCCTCTCCTGCCCCACGAGGAACTGCTCACTCCATCAACCACAGCAAGAACTCTGAGTCACATCAAAGCACTACAAATCTTCTTCCCAATGACCTCCTTCAAGCTGCAGGATGTAAACCTCACCCACCAGTATCATGCCCCTTTTTACATTTTATACTAGAGCTCAAAATAAAGACATGTTTTTAAAAATTGCTTTAAAATGGATATTTGGAGGAAAAGTACAGCTATCCTGAAGTGCAAGAACAAGATTTACATAAACACCTTCCAAAATACTCCCTTCTTAGCACTTGTTTACATTACAGCTATCTCATTAAGTAAAAGGGCATGAAGAAAGAAATAGGAACTTGTTGTATTCTGAGGAAAAAAAACCTTTCAACTAAGCCACCTACCCTAAATGAGAATTCAAGGTTCTCTCCTCCCCAGACTTCCATTCCTGTGTCATAGGAACCAAGATAATCAAAATACTTCTTGCTCACAGAAAATAATCCACCTGCCATGGTTGGAGACCTATAAAAGAGAATAGTAACTCTAAACTCAGTAAAAAGAAAAAAATATTAAACCAATGCAACAGATTAAAAAATACAATATATTTTTATTTTCTATTTTTTCAATCTTTTCTGGATACAAAGTAACAGTCAGAAATGTATCAGTTATTATGAGGCCATTTGAATTTAATTTTGTAATAAAAAACTATACCTGAAACAAGCACCAGAATGTAAAAATATTGTGTTAAAATAATTTTTTTCCAATTACAGTGTCTTTCTGTGTAAATGAAGAGCCTCTGGACACAACAGAACATTAGCTTCTTTGTGGCAGAACTGTGTTAGTTGGCTCTGAAATTCCAAGTGCTGAATCCTTATCTATTTTACTTAAGCAATAACTAAAGAAATACTTGTGCTTTAGTAATTAAAAAGAACATTCTTGATCCCACTAATATCAACTGAAAAAACTCTCACATTTTAATTATTAAGTAAATATAGCCCCTAAAGAGATTTGTTTCCTTTCTGAGAAAATCTACCCATCTGTACATTCTTAAATTTTTTACTAAGTTTGGGGAAAAATAATCAGGAGTCATGACTGGGTCCTCATTGAAGATCACAAAGCCTGGAGTGACAGCACACATAAGGGATGTACTTCCAGTAGGGTAAAGTGTGCACATATACATAAATTTGTATTTGTTCAATATTGTTCCTTGTTGTTTACAGTCTTAGGCTGATTCTCTTTAAAGTGCCAAGTATATAATGCTGATTAGAACTAAGTTCAGCTGACATCATGTGAATGTTACTAAATTGCTGTTGAGGTAAATATTAACAAAAGTGTGATGCATGATCAATTACTCCTAATCTGTCAAAACTAATTTTACCAGCTATCTTTTTGAAGCAACACTGTCTCACACTGTCATGTGTTGTTTCAAAGAATGGAATGAGATGAGACAAGACAGAAGGAAAAATAACAAACCCCATAACCAGTCAAGTCCTTCTGCCTCCCTCCAGACCTACAGACCTCATCTTTCCAAACCAAGCTGTTGGTGACACCATTCACTGCATGGCTGCCTTCTCCAGACACTTGTCGAGCTCACAGTCCTTCAGGCTACCATGAAACTCTATCCCTCATCATTTTCCTTTTGGCATGTCAAAGACAATTCTTCTTAGCATGAAGAAAAAAAAGCATCATATTTCAACTAAATGTTTTAAAAACATTTACTATATTTGGAATTTTTTAAGGAGGATGTGGACTAATACATGATGAGAAAGACTCAATTACTACCTCACTTTCCCATGAAAAAAAAAATGTTCATTCAGTTGAGGATAAGTTCATTAATATTTATGAAATATTGGGTATTAATATCATGATAAGCAACTTTAAAAAGACTGAGAAAAAATAATAATTCTATAATTTTTGTGGCCTATATGACAAAGATAAAAGTATTAACAAAATGACTGTATTAAAAATGCCAAACAGGTTAATTTACTGCAATAAACTGTTGAAATACAGCAACTTCCATAGTAGATAGGGCTAGGTTGAACACAGCAGATCCTCAGCTATCAGGATCTTGTCTGCCATTCCTATTTTCCAGATGTCTTGTTTGTTCTATTCTCTTATCTCTCCTAAAAATACAATGTTGAGTGACAAATAATACTAATTGATGGCATCTTCTCTTAAAATAAAACAAAACTAAACCAAACCCCATTATGAATATATTAGCCTGAGCTCTGTGAGTTAGCCCTTCACAGAAACCATGGTGGATAGAGCTGTATAGTTTCACCCCAGTAAAGAACTGGCAAAATGGTTCACCTTTGAAAATAGCACAGTGAACTACAACTATCATTACAGCACAGAAAGAAATCTTCAAAACTACCTTTGCCTTCTTACTTTTTTTCCCTTTTTATTGTTGTCCATGACACTTTTTTATTTTATTTTTTTTTTTTACAACACAGAGCTCTTTGCTTTGCACAGAGGACACCCTCCAGTATTAGTTAATCAGTAACACTCATTTCATGTGCTGGCAAGCATCTGTAAGAGTTTGCCTAGAGGAGTCAAGAGACTAGTTTGCAGTACGTTTTCCATATGGAAGATGAAACAGGAATTTCAGCTTTTAGAGCATTATTTTTCCAGGAGCTTGGTAAGCAGGAGCTATTTTGGAAAAAAACGGGGAGCTAAACAAAATACATACTTTTTAGTAATGCGTTCATTTCCCAAATATCCTTCAGCACCTGGCATTTACAGGTGAAATCAAAAACACATTCACCATTTCATAGGATGCACAAAAATTAACCTGATCACGTCAGTCTTGGACTTCCTCCGTTTCTGTTCTCTTTCAGGGGTACTATGCCAGGTGAAGACCAGCCGCCAGTCAAATCCGCCAATCTGTGGCTCGCCAGCATTTCCCAAGTACTCAAATGTATTCCAGTCAATAACATCAATAACAGGGCAAACAACAGCTGTTTCTTCTTCAGCAATCCTAGCATGTTTTTAAAACAAAAGGGTGACTTCCATTAGAAACTTTTCTAAAAATATAGAAACTAGAACTGACAAGAACAAAGAATGCTTACAATACCAACCATGAAGTTTTGCTACTTTTCAACTCATGCTGCAATGACAAGGAAACGATGATACAATAAATACAAGAATAACCCCCCATTTTCCTACTGGGGATCATCAGGATGTACTCCACTGGAAAGCATCTACCATCCTGGATGGTATGCAAGATAAGCCAGATGGCTTGATAACACATTCAGCATCTGTCTTGGCTGCCATAGCCAGCACCACTTTATCAACAACAACAACAACAAAAAGTAGTCCATTTTCTTTTTTACAGGTAGCTGTTTTAGAGAGCAGTTTTATTTGCACAGTTTTGCCATGATGAATAATGATAAACTCTCGGCCCTTGAAGTCATGGCTGTTCATGTAACTGTGATCATCTGTAAATGTTGTACTGAGTATCGTAACAGTAACTGAAAAAGAAGCCCTGAGCTTAAAAAAAACCAAACCTGCAATATGGGAATTAGACCTCCAACAATGAAACATAACCAAAGGAGGCTTCCAGAAACCCTAGCAACATAGGAGATGAAAAGGAGAAACAAGATAGCACTGCAGAATGACATTCCTAACACCAAGGGTGATCTAAAGATAGTCAAGATCTTTATCACACTAAGAATGCATCAGAGCTGATGACATTTCTTTCAGGTCTACTTCTACAAGGAGATAAACCTCTTCCTCACATTTCTCAATATCACGAAGGGTTTTCAGGATTCCTTTCCAAAAGGATTCATCCTTACAGAAGACAGTGGGATCCTTAGCATTCTCCTCACCTTCTAGGATGGCCACCTTCAGTACTAGGAGCAACATCAAGTACACAAGCTCAAGCCAAGGTCTTTCTCCCAAATCACTGTTTAGCATCTTCCCTATTCTAGTGTTAGACACCCCCCGATAGTTCAGTGAAATGAAGTGACTTGCTTGAGTTAAAGATGGAGGTGTGCACTTTAGCCCTGCATCTTGTATTTACATATTTCAGAGGTGAAGGAAAACTGAATACATTATATTGCCAAACAAGTAAGAGATGCAGTGCATCCGTCATTCAAAGGGAGCTCATTCCTTATGGGATTGTTAGGCTAAAAACTTGTAGGCTGACCAAGGGCTCATACTGTGAAATTAGAGCAGCTTGTGATGGTTAAATGCAGCAGAGAACAGCAGCAATTCCAAAGTAGTATTGTCTGAGCTGAGAAAGACTGCCTTAAGTGTGAAATGGCCTCTTGCTACTGGAGGGAATATGTGAAACAGCTGTTTTCTTCTTTATGATCTCCTGTAGAGACCTTGTTTGGTAGAGCACACAAAAGGGCTTATACAAATATTGTTATCTCCTGTCACACTTGCATAAAACTTTGTACAAATTCTCATTTTACAAAGCAATGAAAATGATACACACACAGAGGACAAGAAAAAAACAATACAATGTAAAAATATTTTGCCTCTCCTGTAACAAGTAGGAAAATGAGTAAAAAGTAGGTAGCTGCTACCTACTTTTTGATTTCAATTATGGAAAGAATGAAGTAAATGAAAAGCCATCACCTTTTCTGTAAGTTAAGAATTAACTAGATGGTACAATGCACAGGCAGCTTACAAATACAACTATGTTTGCACTGCAAAATGCTAACACTGCTGTATGGCTGCCATACATTTGAGTCAGATACGCCGCAGAAAAACCCCTTAGAGATGTAGGTCTGCATCTGCAGCAAGAACGGCAGGAATTCCGAGAGAGGGCTAACTTCTTACAGGTGGTGACTATTGCGTTTAAAAAATCCCAATCCTTCCTCAAGATTGCCATCTAGTGGTGCGCTAAAGAAGTGAAGCAACCACAGAAACTTCTCCCTCATACTCTTTCCTTAGGGGGCAGTTGTTAAACCTATGCTCATGATTTGATGTTTATCCCTTTTCCTTTCTTCACACTATCATAGTTAGCCTACAGTTACCTAGAAGACACTCAGCGTGAAATTTAGAAACAAGGTAAGTATGACCATTTTAAGAAAATAGAACACCCACCCTGAAATAGTATTCTAGATATAATTTCAAAGGGACATGGGGAACTTGAGAACACAAGTCCCACTAAGAATCAGGAAGACGCATCATATCAAGACACTATGTGCTTTTGGAGGTCTCTCTCCAGTTTGTAAAAGGCTGTTTTTTCTGGTTCTTTTCTGTAGTCTACAACACCTGGTAGGAATCTTAACAGGTTCCAAATCAAATCACTGGCCTTGAGGAAAGATTGTTTTCTTTTAGTTATGTTTTAAAGAGAGCTGGTTTTCTATATGCAATAATTAGGAGGTCTGTTTCAGGTCCTGTTTATATCAATATCTGCTAATGACATCCAGGGGAGTAAAGAGATGAGCTGTTACCAAAAGGGCCAAAAGCAATAGAGCCTCAGGACATGATGCAGGAGCTGTGGTGAGGTACCAGTGGCTGAACCCATAGCAGGAAAAGTGCGTGTGTGGCTGCTGGATACACATGGGTGAGGCTTCAAGAATACAACAAATATTCTCAGCTGTAACAGAAGGCTAGTATTCTGGTTTCTAAGGGGTTTTTGTTAGCGTTTTGGGAAGGTTCCTTGGTGTTTTGTTGTTTGTTTGCTTGGTTGCTGCTAATTAACTCAAGTTTTCTGAACAGCCTGACGGACCTGCAGAATAGACAAGAGAGTACACAGGCATAAAGTACAGCGTCCCAGGAAAAATGGTTTCCAAGTAAGAGTCAGTGTTGACATAACATTAACTCCTCCCTATCCTGCACCATGATCCCTTATATCAGAACCAGTCTGGGAAGGTGGATTTGCTCAGGAATAAGAAGATGGAGTTTATTCACTTATATTCCAATCTGCTTATGCAAACATCGCTTTGCAGGGCACACATCTTTCAGGACTTTCTGCTCATCCACCACCCAGGCTGACAGAAGTAGTCTCTTTTACCAAGGTAATTTCAAAGCTGGGCGTAAGGACTTGTCCTCCTGAAACCCAAAACTTTCCATTGTCTGGAGAAAAAGAGCAGTTTGGTCCTCAAAATAAACCAACAAAAAAACAAAACAAAACAAAAAACAACAACAAAAAACACAAACAAACAAACAAAAAACCAAAAAACAAAACAAAAAACGGAAAAAAACCCACCATGATGTGATCTTTCACACTTCCATTTGCTTCCCACAGCCAGGAGACAAACACCAAACACCAAACACTCACAGTGCCTCAGGGAACAGACTGCAGTAACCTTTGGTGAACCATGAGTCATTTTTCCACTGCAGAAGTGGGCCAAACTGTCGCGCCCCTTCTTCTCCAACGAGAGAGAAAACCAGCCCAGAGCATAAGCTCACCTTGCCAGCAGTGGCTCCAGCCAGCCCTCATGGCATTCACAGTGGCAGTCCAGGAAGGTCAGGATATCTCCTTTTGCCACAGATGCCCCCAGCAGCCGGGCTCGAACCAGCCCCTCTCGCTTATTTGCCCGGATGAGACGCACCTTGCGCAGGCCAGCCACGTAGTTCTCCAAAGTCTCCTTTAAATGTTCTGTAATAAACCAAAAAAGAGGCAATCACATAGTCTGAAATGGTTTGTTTATGTCATGCTGTAGGAAGGTCTCTCCTCACCAGCATATTACTTACAGTAGGGCTCTAATGATTGTGGCGTTTTGAATTCAGATTCTGCTATACATGTTCAGAAAGGACATGAAAAAAGCACAGAACTTGGATGGACACAAATCACAGTCACTTTTAAGAAATGGAATGCTTCACATTTACCTCTGTAATACATTCCCAGATTGATAAGCACTTCTCCAAAGTTACTTAAGACTTTGTGTATAAAGTTTTATGTGGTGGAAAATGCCAGCATTGCCTCTATGTCCTGTTGCTCAAACAAGACCAAAGAAGTAGGTCACTGTCATTATATGAGACACCAGGGGAGCACGGCTGCAATCGAAACTTGCTCAATTCAGGAAACCTGAAGTGTTCTGATCAGACTGTAGTCTATCTATACACACAAGCACTCATGTTACAACAAAGCAAATGTGCTTCCCTATTCCAAACTAAATTTGGTCCATAAGCCAAATTTTTCAGTGGCACAATAGAAAAAACTATTTTTCAGTGAGAGTCCTTTTTTGGCAACATGGGAATTAGACCTGGTATGCGACCTGAGCAGCATAACTTTTTCTCCTATGAACTGGCTGACCAAAAAAAGCCCATCAACAATCAATATTTAGACTTATTCTTCCTACCTTTGTCACTGTAATCATCTACAAGGATAATTTCTTCCAAAAGTATATCCGGAGACGTCTCAAGAACACTGTGAACAGTTCGCAGAAGCGTTGACCAAGCCTCGTTATAAAAAGCTATCACAACAGAGGTTTTTGGCAGACTATAATAATCATATTTCTTCTCTCTGCATCTGTAAAGGGAGAATAACATTTAGTACAAGTGCAAAAGCATTAACTAATTTTCAGGAAACAGTTCTCAAATCCATTTGTACGCTAGTTACTAACTGCAAGCAAGCACACAGAAAGGATCTTAAAAGAATATCATGTGTGTGGAAAATTGTATGAGAAGACATTAGAAAACTGCTTTATAGAGGTTCCATTTCCAGAGAAGCATTATGAATAAAATTCTGCAAACTACCAAAGGGTCTGAAAAGAAAAATAATAGGAGGTATTCTGGGCTGGTGTAGCTGCAGTAGCTGTCTTTGCACAATTTCAAATAGAAGAACAAGCAACGACCAAAATGTGCTTCAGATTAAAGGAAAAAAATAAAAGAAATGTAAAACCTAAGTGCAGTAAAAACAGTAACGTAAACTAGTGATAACTGGTGCTTTGGAAAATAGAACAAGTGCTAGACAGTAAAAATATAACTGTGAAGGAACAGCAACATATAAAGAGAAAAAAAACCCCAAACCAAACAACCAGCAACAAAACTGAAATGTATGTACACTGAAGCAGAATTTGAAGAGACCACACAACTGGCAAAATTTAATAGTGAAATCCATGAAAACCTAAAACAGATACAGAAATGTATGGATTTGGCTTTATGGAGAGCCAGAAAGTTTGCAAACCTTTGGATTAAGCTCCAGAATGTATTTCCTATAAATACATGTATGAACTCCCCTAAATGAACATAAGGACGCCAAGAAACTTACAGCTGAGCCAAATGTATAAATTCTTAAGAGAATCCCCTGGTTTAGAAGAATTTTAAAATAATGATGGCATTTTCTACAATTTCTCCTCTTTGCTTAGAGCGTTCCGTATCGGCAGTTTCTATTGCCTGGAGTCACCAAGGCTTGTAAGGGGCAGAAGATTTCAACTTCTGTAAACTGCTAAATCACAACAGATACCAAAGCAGGTAGGACATCCCTCCTACCAAAACAGAACAGCAGCAAGTCTTCTAGAACATATGCTATGGGGAGCTGAAAAGGGCAACTAAAACTGATCAGCAGAAAATGTGATAGGAAAATCCCTTTGGTCAATTTAGGGGCACAAAAATTCCCCAAAACACTAGAAGATTAGGCAGTATCTATTAAGATCTGTTGTACAGAAAGAAAAAAAAATCTGAATCTGATTATGCCTAAAATTAAAATTCTTATGAGGATAACAAAAAGTCTGTAAAGTAGTTCTATAATAACTAGGTGAAAATGAGGAAGCAACGAAGACAAATGACACTCAGGCAAAGGAGGCACCCAAAGCTTCTCAAACGTGAAAGGAACGCCATGCAACAGTACCCATGCATACAGACATACATACATAGGTAGGTACACACAGACACACACACTGATCTAGTGAAGTACAACAATGCCTGTCCCCTCTGGCTGTAACTTCTCCTGAGGGGCTTTCACAGTGGGAAACTGTCTCACACCAACACCTGGTGACAGAATTGATTTATTTAGCCAGACATTCATGTATTGACACACAAAAAAAAACGGAAAAGGAGTGATGAGTGACACTTTAATTAACCTCTTTATTTTTAATGCAGAAGAACCCACAGTATGAGTCCAATTTTAGAAAAACATATTTACTTTAGCCTACTGGAAAACATTTCTGCTCAGTGCTGCCAGGAAAGAAATATACATATATATACATATATATATATATATATATATATATCAGTCACTTGTAACAGGTAATTTTGAGTTCATTTCTTGATGGAAATAGTATCTCTACATACACATTTTTTTAAGAAAACTGAAGGAAAATATAAATAAATTTAAAAAAAAATACCCCAAAATACCAGGAATGCATTCTTGAAAATTATGTCAGGAAGATTCATGGAATAATAATGCTGTATTCCATTTAAAGAAAGGAAACCCAAAAGGTCTAAAGAAGCTTATAAGTCTAATTATAGATTAAAGACTTCAACGGATTTGCCTGAAATTACATGCTGGAGATGGGAAACATAATTTGGCACAGAGCAAGGCAATCCCCATACTGTTTGTGATTCACTGTGCATTGCTGCCTCCCTCCTCGAGCACACACCTCACACTGCAGGAAAAGGTCAGGACATACCAGAGCACATTTCTTGGGTTTCCAAAGTCAAGAGGCCAGCACTAAAAAATGGGTTTAATTTACCAGCTCTGTGGTGGAAGGCAGCACAGGAGTGCAGAGAAGTGACCTGCCATGGTAGCAGGGCA
Organism: Phylloscopus collybita; assembly: GCA_027886175.1. Lineage (NCBI taxonomy): Eukaryota > Metazoa > Chordata > Aves > Passeriformes > Phylloscopidae > Phylloscopus > Phylloscopus collybita. The sequence continues at coordinate 62,420,027 of JAJNNQ010000075.1, forward strand.
GGTTGCTGGCCAGCACAGCCACCCTGACCTGAGCAGTACCCTGATACACTTAATAAAAAAAATAAAAAAAAAGTAAGGAAAAAAACATGCTAAAAGCTTCTGTGCAGATTTGCATGTTTATCTCAGATATTATTTCCAAGACATATATTTCTTGCATCTCAACTGTTAGCAGTCTCAAATAGTGTTGCTAAAATGAAGCACACTTTTGCTTATCTTTCTGTAATGAAAGAGTTTCACTAAGCCTTAAAAATTAATCCCATTCGGGAGATTACAAACCCAAAGCATTTAAACCCTGGAAAAATTATAGCATAAGAAAATCTTTAAAAAACTAATGAATCCCTGAAATGGAAATGCTTGGAAGTGTTGCTGAATAACAAGTGGCATGCATATGGACACTAAACACTAAACACCACTTGAGAAGCTATAAAAGCTTAAAAAAAACCATTACAGGTATGAAGCCTGATTTAAAACCTAGTGGTCATAACTCATCTTTTCCATTTCTCAACTCCTGTTTACCACAAAGTTCTTTAGCAGCCCGTCTTCTGCATTCACATTTGCAAACTTCAAGATGTACTTTTATTCTCCATATGTCAGCCAAATATCCCAGCTCCTACTTTCCAAGTGAATCATTTCACTCCTACTTTGGATTATTCAGAAAAACAAATGCATATCAATTACAGTATGTCATTAAAATGACAGCAACTGGTGACAGCAGTCCCAAAATATGTTTTTGCAGACACTGGGAACATATATTTATGCAACCTGCTTTTGGCTTCTGAGTAGGGAGCTCTTTAGCACAACCTTCAAACCCATAACACCGTCCTTTCCAATAGAGAGGATCATGTTAAGACAGATTAATTGCATCTCACATTACTCATCCTTAAAACTACCTGCCACCTTTGAGCTGATCATCTGGGATCTGTAGCTCCATAAAAACAGATCCAGAAGGCAACTCACCTCACCCTCCTTAAGACATTGATCCAGCACAACCCAAGAGACCTCAGTGGCTCCCCACCTCCCTCTTGATTATAGAGGTTTGACTAAGTTGCTTAATTTTTCTATGAATAAAGTTAAATAACTATAGGAATCTACCCATAGTCCCTTCCATGGGCTGTGGTACATCACTTTAAACCTAGTCATCATAACTACCAAACAGCTGGTAAAAACATAACACAGACACGAGGAAATTAGTTGCCTGTAAATGACATTTTCAAACATGGAAAATAAATGCAGATGCATTTGAAGTCCAACATTCTTTCACTATTCTCCTTATCTTATTCAATCACAGGAAATTTACTGCTTTGTAGTTATTAAATGTATTTTAAAATAAACAATTACCTAAATTAAAAGTGGCATGCTGTGCATGTTGAGTGGATTCATTTTCTTCAGGGAAGTACACATATCTCTAGTCAACCTGGTTTTGGTTATCAGATACCAGGATCACTCACTGAGGAAAAACCTGTTGCCAACACATCCAAGAGGCTTTTCTAGAGGCAACAAAATAAATGCATATAGTTTTAAACAGGACTGAGATTTTAATGACAAACACTGGCATATAATGAACAACAACCACAAAAGTTATGGCAATGCAAAGGAGGGACACCTGCTCAGTCTCTGCCCTCTGGTCACTCCTGCTCTCTGCAGATTCACTAGAAAATGCACAAGCAGAAGCCTTGTCCACAGTAGACTGGCACTCAGAGAAAACATGGCCAGGACTGCTCCAACCATCTTCCAAGGAGCAGATGGGGGACACCACAATGCTCCAGCAGAATCCTGCTTCTGCATTATCCTTCATTTCCCTCAGGGACTTTCTGCCACACTGTGGGTGGGTGTTCCAGAGACCCTCCTACTTGATCACTGTGGCATAAGATAGGCATAAAACAAACAAAAGCTTTGTCTTCTGGCATTTCTTATCAATTTACACTAAGACAACATCTATATTTTAGAACTCTAAATGTGTTCATCCATAAATCTTTAAATGAGAAGAAAGAGAAAATAATCTGGTATGTACGTGAACAGAAAACCACGTTCACTATGTACTGCCTTTCCTCTGTGTTTCACTACAACTTCTACTCAAACATGTAAGTCCACAAAATGCAAACTGAAGCCAAACATGTAAAAGTGTATCATCATACATCCAAGTTCCTGTGGGTTTTTGGTTTTGCCTTTTTTACACTGCATGTTTAAGTCACAGCCTAACCAAGAGTAAACAGCCGACAAGTTTTATAAATTAAACTTGGAATCTACTGCACTACACAGTCTTCTGTTAGCAAGTTTTACAATAGGTTATTTATTAGAAACTAAGGAGACATCACTCAGAAAATGCCTAAACAAAATTAAATGGGTTGTTTTCAAGAACATTTGCGTCAATTAATGTAATCACTCAATTTATTTCTTTGTAAAGAGCTGTTTCTCTAAGAGATGTGTATCTATACACAGGGAGAGAGAGCATGAATGTGTGCACACTGGGCACACTGCCATGAGTTAATTAGGAATGGTTGCTGACATGCTCCTACTTAAGACTTTCACCACAACCGTGACAGTGATACAGAAAGGGAAAATAGACTTTTAGTCTCCAAATTTGATCTTCTATGTGCACACTTACATTTTAAGAAAAAAAAAAAAAAAAAAACCCCGAAATATTTTCTGAGCTTTCAAAGATTTGTTAAGAACACAAACTAGTCATAAAGTATTTAATGCTTTCAGAAGGTATACTGTGTAAGTTTTGGTTTTGAAGCTGCAATGTGAATGCCCTAGGCAAGTTCAGGATTGTGCAGCTTCTCTCAAAAAGTGCAAACAGCACGTGTCACTGCTGAAACTGATTTAACTTGATTTATGTGACTACAGTAGGTGACATGTACACCCCATCCCAGTGCCACCTGGTAAACACTGCCAGGGTTCTACTTTAGGCTGGCTTTCACATGCTGGGCTAGGAACCAGGTTGGCTGGGCTTGTGATGGGCCATAGACTCACTCGCTGACTCATCACACAACCTCCTTTCCTCTTCCTAATTTGAACAGTTAGAACACCAACTTAAACTGCTCTTTCAGTAAGAGGTGTGCTCAGAAGTGGCATTTTGTAGGCTGTAAGTAAATGAGGCTGATGGGGTTGAATGGCAGCATCCATGGGCATCTCAATCTAGTTTCACCATCTTCATTCCCACTCCACAAACTGCAGAGGCAGCAATGTGGGCACTGGAATCTGCAAAGTATCTTCACCCAAGAGAAAATTCCTTTTTTTCTCACCTTCCCAAAGCCATGGCAGAGGATGCAGCAGTACTGAGATCTTTTACCCCCTCTTCTACTTTTGCCCAAGCCACAGCTTGGGGTTCTGCACATGCATCACAAGCATCCCAAGCCCTGCAGCATGACACAGGTGGCAGCACTGGTTTCTAAGCCACCCCACACAGTTACCAAGGCCATGTCCCTTACTCCAGGCTGAATATATAGTTGAATATCCACTCCTCACCCCTCTCTACAGGAGAGTAACCTATTTAAAAAACCAGAATAAAATGTGGCATGTGAGCCAAAAGCAACACCACCCAAAGCTGGGATACAAAAGTGCAACATTTCCAGTGGAATTAAAGGATATGATAAATATTATTTTTATCTCCTCCAAACACTATTCAACTTTTCATGCCAAATTTATTTTCTCACATAAGACTGCCTGTCTTACTGACTTGTCCAACTGTCAGTTCAGGGATTATTTTCTTTCTTTTTAATATAAATAAATAAATAAATAAATAAATAAATAAATAAATAAAGTTTTATCTGGGCATGGAGAGGCTCCACCTGGTTTTACACACCTACACAGGCCACATGTGTTCAACTATTGCAGAAAAAGGTATTGAGAGATTACAGAAGGTGTGTCTTAGTGTGATTAGCAAAGCAAACAGCAGCAAAGTGCTGATAACAGCCAGAATGGGCAGTGTACTCAGGGCAAGGCTGGAACTCTTAAGCAGGTGAGTTCAGGATGCTGGCCTACACTTCCCCAATGCCTGTCCCAGCCCAGCAGGCTGGCTAAAAGCTGCCTAAAAGCTGCCTAAATTATATCTGCTGAAACAAACCTTGTTAGAGAAAGCACCTCTGTACAGTCTACAACACTGTGATATGATCAAGTCTCTGGAAACAGAGGCTGCCTTGATTGTGAAACAGTTTTTCAGGTTATTTAATGTTCTACGGAATATGCTCCAATGACAAAATGGTCTTCACAAGACAGACTGCCAAAAGCTGTCTTAAGATTTCAGATAATAATCAGCTGTGCAGCCTTGTATACAAACATTGTGAGAAGCAAGCAAGCAAGACACTAAGTCTGAAACAGAAGAAAATATTTGTTAAGAAGTTGGAGGGTGGGGAGGAGGTGGGCACAGAAAGCAAATCTGCTTAAGACAGATTAAAAACACATTAAGAAAAAAATGTCTAGAAAGACCAAATAGGACAATTGACTAAATCTATACCCCAAAATCCACAAATTTAGGAAATCCATAGAGCCTCCTAATTCCAAGTTGTTAGAGAAAGGCTACAGAAGTTCCTAATTGACCCAGATTCTGAATGTGCAGATGAGAAGGAAATTCTGCATGTGACAATGGGGAAACACACCTGATTTTTGTTTTATGTTGCTGAGCTGAAACAGTGCTTACATTTTGCTCAAATGTATTCAATTTTCTTCCAAAATAGTGAGATACATTTAACCTTTCCACAGAGACATACTATTTCCTACACCTTCGTTCAAAAACTTTAGTGAGAGTAATTTGATTCAGGACAAGAAAAAAATCTTTTGCAAAGCAATAACTGAAAGAAGCTATTGTATTCATCGCTATAAATAAAGTGTGGATGCAGCTGATCCTAATAAAAGCATTTTTTAATTAAAAAAAAATTGCTTACTATCAATCACAAATCTGGGAACTTTTTCAATTTAAAAATTAAAGCAGATGAAACCAAGCAATAATCTAGATATCAAAGGAAGTTGAGGAAGCCTACCAGAAGGTGGAAATAAATGTGGTGAAAAATAATCATGTGAGCTCTTCTGGAAAATATTTGCTGGGGGTTGTTAAAAGGATAATGACAAAGAAAAGTGACGCATTTATACAGATGACAGGAGGCAAAAGTAGCAAAATATCCTAAATATCAAAGCAATACTGGAATATAATTTTGTACTGCTATAAAATGCAAGCCTTCTTAGTAAAACAAACAAACAAACCAAAATAAACAACAAAAAAGCCCCAAAAAAACAACCATAGCGAAGAATTATTTTTACCCCATTTACTGTATGAGGAAAGAATGAAATGTCCTAGAGAAACATTGCTTTGAAGGTCTAAAGCTTGTCTATATATGAAAGAAATCCTGCCAACTAACACTAAAGTAATGACTAAAAGGTATTACCATTCATATAGTTACTAGTAACCAATTACATATTATCAAAAAGCTCAGAAATCAAACCAAGAAATCCTAACACCAAACAAGTGACCACAGTGTTAGAAAACTACTAAACCAAACACACTCTTAGGTGTTTAATGCAAAGCCTTTGCTTGCAAGAAGTGGTGTGCTGTGTCTCCTGGTCAGATGCAAAGCATGGGAATACCTGTGCCAAAGCCAGCCCTGGGCATAAGGTTCACCATCAGGTGCATGTTTAGAGGGAAGAGATGTGCCAGAAAGGTCAAGGTGCTGCAGCTCACCTCTTCAAAGAGTTCTACTTCCTATATGCACTTGTAAAAAAAAAAAAAAAAAAAAGAGTCACTGCAGTTGTTTTGCCTTTAGGAAAGAGATGAAAGAGAAGCTCCTGGGCAAAGTCAGACACTCACTGTGGGCTGAGGAAGGAAACACTCAGCTGCTGCGCCTTTTCCCAGAACATGGTCAGGTTAAAACTACTGGCAGGAGTAGCTGTGATTTTTGGAGTAGAAAAGGAACCAAAACCTAGTATCAAGGGTCATTCTGGGAACTTGCTAGCGAGATAGTATCAGACAAACATCCTGGTACAATTTAGTATTTACAACCCAGAAAACAAAACCAACCATAGAAGAAAGAGAGATGCTCAGAGAACCAAATCAAATGTGGGAACAAACAGGCAAAACAGTTTTGAAAGACAGAAAAATCTTAGCACAAGATTGTTGTGCTGAAGTCAAACACAATAGTTCCCCAAAATAAATAATATTATAGGCATAAATGATGGTGACAGCGGAATTTGAGCATTTGTGTATATCTAGCTATCTATACAAAGACACTTTAAGATATATAATACTTAAACATATACGTAAAATAAAATACATAACAGATATTTAAACATATACATAAAATCACGCATATACAAAAAAAAATTACATAAAGAATCTCTCCAAAACTCAGAAGATTACCTAGAATTACAGAGCAAGCCTCTAAAACTTCTTTTTTTCATAATACTATGCAGACCACATTCAGTACTTTGGGGGCTTTTGTGGCTACTCTAGGAAAGACAGGAAAGAATTAAAAATCCATTTCCTTGTGATCACAAGTAAAATGAGCCCCAAGGGCTGAATCAGACTTCTACCATGAAAGAGACAACTTGAAATGCTGAGTCAGCACAAAAGTGCCCAGTCCTGACTTGTTCCTTTTGTACCAATAGTCAGCCAAAAGGCAACCTGTGTGCTTTTACAGAAACTATCCCCAAAACAAGTGAGCAATGCATCCCTACTGTAATAGAAAAAAAAAAAAAAAAAAAGGTAGAGTGTCTAAAATCTGTAACAATGCTTGAAAATAGCCCTTAATCTAAAAGGACCCAAGTAGAAAAACTGAAAATGCATTTCTTACACATTGTAATAAGCTGTAAAAGGCTAAGAGAAGGTATCAGTTTTCTGCCTAGCCCTACAGTCCTGTAAAACAAGCACACAACGAGAAGCCCCATGGGACACAACGCAGATGTGTTGTTGCAGGGGGAGGAAGGCAGAGCTGCAGCAGCCAAACCCCGTGGCCCTGAGCTCATCAGCACACTTACAGGGCATCAGCCCCAACAGGGCCCTCACTAAGTCCAAGTCTGACAGAGCACACTTGCTGGTTTTATACCTCCTATAGTTGCTGCTCCCTTTATGAGTATAAACTCGAGGAATGAAGGGTACATGTTGGGAAAAAAAGCTGGGCCATCCAAACAACCTTGTGATCAGGGGAAAAAAAGAAAAAGAAACCATTGTGGAAGTGATGTAGCCTTGAAAGAGGTGTTCAAAGGCTGTTGAATCTCCATCCTTGGAGGCTTTTGGGAGATCAGACTTGAGAAGGAGGAAACTTGCCAAAGTTTCCTTTCAACCTCTATTGTTCTCTGACCCTATGGCTTATTTCATTTCTAGCCTTGTACAAACTTAGTAACTTACATTTAGTAACTTACATTCTTATCGATAAGATTCTTCTAAATGGACATTTTTATGATTAAAATGAAAATTACATTTTTATGAAGAAAAAAATTATGAAAAAAATTACATTTTTATGATTTTACTTAAATGAGTGTTTATATGTAATATTTAGTTGTTTATATGTATACTTTCAATAAAACTAAAGAATTCTTGTGTGATGAAACACATTATCAATTGCTAATGTCAAGCTCCAACAATTAAAGGAAGCAGAAACTATCTAAAGGAAACAACAGTAGTTGTCAAGTTCTTTGGGTGTGTGGATCAATAGAAACAGGATCAATCGTCACAAAAAGCAAGTTACAGTGGTGGGAACAAGAAGGAATAACAACTTTCTGAATATTTTTACTGTCAGGAATATATTAGTAGAAGAAAGATCTAAATTTGAAACTCCCTGGATTCATAGTCAAATATCATCAATCAATACGCTATTTGAGCAAGTAATCTCAACCAAACTATTCTTCTCTTCCTGTAGAGTATTACCAGACATAGATATTAGCAAATAACTGCCACACTTCTGTTCCCATGGCAGGTCCAGAATGTACAACATGCAGCAGTAGGAAAAGATTTTGGCATCAGTTTCTGATACAGCAACACATTGGGCAATCATTTTGCATATCATTTAACAGCTTATTGGTTCAGATACTTTCTAGCTTATTAGCAAAACTCTAGTTTTCATTGGATTCAAAAGTTTTCACCAATTCACACACAGAGAGCGGGTTCATTGATCAGTGTAGGAGGACATTAACATCAAAAGGAGCAGTGGGGCATCCAGGTGATGGTAATGTTGTCTCTGTTTCCCTTTTATTCTACCATTTTATTGGTATCTAAAACTTCCAGATTGCCTCCACACACACAAGAATATGCTGAAACAGACCAAAAGCCCATAGACCAGAACAGAGTCTCCAAGCATAGTATCTGTCAATATCTCCTGAATATTTGATTTAAATTTTCTAGTGGATGGACTTCCTTATGCTTTACAGTAAATGGAGTTTCGGAACAGGGAGGTGGCAGAATTTGTTTTATCTACTTTCATGCATCAACCATGTATTGCAGCAGCCCTGCAGGAGGTACACTTCCAGTAAGCCACCTCTCTTTCAGGCTGAAGACCTGTAAATTAGTCACTTTTTTATGAAAGCCATGCTGTAAGTTGAACTGCATTGAGTCCAAACAGATTTCTGTGGAACTTTACCAGTAACTCTTTACTTCTCAAAACAAACAAAAACCAAAATAACTGAAAAAAAAACCAAACTCAACAAAAAACCCCAAAACAAACGCTTCACCACTTCTACTCAGTTATTTATAAATGCAAGGAATTTCCACATTATTTCACAGTTGCTTAAGGAACCCATCAAGTAACAACACACATCTCTATCCATAGAATTACGACCTTCAAAGAACTTAAATTTGTGAGGCACCCTTGACAAAAGCCTTGTTGACTTTCTCAGTAGATCACACCCTCCCATCTGTTACTAATTCTTTCCCTTACCATAGTGTGTAGATAACATGCCTGGAAAAGATCCAAGGCTTGCCAGCACATAGTTCTCTGGCTCTCTTCTGCGACTCCACAAAAAAAAATTGGTGCATTTGTCACCTTCTGGTACCAAAATTGTTTCACTGAGCACATCTAAAATTTAGCCTTTGCTTCAGTGGACTGCTGAAGCCTAGTTGTTATCTACCATTACTACTTATTTCTCATTGTAGCCTCACCCATCACCAAAATGTTCATCAAAGTTCATAAATAGTCAAGCATTACCCACCTTAAAATAATAAAAAAAAAAAAAAATCCCTAGACTTGAGATTTCAAACTGTATAACCTCTAATCTTGGAGCAAAGTGCAATGCATTTTCTATGGCTGTGGGCTCAGTGATACATTTTTCAATTTTTTTTCCCTGTTTATTTATTTACTTCAATCTCCTACACAGTCTTCCTTCTTGAGAGGAGGAGTTAACACTTCAATGCAAAATTGCCTTTAGGAAAGTTTTTTACATTTGCTGCATGAGTTGGAGAGATGCTCTGTGACATTTTTGCCATAATTTAGATTTAACTAAGCACAAAGGCATGAAGCACCTGCCAACAGTACAATAAAGCCCCACCTTCAGAAGGCAATTATCTCTGAGATTATGTCACTGATGCTTCTGTGATTCTTGCAGTTTGGATATATTTTGTCATTTCACCATCTATATATTCAAATCAAAAAGGGCCTGCTGGTGTAGCAAAATCTATTTAAATTATTTTCATTTCTAGAATAGTCACCCACATCCATCTATAATGTCCCCATTCAACAACTGTGACCTTCCACTTCTTCTAACATCCTGTCATAGAGAAATGGCAGAAATCCAAAATAACTCATTGAAATGATTTAATTCTTCCCATGGAAATGAAACAAAAATGGTCCTTTCTGACCTATGGTCTACAGGCTGCTTGTAAGAGGTGAATGATAACTAAGTAAAACAAGCCTAGTGTCAGGCTTAAACTTACGACGAAAAGGCCTTGCATTTGCACTGCAACTTTTTGAAAGCCATCCTAAGACTCATGTTTTAGATTCAGCACTTACAATTAGAGTTGGTGAAACACTGGGCAGGACACACTGGCATGAAGTGAATGCACTGGGAGAGCCAGAGCCCTGCTTTTTCCACAGCTCTTTGCTACCGTATCGCACGAACCTGTTGCAACAAAACAAACCAGCTGAAGCCAAGCTCAAGCGCAACAGAAGCGAGGGCTGTGAGGAGTGGGCAGCAGGCTCCATCCCATCCCTTGGGATGGCTAGCATATCCCCTTAACTGGCTGGCCCTTCCTCTCAGCAGCCGGCAGCTCACTCACAGGAGAGCCCAAGACGGTGCCACACTGAGTATTTGCTAAGGGCAGAACAGTCAGACCTGTTGTGCCACGCTGGCTTCACAGCTGCACTGAGCCTTGCCTGTAAACTAGAGCCACCTCATCGAACACTATCTAACCCATCGTTTACAACTGCCTGCGCCATTATCTGCCACTGGTGTCATAACTGTAAATGTAATTTGTAAATTAACTTGTCCCAGCAACTGTGCATCCCGGATCAAGCACAGCCCCACTTTAGAATACCATTACCCACCCCTGAGAGCACCATTTCTAGCTCACTCCTGGTAAAACTGCTGATAAAACAATCTCCTTTAAACTGTGTCTCTTAAGACATTTGAATACAATGCACAGCTGAGGTCTGGGAAGCGTAACATTTGTAAAGCTGGGAGTGACTGAAAAAGTATGCTGCTGGCCATGGTGACTAACCCAAGGGGCCAGCAGCAGCAGGAGGGGACAGCAGCAGGAGAAACACGGCAGAGCAGCGTAACTTGAGGACTGAAAACACACTACGAGGGCTACGTGGGAAAAGAACCTGCACACGCAGCACCAACAGGCGACTTTGTGCTGCCTTGTGTAGGTGCGGCAGCCTTGCAAAGTCACCAATCGACTTAACTCTCCGAGCGAACGCTGTGATCCAAGAGCGTTTGTGACGGGAAAGTTTCCTAAAGCTTCCACGCTCCTGAGAGAGAGGTACTCGAGAGAGACACCACCATCCCGCGCTGACCGCTGCCAGAAGACGCTCCAGTTTGACGGAGCGACTGTATGAGCCACAGCAGCGGCAGACACGACTGCTCTGCCCCGGCCCCAGCTGCCCCCGGCGGTACTCACAGCGGGTGCCAGCGCTCGGGCAGGCGGCGGTGCAGCGAGATGCGGTCGCTCAGGTAGATGTTGATCTGGTGCCGGCGGATGCTCTCCTCCTGGCGGCGCTTCTCGGCCGGGCTCAGCTCCAGCCGCACCGCCCGGCCCAGCTCCCCCAGCGCCCCCGGGTCCAGGGCTGGCTTGTCGTACACCGGCCGCCGCAGCAGCTCGGAGTCGGGGGACGGCGGCTGCGGCGGGGCGCGGCGGGCGGCGTGGCGGGGCGCCGGGCCGTGCCGCCACACGAGGAAGCCGAGGGCGGCCAGCAGCCCCAGGGCGAGCAGCGCGCCCTCGCCCCGGCAGCCCCGGCCCCGCTTGCCCCAGCACATCCCGCGGCCGAGGCGGCCGGCCATGCCGAGCGGGCGGCGGCTGCCGTCTGACGGACGCGGGCGCGCCTCCGCCCCGGGCAGGCTCGGCGAAGTTCTCACACGGACCTGCCCAAGCCGCGACACCCGCCGGCGCTGCCCCGCCAGGAAGCTGGCACGGCTCCCCCGCCGCCGGCTCCTCCCTCCTCCCCGCCCCGCCGCCGGCCAGCCCGGAGGGGCGCGGCGCGGAAGAGCCGGGCACGGGCGCTGCCGCGGGGTGGGGAGCGGAACCCCGGGGAAGGGAACCCGTTTGTCCCCCAGGGGTGCTGTGCCCCTGCCGCCCGCCAGCCGCCTCCCCGGGAACGATGTCCCTCGGTTTCCTGGTGGTCGGAAGGCTGCTTGGCCCCCGAGGGTTCCAGCACCCCAGGGAAAGCACACGGCTCCAGCCTGCTCCGCGTTCTCCCTGGGGACACAACGGGTGGAACCAGTACTGGTCCTGACCCATCCCGGGGCAAGGGACGAAGTGGAGGCCATCCCCGTTCTGCCGGGTCACACACAGCTGGGATGTGGGGAGGAGGAAGAAGGCATGTTCCCTTTGCTGTCATCCTCCAAGGGAAAGGTGATCTAGTTGCCCTGAAGCCTGAGGGACCTTCATAAGCGATGGCAGCTGCGTGGCAGATATGCTATTTCCCCAGCAAGGGAAAGCTCTGCTGGCGCAGAACTGCCAGGGCCACAGCAAGCTGCTTTGGCCATTGGAAGTGATTGGGATAGCTCCACGGCTTGCTGTCCACGGACAGAAATTTTCAGAGCTGCTGGACAGCAAGGGAGGTTATTTCCCACAGTGGGACTAGGAAGAGCTTAGGGGTCGAAGGAAACAAATTGATAGCAAACCAGGCTTCATCCGTTCTTCTGCCTCTAGAATAGCACATGCTTCAGAAGTAGAGCAGAACATGGGCTAAGAAGCCATAGACGTTAATGACAAGTGGGGTTTTTTTTGGTGAGGTTTTTTTGGTTGGTTTTGGTTTTTTTTTTTTGTTTTGTTTTTTTTTTTTTGGTTTTTTTTTTTTTTTTTTTTTTTTTTTGGTTTTTGTTTTGTTTTGTTTTGTTTTGGTTTTTTTTTTTTTTTTTTTTTTTTTTCTGAAGAAAGGGGTGTCCTTGGTTGAAAAAAGAAGTCAGCCAATGTGGCCTCATTGAAAGAAATCCAGAAGACTAGTGAAAATCCCAAGTTTATTATACAGTCAATGGACAGTCCATTCTATGGCTTGATAGAATCAGGAGGGAAAGAAACAACAGTAGCACTCATTAGAACTTTCAGATTTGCTTCATACTCAGCAACATATCCATATTGTTTTACTTCAGCCCTAACAATATGAAGCCCCATCTGCCTAAACTTGTGATCTGGAGGCTGTGAGACTTCCTGATTTTGAGAGTTCCTGATTTTGCATTTGAAATACTTTAACATAAATGTAACATCACTGGATACTGTTTCTCTCTCATATGCAGTAGGGAGCTGCATCTGTTCTTGAAGTGCCATTTGCTCCATGCATTTTCCAAAGAGACTGTTCACTGCAACATCCTCTGCTGTTTGGGGCCTGTCAAGATCAACCCAGCAGAGGATTTCAATGATGCCCAGGAAGAGAACTTCAGCCTACTACACAGCACTGGGCGGTGCTCACCAGCACCACTGAGGAGTGAATGAAACTAACACTAAGGAAGGGAAAACATTTCATCACTATCATCAGTTTCATCACAGAGCATACAGCTATGAGCTCTTTCTGGTTTTTACATGATAATAAATATTGTACATGACAATACACACAGACTCAACTACTGTGGAGGCCATGCTCTGGACAGAAGGGTGCTAAAACCCCATGATTTTGATTCTGGCAAGCTAGCAAAGATCAAGTAATTTAGGTGGATTTGCAACGAGTGTGTGTATAGACAGATTATTTCTTATTTAGCCATACAGCTAGCCATCACAGGTAATTATATAGGCATAAAATCTAGTTTCAGTATGCTTTGTAGACAACTACTAAATATCAGTATGTTGAACGTGAGAATTTACTTTGCTTATAAAGGAAGCCATGTCTAGTAAACTTTGGGTCGAAAGAGTATCAGTTATTGCACGCCCAGTGTTTTTTTTGTCTCCTTGCTCACCATCTTTCTGAATAAAGGAAGCCCATTCCTGGAAGGAATCAAGAAGAGATCCTCGTGGACTCCCAAAAGGAGTTACTGAGGAGATTGGGAAGAGGTAAAGAACAAAATGTAGGACTAAGAGTTAATTAAGAAGAGTGAGAAAAACAAAACAAAAAACCCCCAGAGGCTTCTGCTGCAGATGTTCTTAAGCATTATAAGAACCTGTATTTTATTTAAATATTTTAAGTATTAGAGCAATATGGAAGAAGCACAAGAACATGATCACATGACTTAAACAAGTTCTGAAAAAAAAATGGGAAACAGAGAACCAAATATGACAGAAGTGCTCTCAGCAGTAATAATGCTCTTACACCAAAGTAATGGGTGAAGACTTTTTGTGATCACCCTTGCAGTGGGTACTGAAAGCATTGCTAGTAAACAGTAGTTCCCTGGGCATGACGTCCAAACACATAAAGCAAATTCATCAAGAGAAAGTACAGTAATGAGGTTAATGTAAAAATCATAAAGAATTAATTATTTGCATTCACAAAGAACTTTGCAAAAGATGTAAAGGATATGAAGGCAAAAACATGTTTTCTCAAACCTTTTCAAACATTTTTGGGATGTAAATGGGATGGGAAGATTGAACATTCTGAGCTGAAATAGTTAAGGTGTAAAGAATTCTCTCTGAACATATAAATAAGCCCCAAAGGGAAAAAAAAAAAAAAAAAAAAAAAGGAAAAACCAACCAACCAACCAACCAAAACAACAATCACTACACCAAAAAAACCCCCAAACCCTACAATTAATAAGGCAAATGAATGAGTTTACTGCTAGCCATAAAACTTGTAGCAAAATTTTCATGGAAGGGTTCCTTTTAAGAAATTCCCTTGTTTCTTTCAGGCTGAATAACAATGGAAGTTAAAACAATTTGTTATGATTTTTTAGTGAGTTATCATTTCAGTTGCTTCAGGAGTTTCAGCCAAAGATAAGTAGAGTAACCAAACAAGTCATATAAAAGTTCTAATTATTTATCTAGAAATATCTATTGTGTCCTTAGTTGTGCAAATTAAAACAGAAGATTGGTAGAATAATCAATACCTTTGAAAACTTTATTGTTGAAAATGGAAAATTTTTCCTTCACCTCAAAAATACCCGAAATATTAACTAAACCTTTCAAAAAGCATTAAGAGAAAAAGGCTAATCACAGCAATATGTAATTGTCCATAAGCATTCACATTATAGCGAATGTAATAGATGAAATTAAAGGTTTATCTGTTGCTCTCTGAAATATGTTTGAAATGCAGGTAATATTTAGTTCACCTAAAACACATGAGCTTATTGAAGGAATTGGTTTACATATAGGGAACACCTAAAGAGGTGAACTATTAAGATTAACTATTTGATACCTGTATAGTTACTAAAAGGTATTCTTATTTTTAATGATGACATATACATTACAGAAACAACCAGAGCTATTAAATTTTGTGAAAGATTTAAAATTTACCTCATCCAAACTTTTCCTTTTTTTTATTTTGTGTGTGAAAAGCAAAAATCTAAAATGGAAATAGAGTGGGAAGACTGCATTTTCAGTAAGTTAAAAAGCTTCCTAAATTCACACTTCCAGAGTAAAAATAAAGTATCAATTTATATATTTCAGAATAAAGTTCCTGGTTTTAGAAAAAGCCAATACTTACATATTCTAAAGAAAAAAAATCAGAAGAATATGATAGGAAACATGATGTACAAATACTTTGGACACAGATAGGAAATTTGGTTTAGGGAGACAAGCAATCAGCCAAGTTATAAAACACACCTATTGGAGATAGCATTGGACCTACAGGGTCATTGTTCACCATTGTTTAACTGTGCATAAAATCACACTGCCCTGCAACACCCTCCAGTTCTTACCTTGGCTGATCTCACTCTCCTTTGTTAGCACAAATATTTTTAAATATTATTATTCAGCCTATTATACTACCAGTGCCAAGGATTTTTTTTTTTTTTTAATAAATGTGTTTGCATAGAAAGTCTCTTTATTTGAGACAGCTGCACAGCACGTGCCAAACACGAAATGAGCCGCACCCTGCTTCCCCAGTGCCAAAAGGTGATCAGTGCTTCAGCAGGAACCCCGTTTTACAGGGTAGGCTTTGGGTCAAGAGGGAAGCTGTATAGTGCAGAGGCAGAGAGATCAAGGAATTGAGATGAGAGGAAGAACCCTAAAAATGAAACAGATTAAGAACACAGACTTGATGACTGAGATAGGAACTGTTGCCTATTTCAGAGATCATCAGGCTGATGAATGGTGTGAAATTGTCCTGGTGACAGGCCAATAAAATGAGGCAGCATTCAGTGGATTGCTTGGGCAAGGCCTCAGCTGTACCAGTTGGCAGATCCCTGTATATGTGTACACATACATAATAGACACACACACAAAATGCCTTGCTCAAAAGGTCACATACAAGCCAGGACAGTTTAAAGACAGACAGAACCTGCATGTCAAAGGCATCAATCAATATATTTGCTTGCTGTAGGTATGCATTGCTTGAGTATAATTTTTCCCTTAAGCTAAATAGCAAGCATGAACTGCAGGGAGTGGAAGAGATAATGTACATAAAGGAAACCTAGGCCAGGGAGGTTAGCTGTCAGAAAGTATTGGAACAAAAACTGCACTTCTGCTCACAAAGTATGGTATGATGTGACACATTAATGAAGGTATGTTATGTTGGAAATCTGACTGATTTTTCAGATAGTCTCATGCAGACACAATGCAAATACTTTTTGAAAGTTTGTCAGAATTATAGCATATTCTGAAACATATAAATGAACTAAATTCCTCATAAAGGTATAGCAGCAGGTCGTAGTAGACAAAGTGAAGACCATGATTAAAATTTTGGACCAAGAAGTCAAGCAGGTATTACATTGTGAAATTAACCTTTGTCACCCTACACTGTAGCTACTTACCACTTGGTTTTTAATAATTTTTTCAAGGTTGTTTCTGTTTCTATGCCTGAAAGCACTGTAGTTAACATACATAAGTCCAGTGATACTGGGGAAGTATTTCTTTTTATTCATTTTCTTTTCTGTGATGGTATTTCTAATATATGTGTCTTCCTTTTCAGTAAGGCAGAGATAAGTGCCTTCACAGAAAAGACATAAAAAAAAATCAGGTTTCTTTTTCTCAGAGTATGACTTTCTTGTGACTCACATCAGTAAGATTTTACAGTAGAAAATAAGTCTTTTACTTCTTAAATCACCATGAGAAAATGTCATCATACTTGGGGATTTGGGATGCCACCATCCTCAGACTTTGACTATGCAGATTACAAGTCAGTCAGCTGTTTCTAGTTTTATAGATTTCTTTGGAACAGATGGCTTGACTACTAGCATTTTTACATTTCTGAGAGGCTTTTGATTATGATGGCAATTTTACAGTTTTCCATATTACATGATCCTGAATTATAAATGAGGCAGAGATTTGTTCATGTGTCATGGTATGCGTCCACATATATTACATCCTGTTACTATTGTAAGAGCAACAGAATTGTCACATTACCTGGCCAATTTGTAGTTCTACATCATTGCACATTTGCCATATTATACTTACTTTACTAGTTCCACAGCTACATTACATGCTCTAATGGTTTCCTAGACTTTGTTTGGCAAATGATGAGTTCTGAGTCTTGAAGAACCATGACTCTAAGTCATTTATCTCCTTTATTTCACATTATATGATGAGTAGCATCAATAAATCTTATATCTCCTTGCTGGTATTTTGAGATCATTAGCAGAGGAGACATGTTAGAAAAGTTTCACAGATGTTGACTTCACATGTGTACTCCTGTCTCATCTGTTCTGCACTTTTTGATGGGCCTGTTCTGTTCCTTGCACTTTTCTCATTTTTTTTTTATTTGAAAGTAATTTCTTCATTCATTATGGGTTTCTTTCCTGTCATTTAAAATTATTTTAACCTTGGAGCAATCTAATATTGACCTATACAAACTAGCACACAACTGATGTGAATAAATTTCTTGTCAAAAGCAATGTATTTTTCCCTGACTGGACAAAGAAGTTTGGACAAATCTCAACAACTAACACACAATCTGCACTTGAGAATCTTGATTTTATTTTGCCCTGTTTTATCTTCCAACCTAAGTTTTCTCCATTATCTTATCCTAATGAACTGTTCGAAAGGCTTAGGTTGTTCTTTCATTGGTGAAAAAATCAATTCCTGTATTTTCCAAGGAGTTTGATACTGCATCATCTAGGAGAATACTCCATAGCAGTTTATTAATTTCAGAAGAAATTTGATTCTTTTTCCTCACTTTTCCTTCTTGATTGTCAGTCAGTGATAGAAATCCCTGACTGATCGTACCAGTATAAATGCCTAGGACGCCAACTGAAGATGGTCATGACCATCAGATGTCAGCAGCAGAATTCAGGGCAAAATAATTTTCCCTCTCATTTTTTAAACCCCATCAAATATTTCCTTTGTTTTATAAACTTCTTAAAGTAAGTGTTGCATCTTTTGCTGTTAGATTCCTAATTACATTCATAATATTTTTGTCTGGAGTTTCAAACCATTAGTAGAAACTGATGGCATAATCATCAGCTACATAACATAAATTTGTAGGATCAACATGTTCAGTAGCATATCTCAAAGATAAACTGGAGTGATCCTGTCACTAATTTGACTATATCTGAGCATGCACTTTGATATGGTAAATATGACCCAGTTTTCTTCAATCATGAATAATGTATTACATTAATCACTCTTGCCATTCCCTTCTTCCAGGCTCTGAAATCTTACAAAGAGTGAATTGCACCACCCAGCTTTATTGACAATGGCAAGCTCCTTATTCTGTTGTAATGTAAGGATGGCTATAGGCTGTTTTGACTGGACCAAAATTCTCCCTAGCCATGCATCTTCACTCTGATGATGGCCACTGTAAGCTTCTTTATGCTTAAGAAAATAATTTAACATAAATGTAGGTGACACTTATTTAAATATTAACACACGCTATTTATAATGAAAGAAGTATCCTTGAATACGTACCCTGTCCAGGAAATTATCGTATTATTTCCGTAATGATAAATATGCAATTCCTTTTTTTTTTTTTTTTTTTTTTTTTTTTTTTTTTTTTTTTTTTTAAAGTGTCCATAACTGCAGGCAAGACTCTTGTTTGCTGTAGACTTTCTCCAAGTGTAACTTGTTTGGCCCATTGTCATGATGGTCTGGCAATCTGGATTTGCCAGTGTATGAGAGTCAAAAAGCTGTATAACTTAGAAAATAAGGATGCTACTGCTTAAAACCAGGGGATTGCTACATTTTAGTGGCATTTGGTAGTTTTATTATACTCCTTTTAAGTTTTCCTAGTCTTCTCATCCCCAGATCCTCCACCCTGTAAAAAGTGCCCTGTCCTGCCATTGAAGTCACTGATTTTCATAGAAAATTACCTGTCTGAATTTACAGGGACAAAATATGATATCCTTGAGTGACGAAGTCCAAGATTTTTCTTTTCTGCCTTGCTCTAGATCTAAATCAGAGCTGTAGGAAAAAACTGTTGTAAATCAGTTTAACCTAGAAAAGATTTTACAATTTCCTGGGGGGCTGAAACTGAAGAGAAGACACACAAGAAAATCACATTTTATGCACAAAGATGTTAAACTGAAGGATTAATCAGCACTGTCAGGAAATGGGAAATGGGTGCTTGTAGGGGAAAAGATTGAACTTCGAATCCTGTATCTCATTGAAGGGAGAGACCGCTTTGGAGCTGAAGCAAACACAAAAGTAGGATGATGCACGTGAAGGCTGAACGGAGTGGGGCTGACAGAGGGACCGCGGCCAGGCTGTAGGAAGTCGCGTTGTGAAGCAAGAAAAAGGAATTGTTGTGTCAGGTGAAAAGGAATAAGTCCCATAGCGAAGGCCTGCTGCCATGAGCGCGGGCAGAAAGACACAATGCGGAGACACTTCATTGTGGGGCACTCAGTAACGCCGCGGAAAACGGCTGCAGCCCAGAGGGCAGAACTCCCCTGGCGAAGGGGGCAGGAGCCGTGAGGACACAAGCGCTGGCTGGGCGAGGCGAGGGGGCACCGCTGGGGCTGCCAGAGGGGCAGGAGAGGCGCCGACACCCCTGTCCCAGGCTGGGGTAACCCTTGCCGGCTCCGGGGAGCGCGGCTCAGCCCGGCTGCCCCTTCTCGCCGTGCGAGAGCGGCCGGAGCGCTGCGGCCGCCCTGGGCCGGCCTCCTCCTGCCGGCCGAGTCCCCTCCTCCCCGCTGCCTTCCCGGCGGCGGAGGGGGCGGTCGCGGGCGGCCGAGCCGCTCGGGGCCCGGCAGCGCTGCCCATGGGGGAGTGCGGGGTACCCCCGCAGGTCCAGCTCTTCCTCCGCGCCTGCGAGCAGGGCGACTGCGAGACCGCCCGACGCCTTTTGGGGCTGCCCGGCGGCGGCGGCGGCCCCGCCGACCCGGCCGCCCCCTCGTCCTCCTGCGGCCCCGAGGAGACGGCGGCGGAGCCCCGCGGCGAAGCGTCGTCCCCGCCGACCCCCGCCGTGCCCGTGGACTGCACGGACGAGGCCGGCAACACGGGGCTGCAGTTCGCCGCGGCCGGGGGCCACGAGCAGCTGGTGCGGTTCCTGCTGCGGAAAGGCGCCTCGGTGCAGAGCAGCAACCACTAC
The DNA here is from genome assembly GCA_027886175.1 of Phylloscopus collybita. NCBI lineage: Eukaryota > Metazoa > Chordata > Aves > Passeriformes > Phylloscopidae > Phylloscopus > Phylloscopus collybita. The sequence goes on from JAJNNQ010000075.1 coordinate 62,440,207, forward strand.
GGATGGAGCCCCCTCATGCAAGCGGCCAGGTACGGGGGAGAGGGAGGGAGGGAGGGATCAGGGCCGAGGCGTGGGTCTCCGACCGCCATCCCGCCTCCCCACCGAGCATCGGCCTAGTCGGCGGCAGCCCCGGGGCGGGGAAGGAAAGGAGGGCCGCCGAGGCTCTGCGTTCCCCGCCCCCGGGCTGCCGCGGGCGCTCGGCTCCCTCGCCCTCCGAAGTGCGGTCCCCGGGCCGAGGGAGGGCGCCCGGGAGCGCCGGGGAGCTCCGGGCGAGTCAGCGTGCGAGGCAGGGCGGGCGCCATGTTGGAGGCCGCGGTCGGTCGTCGCCGGTGGAGGCCGGAGTTGTCCCCCGGGGATCGGTGTGGGTGAGGAGCGGCTGTGCAGTGTAGAATTGGCTAAGTGTTAGCCTGCGGCGTTAAAAACTTCTCATGTTAAGAATGTGGTGTTTGAAGCAGTGCACGCCATTTCTTGGTTAAGGCAGCGCAAAGTTGGAGATAACTTCAACACAAAACACTGCTCTCCTCTGTGACAATAGGTATATGCATGTACTTATTTTTTCCTCCATTTTTTGTACGTATGTCTTACTTGTTGAAAACTACGTCTGACATAAAACATGCTGAAGCGAACAGAAACAATTAACTTGACTGTTTGCTTAGGTGGAGGATAGGGAAAATCATTGCAGAGGGTTTTTAATGACAAAATGGTTGTTTTCTGCATCAGTGATGCTTCCTTTGCGTAACCCACTGCTGGGCTGTGGGAGGTTCCCGTGTTGGTGCTTGTCTTCATTCCTACAAGCACAGCTTGGGCTCACAGGCGTGTTTTGCAGAGTTGGAGGGCACTGCTGTCCTTTAATAACTGAATGCTTAATCAAGAGAAGATTTTTTTTGTTGTTGTTCTGGTGGTTTTTTTGTTGGTTTTTTTTTTAATTTAATTTTTTAAATTTTCATAACATTAGACTACTTGGAAGAAAAGAGTCTTTCAAAGTCAACATTTCTCTTTTCAATTAATGGCCATAGAAAGTTCCCAAAGAATGAGTCACACAGCTGGTTTCCCAGTAAGAACAAGGAAGACAAGGTTCAACAATTTTGGGTTTTTTTGATGGTTTAAAAAAAAGAAAAAAACTTGCAGAAAGAGATTTAGAATTTTTTTCCCCTTAATGAAAACCATACGCTCATTCCTTAAAAACAATAAAGTCAGATGACTATAACCCTCTCACTGATTTCAAGAAATTACTGACTGACGTTTCAAAAGTACTGTATAAATTGATGAAAACTGTAAAGTAGAAGAGCATGTTTCTCTTTTCTTTTTTAATGGATAACCAGAAAGGAAACACAGTGTTTGTACAAAGGTAGACTTCAGACTAATGTAGCTGTTTAATTTTCTGGCTGTGATTCTCTCTATTGCAATTGGACAGGAGGTAGCATATATGCATACAATTAACTGTGTGCAGGGGTTGCAGGCTCTACTGAGGTGATGCAGTGAAGGGTACCAGGATAGACCTAGGGAGTACACAGGCTCCAAAGGCTTCCTCCTGCGACTGTGTGCTTTCTGGAAGGAAGCTAAGGACTTTGGGGCTCGTGGTTGCTTTAAGTGGTTAGCAGCATTCTTTGGGGTTTCCTTGACTAAGGTTTGCTTTGCTGTAGTGTGCAAAGGCTGCCTTCAGGGTTGTTCTAAACACAATGTGTGTGAACATGTAGTAGTGCATGATACCTGCAGCAAGGGGCACGATGCACTCATCTTGTCAAGGTATTATATTTATTAAAATATGGGGTTGCCATTTTCTCACTGATAACTGTCTGGTTGGGTGTGTGGCTTAGATGATTGGCTTGCTTACTGGCAAATATCAGAGCCTCTGGTAGTCAAGTGATATCAAAACTGGGTTGCTGGTAAAACTGGTGTCAAAGTTTAGTACTCTGACCAGGTTCTTGTAGATATTCCACACAAGAAGGGTTTGGTGCCAAGTTTCCTTAATGGAAGATACTTGATATTACACAATTTTAATTTAGCCTTGTAATACAGTAGTCTCTTGAAATCATAGCACAAGCCTGACAACTGCAACAGACAGTTCGTCACAAGACACCATGGCACACCCATTACACCCATAGTCCCTCTATGCTCATCATCACAGTGCTGGGTGTTGGAAGGAATGGGTTAAAAACCACAAGACTTTTGAGGAGGATTGTAAATCACTCAAGTGACCTTGCAGCCAGGAGTAATTCTTGATAAGCCTTGTGTGAACTGCAGGCCAGTGGTCTTTTAGCATGAACTGGTAATGGTGCTGGCTTCTCCACTTCTGTATCTCTACCTGTGTGTTGCTTTGGGGATCCCCAGGTAACAAATAAATTTACTCTTTGCATTTTAGCTGAGTGAGTTTGTGGTTGTGTCAGCTTATGCACTGGGTATCCCCAATTATCAGGAAGGAATATGTGGCTGGAAGCCAACTCAAGCACCTTACTTTCTTAAAATTAGTTTTCTGGTTGCTGAATTTTAATGCTCAGTGTTGGGCTGAACTGTGTAGATGTTTCCCCCATGCTGGTCTGTCTTACTGAGGAGTAGAATATTTTCCATTGGTTGTTTTAGGGAAGGTCATTCACGTGGCCAATTGTCCCACTCTGCTGGTAAGCCATTTCTCTTACAGATCACCTCTGGTCCCCTTGGTGTTGAGGGAAGTTCAGCTAACTTTACAAGTATGATGGCCACTCACCATGTTCTTCTTTGAGCTTCATGGGCACATCTGTATTCACTGAGTTTTCTTGCATTGTGGGAGTTCATTGATGGTTCACAACTTGGAAACAAGGGATAAAAAAAAATGCAAATATAGAAGACTGACTCTCCAGTTGAAAAAATGTTGTTTGTTTGTCTGTTTTTCCCTTAGTTAGCACTGACTCTGCAGTTTTTACTCCAGTTGTTCAGTAGTAATGGGAGTACTTAATAAAGATCCCTGGGAACAAACTGGCTTTGATCCATTAATGTGATACAGCTGTGGAAATAAGACAGTGAAGGTGACACTGGTTCATAGAAGTTATGAGTTGGTGCCCTGCAGCAGAAAATGAGGCTGGCACCTTGCTGCTTTGAGCAGACCATCCTCTTCAATAGGTGTCTGTTCTCTGAGCATGGTCACTGGTACATGTGGAATGGTTTAGTTTACAGTCCTCAGCTGATGATTGCTCTCCTCTGGCAAGGTGCCCATTGTCACGTTCAGAGATGTGTGTATGATCCCTCACAGTGTACGTATTAGTCAGTAGGCAGATTGGGTAACAAAGTTTTCTAGGTTCAGAGTATATTGGTTTTTGCAATCCAAGGTGTTAATTCTCCTCTGTATCTCTTTCTCCCAAGGTTTGGACATCTAAGTGTGGCCCATATCTTGCTGGAGAATGGTGCTGATCTCAATGCACAGAACAAGTTAGGAGCCAGTGTCCTCACAATGGCCTCCAGAGGCGGTCACGTCAGCATGGTGAAATTGTTGCTGGAATCTGGAGCTTTTGTGGACAATTATGACCATTTTAGCACAAATGTACTTAACAGCAGCAGAGACGACCTTCCCGATATCACTCCACTGATGGCAGCTGCTCAGCATGGCCATGAGGCAGTGGTGCATCTGTTGCTAGACTGGGGAGCTGATTGTAACTACTCTCTGAAGATGATGGGCTGGAGTCCTTTAATGCTGGCGGCCGTTAGTGGAAAGGTGAGCTTGGCGCAGCAGCTCATGGAGAAAGGTGCCAATCCTGATCACTTGAATGTACTACATAAAACACCTTTTGAAATCTCTGTTGGCTTCAAACACAAAGACATGAAGGACTATTTGGAATCTCTCACAACGATCAGGCCTCAGGCAGGTATGGAATGTTACTTTTTTTGTTTCACTTTCTTGCAGTTCTGATGGTGTATTTAGAAATTGAAGAGCTTATCTTGTATGGGTATTATGTTCTTTGTAATTTGCAGCTGGATTTTGAAAATGTTGGAGTAGGCACACCTGCTTCAGCTGAGGTATGAGTGCCTAACTTCAGCAGATTTTTTCCATGTCAACAGGATAAGATTCCTGTCTGTATGTGGCTGGTTTGGGGACACTTCAAGGTATTTATACAAACGAGCACTGGGAAGCGTTTAGCAAGAGGGTTTGGAAGAGCTGGATTTCCCAGCTTTGGACTGTTTGCTATAAAGCATAAGGATATTGCTAGCTCTAGAAAGACCATTTTCCACTGCCATGTGGACATGCCCAGAACTGTTGTCTACATTTGGTTTCGTTCCTGCAGGTCAAACTTTCCTTGTACTTGAAGAAGTAATAACAAAAAGCAGACGTCTGTTTCTGCTGTAGAGAAGGTGTTAACTCAGATATTGACTTACAGGTTAAGTTGGAACTCTTAGAGCTTTCATACAGCCATGCTGCCAGGCAGAACTGATTCATTGTAGATACTTGCTCCTGACCAGTCTCTTGAGGAACAGACATCACTTGGTTACAGTACACAGAATCAGAGATCCATGGGATTCACTAGTGTCCATGTGTTTACGTGTACAGTATGTATGTGCAGGCAGAGTTGTCCTCATGAATCTTGAAAACCTTCTGTGGTTGTACGACTTAAAGTATTCAAGGACACTGTTTAAGTGAGGAGACTGGACTTGCTTTAAAGCAGATTAATGTTTGCCACCCATGCTGAGGGGGAATTTCCATCAGCAGGAGGGTAGTAACTCATTTGGGCAGAGAGGGGAGTAAAAACAATTTTCTGCATTGGTTTTTGACCATACTTCAGTTTCCTCCTGGTGCTGAAATCTTGAATATCCTGTGGAGAAGAAATCATTTCTGTCATGTGGAAGACAGGAAAAAAGGAACTTTTCTTCTAATCCATTGCCATAGATAGGGCAAACTGCCTCCTAGGAGAAAGCAGCTCTCTTCCCATGGCTGTTGTCAGCAGCAAATTCAGAACTAACTGGATGGCTTGAGTGTTACCTGTCTTCTGTCCCTGTCCTTACATTGGCTTACACAGATGGCAGTCTTTCTTTCTGGCATCTTCTCCTGGTCTTCTGCTCCCTGAAGCTGCCTTTCTTTCCAGGTTTCATGCATGGCAAGTATGGAGCCTGGTCCTTTCCAAATTAGTCTTTTGAAATCTGTTTTACAGTGGTGAGCTCATACACACAGTTCCTTCTATAAGAGCAGTTTCTGAATCAGGAGAAAATGTAGGAGCCATCACTCTCTTTCCTGGTCTTAAAATAAGAGTTTCTTGGAATATTTTGGGCTTTTCAGCAATTGCTTTTGTTCAGCGTATTAAGGTGACTTCCTTTGGAGTCAAGCTGTGAACATAAACCTTTTCTGTATTTCATAAAAATGTCAGAATTGGGCTCATGAAATCTCAGTGCCTCCTTCTTTTCCATAAAATTTTACGATTTTATTACCATTGATTCTGTAGTAACAATTTGTAATAATTTGGAAAATAGAGGACAATGTTCTCTGGCATGAGTGGAAGGTGAAAAATAAGTCACTATTTTTTCCTCATCTTACATAGTGTCAGAAGTTTCAGAGCACTGTTAAGCCATGTAAAAAGAATGATTCTTCATTCAAAATATTACAGTTTGTAATAATTAAAGTTCTTACTATGGGGATGGTTATCTGGGAGCTGAAGAATATTAATTCATAAGTAGCAAGCTGTGTAGTTAAATTGACACTATTACTTTTGTGACCTTTACAAATTGACCTAGAAATACTCAAGAGGAAATAAAACTGGAGCAGCTTGTAGAACTCATTTTGAGTCACCTTTCAAAATAATCCCATACTATTTGAGTGTTCACTGTTGTACAGGGGATTTTACCAGATCAAAGAACCATACTTCTTTAGTGGATATTTTAGTGGATATTTTAGACTTCCAGGCAGGAAACAAAAGAGTTTCCAAATGCAATTTCCTGATGGAGAATGGAAATTGAAAAGCCTGTGCTGGCAGGAGTTTCATAGTTTTGAACTATAGTTTGCATTATAGTTTCTAGCTTTAGCTCTGCACAAAGAACCATACAGGTGAGTCATTCTTCCCAAAGGTAATAAAGAAGTTGTCAATACTTTCTTTGTTCTTATTAAATGTATGCTTAAACATATATTTTATGGTACTTTAATAGTTTTTCCTATAAAAATTCTACTAGATTTTTTTCTCTTTTTTTGGCTTGCTAATAGAAGTGTTTATATTTCTTTCAGATGCAGAAAAAAGGCAACCTGATGTCTTTCATGCTTTGAAACTGGGTAAGTACTGCCATGATTCTTCTACCCTGTCTACTTTTTCTTACTTCACAGCATGTCTGTTTGCTAGCATGGGAGACATGATTTTTCTGTTCCCACTTTTCACGTACGAGTTACCAAAACATCTTCCTGGGAAAGCCTCAAGTCTGTTAGATTTTGTGCCCTTCTTGTACTCCTGTGATTTTTGAGATTTACTGATGTTAGTGCTGGGTCAGAAGTATCATAGGAGGGGCCAAATGAATACTGGTAAGCACACTGGGTTTCGGCTTTTTTACTTGGCTATGGATGGCAGCACTTTAAAAAAGCAACTCATTAGGTTAAGGAGTGCCCAGGGTTCAAAGTAAATTCTGGTGTCTCTGTAGGTTCCAGGGTTTCTGTTTAACAAAGTCTGTGCTCTAGGTCTGTGTTAAAAAAGCCACCTGTTCTCTTTTACCAAATTGGAACATACAAAAAGTAGTTCTGTGCTTTTCTGTTATTCCTTTTCAAATAAATTAGCTGAGTGGAGCTGGTGGGTGTGAGTTTCAGTGAGTGCATTCAAGTGGCTGCAGGGTTTGTCTGGGATTCTGACCGACTTTCCAAGGAAAGTGTTCTTGCCTGTGATTGAGTTGAAAGCAGCTTATGCCATGAAGCAGTTTACCATCTGAAGGTTTTTATAAAGGTGAATTTTTTTCCATTTGTATGGTAGTTGATGATTTGCTCGTTCTTGCCCCTGTTCCTGTGGTGGTACACACAGTCACAGAGATTTTCTTTTTTCCTTTATCTTCTTCCCTGCTTTTGCCTGCCACAGGACATCAGAAAAATACAGGACGTAAGTGAGCTTAAGTTCTCTGTTTGAGGTAATCCTGACTACCTCATACTTCTTTTAAAAGCGGTTTTACTTCAAGATCTAGAAAAAACCCCACAAACTTGTTCAAATATGTTCAGTAAAGTATTTCATACTGCTTTTCCTAATCTAGACAAGAACACAAGTGGCTATCAGTTCCTTTACGTGGAAACCTGAAAATTAGATTAACTTTTAAAGAATTGTAAAGATTACAAATGGCGACAAACTACTTTACTTTTGAGCAAGGAGTAGGGAAGTTTTGTGTTGGAGGCATAGTTCAAATACTGGAAGCAGAAAAAAAAATAATTTGGAATGTAAGAAGGTTGAGTACTGAAATAAACTCTTTGGGAGGTTGTGGAATTCTCTCAGTAAAGGTTTTTAGAATCAGTGAACTGTCTTTATAAGAGGAATTTACAGGTCATTGTGACATAGGGCATTATTCTACCTCTTAAGGCAAGGGATAGCCTCCACCACCTTTTAGAGTGCCTTTGTACCCACCTGCTTTGATTGTAAAATGTTTGATTCTGTGATTGCAGCCTGTGGAAATGGAACAGGGATCTTTGAAGGAAAAATCATGGTACCTCAGCATCATCAGTTTTCATTGCATGACATCACAAATATTCCCTATTTGTGTCTTCACATGCAGGATGCACTGCAGTTCATACAGCTTTCATTAGTCTTCATTTCAGGAAATAATTCTTGTAATGGGATTGCACCTTAAGTGTACAGGTAGAGAAAGTGAGGAAAATACAGTTCCTCATGCAATTTTATGTAGGCTGGAAAGATGTACTAACTAACTAACGTTTAGGTTATGTTTTATCACTGTTTTGCAGGAAACTTTCAGCTGGTTAAAGAGATCATTGATGAAGATCTGAGTCAGGTTAATATTACCAATGTTGACGGTGCATCTCCTTTAATGATTGCGGCTGTAACTGGACAGCTGCCCCTTGTCCAGCTCCTTGTTGAGAAGAAGGCTGATATTGATAAACAGGATAGTGTTCATGGCTGGACAGCACTAATGCAGGCCACGTACCATGGGTAAGATATGTGCTCTCTTTGTGTCTACCAGTAAAGAAGTTTAATTTTTCTCACATCCCAATAGAAAAACCCCTTTTTGATACTGACTCTAGAAGCAGTGACGTTTTACAAGAAATTAAGAGACTCGTGATCTCACTTTTTCATGACTCTTGTATTGTCATCGGCTTTTTGGAGCAAATCTGAATCACGTTTTGCCTACCACAGTATAAGAAAAACATTAAACTATGAGGGAATGTCCAAAGGAGGGCAACACAGATAGTGAAGGGCCTTGAGGGGAGGCTGTGTGAGGAGAGGCTGAGGTCACTGGGCCTGTTCAGCCTGGAGGAGAGGAGTCTGAGAGGAGACCTCATTGCAGTCTACAACTTCCTCATGAGGGGAAGAGGAGGGACAGACACTGATCTCTTTTCTGTGGTGATCAGTTACAGGACCTGAGAGAATGGCCTGAGGTGTCAAGGTGAGATTTACGTTGGATATTAGAAAAAGATTCTTTACTCAGAGAGTGGTTGGGTATTGGAATGAGTTCCCCAGGGGAGCGGTCACAGCACCAAGCCTGACAGAATTCAAGGAGTGTTGGAACAAAGCATTTAAAGACATGGCGTTACTCTTGGGGATGGTGCTGTGCATGGCCAGAGGCTGGATTCAGCAATCCTTGTTGATCCCTTCTAACTCACATTATTCTGTGATGTTTGGACTTTAAAATGAGTGGATCCTTTGGGAACCTGAAGCAAGCTCAGTAAGTACTGGGAGCATAGTGCTCCAGGCAGCCCCCTGGAGCCTTGGTGCAGATTTCCGCTTCCATCCTTTGATGTTTTTCAGTATTGTGAAAGATACTTGTCACAGGGTTGTAAGTCTATATGAAATTGTGAAACTTCAAGGCAATCAGCCTTCCATGTCCTGCATTTTCCAGTCCTAAAAGCATCCCTTTGTTCTCCTATTTAGCCTTTAGTTTTCATGGAGTTTTTGGAAATGCAACCAAAATAATTGTCATCTTCTGTAAAGCTCCTTCATAAATCTAAGTAGATGCTTAGGAGTCAGAAATTGCCCTGGCTTCACATGTGATAGCTGTCATATATTTAACACTGTCTGAATAGAGGATATTCAGTTTAGGAAGGTGAACTTGTCTTGGTTGTTGTAGATAAGACACTCAGCAAGGTGAAGGTTCTCTTCAATGGTAGTGCATGAATTGTATAAATGCAGGTATTCTGCACCAGATATTGTTTTTAGTCAGCAGATCTCATTGGACCATGGAAGTGCAACAAAGAGGAAAAATAGGAGGTCAAGTTGTCAATTCCTTGTGAAACTTTCCTGAAGTGGTTCTTGGAGACCTTTATTGATAGGTAGTAGTGACAGACATTCCAAAGAAGTACAGTAAGATCAGTTTTTCTGGTGCAGCTGCTTCACTTAGCAGCAGTCACCCAGCACACAGCTGGAATAGAAGCAGCCAGCACAAAGTGATGCTGCTGGCATGTCCCCTTGCTGGTACTCAGGTACTTGTTTGTGGAGGCACACACAAAGGTGAGTCCTGCATGTGTTCAGATACTGGCTGTTCAGTTTACTGGAGGATTGGGTTATGAAAATTCCCTAATATCAGTCTTCACAGTAATGGAACTTTGTTAGTTAATTTTGTTAACATGCTTGAGGTAGTGGAAATTTAGGAGTCTTTGGTATTGTTCATGCTTAACTAAAGCTATCTAAAGGACATTGGCTCAGTGAAAAGACCAGAAGGACATCTCAGCCCTGGAAATATGGGTGTGACTTCTTGGGAACTTAGAGCTATCCATGAGGGATAAAAGATACCCCTAGTCACCCAAGATAATCCCAGCATCACAACCATGTATGAAACCCTCTCAGTCTTGTCTGGTGTCATAGGTAAGTAGTGACTCCAGGGATGTCTGGATCAATAGAAGAGTAGCATGAATACTGCAGAAATACAATTGCTGTGCTAAGATTTACTATGGTGAGCAATCATAGTACGAGTACAGTTGAAGTGTACAAGAGGCCGGTGCGTAAAGCCACATTCGGAGTGCCTCAGTGTGGGTGAAATACCTCATGTGCATAGATACTTATCCTTGTAATTCTAAACTTTGCATCTGAGCCTTTTTCTTAGCATGGAGAGTTGCAAATTTTCATAACATCTGGAAAACCTTGGCCTCCACAGAGCCTCAGCTAATCCTTTCTCAGGACCACCAAGAGTGCGAAGGGTCTCAGGCTTGAAGGAGGGAGCAGGCAAGGTCTCTTCGAGCTAAAGGCACTAAAAAATTGTGTCTCTCTGTGCTCTCAAGGTGCAGGACTGGTGTCTTGGTTTGGAAAGACAGGTATCTGCCAGGGAAACTGAGGTTCCCCTAGGATGGAGAATACCAACCCCTCGCACCCCGACGAATTATAATTTTGCAATCAAGGGCTCTCAGGCGAAGATATTGGGAATAGGAATAACAGTTCTTTACTAGGAGGTTTAACAATACAAATATGATAGGAAACAAAACCACCCAACCAAACAAACAAATAAACAAATAAACAATAATTTTAGAAGAAAACCCTGACAAAGTCAGAGTTTCAATCTGACCCTGTGATTCAGGATGTTGATAACAGTCCAAACGTAAACAGTCCAAACACTTCTGGAGTGGCAGACGTGATCCTGTTGGAGCAGAGATGATTCTGCGAAGAAACCGGTTCAGGGACGGCCAGGAGGGAGACAGGATGGCCAGCACAGGAGACGAAGAAGCTCTTCCCACACCGCCACGAAGGAAGCGCCGCGCACACCGCTCCTGCAGCAGGGCCGAACCACTCCTGCAGCAGGGCCGAACCACTCCTGCAGCAGGGCCGAACCACTCCTGCAGCAGGGCCGAACCGCCAACCCCCGGCCACCCCCCCCCTCCCCCCCCCCCCCCCACCGCCAGGGCATGAGATGTATAGAAATGCAAATGCACCGCACAGGCTGGGGAAGGTAACAATGGCCTATCAAGGTGGGTCATCAGGCCTCACAACAGATGTAAATAGAATACACAAAACCCAGCTCCACAACCCAAGACAACGTTCCACCCCTTATTCTATTACCATCTGTATCATACCTAAATTAATAAACTCCACTATACAGAATGAACCCTCACACTCAGTTCTCACTTAGGATTAGGTTTTCCTGTGGTACACAACTGGTTTTCCCATCTTTCTGCATCACCCACCAAGTGTTACCAGGTCCTTGAGCAAAAACAATCCCACGGGTGGGTTCACCTTTGCCCAAGGTGGGGTTTACCCAAACAGTCTTTCCTAAGATACCTCTCATATGTACTACAGGGACTTTGTCTCCATCCACTGTGTGCAAAGGGGTAGACTGGGCAGGACCAGCTCGATTAATAGACCCTCGGGTGTTGACCATCCAGGTGGCCTTTGCTAAGTTCACTTCCCAATTTCTGAAGGTCCCCCCGCCAAGTGCTTTCAGGGTGGTCTTAAGCAGTCCATTGCACCGTTCAACTTTCCCGGCAGCTGGTGCATGATAAGGGATGTGATATATCCATTCAATGCCGTGTTCCTTAGCCCAGGTGTTTATGAGGCTGTTCTTGAAATGAGTCCCGTTGTCCGACTCAATTCTCTCAGGGGTGCCATGTCTCCACAGGACTTGTTTTTCCAGGCCCAGGATGGTGTTCCGGGCGGTGGCATGAGGCACAGGATAGGTCTCCAGCCACCCAGTGGTGGCTTCCACCATGGTCAGCACGTAGCGCTTACCTTGGCGGGTTTGGGGCAGTGTGATGTAATCAATCTGCCAGGCCTCCCCATACTTGTACTTGGACCACCGTCCACCGTACCAGAGGGGCTTCACCCGCTTGGCCTGCTTGATGGCAGCACACGTCTCACAGTCGTGGATAACCTGTGAAATACTGTTCATGGTTAGATCCACCCCTCGGTCTCGTGCCCACTTATAGGTGGCATCTCTGCCCTGATGACCTGAAGCATCATGGGCCCACCGAGCTAGGAACAACTCTCCCTTGTGTTGCCAATCCAAGTCTACCTTGGATACCTTTATCCTCGCAGCTTGATCTACTTGCTCGTTGTTCCGGTGCTCCTCATTAGCCCGACTCTTGGGGACATGGGCATCCACATGACGGACTTTCACAGGTAGTTTCCCTACCCTGATGGCAATGTCCTTCCACTCATCAGCAGCCCAGATTGGTTTTCCCCTACGCTGCCAGTTGGCTTTTTTCCACCTTTCCAGCCAGCCCCACAGAGCATTAGCCACCATCCACGAATCAGTGTAGAGGTAGAGCTTCGGCCACTTCTCTCTTTCAGCAATGTCCAGGGCCAATTGAACAGCTTTGAGTTCAGCAAGCTGGCTTGACCCACCTTCTCCTTCAGTGGCGTGTGCAACTTGTCTTGTGGGGCTCCATACGGCTGCTTTCCACTTCCGGTTCATCCCTACGATGCGACAGGAACCATCAGTGAAAAGAGCGTAGCGTGTTTCTTCTGCTGGCAGTTGGTTGTATGGTGGAGCTTCTTCAGCCCGGGTTACTTGTTCTTCTTCGTCAGTGAGACTGAAGTTCTCAGCTTCTGGCCAGTTGGTGATTACTTCCAAAATCCCAGGGCGATTCGGGTTACCAATACGGGCGCGCTGAGTGATGAGGGCGATCCATTTGCTCCATGTAGCATCGGTGGCATGGTGGGTGGAGGGAACCTTTCCTTTAAACATCCACCCCAGCACCGGTAGTCGGGGTGCCAGGAGGAGTTGTGCTTCAGTGCCAATCACCTCTGAGGCAGCTTGAACTCCTTCGTAGGCGGCCAAGATCTCCTTCTCTGTGGGAGTGTAGTTGGCTTCAGACCCTCTGTAGCTTCGGCTCCAGAATCCCAGTGGCCGGCCTCGAGTCTCACCTGGCACCTTCTGCCACAGGCTCCAGGACAGACCATGGCTCCCGGCTGCAGAGTAGAGCACGTTCTTTACCTCTGGTCCCGTCCTGACTGGGCCAAGGGCTACCGCATGTGCGATTTCCTGCTTGATCTGGGCAAAGGCGTGTTGCTGTTCAGGGCCCCAGTGGAAATCGTTCTTCTTGCGGGTAACCAGGTAGAGAGGGCTCACAATCTGACTGTACTCAGGGATGTGCATCCTCCAAAAGCCAATGGCCCCTAGGAAAGCTTGTGTTTCCTTCTTGTTGGTTGGTGGGGACATGGCAGTGATCTTATTGATGACCTCAGTGGGAATCTGACGCCGTCCATCTTGCCACTTCACTCCCAGGAACTGGATCTCTTGGGCAGGTCCCTTGACTTTGCTCTTCTTGATGGCAAAACCGGCTTCCAGGAGAATTTGGATGATCTTCTCTCCTTTCTCAAAGACTTCCATTGCCGTGTTCCCCCACACAATGATGTCATCTATGTACTGTAGATGGTCCGGAGCCTCACCCTTTTCCAGTGCATCCTGGATCAGTCCATGGCAGATGGTGGGACTGTGCTTCCACCCCTGGGGCAGCCGATTCCAGGTGTACTGCACACCCCTCCAGGTGAAAGCAAACTGGGGTCTGCACTCTGCTGCCACAGGAATGGAGAAGAAGGCATTGGCAATGTCAATGGTCGCGTACCACTTTGCTGCCTTGGACTCCAGCTCATACTGCAACTCCAACATGTCTGGCACAGCAGCGCTCAGTGGTGGCGTGACCTCATTCAGACCACGATAATCTACAGTCAGTCTCCATTCCCCACTGGGCTTACGCACAGGCCAGATGGGGCTGTTAAAAGGTGAATGAGCCTTACTGACCACCCCTTGGCTCTCCAGTTTACGAATCATCTCATGGATCGGGGTCACAGAGTCTCTGTCAGTGCGGTATTGCCGACGGTGCACTGTTGCTGTGGCAATTGGTACCTGTTGTTCTTCAACTCTTAGCAGTCCCACAGCAGAAGGGTCATCTGAGAGACCAGGCAAGGTATTCAGTTGTTTGATCTCTTCCGTCTCTACAGTAGCTACTCCAAAAGCCCAACGATATCCTTTTGGGTCTTTGAAATATCCATTTCTGAGATAGTCTATGCCGAGGATGCACGGGGCCTCTGGGCCAGTCACAATGGGGTGTTTCTGCCACCCATTCCCAGTTAAACTCACTTCGGCTTCCACTACAGTCAGCTGCTGGGACCCTCCTGTCACCCCAGAAATAGAAATGGGTTCTGTTCCTACATACCCTGATGGCATCAGGGTACATTGGGCACCAGTGTCAACCAAAGCCGTGTATTTTTGTGGGTCAGATGTGCCAGGCCATCGGATCCACACAGTCCAATAGATCCGATTATCCCTTTCCTCTACCTGGCTAGAGGCAGGGCCCCTCTAGCACTGGTTATCCCCTTCCTGAGCATACATACTAGAGGTTCCTTCAAGGGGATTCAACACAGCATTGGCAGCTTGGTTATAGGAGGCTGAGGCTACTTTCATTTTCGTAGATCCCCCTTGGTGATTGTTCCTCTCCTTGAGCTCACGCACCCGTGCTGCCAGGACAGAAGTGGGTTTCCCATCCCACATTCCCATGTCTTCCCCATGGTCACGCAGATAAAACCACAGGTCAGCTCTTGGGGTGTACCCTCTCTCTCGAGCTGGGGGTCGTTGGGCTCTAACTCTGGGGCCTGTGACTCGCACTGGTGCCACATTGGAACTGTTTGTCCTCATCTCCTCCCTCACCCCCCTTATCTCTTCTTTGAGTTCTTTAACCACGGCAGAGATATGAGCCTGCATCGGGCCATTGATCATACTTTCATAATTCCTAAGCTTATTGGCAACAGACCCCACTGTCTCTCGATTGTCCTCAGCATTAATTGTTGCAATAAAGGTGGTGTACTGAGATGGCCCTAGATTTGCCAGATTCCACAACATCTGCCCTGTGCATTTAACCTTGTCAGGGTCATTATCATGCTGTCCACTCCTCCCAAAAAGTACCTCCAGCACCGCCACTTCCCTCAGCTGTTGGATCCCTTCCTCCAGAGTTTTCCAGCGCATTCTATGGTGGTGCTCCTGCATTCTTTCTTTGTGGATAAATCTCTCTCTCACACTCATTAAAAGCCGCTCCCAAAGGGAAAGGGGTCCTGGCTCTCTTACAAATACCTGATTTATACCTGAGTCCTGGGTCAAGGGTCCCAAATTCCTTGCCTCACCACTGTCCAATTGCACACCAGTACCCATGAGGTCCCAAACCCGAAGTAGCCAGGCTGTGTAAGCCTCACGCCCCCGCCGTACAATATCTTTTTGCAGGTTACGGAGACTTTCGTACGACAGGGACTCGGTGATGATCTGAACATGTGATTCCCCTGCAGGTTGTGAGGGCCCTCCTTTCTTATTGTCTGGGTTTGCTGTTTTCACCTTAGATTTCTTTGTTTCCACAGGGGCAACTGCCGCTGGCTGTGACTGCCCCTGTGGTTCAGCTGGGACCTGAGCAGTTGTAATCTCTGTGGGTTTCATTGCTGCACCATCAGGCTCTCTTTTGTCAGGGCAGGGGAAGGATTTCCCACTAGCTGGGGAAATGTACTCCCTCAGCATCTGGCCCATCTTCTCCTGCATCTCCTTCATCAGAGCCCCCACCCAAACCGGGTGGTTTATCTCTGAGGCAGGCTGTGGGGCAGGAGCGGACTCTTGGGCTGCATTCTTATTCTCTGGGGTACTTATTAAGGTGCTTACCCAGGCCAATTTCCCCTTATCTCTGAATGCCAAACAGAACAGGCATACCAGCAACACCAGCCACTGTATGATATCATTAGCACTCAGAGATTTCAACCCTTCAAAAACTGGTGGGGTGGACCCAAAAAACTGTGTGAAGGGCTGGGAGAAAATTTCCCCCGGTGCCATTTCCTTACAATAGGTACCATTGTTAAAGTAACCCCAGAAGCACAGAGTTAGCCTATGATAGCTATGAATCCATGTGCTTGCTTTCCAGAGGAAGTTAAAAATCCATGAATTTCTCACCTTATTAATCCACAAAACAAACTGAATGCCCGCCACAGTAGCCTTAGTCATAGGACCCATATTAACATAAGGAGTAGCAAATGGCAGAAATACAGCCACCACCACGTGCCACCCAAACCAGGGAAAGCTAGACCACATTATTCTGGCCAGTGGGCTTTTATCTAATACCCAAGAACTGTTATTCCTCTCTCTCAATGCCCTCGTGCCCCACCCTTGGGCGCCAAAATCTGTCTTGGTTTGGAAAGACAGGTATCTGCCAGGGAAACTGAGGTTCCCCTAGGATGGAGAATACCAACCCCTCGCACCCCGACGAATTATAATTTTGCAATCAAGGGCTCTCAGGCGAAGATATTGGGAATAGGAATAACAGTTCTTTACTAGGAGGTTTAACAATACAAATATGATAGGAAACAAAACCACCCAACCAAACAAACAAATAAACAAATAAACAATAATTTTAGAAGAAAACCCTGACAAAGTCAGAGTTTCAATCTGACCCTGTGATTCAGGATGTTGATAACAGTCCAAACGTAAACAGTCCAAACACTTCTGGAGTGGCAGACGTAATCCTGTTGGAGCAGAGATGATTCTGCGAAGAAACCGGTTCAGGGACGGCCAGGAGGGAGACAGGATGGCCAGCACAGGAGACGAAGAAGCTCTTCCCACACCGCCACGAAGGAAGCGCCGCGCACACCGCTCCTGCAGCAGGGCCGAACCACTCCTGCAGCAGGGCCGAACCACTCCTGCAGCAGGGCCGAACCACTCCTGCAGCAGGGCCGAACCACTCCTGCAGCAGGGCCGAACCGCCAACCCCCGGCCACCCCCCCCCTCCCCCCCCCCCCCCCACCGCCAGGGCATGAGATGTATAGAAATGCAAATGCACCGCACAGGCTGGGGAAGGTAACAATGGCCTATCAAGGTGGGTCATCAGGCCTCAAAACAGATGTAAATAGAATACACAAAACCCAGCTCCACAACCCAAGACAACTGGAAAGCAGGATGAAGGGATGATAGTTTTAAAGAAGAGGAGAAAAGTATTAGGGAATATGCAGAGGAGCTGTGGTGAGGGTAAGCAGAATTTTTGTTAGAGGAGTAACAGTCCTCCTCCATTTCAGATTGATTCTGTGTGGACTGAGTTTAGGAGTGGAAATGTCATCCGTATAAGAAATGATGCTCTGAGCTGGAGATGTCGAGATCCATTTTTCAGCTTCAGTATTAGAATTTGCAGTTACTTGGTGCTTGAGAATGTCTTTTCTCTGTGTTGTTGATGCATGTCAGAGTTTGCTTTTATACAAAGTCAGTCATTGCTCAAGAGTTTTGTATTAAATATATTTTCCCAAGCTTTGTTTTCTGTTTAGTTATTTCATAGGCTGAATTCAAGTATCGTTTTTAACTCACAAGTCGAGTCCTGCTTATTTACTCAGGTGTATCAGAGGGGAGAGGGGCTGACTGAAACAGGATGGTGAATGTCTTTCATACAGCTAGCTTTGAGTGGCTTTTGTTGGAGATGTTTGTGTTGATTGACATTTAATGCTGATTATTTTTGCGTTTTAAACACCTTGGGGAAGTGATAATGTGCCTTCTAAATTATATAATTTATAGCTGTAATTAAGTGAAGTACTGTTTGAAGTTTATGAGTTATCTTCAGTCAATTTGGTTTTTCTGTGTGGAATTTCTTAATGTGCAAGTTGAGAAAATGAGTTTGCATTGAAGTATTAGTGGTGGCATATGATGACTAGTGAAATGTCCTTTTTCTGCCCTAGGCATTAATGACTTTCACTGGAAAGGTGTTCAGCAACATATTGCAGTCACTTCCAAAGGATCAGCGTAAGAAACTGACTGTTCAAATTAGGATTTTGAGTTGATTAATGTAATTTGTAGTGAGTAAACAGAGACTGACAAAGGACTCATGGGAGCTTTTGAAGAGCTTGTGAACAAATTTTACACTAAGTTAGCTGTAGAATGTGTAAAACTGATCTCTGATTGAGGAACAATGTTATGAAAGGTTGAAAATAGTGTTTTGGGGGTTTCTTTCTTCATTTACTTGTTTAACATGGTCAATGCCTTTTTTTCTTCCCTTAAAGAAACAAAAATGTTGTAAAGTATTTGTTAAATCAAGGAGCTGATGTTAACCTTCGTGCAAAAAATGGATACACAGCTTTTGACCTGATAATGCTGCTGAATGATCCAGGTATGCTATTTCAAAATGCTCTGGAGAAATGTATAACATAAACAAATATACATTCATTCAGTCTAGAAAACACACTGCAGTTGCTAGGAAGTATCCTCTCATGTCCAGGCTGGACTGAACCAAGAAAGGGCACTATCTGAAAGTGGTGGGGTTTGAGTTAATTGCTTCTATGAGTGTATATGTTTCTGGGATAACAGATTTTGTGCATTCCTTTTGCCTTTGGTTCTGAAGATGCATGAAAACTGTGCTGTTTGTGTCACCAAAGCCAGCTGAGTGGCATTTAATTGTGGGGGCACTGGTATTCTGTAGTGTCATTAGAATAGAGCTATGAGCTGGAGCTAGAAATTGCCCCTTGGCAAAGAGCAGCTAAGGGACAGGACAAAGAGAGCACAGTAGGAACAGAACGAGGAAACTCCTGGCTGAACCTCCCACTAGTTCTGTGAAGGCTGAGAATAAATCACACCTCAGGGTGCAGGTTGTTTGTGTGGGAGTGCTGTAGGACAAGGCAGCATGCTTTGGGGAGGCTTGAATGAAACACATTTAGTTTTTGTTACAATTTGTTTTACATATATAATTTGTTATTGTTAACCTTCCTTGGTACCTGAATTGATTTATCTGAAGCCAAAACCAATTACTGCTAATGGAGTCACTGAATTTGCACATTATAGTGGTCTTGGTTACTAGCAGATTCTTTTCCATGTCAAAAGTAGATCACTAATAGTACAACATTTTAGGCAATAATACTGAGAATTATTTTAGAACTAACTTCTGTGACAGAATAGTTTGTCTTGCTACTTCTTTCTCTCTTGTTCAGTTCTCTCTGCCTTTCTGAAAATCCTACCTGACTCCTGTACGAAATGCAGATTTACAGAGCTTTTTTTTTTTTTTTTTTTTTTTTTTTTTCTTTGCTTTACTGTCTCCTGTCATACTTGTTCTTTTTTCGTCCTCTTACTTTTTTTCTTCTTACTTTTTTTCTTACCTCTGTTTTGTTCATCTTTTTTCCTACCATTTCTTTTCAGTCCCTTCATTGTCCAGGCTTGAATATCTTCTTTCTCTTTGGGATTTACTTTCAACCAACCTTTCAGCTTTTACTTGCAACCTACGCTTGAAGAAAGAATATTCATTTTTCTCTACTGTCTTCTGTGTCAGGTGAGAAAAGGGAGCATCTCAATATTGTTCCTTTACAAAGTGAGAGAGGAGGCAGTTCACTTGGACACACATGACTGAGTCCAGTTGAGTAGCATGCTTATTTATATTGATAAATACCTTTAGAGAGATGATAAGACTGCAGCCCACATTTTGGGGAGAAGGCATGGGAAAATAGGTCAAGAAAGGAAGAAGGTTTGGGGCTTCATCTGCTTTGTGTTTGAGATCAATTGCTACTTACATGGGATTTACAGGGAAAGTGTCAGGGCATTGGTTGTAATTTGGGAAAGCAAAACAGGCCAAACATTATCTTAATTTGCTTCCTTTTAGACACAGAGCTTGTAAGGTTACTGGCATCAGCATGCATGCAAGTAGATAAAGACAAAAATAAACTGAGCAACAGATCATCTCTGCCTTGTTCCAGAAGTAGGCAATCCTTAAATATCCCAATGTTGCCAGATGACAAAGGAGGCCTAAAGGTAAATATATTCATTCTTGATAAAAACTTATTAATTCCTGTAATGTATAAGCAGAGAAAGCAATTGCTAAGAAGTGTTTTGGATCTAATATGTAACTGGGTTTGTTGGGGAGTTGTGTGTGTTTCTGACTTCCTTGCTGACAGTGTGTTCTGGTTTTGTGGAGCGTAGCACGTATTCAACTTCCTTTTTTTCAGATGGCAAGACAGTGGGAAGAGTTTGCATTGAAGCATTGCAGTGCCTAGAAATATATCTCATGATTAAGTGGAAAGTACCATGTTCATAAATTTGGAACTCAATTTCCATTATGATCTTCCTTTTAAATCTGGGCAGAGGGTAGACTCCTTCATCGACAGGCCATTGACAATGAAGATTAAAAAGATCATAGCAGAGATATTAATAGGACTTCAGGCACTTCAGGCTTACATGTCTTCTGGCATGGTGTATCCTTAACTCAAAACTGGTGGTGGCCCAGTAGGAAACAACATGAAGTTAGAATAAGTGTATGCCATCTAAACAAAGATACTGCAGCTTTCATTGACTGTCTGCAAAAAAGAAGGAAAAAGAGTTAGTTTCATTGTTGTTGCCTATTTCTATTTATTTAGGTGAATAATTTTTAATTATGATGTACCTCAGAATTTCCTGGAGTCCATTATGTCATCTTTTAAGTAAAAATATTACTAGGATCTTGAAAAAAGTCATGTTAATTTCCAGGCTGTGGAAAATTCATTTTTGACATGAATTTTAAAGACCATTTAAAGTTCTGCTTCAGCTCAAATCCGTTTCGCAGTTTTAACTATGAAGGAACATGTGGTTGTTTTCATATGATTATGCTGTTATTCAGTACGATACAACAACATTATCAATTTAGATGGACCTATTTTACTTAGATGATAAATTGTCAGATTATCTTTTGGCTTTATGGAGTACAGATCAACAATGGATTGGATTGCAACCCTTGCAGTGTTATGACACAAAGGCTTGAATTAGGGTCATAAAAGATTGTGAGGTGAAAAAAAAAGATTTGCTAGTGATAAGGATTTACACACAAGTATTGACACAAATTTAATATTCTGGAATATTTAAGTATTTGGTCTCAAAACTACAGAATGTTACAGTGCTTGCTAGTCATAATCAAGCATTTTTTCAGCAGAAATTTTGTTCTGTATAGTTCTATAATAAATATAAGCCTATATAATCCATTCTTCCATCACTTCTTAAAGCCTTACTAATCAGCCTGTCTGACCATAAGTATCTACGTATCTTGCTCTTCCTACAAATACTCAAAAAGGGTAAAAATGGTATTTTCAGACTTTCTGGCTGGGGCGCAATGTCGTAACAGTTACTTGATTTTACTTGAACCATATTTTTCTCAATTGTTTGATGAATGCTATATGAAATAGCAATAAAAGCTTTATTAAAGTCAAGCTGCATTCCAGCTTTTCCTCCCTTCTGCTCACTTGACTGGTTACTCTCAAAAAGAGATTGATTTCGTAGAATTTATTTTCAACAAACCTGTGCTGGCTGTGTCTTATGAGCTGTGATGACATATGAAGCTTTTTCAGTTATGCCTTTTCATGTTAAGCATTTTGATCAGTAAATTTTCAGATTTTCCTTTTTCAGTGATGGTATAATTGCCTTTGCCTGATTTCTACAGCTTCTTCCATACTATTTACTGAAGATAATCAATATTTGTTCAGAGGTTACATTGCCTGTAATTAACCTGGTTTTCATTTGTGTAAGCTTATTTAAATACTCTCACTCTGTTAAGCAAATGCACATGTTCCTGCCTTCTTCCTGTTAATGGTATTCATACTAAAATACCTGATTACAGGTAGACTGCTTTTGAAATTTTAAAAAAAACCACTTTTCAGTCTCACCTCTTTGATCACTTTTGTCGTTAACTAGTAGACTTTTTATTTTGTGATGTGTTTCTTTCATTTTTAATTTCTGCACAATATGAGCCCTTGTTCCTTTTACCTGCTGATAATGTAGTGGATATTGATGATCTCATTCTTCACCTCTATCACACAAGAACTGGTAACTGCTTTGTTTCTCACCATTTCATAGCCTTTGTGTGAATCAACACATGTGGGTAGCCAAGGCAACCACCAAGCCACAGCTAAAATGCAAGTAAAAGATTTATTTTGTTACCTCAACAACAAGGCTGGGTGCCAGGGACACACAGGGACCCAGGCTGCAGTAGGGTTAGTTCATCCTATAACAGGCGGCTTCCTGCCTGTCTGTGAGAGTGTTACCTCTACACAGGAATTCTATTTCTCCAGTCAGGCAGAAGATGAACAACACTAGGCATAATAAATGGAGTTTTCCACACCTACAACTTTTAGCATTCCCAGCTGAAAGGTCACTTTGAGCAGAAACCCTTATCTCCTTCTATTTGATTTTAACCCTTTCCTCCCAACAGCCTCAAAAACAAAATTGTCCCTTTTCTGTTTGCAAAAAATTTATTTCCTTTTTTTTCTTGTCTGTTCTTCTTCAGCAGGTTACACTCTCAATGTCAGTATTAGAGCAGCGTGAATTATCACATTCAGTTTCTGGTTTAGATTAAAATTGTTTGAGGGCAGAGATTTCCAGTTCTCCCCCTTACTCTTTAATTCCTAGTTGTTACACCTCTCGTATTTCTAAAATGGCAACACTGTTTTTCTAGTTCCTTGATACTGTTGCCTTTTCCCATTGCTTCCAGATTTCAGCCTTTTTATAGACGCTATTTTTAACCAGAAATGAATTTTTGGTACTTTAATGCCTTAGTCTATTTGAAGCCCTTCATTACAGCTTCTGTACATGTGTGATATGCTAGGGGTATATGGAGAGACTGCAAATTCCTGCAACAGCAAACTAAAAACTCCAGAGATCAGACCATCATACTGTGAACACCAGAAGTCAAGATGAACCTCCCCAGTGTTAATACTTTCTTGCCAGAGAGCAGTAGTTTTCTGTCTGGTAACACAGAGGCTGTACTTACTCCATTTCGGGGTAGTTTGTGGTGTGAATGTATACTAAGGAAGCAGAAGCACTGTGAGTTGGAGTAACAGGGATGATGGGCAATTAGAAGTGATTTTTCTTCGAGAAGCAAGGTATCTTCAGTGACCAAAACTAAGAAGTGCAAGCACTCTCTTCTGTAAGCTCATTGTACTCTGTGTTAAAATTGGGTGGAACTTCCAGTTCTTTTTGGAAGGTGAAAAAATGGTGAACTGTGGGTTTTACTTTCTCAAAGCTCTTTGTCTTTCTTGCCTTTTTTCATCAAGTCTTTCTTTCTGAAAGTAATGTAAATCTTTATTAGTTGTGACACCAAAAAGATACAGAGGTCTGAGAATTCTATACATTACTAATGCTCTGTGCAGATCTAAACTGTTTTTAATGGTCTTCTGCTACAAGATTTAATATGCAGAGGATAAGTATAAGAAAGTTGCAAAGACATATATCAGTGAGTAGTTGAAACATATTAAATACCAAGAAGAGAGCAGAATATGTATTGTGAGAGGGGATTGTTACCTGGATTTGCTATCACCTAAAGCTACCCTGATGAAGTATTGTCACTTTAACGTGAGTTTTTAAAGAAAGCGTTCCAGAAAGCGAAGGAGAAACTTTACTAAGAAATAATCAGAAGGCACTTATAATCTGATTTACTTAGAAGCCACATAATTTCTGGTGCAAATGGCATAGCTTTTGTATAGTCCAGAGAAATGTTTTGCTAAAGACTTGAAGCAACTTGCATTGTCTGCCTGTATAAATGTGCAAATCTGTGAATATTTGAATGAATTTTGTTTTGAGCAAAGATAATCCTTCTGTGTAACAATTTCCACATATGTGATACCTGTACGGGTGGAGGTTGTAGGTACATAGTCCTAAGGTTTATGTTGTTTTCATAGCTGCTGTTTCCTTGCCTTGCTCTTTTTCAGTTTATAATCTTTTCAGTCTGGTTTAAATTGTCTGTATAGCAGCACTGTATGGATTGTAGATCTTTAGTTTGACAGGAATACTATCAGAACTCTTCAGTTTGCCACTGATTTTGAAAATCTCGACGAGAAGCTTTGATGCACATTACATAAGCACATATGCACACTTCTAAAAAGTAGAAAATAGAGATGCCATTTATTGATTCCAGAGAGAGTAAAAATTGATGATGAAATTGGAAGTTAATAGGAAAATTAAATATTTGCTATGTAGCTGCAAAAATTCCCTATTCAAATTGCCCTAATACTTCTATCTACTTTGACCTTCCAGATACTGTGGAAAAACATTTTAAAATATTTGCCAGGTGAAAAATAAGGGAAGAGATAATTATTACACATACAAATTACGGTGGAGGATTCTATTGGTAACTGCAAATCACTTTAACATTGCTTTTTAGTTTATTTCAAAAACTCCTTGGTAAAATTATTGCTGCTGTAAGGATTGCTTAATTTATATTTCTTTTCCTCTTTTTTTTCTTTTAGTTGGAACTAAATTGTTGTGTCTTCTTATCAATCTAGTCCTGGTGGAGCAGGATGTCCAATCGGTTCCGCAAGCTGAAGTTGACTCAGACATTGCGCCATGGATTTCCCTCTAATCAGTTTGTGCCTTTTCCGGATGAGACCGAGCCGTCATTAAATTCCACTATAAGAGTAGCCTCACAGAGTGATGCAGACAGCTCTGGAAACCTTGATGCTGCTACAGCTTGGAACACAAATAACAAAGCTAGTGGTAAAGGCAGAGTTATCTTGTGGGAAATGAGCTCTCGTGGGGTAGTCAGGATGATACTATTTCTGATTTATTGGTTTAGTTCTGCTTTAGCTTAATAGAAGTGAAAAAATGTAATGTATTTGTAGTCTGTAGAAAGAGAGATGTTCGTACTCGCTGTTGACCATGCTGAGTGCAGCATCATTTAAGCAGGAAAATACTAATATAACCATATTACTATTCTTTAGTAAATTCAGACAGGTCGCTGAGAAGTGTTAGTATCTTCCATAAACTAATTCATGTGATGAAAACCAATTTATTTAAACAAGTAAGTAATTCAGAGAAGAAAGAGAACTTGGAAAAGCCCAACTTGTAAAGCACATCTACTGAAATTGTACAACTCCATGAAAATCCCCCACTGTCTGCAATGCGAAGTAAGACTTGGCTTAATTTCAGCTGAGGTGCATGACAGTGCCACTGGAAATCTTCATACTGTGTGCTTACTCAGGGTAAAGCTGTTGATTTTTTAGAAGCAATGAGCTATCCTTAGAAACAAAAGTAGAAACATGTAAACAGTAAAACATAATTTATGTATTTTTCAGGTGCAAACAATGCAAAAGGAGGAAAGGATGATGAATTATTGACAACTATGGTATGTTGCACTGTTCTTATTATTGACAACTATGGTATGTTGCAGAGTTCTTGGTGTCTTCAGCCTAGTTCAGAGGGTCATATAGCTCCCATAATTTTTTGCCTCCTGTCCAAGTGACTTCTAGAAAAAGAGCTTGTTTATGGTCACTAGACAGGAACTGATAGTCTTTGATACACCAGTAGTTCTTAGATTTAAAAGTACTAAAAGTAGTGTGATATGGAAGCTGTACTGACTTTTTTTCAAGAGTTACCCATACCTTTGTTTGATCAGCAATGAAATAGTAAAATAGATGGAACAGCTACTAGTTGCTGACAAGCAGTATGAAGTGAGGAAAACATGGATGGAACATGGTACAATGGAGGTGTGAAATTACTAGTAGAGGCAACCATGAAATACTTAGTTTGGGAGGTGTATTTGTCCTACTCTATTTCTTCTTCTGTTATGCTGTAGCTTTATATTCCCCTGCAGCTTATTACCTTGTGATGTCATTAAATTTAGCTGGTTATTATCTTGATGTTCTTTTGTAAGAAGTTTGAGTTCTTTTGTAAGAATTTTCGATATGACTGACTGACAGAACTCCATGGGGCAAAATCAGTTGTGGTGTTCATCTCTTTCTGCAGTACACATACAGCAGGAACATGGCAGTTGCTCACTGTTTCCAGGCATCCTGTCTGGGAGTGGAGAGGACTACATTGTTATTTCTTTGGAAATTGGTTGTTTTTCTTGTTGAAGTCAGCTTGAGCAATATTTAGCTCAGTAAAGGAAGAGACAGTTTCTGCCACTTAATGAGCTATATTCATTGTATCAGATGAATAATCATAATACTGAGGGGTGCCACAATAGTCATTGGTTTCTCTCTGTTATTTTGTGTTGTACTTCTCAAATAGTACTTTTGTGTCTCATTTCTGTTCTGTTTAAGTGTTTTCATCTTTTTGCTTAACTTAAAATTTTGAAACACCACCAGCTCCCAGTAATCTTCCTTAAGAAGTGACTCTTCCCCCACCTTTTCTTTGTTTCTCTCTCAGCTGAGGAGTAGTGCTCCATTTACCAGGTTGCCCAGTGATAAGCTGAAAGCAGTGATACCACCTTTCTTACCACCCTCAAGCTTTGAACTTTGGAATTCTGACCGAACCCGACTCAGCAAGGATGGCAAAGCTGAACAGATGAGAACTGCCTGGCCACAGAGAGCAGTGAAGCATGATTTTAATAGCAGTGGGAACTCTGATACAGTAAGCAAACTAAATGTGTAGGAAAATACTGTGTTATACCCAGGCCCTGCTGGCTGGTGAGCTGCTCTGTTTCTGATTAGACATTGCTTTTAACTTACTGTCTCAGGAGTGGCTTGTCCTTTTAAGCAGTGCTGCTTAGAAAGAATGCACATCTGTATGGAAGAAACATAAGGGAACAAAAGTTCTATATGAAATTAAACAACTTTTTTTTTGGTTTGGTTTGGTTTTTGCGGGGTTTGGAGGTTTTTGATTTTGTTTGGGGTTTTTTGTTTTGTTGAGGGGTTATTTGTTTGTTTGTGTTTTTATTGGGTGTTTTTTTGGGAAAAGACCAAGGACTTGCTCAGTTTTTTGGAACTGAGCAGGAGGGAAGAAATATCAGTAAGACCAGTCAGTACAGACATAATATTCTGTAATATTAACAATAGATAAAATTGTAGCAAATAGTGATCAAGTGAAAGCCCACAGCTTTAAATTGGAAGTACTGTAAAACTGGAAAAAGTCTTGATTATTTCTGGTTTTTTATGGAAGGAGCTTGCCTGATTCTGCGGTGTTTTCAATGAAAACGCAAACCAAAATAAAAATGGGTGGTTTGTGTTGAGATAGGAAATGAAACAACCTTTGACAGCCTTCTTTTTTCATAGTTGGAGAAAAAGGAGAAGTGCTTACTCCCCTAACTGTAGACTGTAATAGCTAGATATAGAGAGGACTAGCCAGAACTGTATTTCAATGTCAGTTCTAGAAATGGGACCATGAAGACATTTAGGAAGAATTTCTTTCTCTTTACCATTTTTTAAGTGGACGTTAGCTTAATACCAGTTGAGGTGATTTAGGTGAAATAAGGCAGAGTGTTAGAAGGGAAGTGACAGGAAGGTATTTATCATCCCAAAAAAGATGGTTGTAATAACATAACTGGATAATTGGCGTGTGTATAAAGTGAGGAGCAGGGAAAGTAGGGGAGGACTAGCCATTAGTTCTTCTGTGAGGAAAGAAGGGTCTTGCTAAGGGTATAGGAAGGAGGGAAACAGAGTAAGTCAGAGATTGAAGAAGTGATTTGAGCAACAGGATAAAGAAGATGAAAAAGCTGAGCTGCAAAACTTGCATGTCAAATGGCTGGCAGCGGTCAATGGTGTAAAAGCAAAAGAAATGAAGGATGTGGCCGAGGATTTGAGTAGTGCATAGCTAGAGTAGTAGTGCCTCAATTCATAAAACTTAATAAAGTGGTGTAGCTGGCTGTTCAGATTGCAGGGAATATAAAGATGCAATTGGTGGAAAGTTTATATCACTTCTTGCAGCTTAATTTGTAAGAAACAGATATGATGGATGGGAAGTTAGTAGCTGTTTTGAAAGATGGGAGAGACAAAGCCAGGATTCTACAGGGAAGAAATTTCACATGTGATAATTTTTTTCCTTCTCCCCTGCTCGTAATGCTGTGTATGTCATACCTCAAGTGCATCATATATGCTCATTTGGCAAAAACTTTTAGAAGCATTAACGGCTTAGTATGGTATAATTTCTTTCCTTGAATAAATATATTCAGTATATATATATTTATACAAATATACATTCAGTATATATATATATATATATATGTAAAATAAGATTTTCTGATATCCCCTTTTGTTCTTCAGTGCAAGTTTCAGAACTTGGGATAAATAAAATAGCAGTTGAAGTTTGCTCTTTATTTTTCTCAATCAAGAACAAACTATTTTTCATTTTGTTTTTCAGACATCTGTTAGCAAAGGTACTAGACCAGTCAAATTACCAGCATTTGCAAGAAGACCAGCATCTCCTTCAAATTCCAACAGCTTCAACCATTCTCCTCATTCTTCTGGTGGATCCAATAACATTGCAGGAATTAACAGGCATGGAGGAGAACTGCATAACAGATCAGGTACCTTTTTTAATAAGAAAGTAATTTGTGTCTGATTCAGTTAAAAATCAGTGTTTGTGATGGTGGTAGAAGATATTAAAACTTTTTCTGAGCACTCCTACCATTGTAGAAGAAAAGCTTCTGTAAATTTAGCAGACATGTGGACTTTGAACATCTGTGTAAGGGAAGAAGAGCCTCACATCTGTTACAGAAGTTTTAGTGCTCAGCCCAACTCATGCACATTTTACTGGATCCAACCATGGTAGATCAGGTGGATGCTGGCTCATTGCACCATGCATGTCATAGAGCTGACTCCTATGCATTACTTTTTTTGTTTAAAATAAAAATCAGTTTTCAATTAAAACCAAAGCTGTATGCATTGTACCTGGTAGTTGTTGAAGACAATATGGTGAAGTGGCTCATGAAAGCTATGTCCAAGGCTGTAAGTGTCAGCTCTGTGTGGGAAAGGCTGGCTTCCCTCTTCTGCAAATGATTTCTGTTCTTTATTCTGGACGCTGCTGGAGAGATCTGAACCTTGGGATTGTCTCTTGTTTCATCCAGTCAGTTTTTAAAGGAAAGTGAATGTTTGAGAGTTGACAAACATTTCAAAATTATGGTTTCCTTTACTGGGTTTGTTTTATTTTTTGTTGTAGGTGGCAGTGCAGATAATGTTTTGTCTCAGATTGCAGCCCAAAGAAGAAAAGCAGCAGGCTTACCTGAACAGAAACCCAGCCAGCAGCACAGTCCAGTCCAGTCAACTCCTTCATCTACTGTGTCAGATTTGCAGTGTGCTCAGATTGTTGGCAATGGACATGTTGGAAAGGTAACAGGGAATGTAAAATTTTGCACTTCCAAATTGGCTAATAGGTCATATCTCAGTCTTGGGTGGCTGGTGCACAACATTGCACAGCCAAAAAAGAGCAAACACGTTATGTTAGTGGAAGCTTTTCAGCTCTAAAAACCTTACTTTAAGTCCACAGAAGAGGAAACCTAGTAATAAAACACAATCTTACTTTATTATTAATTTCACTCTATTTTAAAAAACAGTAAACGTAATGCTTGATCTTAAGGCAGACCTGCACTGTTATGGTTTCTCATTATTTCTTTTTTTGTGGTCCAGATCCAGTGTTTTATGTTAGTTATTCCTTCATTTTACCCTGAAGTGGTAGTTAGTTTCTCTAGCTAGTTTCCCTTCAAAGGCTCAACCTGAATGCAGAGCATGACATAATTTGTACCAGGATATGCTGACCACAGCGTAACCAGTTGGCTCCACAAGTTGTTATTTTTAAACAGTAGGTCATCACCAAAGTCAGGTTTTGCTCCTGAGGCCATACTGTCTGTGCTGACCTACCTGTCAATTCCCTGGAACAGCTTTACCCTCATGACCTGCACATTTTTTTGTGCATGTACTTTGAAGTTCTTAACGGCTTTGTGCAACATTTTTGACAGTTAAGATTTTAAATCTTCAAGATCTGCGGAGACACAAATTAGAAAGTGGCATCATAGCAGAATATGTGACACACTCCTGAGAAATTGATGGGTTTATTTACATAGGGAAACATTGCATTTCAGAAAGCAAGAGAAGGAAAACACATAATTTGGGGTTTATGTTCTAATGCCTGGTATTCTGGAAATGTTAAAATACGTGAGGAAGAGCAATATTTGTCCAACTTATGCTTATGTAATCTCCAAGCAGCTCTTTTTTTTTGTTTGTTTTCTTTGCATCTTTCAGTGAGATTCTTCAAATTTTGCCTGAAGAAACAAAAATGACCAGAGTATAAAATTAGTACTTTCGTAATCTTGTTCTGTGATGTCTTATATGGCAACAGTACACAATATTTGTATTTAGTCAGTAAATAAAAATGAGAAATGAAATTGCAAAGTTCAGAAATTACATGGAAATTTCTGGAGGACAAAAATCAGAAGAAAAAAGGTGCAACTACCTTTACTGAAACAGTTTCCATGAATAGTCACTTTGTCTCTGATCTGTCAGTCCTGATTCTGTAAGGACTACTGGTTGCTTTTCAAAGATGCGATTGGGAGCTAAGATTTCTATCTCAGCTGGACCACTGGAGTTTGAGCATTTATACCAATTCTTTGGCATATGGTAATCTTTCCTCCCTTTCTATCCTGTGTAACTGCTCCCTGAGTTATAAATTATCCATCTCTTTTTCCTGGAGACAAAACCCCTTTATCATCCTCTTCCCTCATTAAAGTCTTCTCTGCAGAGCAGCTACCAAATGCATTTTCTTTCAGAGGTGGTCTGACCAGTGTGTTTTAATTAAACTCTCAGCATGTCCTCTCAGCTTGTTTTTAGCTTGGAAATAGTTTCAGAAGAGCTCCTTGTGTGCCCCCCAAAAGTCTCATTTTTCTCCGGTTGTATTAATCATCCCACCGAGAGATGATACTGTGCCTGTGAGCTTTGGGCTGCAGATCCTGTGACATTTTGTTGCAACAATGGTGCCACTAAGAAGTTTAAACTACTGTTTCCACTCACAGTGGGATACATTAAGGGATAAGAGAGTAATGAATTGCAATGTGCTGCAATCATCTTCTGGAAAGGCTCTTCATTGTACTATTGAAAGATTTTTAAACAACATTTATGCCACTGCTTTGGAAAGGCAACAGCTTTTTCAGTGTTCTTTGCTTAAATGTTTAGACAGGCTTCATTCTATCCACAGTAACAAAACATGTCATAGTGTGGATCTCACTATAGATAGTCATGTATCACACAGCTGAGGTGAATTTTTGAGATTTCTGTTGGGAGAGCACAATCAAATACGGATCCACACAGGCTGTAGAAGCTAGCAGTGTGTTACTGTAATCAGCAAGGTAAATGGGAAATTTAATATCTATATCCACTGAGGAATGGCTTGTGTCCTCCCATTAGGATTGTGCTGTCTTAACTTGGAAATAGCTGATCTAAAAATGCAGTGATATTACAGTGATCAATTTTGCAAAACTTATCCATGAGGGGTGAGATGATGCAAGCTTTAAAGAAAAAAAGAAAAAAAATAATAACATTTTACAAGATTATGTAATTTAAATAAATGCAGACTGTGTCCTAGGGAGGGAGGACCATTCTGCATCACAAATGGCCAATAACAATTTAGATGAAAGTTTGGGACAGAAAGTTGAAATGAGTTCATGATGCTCTTCAGAGAGCTCTCAAGTTTGTATCATGCTACATTACGTCTAGTCAATTCAGTGCAGGGCTAAGGAAGTATTGCATTCTGACATAGGATAGAATAAGGGAAGAATGTTACCACTCAAATGAGTTTTATCTTTTAAATCTGCATCTCTTTTGTTAAGTAGAAAAGTTCCATTTATGCCACAGCACAGAAGCAAAATTTTAAAGACAGGACAAACCATTGTCATTCTCATTTCTTGCATTGTTACTCAGATCAACTTTTTAATCAGTTTATTGTAGTAGCCTGAGTGAAAAAGGCATTTAGAATTAAACTCTGAATTCAAGAATTCAGTAAAAAATCACCTTCTGTTTGGTTCATACAGTGCAGACATCAAAATGTATATGTAGATCAAAGAATTTAGGAGATGAGGTGCATTGACTGTTTTTGGAAAAGACTGTTGATATGTGTACATTTGTATATTCTTACTACCCATTTTAACTCATGTATTTTCCTGTTTTCCATGCCTCCAAATGTGTTAAATATTTGCAAAATTCTTAATAAATGACTTGACTCCTGTTAGGTAATAATAAATTTGAGGGTTTGCTGGGAACTTCCATTCTAGTGCAGCAAGGGGTTTAATGCACGCAAAACTAAGTTTGTGCTTGCTACATATTTCTGGTTAATCCAGCATGAAGTGCTACTTTAAATTAGTATCTCATATGCTTTGAAAATCTTTAATTGAGACTTAAATCTCTGAATGAAAATCCCTGTTTTAAATCAAAGTAATTTACTCTGTTCCTGTTATTGAACTGTTTTTATCTCAACTGCAAGTTTTACTTCTGCTTCTGCCCATTCCAAGGGAGATGGGGAGGTGAGTGAGCAGCTGTGTGGTGTATAGGTGCCACCTGTACCTAAACCATGATAGCCCTTTTAGAAAAAGAATAATTGTAGTGTTTGTGGGCAGTATTGCTTTACAAGAAATAATTTTCCTATTACAAAATTACAGCCTTAATAAATGTATTTTTTTTTATAATTTTGAGGAGAGACACTTTCATCTGGGATAAAATCATTATTGCGTCAATTATTTCAGTATAGATCAAGCAGAAACTTTTAGTTGTGGCTACATGCTCTCAGAAATGGTATACAACTTAAGTAATACTGAAGTATCATGTATAGGTAAACATTTTTTTGATTATTTTTTAGCTGCAGCAAAAACTGGAGATGAACAAGAGACCTCCATCTGGGACTTCATCTACATCTAAAAGCACATCACCAACTCTCACACCTTCTCCATCACCTTCCCCATCTCCTAAGGTTCAAAATGCAGAGTCTTCTGTCTCCTCTTCTCACAGACATGCCAAAAGCAACGGCTCCAGCAGTGGTACTATTACAGAGGATGGTGAGTAGCTCACTGTAGTTACAGGAAATTCATTCATCAAGAAAAGCTATAACTGTACTGGACTAGTGTGTATCTGCATGAGAGTGAAGTCTCTCTTCTTTCTAGAAAATATACTCTGGTGTTTCTTACAGTGAGATTGGCGTTCCTGCACTAACTGCCTGTTTGTCTCCCAAAACCTGTGATCCTTTCCATTTACAGAGACTGGTATCACCTCAAAACATAGAATATATAGGTAGGCCACTCCTGCATGGCCACGTTTTCCCCCTTCATGGCTTAAGTTCTGTTTTTCACCTTTTGCTGAGGGTACAAATGCACTTTCTCCACACTAGATTTTTTTCTTTTCCTTAGAAAATGCAGGGAAGCACATCACTACAGAGATATATTTTTTATCCATAGCAAGTCATAGCTGCATTAAGTTGATTAAGAGCTGTAGTGCATTTATTTTTCTAAATAGTGAAAATAACTTTATTGCAACCTCTTTTTAACTTAGAGTCATAAGAAAGAATGATAATGTTGTTACTTTTCCAGTAAGATTAGTACCTTTTAAATTAGACTTTTAGGTCTAAATTACAACTTTAAAAAAAGTCATTTTACTGCACTGGAAACCAGATATCAATAACTTTGTTTTCTCTTGTAAATATCTCAAAAAAAGTGAAGAAAATAACATGACTCAGGACCTTTTAAATAAGAAATGGAGGCACTTTGTACTATTTTTGGGGTTTTTTTCTGAAATTTTCTGTATTGATTTTGGTTTATTTTCACTTATGCCATCTTTGTCCATTAACACTGCAATTCCATTTGACACTGAAGACAGGTGATACTTGACCCTCTTTCTGCCATCTTCTCATGGCTTAGCTGTAACATTCTCTAGTGACTGCTGGAGCAAATCCTTTCACATTCAGTGCCATTTTTAAATGCTGTCTTGATAACATAAGAGTTGCCAGTTTAGAGAGGCATAAAAGGAAGAGAACTCACAGCTGGATAAATGAGGCAAGTTCCCCAAGCCATCAGCTGCTCTCATCTCATCCAGTGAGGCTTGGTTTTGTGTTCATGCACTAATGCCAGGATACTATGAGTTCCCTTGTAGCAGAGAAAAGGTTGTTTGTCAGAAGCACAAGTAACTCTGGGTTGTGTTTGTAAGCTTTTGTAGTTAAGTGCTCCTTTAATTCAAGGGCTTCTCCTATCAATCTGGGCTTTGATTCAGCAGCAGCAGTACAAATGCTGGTATGCTGAGCAGTAATCAGAAGAATAAGTATAGAAGGTCTGCAGTGGTAACTTTTCTTTCAAGTGAACTTAAATGAATAAGAAAAGTGATTTGCATTGACTGTTACTGTGAGGGAACAGTAGGCAGCAGTATTCAGAGGTGTTCTTTGTTTCTTTTTAGGCAACCACTTGGTGGACCATCAACAGCTTGGCCCTATTCTGAGAGCCAGTGATGCAGAGAATCATGAAAGACAAAACCATGTGAGAGTAAAAGAA
Source organism: Phylloscopus collybita (assembly GCA_027886175.1). Lineage (NCBI taxonomy): Eukaryota > Metazoa > Chordata > Aves > Passeriformes > Phylloscopidae > Phylloscopus > Phylloscopus collybita. The sequence goes on from JAJNNQ010000075.1 coordinate 62,474,453, forward strand.
GGCTCTGAAAACTTGGAGAAAGGTAATCTTACCTTACTACTATAGAACAGTATAAAAGGAGGTGCTAAATAAGAGTAACATGTCAAAAGCAGTAAGAGCTTCAGGAGCCTTTGTTTGCTCCAGGGATAGAGGTAAGGAGACAAGGTAAATGTAGTGCAAATGAGAATGGTAAAGCAAAGGACAAACATGTTAAGCAAGAGTTGTAAAACTGTTTTGGGTTTCTGGTTTTGTTCAGCCTTAGTGTGTAATACAAGAGTTGGAAGAGGGGTAGAGGAAGAGAAAACATAAAGGGCCTACACCTGAAAGTGTTCTCTGTGTGTGAAAGGTATTTGGTGTTATAGTTGTTTGTGGCAATAAGACTGAGCTCAGACACCCTGAAGTTTCTTCCCATATCATGGCCTACAGTTCTAAGCACACCAATATGATGAAAACTGAGAAGGGTAACTAACAGCCTATAAGAAAAAAAAATATTAATAATATATCTAATTGGGTCTTCCAGTGCAAATTCTGTTTTCTTTCTCTAAGATGATATTTTTCATCGAACAATGTGGACAAGTTCCCACACATTTTTAAAACTGATTACCTTTTCCTATAGATTAATGTTAGGGTACTAAAGCTGTTAGTCTGAGACCATGTCAAATTCTGCAAATCATGTTAGGTATACCAAGTTAGTTGAACTTAAGGTAAAAACAAACAAAACCCTAGCAGAAAATAAGACTCAACTAGAATTTTTCTCTTCAGTCGTATTTGGACTCTCCTATGTAAAGAAGTTGTCTTCCAAAATAGTACTCAGAAGTGTGTTTATCTCAAGGTACTTGATGTCTTTTGACAAGCTTAGAGTATGAGATTCTCTTTCATGTTTCTAGTAATGAAAGAAAAGGGAAAGTCAAAAGACAAAGAAGTGAAATAAATGAAAGCAAAGTATGTTTGGTAATGGACTAGTGATGTCTCTAAAATGAAAATGAGTTTATATGCAGAATATTAAATATAGTTCTGTTTTGTAATGTAATAATTCACGGTCCTCATTTGGACTCTGACTTCTTAGTTTCACTGACCACTTAGGTACTTAAGGAGAAAAAGCAGTTACAGCAAAGTAATAAAAAGAAAACTTTAGCTGAGAGAGGTAGTGTGTAATTAAGAGAGATAATGCCAGGTTATTCTGAAAGTGCACTTATGCTTTTTAGTTAATCACATTTTAAATGCATGGGAAGAGTCACTGTCAGGTCCTGCAACATTTATTTTCTTTAGACTTTGAGTGGAAAGACAATATTCAGTGCTCTTAGCCTTGGGAGGTGAGCTTGTAAAACTTAAATTCTGTCCAGTTTTTGTCTTAGCTGGACTTCAGCTGTCTGTGTTCAAGATGCCTGGATGTTGGGCAGATGAGAAGAGGGTTCAGAAAGACTTGTGTTGTATCAGTGTTTTGAACGAGCAGGAGTGTGATTGCTTGCTTTACACTTTGCCTTCCTGGATGATGACATAGAAATATGCCTTTCAGTTCCCTGCCTGCTTGAGGAGTTTTGCTGTCTAACCTGCACAGTCTGGATCAGCCATCTGGGACCAAGCCACCTGCATTTTAGGCACTGAAGTGCCTTAGTTCCCACTTAGTTGTCCTTAGTGGTTTGGTTTTGTAAGATTGTTTTAATGAGGTAGAAAGGGCGATGCAATGGTATTTATCCTAGCAAGGTAAGACTAGATGGAATTACAGTGTATGTAAGTAGGTGAGAACAGAGTATGCCGATATTTCAATTTCTGATGGAGAATAAATGGGGTTGGTTTTTTTTTACCATAAATGCCTAGGGGAAATAGGCTTTAATATATATTTTTGGTTGATAATGCTGAGGTCATTACAATCTTTTCTAATCTATGGGGTTGATTTATTTATTTTATTTTTTTTTCTGTTATTACAGATGAGCTGACTGGCATCCTTAAAAAATTGTCACTTGAGAAATATCAGCCTATATTTGAGGAACAGGAGGTATGTCTTTTAGAAAAGATTTTTTTCTTACCTGCTTTAATGAAAGTAGGGTATAACACATTGCATCGGTTTTGTGATCCAGAATCAAGTTCTACAATTGCTGGTTGCAGAGAGAACCTTGAAGAATGGACCAAGTAGTATTTGTGGCATTCTCCAGAATACTGCAAATAGCAGAACTTTTTACATTTAACTTACAACTTTTGCATACCTAGGTGTTTTTTTTGTTTGGTTGGTTTTTTTTGGTATTTTTTTGTGTTGCAACACTCTGCTTTTTCTATATATGTCTGTATCCAATGTGGCTAAACAGTTCATAGGACATACTGTATCATCCCTGGAATCACAGCTGGAACCTCATTTTCAGAAGGAGAACAGCAGGGTGTGTGGCTGCTCTATCTTCTTTATCTGCCCTGCATAAGCAGTAGGAGAATTCAATTGGGGAGCATAGGCATCCTGATAGATGAGAGCTGTGATGCTGACTTGCTGAAGGATGCAGTGAAAGGAGATGTTGCTGAAAATAAGTAAAATTAATTCATATCAATGTTTAAGGCAGGATCAGATGTGAGCAAATATTGTTTGTTTATTTGGTCAAAAAGAAGGATAGTGAACAAATATGCAATAACTTGACATTGCTACAGAGTTTGAAATTCAGCACAAGTCCAAACAATTTAGCTGCATCACAATATATTGGGATATTATTGTTCCCCTGCATGATAGGCAAAGGAGCATTGTGTAGAAATTAATATGTTTAGTGTGTGAAGATTATATCAAGATCAAAAGTTCCAGATATTTGTACTTATCACAGCCTTATGGATATGTTGTTATAATAAAAACTGATATATGAACAAAACCTAGGTTTTTCTCAGGAGACACTGGAAAAGTAAAGTATTTCAGTATTAAAATACTTTTAAAGTATTTAAAGTATAAACAGTATTTCAAAATTCCAAAAATACTTAGGGGAAAGGGTGAAGAAAAGAGAGAAACCTTAGGTTTATTCAAGTAGCTGCTACTGTAGGCAGAGGAATTTCTGTGGAGGCAATATATTGTGTATTAATAGAACTTGATGGGAAAAAAAACTAAAAATGCTTTAATATTTTAGATGTACTATTGTGATTAGTTGAATGATTAACAGCAGATTATAAGCCTTACAGAGAGTGGTAAAGCAAAATATTTATTTTAAGTCTATACCATTAAAAAACCCAACAAACCACTTTTAACCTGTAGTAATGCATCTTTGCATAGGTAAATTTGTCTTACCTTTTTTTTTCTTCTATTTCTTCTTTTTTTCTTTAATATGCAGGTGGATATGGAAGCGTTCCTCACACTTACTGATGGTGATCTGAAAGAGCTGGGTATTAAAACGGATGGATCAAGGCAGCAAATTTTGGCAGCTATTTCTGAACTGAATGCAGGAAAGGTACATCTTTAATTACTGTACTTAGTAAATTATTTCATATTATTGTATGAAAAACAATTAATTCAACATACATTTTGAAATTCATTGTGAATGTTAGTTAGAAAAGCTAAATTAATTTTTTCCAAACTAAGTGTTTCATGTATTTGATTAGTGAAAAGCCTTCCTTTGTGGCACTTCCTGTTCTCTTTCACTAACTCTTTCCTAGTCCAATGAATAAGCTACTTGTAAACATGACTAATATTGAAGTTTCTGAGTATTGATTTCAGCAGTGCTAAAAAGAATCATCTGGCTGCAATAGTGCAGCTAGAGAATGCAGTGTAAGAGGAAGGGTGTCCTTTGGTTAACATAACAGGTTTTGATTCCTCTGTGATTGGGTCGATAGCGCTTCCCTCATTTCTTACATTTTTATTGCCTTTGAATTTTATGTCGACATAAACAAATTTGCTAAGAATGGTGTACAGTAAACAGTGCTCTTTTCAGAGGGGTTTTGTACTAGAACATTTCTTTGATTAGACTTGCTGATACTTCTCAGCAGCTTTTTTAGATTTCAGGTCCTTTTGCTCTCTGATAGTGGAAGTTCAGACAAACAAAACAGAAAGACAATTTTCGTAAGTCAAGATCGACAGTAGTGATGAGGCTAGAAATTAGGGGAGGTGGATGATGTTCCATACTAAGATATGCCATAAAGTTAGGAAGAAAATAACAAACTACTATTGTTTGGTAGTTTCAAGAAAAGATTACTACAAGGTTTTCAATATGTCTGTAAGGTAAGGTTTTGTAATTATTTCTAATAGTATACTTCAATATAGACATAGACACACATATTTACACATTTGTTGAGTACTCTTAATAAATTCATTTTTTAAACAGAAATTTAAGAATCCCTTTTTTTATTTTATTCTTCTTTTGCAGGGTCGAGAGAGACAGATTTTACAAGAAACTATACACAACTTCCACTCTTCCTTTGAGAGTAGTGTCAGTAACACACGACCTCCAGGTCATTCCCAATGTAAGTAGCACCTGAAAGTAATTGAAGAATGAATTGCAGCTTGAATCACAGATTCAGTTAGGTTGGAAAACAACTCTGAGATCATAGCGTCCAACCTATGACCAAACACCTCCATGCCAACCACACCATGGCACTGAGTGACACATCCAGTCTTTTCTTAAACACCTCCAGGGGTGTTGACTCCATCATCTCCCTGGGCAGCCCATGCCAATGTCTTACTTTTTCTGTGAAAGAGTCTTCCTAATGTCCAAATGTGTGGATATTTTATTTAATACTGGCTGGAAGACAGTGTGTGACAAACAGGCCAGTTAGCCGCTTTCCTGGCTAATGATGTGTGCCTCTGAGACTGTAGAGAAGATTTCAACATAAAAAGTAGAGGTATCTGTAAGATGTTTATACACCCTTCATTACTTTCTGAAATAAGGATAAGATTTTTGTTGTGCAATACTAAACATGGAAAATGGATGTAAGAGTAGCAAACCAGAGTATACAGTATACTGTCTATAGTGTCTGTATATATATTATGTAGCATCAGTGGGAGGTGTTCCTGTATGATACATAATTAACTTTTGTATACTCTTTATAGGAAATACTTTAGTATGATCAGGTAGAATAAATATATTCAAGACTTACAATTCAGCATAGTGGTTTAGGCAGCTATGTTAATTATATATTTATGTATGTATGTATGCATTTAGTTGTTTTAAATAGGTAATATTTTTATATGATTATCTATAGTTGGTTTCTTTGGAATACTTGTATTCCAAGCACCAATGTTATCTGCTAGCCAAGCTGGAGAAACTGCCTTTTAAAATGTACTGTCTGTAACCAAAACGTACAGGAAGGTGTTGCTGACCTGTTATAATTGAATACGTGTCCTACACTCTCAGATAAAAAACCTGCAAATCTCTGTCCTACCAGCCACCTGAAACAAAGGCAGATACTCATCTGTTACTCCACATTAAGGAAAGGGTGTAACCTATTCCCACATGTACTTCTGTATCCATGTTTTAGTAGAAACAACAAAAGCCTTGAATAGGCTTGAGAAGTTCACCAGGTTAAAACTGTTTCTTCTTCAATTGTTTATTTTGCTGCTTTCATCCACTCACAAAATAATTTCATTTATTTAACATTCATATGTTAAATAATTCAGGTATTATATGCTTTAGGAAACCTTAATAATGAGCTAGTCCCATTTGTTCCAATCTCAGTCAGCTGCATTTCACTAGATATGTGAAAACAGGTGCTAACTGTTGACCTACTGATGACTTGGGGAAAACTAGGAATTGCTGGGGTAGTAGAGAATGTGGGCTACTTCAAATATTCTGTGTAGTCTGTCAGGTGTCCCTGTACGCATGGTGCAACTTTCCATTCTCAGCATAGTCAGCATGTGTGGGAACTTCTGGATGTCTCTCGGTAACATCCCAGAGCTGAAGAGCCTCTTCTGTAGGTATTACTAGGTGAGCAGAAGCTGTTTGGGATTTGATTACATGGTGCAAAGAACTGGAATTACTCAAGAACCGAAGAGGCATAGAGGTGTAATCCATCTCCAAGCAACTTGCTGACGTTAAGTATCTTGAAGACATCGAAGGACAAGAACGGTGGCTCAGAGTTGGGGGGAATATCCTTTTGTAAGAATGGAGGCAACAGTTGCTCCTGTTGAACGCTTGACAAGATGCTGCAAGAAGGCTGCCATCAGAGATTTGGCTTTTGGGTTTTTGTGTATAAGAGCTCCATGATTCAGATTTGGCTGTGAAACAGAAGCACTAACAGAGAAGAGGAAGAGAACATGTAGCTAAAAGAAGTTTCTGCACCAGGTAAGCTGCTTTTTATTGTAAAAAGTAGCAACGGAATCCTTATGCAGTCTCTGAAACTTGGAGTACTTTCCAGAAATGTGTAATATTTTAGACCATAAGAGCAACTGTACCAAGTCAGATCCAAGGTCCATACAGTTGTGTTCAACTTCTTCATCCAGTCTCATGTGGCACTGATGTGAAGAGCTGCTTCCTTTCATTTGCCGTGTCCTGACTTCTTCTGTTTCATCGTACTGGATCAGAAGATACAGTGAGCGGTTGTTTCCTGTTCACTGCATCTATGCCACTGATGATTTTACAGATCACTGTGATGTTCTTCTTCATTCACATTCTTTTCCAAGGAGAAGGCTTATAGACTTCTTTGTCATTCCCTATACCATAGTTTTTCTAACCTCTTCTCCTTTTCTGCTATTTTCTTTTCAGACTTGGTAGATACCAGCCTAGCATACTGGATTCAATATGTAGGCATATTATTGATTTACGTGACAGAGTGGTGTTTGTTTTTCAGTCGTGTTCTCTGCTTCCCATTCTCTTGCCTTTTCCTAGTTATTTCTGGTACTTTGCTGTGTTGGCTGTAACTGAAGACTGAATTGGTATTACTCCGAATTAACTCTTTCAACCTGGCTGATGTACTGAGTTTGAGCTCACAGCCTATAATTTTATATAAACACACATACATCTTCTTTTCCATTTGCCTTTCTTCATATTACTTCATCTTTATCTTCACCAAATTTTGTCGCTATCTTATTGTTTAGGCACAGATGTCACATTAAGTCTTTTTGCCAGCCTTCTGTTTACTTTACTTTTTATTTGCATGGATAACTTATGAAGGTTTATCCCTTCACTCTATATGCTCTTTCAAAATCATATATTGAATATATTCTTCATATCCTGAATATCGTCATACAGGTCCCTATGAAATACTAGGGGTGAATCTCTGTACTATGAAAAAAATCACTGTTTACCACAACCTTCTGTCCTCTGCTTCCCTAACAGATTATTTATCCACACAAAATTTTTTATTTTTACCCTATGGGTTCCTTATTAGCTTAAAGGCTAACCTTGGACCTTGTGAAATGCCTTGTCAAAATCCAAGCATCAAATGGACCTCTTTTTATCTACAAGACTGTTGGCACCTTCAAGGAATTCTAGTAGGTTGGTGAGACAAGACTTCTAAAATCCCTTCTTGGTTGTTTTCCACAAAATTTCAGATTGTTACCATTTTTAGTAAGCTGGTTAGTATTACTCCATCTCACTAGTCTGTGTTTCCCTACATTTCCTGTTGAACCGTTAAAAAGTTTTGCATCACTGTTATCACATCTCAGTTATGTGACAGTTTAAACAACAACCTGTGCTCTGTACACAGCAATTCAGCTGCTTAATCCTTCTGCCTCTCTAGGACATCTTAGAAATTTGCTATTACTTGTTTTGTGTATTTGGTTCATATTCTATTTTGCTAGTAATTCAGGTTAAGATATCTTGGACTCCCACATTAAAGAAGGTTTCTAAAATGGAATCCTCCATCCCCACCCTATGCCAAGGACACTAGGTAGGCTGTGTGAATTCCATGCTCCAGTCCTTGCCTGACCTGCATAAGGCAGAGCAATGTAAACGATTCAGAGGTTACTGGACCTGTAAGCCATTAGATTTGGAGGCACCATAAATTCTGAACAAGCAAACAGTACTTGCAAGGAGAGTGTTGCCTTCATCTCTTTTTTTTTTTAATGGAAATTATTTGGTAATTTTTAGAAATTTCGGATAAAATTATTCATTCCAAGAGTGAACCTTTTGGCGGGTTTTGACACTTTGGTAGTTTGGCTACTATTACTTCTTGGAGAATTGACAACGCACCCTGTCCTTGATAAGAGAAACTACTAGGAAGATGCTGCTTCTTCATAGCCCAGTGAATGTGTCCAGCAAACACAAAATTACTGTGCCACTTCACCATTTAGAGCAGATGACCAGCCCATGGAGGCATGAGGCAAAATGACTGCTCTGAGGAACAAATTGCTGCTCCTTTGTCTGGATTCCAACTTCAGCAAAACAGCAAGTGGCAGCATAAAGTCCAGCTTTCTGAGAGAATGGGATTTAACAAATCATATTATCCCAGGGAAAGTTTCTGTTTGTGGTTTGAGGTAACCTTTTTGCTTACATGATTCTGGTAAAAAAAGAAAATTGGGCTTTCTGAATGCCTAATTGCCAGGACTAATTGTTTTGTTTATTTTGGTGGGCTGTGTCAAGATTTATGCTCCCATTAACTGAGTGCAGTCAAGAGGTTGAACAGGTCTGGCAGTGGTATGCAGGTTAATTGAAACGAATGACACCAAAGAATACAGAATTGCATTTCAACACCAACTTGCCAAATCAGAAATGGAAAGCTGAACGAAGGCCATGTGGATTCTTATGAGGAAAAAAAAAAAAAAAGAAAAGGAAAAAAAAAAAAAAAAAAAAAAAAAAAAAAAGAAAAGAAAAAAAAAAAAAGGGGGGGGTGGAGAAAAGCAACTGAAATAATTTCCTCCAGAAGAGCAGACATAAAATTCTATATGCTAGTTACAACAGATGTGTAACAAAGTGTTACGAGTTAAATCACCTGATAGAAAATGGAAACACTTCATGGAAGTTCCCTTGCCCATTTATGGCTTGCAACAGAATTTGCCATTTCTACAAAAATGACATGAAAAATGCAAGAGAGCATTCAAAGTTTATACTCAGAAGGACACAATCTTTTTCTGCTAGGACATTTCTTAAATTCATTATGAAAAAAAACCATTAAGATTGGTTGGAGGTAAAGCTAACTACCAGTTAACTTAGTTAGCCTTCTAATGCCAAGTTTATTGAAATGTTTGAAAGAAAAAGATGAGCCTTGTCACTTGGTACGGGCATCCAGCTGCTCTCTCCCATCTAAACAACTCTTCTGATAGGTGGAAAGAAGAGAGAAAATCCAAACATCTGGTAGGGGCAATGAACAAGAGCAGGACATAGATATGAAAAGAATAAACTGTGAATATTCTCCAGACAAAAGTTTAAATGAAGAGTAACTATGCCTATGATTAAAAAAGAATATAGTCTATAGGTAGTGGAAATTCTGGTTTTCCGGTTTCTTTTTACATATTATATTATGTTGTATATATTGATAGATACATATGTATCTGCAGATACAGAGTTGTTAGTGTATTTACTTTTCATTTTTGGATTCAGACTCAAAAATATCAAGTGGAAATTATCCAGAGGAGGGAGAAGTGAAAATAGGAGCAAAATCAATACAGACTTGTGTATAAAAATCATAAAGGATTCAGGTAATCACTTACTGGAAAGATGCACATTGAGAAAAGAGGGATTCTTGAAACTTTGTGGCAGTAGGTGACCTTTTCACACATGAGTTTGGCTTTTTATATCTTTTCCTTACAGGAGATGGCTTAAGAGGATTACAATGAATTACAGGATCAAACTGTTAGATACTGGTATAACAAGTACATTGGGAAATGTGGACCTGTTTCCAGTAGTTGTGGAATTACTCTCTTGTTTACAGCTGTGAGTCTTGCTGGTTGAAGTTTTTCAGACTTCTTTTTTTTCTCTCTTACAGCTCCTGGCTGCTCTTTAAAACCACAAGAAGCTGTTTCTTCTAAAAGGTAGCTACTGGAACCAAAGTGTTTTTGTTTTTTCTTTTTTATGGTGAAGTTTGGCATCTGACTAAGTAAATCCATGCAAATCCATACAAATGACAATTTGTCAAGTTAGTCCTGACTACACTGACATAGGATTTTTTGCAGTAACATGCTTAAAATGCAAAACCCACAGAAAGGCAAAGACTTCTTCTATAGTTCAACCTAAGTGTTGAATTGGTCAAGGCATCAGTGGCATGGATTTAAGAAGAGCAAAGTCAGAAGAGCAGGAAGAATGGATGAACATGCAAGAAGATGGATGTTTCATTCCACTCTTACCCATAGTTGAAGAACTTGTGGGAGACCTACATGGGCACAGTTAAGAGCAGCACAGCACAGAAGGCAAGAAGGCCACCACAAATTGTGATACCTTCTACATGGAGAAATACATAAGCTGAACATGCATCTGTTGATTTGATACAGATAAAGGAGTCCAGATTGAAAATGTAATGATTTCATGGGAAGAAATAGAAAGGAGAAGTAATGCTGCATTCTTAAATAACCAAAATATACTTTGTCTATTCAATATTATGAGGTTAGAACAGCAGTAAAAGTAAAACAAAGTACCTATTTGTAAAAGCAGCACTTTATTTAAGGAAATGCATAATCTGTCACCAATATTTAAACAGAAAGAATGTTAAAATGTTTTATATTGCCGACTTTTCTTTTGAGAATAAAACCATTTACTTGATATTGGCCGGGATTTTTTTGAATAGTGGCGCTAGCATGTCCTTAAAAATAAATTTTTATAACTTGATTTTGTAGCAATTTTGAAACAAAAGTTACAGTAATTGCAAGTAGAAATAATTTTCTGCTTAGTAAATGCCATTTTTGTAAAGCAGTTAAAATGCAAATCATCAGGAATTACAAGTAATCAGAAGCCTCTGACACTATTTATCTTTCTGAAGACTCAAGTACTGCAGGTAAAGGCAAGAAGATCTTGGAGCTCAAATTACCTGAGTGCTCTCAGAACATAACTAAAGATTTTACTCATGCTCCTCACTGTACTAACAGCTCCTGGCTGCTTTTTCTGCCTTTGAGAGAAGGTAAGTTTGAGACAGAGTCCTGTATTGTGTGTCTGTGTGTCAGGGCTGGCACGGGCAGCTCTTTAAACTCTGCTGTAGGCAGCAGAAGTCTGCTCAGTACCATCACTGGGGCCTCAAAACCCAGTATCTCACTGGGCTACACCAGAAGTTTGATTCAGTTGTCCAGACCTCCAGTGGCATTTGCCAGGCCCTAAGGCATCCAAAGCACCCAGAAGTGATGCCAGACATGACACTACATGAGGGTTATGATCAGATTGTTCATTGCAGCCACATGGACAAAGAGACCATTCAGAGATGGAGACTGTAATTTCATTGACTTGTCCTGATTTGTCACAGACTTTCAAAGGTGAAAGCTTTGCTGTTCATTTTCTGTGTCCTCCTTTTCAGTTTAAAGGAAATCATTGTTGGCAAACTTTGCTTACCTCATAATGAAAAGTGATACTTTCTGGGTTTTACCAAAGAAGGAAATACTACAAAAACCAGTTCTTGTTATGATTCAGTCTAGTGTTACAGACTTGACTGATCTGTAGTTATTAACCTAAGATTTTGTTGAGGGTACTGTTATTTTACAAGAAGCTTTTATAAGTTTCCTTGAATTTAATTTTCTGTTTCTGCACTTTGAGCATTAATGAAAATCAGATTTTAAATAAAGATTCTTTGTTATCTGGAAATGATTCAAGTAGTCATCTATAGTATTTCTCATGCTTCAGCAAATGCCTTAGAAGCCAGGTACCTTCTCAAGGGAATAACTTTGGTTTCCAGAGTGAAGGAGAACATAAGAGTTCATGCAAAGAGATTTCTTTAATACTGAGATCAGCTTAATTTACAATTGCTTGGCTTGTCTGACTCTGACACTAATAGCCTCAAACTTGCCACTTTATTTTATTTCAAAGCCCTCTTGGCAGTACAAGGGTACATTTAGTGGGAACAGGCTTTGTCCATTAAAACCGAAACTTCTTGTGCTATATTTAAAGCTCATTTGGAACACTTAATTTCCAGTCTCTCAGAAGTTTGTATTATTGAAATAAACTGTTAATGTAATGTCCTCTATAAAGTGTCACAGCAAGGAATTGTTTCAAAGCAATTTTTGCCACTTGTCATTCACAGCATTCCAGTGTGCATTAAAACTTAATGGAGTTAACACGCAGTCATAAAAACAACAGCAAACAGATATTTGAAGTATGATTGCCATATTCCCAGCATTGCACCTATAGCATTTTAATTGGCCTCTTACTTCTCTGAGTTTTTATTCATAAGTATGTACAACACTCTCAGAATAGGTCTGTCTGATCTTGAGAGGAGTGGGATATCAGGACTGCTAGCAGAAGGGGTAGTGTTGTAGTGGAGCAGGGTCCTTGAAGGTGATAAACAGGTTAATGTGAGTGTTGGAAAGCAGGCCCATTCAAGACACTTCCTTATAAATAACGTAAAAATATTCTGTGTTCATGTGCACACTTGATATATGGCTATGAGTTCTTGTTTTTAACAAGCCTACGTGATTTGTTACCCCACAGAATCAGTAGCCTCCAATCAGCTGGTGCAGAGATTTCCTGTTTTCTGAGTTGTGGAACAAAACCATTGCACAGATACCAGCCAACAAAGTGCAATGGATTTAAACACTGGGCCTGATTTCAATTGTTCTCCACAGATTTCTCCATATATGTTTTTTCCAAGTCTCTCTCTGCTGCCACTATTTCCTAAGAATGGGAAGAATGAATAAAAGGAAAACAAATTGAATAAAAGCTAGAGATAGAAGCTACTGGATTGGGACTTCTGGTTTTCTTTCCTGGATCTCCCTGTCTTTTAGGTTGCTTTTTGAATAGTCAGAATTAATATTGAATGCCCTGGGATTCACTTACTTCAGCAGCTCAGGACTCCAAAGCACTTACTGTTTATCACAGACTTAGTTCAAGATCTGTTGCTCGTATGCCTTTACTTAGAGCAAACAGAAAGTGTCATTCTCTGTGCTAGTAATTAAATGGTGTATTCAGAGATCCACTTTTCCAGCTGCTTGGGCCACAGAATACAAAACAGAGCTCCAGTTTGTAGATACTCCTAAAACATTGTGTTATCTCCTATCATGCATTTTAATTGCTTATTTGGTGTATGTGTCAAGCGCACACACAAACTAGGCCATAGCAATGTCACAGATGTATTTTACACAATCACAGAATGGAACGAGCCTTTGGAATATTTCTCGTCCATGCCCCCCTGCTGAAGCAGACCACCCAGATTGTCTGGGACCCTGTCCATTGGTCTCCCCTCATTCAGTGAGATGCTCTCCATAGAAAGCTATCAGGTTCGTTAGACATGATTATCTGTTGTGAATTTGTGCTGACTACTCCCAAACATCATCTTAAATATCTGGAAACTATTTTCAGGTGTTTTCTCCATCACATTCCCCAAAGTCAGGGTGAGACTGATAAGGTCCAGTTCCCTGAATCCTCTTTCTTGGTATTCATGAAGATAGGGATGACATATTTTCTTACATTGTGCAGAAACCTTGGCCAGTTACCACAACCTTTTAAAGATAATTTAAGCAGGTTTGCAATGACACCAAACAGCTCTCTCAGGAGCTGTAGAGTGCATCCCATTAGATCCCATAGACTTGTCTGTATCATACAACATCTCTTGGAATGCCATGGAAGGATATTTTGTCATCGATGTGTGCCCCTCAGACAATAGGTGTTATGCATACTACACATCTGCTAGTTCTTTGCTGGTTTATGGACATCCTCTTACAGTGAATTTCATAGTGGTTTGTCAGCTCTATTCTGAGCAGCCCGTCATTTTCATTGCACAGCAACAGCCTTCATGGTTGCCATTCTCTGGGCATGCTGTGTTGCTTCTTAGTTTACACCGTGATACATAAACTTTGGGGTTTTCCTTCCAGTTCCTTGGATAAAAAGAGTGAACAGTTTGCAGCTAAAATTTTCCAACACTTTTTTTTTTGTTACCAGCATTCAAACAAATCAAGCATCATGATAAAGTGGGCAATGGTCTTTTAAAATGGCTGAGACTTTATTAGGCTCTGAATATTCTGAGGAAAAGCACCTAGTACATACTGAAGACTGCACTACACGCTGTATTTCCTAGCCCGACACAACTTCACTTTTGCCACTGATCACACTGACAAGTACAATAAAACTAATTCAAATCAGTGCACAGTTAGGAAACAGGCTATTAGATTCAGAAACAGATAGCAAATCCTGCAATAATAGAATGCCTCTCCTTAGTGTAGCCACAGGTGGTTTCCTGTGTTTTATCCAGATTACAGACTGTGAAGTCATGCTGACTAGTCCTATGATTCAGGCAGCCAGCAGACATGGCTCCAACTCCCTGGGAAAACAATCGCTCCAAGTGCCATTTTCTGCACAGCAATAATTACTTGCAACCAAACTCCTCCTTATTTCTTCTGTATGAGGAGAAATGTACTTCCTCAAGTATCCTGCAGTGTAAACTTTGATGATCAGATGAAGATACTGACTTCTAACATTAATAGTGTCAATTCTTTGCTCAATTTGGAGGACTGTGGTGTTCTCAGATTAGGCAGTGCCCCATGACAGCTCCTAAATGTGCTGGGTTTTGTGATAGCACTGCTTAAACATAGTAATGGTTTTCTACTTGTGGCAAGATGCTTGCTGAGAAGTTGTAATAAAAAAAAAAGAAATGTCCCTTTTTACTTTTCAGTAAATAAGTACTGCACTACAGAGCCAAATTCTGGCCTGATTTATACCTGTGTAACTCTACTACATCCAAGCCACAGTGGATTGAAGTGCAGGGAACTGCAAAAGAATCTGGGCTAAAATAGTTTAGAAATGGAGTATCCCACTGCAGTGGCACACCCACCCATGTCTGGTTGCATAACTTCTGTGCAAACACAGTGTGCATTCAAGGAAACCATAGGTATGTTCTTAGACAAGGAGCTGCAGAATGTGTTTGTTGTGTTGCTTTAGATATCTTTTTAATTTTGTTGGTGGCTCACCTCTCTGTTGGCATTTATCATGCCGTTGTTTAACACCTTGGAAAGCCTTGCCACTCTCTAATCTGATGACTATTGTAATATTGACAAATATTACAAATGTTATCAATGGACTTGTTTTATAATGCCTTTATTTTCTGATGGATCAAAGCAACACAAAGAGCAGTTAATTTATAGAGATGAGGGGAGAAAGAGGACAAAAGAAAGCTAAAAAAACCCCCAAAAAATGCTAGAAAACCCTGACTTGGTTGGATATATCAGGAAAACTAAGCAAATGATTTAGCCTGTTTATTATGTGGAAATTAGCAATAGCCTTCTCATATGGTAGTTATTTTATACCTGTGAATATTTTAAATTTAAATTGGGAGAACTGTGCATAAGCGCAGCATGAGAAACTCCTCATTTCTCTCCTGGAGACAACACACAGCATTAGAAGCGTTGCACGGCCATTTCACAAGCAGAGCATGCCAAACAACTAGCAAATACAGAAGGCAGAACTGATGATAGGATGGAAATCCATACTATGCTTTTTTCACTTTCTATGTCTGGCTCCCCATGTTACACTGGATTCCTTTTAGTTTACTTAACACACACAGAAAATCTAGATTCTTTGTTTCATATCTTTAAGATGTCTGGCAAAGACATACCAGTGATTACCTAGGTGAAACAAGGATGACTCGGGAAGAAGAGAAAGATGCTGTCCTATGCTTTTTGCATTTTAAAATCAAAAGAAAGTTTTAAAACATGAATGAGAGCTATACAGCTGTAATTATGTTAAAATGTAGTATTTTTAAAATCAAAACAAGACCATACACATCTAGAAATTTCCCATAAAAACATAAAATAAATGTTTACTTTCCATTTGCAACAACAACATTTTTGCCAGCTTTGCTGTCTCTGTTCATGTACCTGCTTTTTTCAGTCTGTCATCCTGGGTTTTTTAACATTCCCCAATGAGCTCATGTTCCCTGTAAGTGCTTATTATCAGAGCCAAGTGCATGTTGCAATCCAGATAATTCACTTCACCATTGTGTTGCTTTTTTGTTAGACATGTTAGACATGTATATTTATAATGCAATGAAACCTCAAGCTGAGGTCACTGGATGGAAGAAGTATTTATTTGTCTCAAAAGTTTGAATGGAAGACTATGTTCTTGGCATTAGTTATCATGTGATGGATTTGGGGATGAGTATGTGACCCAAAGGGAGTACATCCTGAGTTCTGCTCCTGCTTGACAACAGACACATTACGAGATGTTGAGTAAATCACTTTTCTGCCAGTTTCCCTTCCCGTTACCACAGCTGGTAATATTCCATCCTTAGCTGGTTAAGCAGCCAATAACACTGTCAACAGAAATCTCCAAGAAGAATTAACATTGGCATCAGTAGCAAACTGCTCTTAGACATTCTTGATATTTTCTAGGTGTTGAAATGAGAGAGTAAAAACACTACAGAAACATTCACAATTGTGTTGGTGCCCAGAAAGGACACCACTGTCCCCGAGCTTTGGATCATGCTCCTTCCCAAGATTCATGGTGAAAGCTGGAAGAGTCATCATGAGGTTGCCAACTGCTTGACCAATCTAATTGCCTTCTCTGACAAAATATCTGAATTTGTGGATCCAAGGGCACTACCTTGACTTCTGCAGAGCTTTTAACACCCCATCTCACAATATTCTCATATCCAAGGTGAGATACCACAGTTTGGATGAATGGATAACTAGATGGATAAAAAACTGGTTGGATGGTCAAGCTTAGATAATAATATTAATAGTACCTCAGTGGTTTATCCAGCAGAAACTTTACAAAATTCAGCAGGGACAAATGTCAAATCCCTCACCTAGGAAGGAAAAACAGCTCTGAGCAACACTACAGACAGTGTGGTGGGAAGCAGCTCTGTGGAAAAGGGTTCGAGGGCCTTGGTGGACATAAGGAGTAGAGACTGTCTGCAAAGAAGGCCAACAGCATCCTTCTGTTGCAGCAGCCACAGAATGAGAGAAGACAATCCGTCTCTGATCACCGCTTGTTAGGCTGCACTCCATCCAGTCTGGCGATCCACAGTGCAGGACAGCCATGGATAAACTAGAATGACTCCAGCAAGGGCATTGAACTACTTGGACACTGGAGCTCTTGCCCTGTTAGGAGAGGCTGAGGGAATTTGGTTTATTCAGCATGAGAGAAAGAGGGCTTCATGGGACCCTCTGTAGCTATGCAGCTAGTGAAGACAGCAGCCTTTTGGTTCCTAAAATGAGGTTGTCAAGAAGATGGAGGCAGGCTCTTCTCAGTGCCGCAGGGTGGGAGGCAGTTGTCTTGAAAGAAGACTGCCTCTCAGTGATACCTTCCGCCCCCCGCAAAGACAGCCAAGCAGTGCAGCAGGTTGTCCTGCATCTCCCAGCCGGGATTTCGAGACCTGTGGGTGTGAAGCCCTGAACAGACAGCTCGAACCTCCCAGCTGACCCTCCCTTGAGCAGGGAGCCGGACCAGAGCACCGAGGTCAGCTGCTGGACCTTGCATCCTCCAGCATCCCACCGGGACCCGAGGGGTGCACAGGAGCAATCCAGGACGCGAACTGCTAAGCGAGGACCGGCTGATCCAGGCGGACCGGGAGTTTAACACTCTCCACTTTCAGAAAGTTGGAACCTCCGCCGACCTCTCCATACCCTTATCTCGGAGTCCTCAGCCTCCGCGGCAGCGCCTTGAATTATTCATTGCTATCGACAATCCCAGAAATTGCCGTCCCCTCAGCCGAGGCGCGCTGCAGCACCCTGATAATAATGATCACAGAGGAGCAGAGGGGAGGGTGCCGGGGCCGCCCCTCAGCGCCGGGGCCCGGCCCGGCCGCGCAGTCAGAGGCGCCATGGCGGCGGCTTCCCGCCAGGGGGCGCTGCCGGCTCGGCGTTGGCCGCCGCCAGCAGAACCTCGGGAATGAGAGAGGGAATGAGGGAGAGAGGGGATGAGGGCAGCCCCGGGCAGGTCGAGAACTGCTCCGGCGTGGCTGGAGGGTGGCTGGCCGTCGGCGTGGCCCTTTCTTCAGCGAGTTGCTGTGGAGCCAATGGGCTCTCCCGCTCGCTTTGCCTTTCCTCGTCCCCGCGTTTCTCAGCAGGGGCGAAGGCCTCGTCCCCAGCGCCACGGCCCATTTGAGCGCTCTGGGTCTCCGAAATAGAGGAGTGGTGCGACCCCCGGCCCCGAGCTGTGCCCTGAGGACCGGGAAGGGTGCTGGGAACACGTCACTGTGGCTGCCCCGGCTTGGGTGGTGAGAGATGCTCCTGAAGAGACTGCAAGGCCTTGGTTTTGCTGTGCCCTGAGCAGAGCCCCCAGGTTACTGGAAGAGGGCGGCTGAGGAACCCACCAGCACTGGCACAACTAAAGCCGCCCTCGGAGGGTTTTCTATCAGCCTCTCCCCCACATAACACAATCGCTTAGTGTAAGCTGATGCTCTGACAGCTCCATGGGATAGTGGGTGAACTCTTTGAACGGACACAGGGATCCAAGCCCTCTTCTGTTTATGTACAGGAAAGGAGAACCCACAAAAGAATACTAGTGAGTGAATGCCAAATCAAGTTTTAAGTATTATCTAAAATTGCCGTAGTGCATTCTCTGCTCCAGTCATTATGCTGTGCATTTGCTGTAGAAATAAGGTATAGAAAGATCAAGAAAGGGAACTGTGACAGGAACAGCATATTCACTGGTACGCTTCAAAACACACCGGCATTGTTCTCCATTGCAGTCAGCATTCCCATTGCAGTGGGAAGAAGTATAACTGTTCTGAAGCCTCCAGTCTGAGTATCTGCTAGTTTAAACCTGAATCAAAAATATTTATGGTAGTAAAAAAATCTCTGATCTGCTTAAATTCTTCCAAATTTAGGCTTGGCGTTGAGTCATCATTATTCCCTGTCATATGGTTTTGTGAAGTCACCCAAAATAATGAGATGTCACTTGCCTAGATACATTAATAATTAGAAGGATTTATAGTGGTAGGCATCATGGGAAAGTGTAACTTTCCCATTAGATGTCCTTAATTAGAAAAGAATGTGTCAGATTTCAGATCAACGTAGGGGAACTACAACTATCCATTAAAGAGAGAAGGACAAATAACGCAAGTGACAGCTCTTGCAGAAGTACAAAGATTTAAATACTTTATAAATTAAGGGGATTGAAGGTGCTCATTTTCATCTCTAAAGCTCTGTGACCTGTCTTCATCATCAGAAGAGTGCAGTCTCCAAACTGAATTAAACAACATAAAGAGAAGTGGTCTATATAATTCTGACAATAGAGTATTTGTGTAATCAGCAGCTATTCCTTTTCCTGTCTTTCAGCAATGGCTCCTTAAGGTGGGCCAAACTGCTCTGAAAAGTTCTTGATTATGCTAATATGGAAATTTTATAGTGACAATGGCATCTCTTGAACCACAGGAGCCATGGCTAATAGACTTGTTCAGTTGGTGGTAAGATGTGGGATAGAGAATTGGTCTGACTGGGTTTAAGATAAAAATTGCTGTGCTGTTAGGTAATTCTAACATGTGGGAGGCATTACGGTAAATCCAAGCAGAATAAGGTGCCTGACTACTTGGGCATGTGCAAGGAGTTAATTTAAGTACCCATCTTTTGTATCTTCCATTTGGCTCTAGGTAATTCTTCACAGACCCAGGCCAAGGGTTTTACTGGGTGTTACGCAGAAGCTAGAAACCAAGTCTTGCAATGCTTACATTTACTTAGAGTCATGAGTGGAAC
Source organism: Phylloscopus collybita (assembly GCA_027886175.1). Taxonomy (NCBI): domain Eukaryota; kingdom Metazoa; phylum Chordata; class Aves; order Passeriformes; family Phylloscopidae; genus Phylloscopus; species Phylloscopus collybita. The sequence continues at coordinate 62,494,083 of JAJNNQ010000075.1, forward strand.
CATACTCATATTTCTGCTCAGTGCTTGGTTAACATGCAGGCATGTATTTTGTTTATGCAGTCTTAAAAGCATGCCATGAGTGACATCAAAGCAAGGGTAATTTAGGAAAGGGGAATGTGTGTCAACGCTTTGTTTCAGCTTGCAAAGAGATGATGTTCTGAGATGGGGAGACTTAAAATTTTGCACCATAAGCAAACTACTCAGTCTGGGAAATTGGATCTATTAATCCTATGCCAGTTACACCTGAAAGTTACTACAAGCTGATTTCTGTGGCCTACAGCTTCTACTACAGCTTTTTCTGCAGCCTTTGTGGAATCAGTAACACTGGACCAGTGCCCAACTGACAGGTGGCCACATTACCAAGTTATCACCTTGTTTCCTGCTCTTGATAAGTGTTTCATTAGGGATGGTTTTGGGAGGAAAGGTGAATTTGTTTCTTACAGGAAAAGGAAGTCCTTTAACACAGGGGCTGAGCTATACAAACAAAGGGCTTTGTTAAATAACTTTCAGTTTTACATTTTGTGTAGCATTTTGCTTAAAAATATGTTTCTGTTCTTTTATGAGCTTCTATCTGAAGAATAATTACAATCATTAGGTTTGGATTTAGCAAAGGTTGTATCTAGTTTACCTGGAGAAAATAGGTGCTCAAAATGTGAGTAGTTATGTGAGATTGAAAATGTGCATATTTAAAAACATAATTCTGGTAGAACATTAAAGATGTGACTTAAATACTCTCTTGAAGCACTGTGTGGAAGCCTTCTCTTTTCTAAATTCAACCTTTATCACATATTAAATGCTAAGAGTGCTGGGGAATATGGGGTGTGTTCCAAAGGAATACATAAAAAGCACCTTCCATAAGTTATTAGCATCCAGCATTTGTGTTTTAATGAGCTGAAATGAAAAATCTTGTAAACTAATTTGAACAAACTACAGTGTCTTTGAGCAAGGTGTCTCAAACATCAATCAGCTCTTGAAAGTTTGTTTGTGAGATACTTCTCTAAGAATCTTTCATCCTGGAACTCATACTTAAAAACTCGGCAGTAGATCTTGACAAGATTCACATGTGAATGCCCAAGAGATAAGTGGTGCATTGTTTTACTGAGGAAGGTGGTATTAAAATTCCACTTTTGAAGGCAGGACTCAACAAAGCTCACCTGCTCATTAAAAGGTACTGAAACCTGACTGTTTTACATACTGTTTTGCAAATGAGAGTTCCTGAAACGCACCTTTATTTTCAAACCTTTTCTGAAAAAACTCTGGGGATAAGCGAGGTTTGGTATGACAAAGAAAACATTTTATTCAGCTTTAGGAGCTGGAATGCCTGCCTCAGGAGAGTGTTACATAGGATGCCTACACATCACACTATCTGTAGAGTTGGCTATTCTTGTAGTAGTAGTATTTTTAGTTTTAAATTAAAATCTGCCTGAAGCCACAGATGAATCCTCAGCACACTGCTGTCTAAGGATGCAAATCTAAATTGAAACTTCCCTTAAAAAGCCTCTTTAAAGGTTAGCTGTCCACTTAGACTGAGTGAAGCACCTTTGACTTGAGGAGGACTCAAGTGCTGCTGGTGCTTGCACTTTAAAATGTTGAACAAGCTATGCTAGAAGAAGAGACAAAGAAAGAGATTGAAGCCAAATCACTGCTTGTTTATTTCTATGGCTAGTGAGGGTCTTCATGTATCTGAACACAATAATATTAGGGCTTTTGCATCTTCGGGATCTCTGTCACAGGAATTCAGGTTGATGAATCAACATAGCTGTTCGCTTTCCATGCCTGGCCTAATTTTGCCAATAAAAACAATGTATTGAGCAGATTATACCATGAAGAAGTTACCCAAACAAAATGGATGATTGGAAATTTGGTTGTTCAGACATATGTCCAAATATGCAGACAAACATTTCAGGAGATATGAAATTTACCTGGTGCCCCTTGAAGTAAAACCAGGTATGCAGAGGAAACCATGCCTATTTTTGGTGGTATACCCTGTACAACAAACGTGAATAATTATATCTACCATTACTTATGGGAAGCAGTGTATGCTCATAGGCAAAATAAGTGCTTAGACACCAAACATCTTCCTGTTTACTGGGATTTCAGGACCTTGTTTAACATGAACAGCTGGACTGTATGGAGCTCTGCCTAAGGAATGGACTGTAAGCCAACTGAGTGCTTTTGGGTATCAGTTACTGAGTACTGAGTGATGTTGTAGTAGGTCTAAACTACAGGTGTCATAATCAGGAAGAACAAATGGAAAAGGTCTTCTGTTAGACAGAGGACAACTCATGTTGCAGGCTGTGGTTCTCCTGGGGAAACTTCACCCACCTCCTATCTTCCAAAGGAATAACACAGATGGACATATGCAATCCTGGAGGTTCCTGGACAATATTTCCTGATTCAAATGATAGAGGATTAAGTGGGGAGGGGTGTTCTGCTGGACCTCATAATTACAAATGAGGAAGGTTGAGGATATGAAGGTTGAAATTAGTCTTGGCTGCAGTAGTCATGAGGTAGTGGAGTTCAGAATCCTGAAAAGAACAAGTAGGGCAAAAAGCAAGATCATGACCCTGGACATCAGGACAGCAGACTTTGGCCTTGCAGGGAGACTGTTCACACAGACTCTTGTGGAATAAGGCCCTGAATGGAAAAGGGGCCCAAGAAAACTCTTTGATATTCAAGGATTAGCTCCTCCAAGATCAAGAACAGTCCATTGCAACAAGCAGGAAGCCAGGCAAAAGTATCAGGACAATCACATGGGTAATTGAGTTAGTCAGGAGTTACTGGCAAAACTCAAGCATAAAAAGGAGAGACTCTGTCTGAGCATGCCAAAATGATGTTAGGAGAGCCAAAATCCAAAATCTAAAATCTGATTTAGTGGGGGATATTAAAGGTATCAAGAGCACATAGCAGTAGCAAACTGAGAATATTCACAATACATAATTAGCCAAAGAAGACTAGGGAAAATACATGCCTGCTGCTGAATGGGGAAAGAGCCCTGGTGACACATGACGTGGGAGATGCTGAGCTACTGAATGCCATCCACACCTCAGTCTTTTCCCGAAAGACCTACCTTCATAAATTTGAGGGCTGAGAGATCAAGGGGGAAGGCTGGAACAAGGAAGTATTACCCTTGATGGAAGAGGTTCAAGTTAGAAAATAATTAATCCAACTGGACGTATGTAAGTCAATGGGCTCTGGTGGGATGCACCAATCAGAACTGAGGGAACTGGCATCATCGAGAGGCCAGTCTTGATAATCTTTGAATGACATGGTCACTAGAAGTGTCTGAGGGCTGGAGGAAAGCGAGTGTCATTTTGTCTCCAGAAAGGGCAAGAAGGAGGACCCCAGGAACTACTGGCCAATTACAGCCTCACCTCAATTCCTTTGCATGTGATGGAGTAGCTAATCCTGGAAACAATTCCCAGGCATATAAAGGACAAGTCATCACCCTAGGGAGTCATGTTTGACCACTTGATAATCTTCTATAATGAAATGACTGCTGTGGTAGATGAGGTAGTGGATGTTGTCTGCCTCAGTTTCTGTAAGGCCTTTGACACTGGCTCCCACCAGACTGTCCAGAAGGTGATGAAGTATAGGTTGGCTGAACAGAAAGTGAGCTGGGATGAAAACTGGAAAGAGACCAGCAAGGGACTACTAAGGGAATTTTGTCAACACATAAAAATATCTGAAAGGAGAGTGCAAAGAAGACAGAACCAGGTAGCTGGAGAGTCTCCATCCTTGCAGATAGTCAACAGTCATCTTAATATGGTAATGGGCAGCTAGATTTAGGTGGTCTTCCTTGAGTAGGGCGGTTGGACCAGATGACCTCCAGAGGTCCTTCCAACCTCAGCCAAGCTGTGGCTCAGTGACTTTACCATGCTTTTATTTTGGGGATGAAGACATATCAAATAATTAAATAAGTAAGTAAATAAATAAATAAATAAATCCAACCTGTATTTGTAACCCAATGACTAAATCACAAAGTATAAAATGAAAGGGAGGAAAAGAGCAGCAGAAGGTCAAGACACTGCAACAAGTAGGTTTGTACTCTCTGACAACTAACAAGTAGTTTCATTTCTCACTTTGGACTCACTTTGAGTAAGTAAAATGGCTGAACAATATCCAAAATTATGGTGAATTAAACAGTCACATGAAAGAGATATTAATTTCTTTGTTACAGAAGGAGAGTATGTACAATATATAAGAGAGGCCAGAGACAATACTTCCTGGGAGGTCTTGGTGTTGCGTCAGGAGTTCTTACCTGTTCTAGAGAGTTGGCAGAGCCACTGCTGATCTATTTCTGCTACACCATCAGAGCCGCCTTTACTGCTTACTGACCCAGGAGCTCCACACTAGGATTCTGGAACAATCTGGAGGTAGGGCAGAAATTCATCATGTTCACTTCTTCCATTTAAGATACTGCTCGATACTGCTTGCCAAAGGATTTTACTCCATGTTTTCAGTGAGGAAGAGGTCCAGGAACTGTTGGCAGAGGAAGATTTGTGTAGCCATATTGATATAGGAGAACTTGAGCTGCATAGGTTTGGAGTCATCTGCAAAGAAGGCCTCAGATCTTAGGCTAGGTGAAGTGGTTAGGTGCAGATGGGGATCAGTCTGAAACCTGTGAGAAGTGGGTTTAAACTTCTGCTTCAATCCTGTAGAGCAGGGAATGTAGAAATGAACTTCCCAAAACACTGTGGAACAAAAGAGGGGCACATGAAAAGGATTTTCTAAGGAGCCTGTCTTCCTTTGCATTAATTTGTGAAGTCAAAATCTCCTTGCTCCTCAATGTGCTGGACAAAAATGGTCTCTATTTAGAGGTGGGGGAAGTTGATAGAAACAGTTAACATGTGCCCAGGCTCTTTTTATCTGCTTGACTGTAAACATCCGTGGATATTAGCACAGTTTGTGTATATTTTTCCAATTACCATGGAAGTGAGCATTGCTGCAGTGTAAGCATTTTCATCCATTTGTCTTATGAGTAAACCCAAGAAAAATAACCAATACCAGAACATTGAAAACATTGCAAAATCACTAAGTGTTGCAGCTCGTACAGATGTCCACTTTGACCTGTTGTAATGCCATAAGTAAAATTCTCAGTATTTTTGCAGGCTTCATTTACCAAGTTTCATTATCTTTTTAATCAAATGATACTTCAGATGTGGTGGGGTTTTTTTTTTAAATTTTTTTTTAAATTTTTTTAATGTGCAATATGAATGTGACTGGAAGGGTTGCAGCTTTCTGTCCAGTAAATGTGACTTTATACACAGAACAGCTCAAATATAATAACAAGTATGGACAAAGTCACCAAAGCATTTTCTGTTCCATGTGACCGGCAGGGCTGAATCGGCTATCACTGCGCTTGATGAGTGGAGCTTCTGCTTTGCATCCCACATTTTTTCAAAGCATAATGCAGTTTCTGTTTCCCTGTTGTTATGATTGTATGAGACAATCTCTAGCTTTAGAAAAGGCAGCAGCAAGTCAGGGCATTAAAATTAAAAGGGAAAAAAAATCTACACAAACCACTTAAGCACACTCATTATTATGGCCCTTGCTACCTCAGGCCACTGGAGAACTTATAATTTAGTCAGCATTATGCAGTTTGAAGTGTTTTATGTTCTGCATGGGAGCAGGCTGCAATTCAAATATCAGTGGCCATGAAAAATATGCACATACGTTTAGTATGAAAATCTCCAAGGGCATAACAGAAGAGATGGGCACATGTAGCTGCAGTGTGATGGAGAATTTCTGTGAATTAATCATTTGGACATAGTTTATCACAATTTTATATTTTGCCAGAGATGCTTCCTTGCCATTTCTTGGGAAAACTTATTATACATGCACATCTTAGAAAGATAATAAGGCCAAAGTCTTTGATGCTTAAAGGCAACAGCCTTTGTTAGATTCTGTTATGACACAGACAACTTCTCCACTGACAGAGCCATTCAGATAACAAGAGTAATTGCTTATTTTATCGAGTTTAGGGAATTGTGCTCCATTCTCCCTCTTACCTACTACATTAGCTATTATGACCCATCTTCTACCATAATTTAGGGGGAGTGGAGTACGTGCATTTTTAAAGCTTTTCTTGAAAGAATAGAGTGCTGTATTTACATACTTCCTTCATTATTCCACAGGGCCAATACTTTAATATATTCCTTCCAAAGAAGCAGAGTGGCATGTGTGTGCGTGTGTGCATCTCTTTCTGTGCCTTGGTGCTTGTGTGCAGTTTATTGTCTGAGTGGGTAGGGGAATGAGAAGGGCTTTAGTTTAACAACAATTTAGTTGTTTCTTTATGACTTCTTCTGACTGGAGACAATACCATTGTAATTGGTATTAGCAAAACTACAAACAGAGCAATCGCTTCTGACACTTTAAAAGAACTTTATTGACATCTCCAAACACGTGAGGAATTTTAAAGTAGAACTTTTCCATCTGTAAGGCTTGGTCTGATCAAAAGCCTGATAGTAGCTCCAGATGTAGTAAATGAGGCTTCAGAACAGATTCCAGCTCCTTTTGGGTAAAAAGGAAAACAAAAACAAAACAAAACAAAACAAGCAAAACAAAACAAAACAAAAAACCAAAACAAACAACAACAACAACCACCAAACAAAAAAAAAACAAAACCAAAACCAAACCAAAACAAAACAAAACCACAACAAAAAAACCCCCAAAAAACAACAAAACAAAAAAACCCCCCCACCTTAAGTTTGATTCAGCCGAATCCTGACAAAACTAGCAAAAGATAGCATTGCTAGGAGAGAATTAAAAAAAGAAAAATGCTTTCAAAATTCATGTGCCATCCAAAGATTTTAAAAGGTTCAAACCCAATATTTAAGTGTAAGTTTTAATATCTTAAAATGCTGCTGTGCTTTACAGTTTTATTACTTTGAAAACCCAGTTTTCCCCAATATCAGCATCTCCTGGTTCTGGCCAGGACAGGGTTAATTTTGCAGTAGCCAGGAGGAGGCATGGCTAGGACCCAGAGTTATTCTGTACATCATTTCAGGGGACAAGGGGAAGGGCCTCCCCTTCTGGAAGGAGGGGCTCTCTTGCCATCAGGGTGGTGTGGCTGGAATTGTGGACTCCACAGCAATCATTTTGTCATGAATCACTCTTTTGCACACTTTTGTTATTAATATTGTTGCTGTTACTATTAGTTTTCTTTTCTCATTGTTGTTTCCAGTAAATTGTTCTTAGCACATTATTCTCTGCCTTTTGTACCTCCAACTCCCCTCTCAAGTGCACCACAGAGGAGGGGCAGCAGCATTGGTTGATGGGAATACTAAATTGGAGAATACCATTCCTAAACCACAACAGACCACTATAGCAAATCCATGAAATGGTCAGAATCTGACTTCTGAAACAACAAAAACCAATACTGATGTTAGCAGAATGACAATTTTCAAATGGAAGTTGGGAGTTAAATGGAAACCAAAGTGAGTTATACCTCTTCCACTGTATATAAATAGAATAATTTTCCAGAAGTGTAACCAAATATGAAGGCCTGTTCTGAGCAAATTCCAGCAGCTGTTTCATGAAGGAGGAGTTTGTGATTTCCTCCCCCAACAGGACAGGTGCTCTTTCACACTCCAGACGCACTTGTTAAGAGGCTGTTACATGTAAGGAAGAACTTTGTGTTCCCTAACTTTTTTTTCCCCTGATTCGTGTGAATGTCGTGGTAAAGTATCTGAAGTGACTCATCTAGCATCCCTGCTATCAGCTGGGTAGACTGAATGCCAGCTTTATTTCCCTGATGCTTGTTCTGCTTTTGTCTCCATGAAAAGGTCTGGTTAATACATCCACCTTTGTGTTTGTCATATTTAAATGTGCAGCCAGATTCTCTGTTTTGCAAGGACATTTTCTTCATCTTTTGAAGTCACTCCATGAGACTGGTAACAAATGATAGCTTGCCAGCTCTACGGAGTGGGTATTAACAATGAATTTTTCATAGCAGACATTCATGCGATTGTCTTGTGGCTGACTGAAGGGACACAAGTGTGTTCTGCATCTCAGTGGAGCAGCTGGCAAGATAAAGAGAGTGTCTGGATTAATGTGCTCTGCTCTGATTAGCTCCATAAAGAGGCAATTGGTCTATGGAGGAGGCTATGCTGGATTAATGAAAGTACTTCTTCAGGACAGTCTCTCTGCATAGCACTGGTCATATAGATGGACCAATGAATTTGGGACAGCTTATTTATGACTAAACTATCTCCATTGTGCTTGTTGCCTTGTCATTTTCAACTGTGAGGTTGAGAGTGACATAACATTTCTGCAGATTTTATATCTTTGGCAAAACTAAGGAGATCTACTCACCATGTACGCAAGCAGTTTCATGAAACAGAGAGAGGGAGGGTAGAAAGTTGACATTTCCTTTCACAAATACTCCATCCCTATTTTTCTTTGTAGGGAAGTCACTTCATTTCCTGCAATGACACCTACTACTCTCTACAGCTCCATTATAATTTTGGCTGTTGGATCAGGACTATGATGGGATTCACAGGTAGGTTTGTGCTGTCTCCAAAGGGCTGTCCTACTGCTACCCTCAAGTCAATTGTATGTACAGATGGTGACCCTGCAAATGGACTTCAGGTGCCCAGCAGCTCAGCACCCAGATACACACTGCTGGGCACGTGCAGTGACTCTGACAGGCAGGACGTGCCAGTCCTGCCAAGCGTGCAGGCTCTGTGTGTGCGGCAAATCTGACACACTCTGGATTCACTGAGCTTTCACCATGTGTGCCCAGAGTGTCTCCTTTGCACATGAATTGTAAATTCAGGTTGCCATGCATGCACACAGAAGTAATTTATGATGGAGTTTTAAGCATCTGGCAAGTCGTTCAAGATACTGCCTCTGCTCTATAGTCTGGGAGAAATGTACAAATCCCTTTTTTTCCAGTGGGACCAATGGGAATTGCTCCAGGTTGAACAAGGCATTGTATCCGTGGTAGATCAGGCACATGGCATCTGCACAGGAGGTTAGCAGGTCATCACACAAGAAGAGTGACTGAGAGCCACTCCTCAAGAAAGCTGGACATAGATGTTGATAACAGAATACACTCTCATGTATTGAGATCAGATTGTGTTTTGTCCAGTTGCTTCTTGACAACACTCTGAAGTAGCCTCTCTCTGTGGTACATTCTGTATTACATTGATGTCTCCCAAGCTTTGTCTTTTAGGGAGTCCAGTCATTCAAGTCCTACACAGAAACAGCAGTGGTGCTTTTTTGCTAAGAGTTAGGACTTCTGTATCAGGATGTCCTTCTACAGCAAAGCTACTTCAGGATTGTCTGAATTGTTGGTAATGCTTTATTGCAGCTACTCTTGTGTTGCCTGAAGTTATCTGGGGCACATACTCCACTGTTTAAGCTTTCCTATTTCCCACTCCAGTTTGCCTCCCCATCTCCTTTCATGTTGCTTTCAATACATACTGCTTCCTGTTCATGTTTATGGCTGGTAGTGAGAGTGAATAAGCAGCAGTAAACGAATCGATTCAAGTAGTAAGCAGTGTGTGACTTGCCAGGACCAACCTTTCCCAGGCTTCCCAGGACAAGGTCAGGGAGAATTGGGCAGAACTTTTGATGGATAATCCAGGAGAGTATTTCCTTTTACAGTGCTGAGCTATTTCAGGGCACTTGCAGCCCTTGGTCTTTGTCTTACTTTGATGTAGATTTTTCTTTTTAAAAGCAACAACCAGTGAGTGTATTTTGAACAGGAATCTCTGAGAGTTTGTTCACTTTTCCGTGTTGCCGTATCCTTTCCACTTTGTGTCACTGTAACCTCTTTGTTGGGAATGTATTCCCGGTCTTTCAGGTCGGTTGTCTGGTTTTTGCTGCCCAACTTCTGGCTGTTAATTTGCTCTCTTCTGGATCAGTCTGGGTTCTAAACATTTTTTATTCTTTAGAGTTAGTTTGGCATTGTATGTTGCTGTTCCTTCTCTTCAAATTAATTAACTGCTTCTTTACATATCCTCTGAAAAATAGAAAATCCACATCACTCTGTAAGCTGAGCATAAAGACTGTAGTCTGAGAGAGCACAAGGCCTAATAGAGCAGAAAGCCTGTGGCCTAACTCTATTGCTTAATCGAGGTTATATATATATATATATATATATATATATATATATATATATATATTAATAACAGAAGCTGCAGAGGTAGCAGAAATTGCAGGTAAGGACAGGCAAGATCAAAATGGCCCTGGAAAAAGTTATTTTAGTCACATAGGATTTTTTTTTATTTATTGCTTGGGACAAAGTATGAGTGCAAGCTAAAATTGCAGCAGCAAATAACCTCAGAGCATGGCAAGTTATACTTAGCTAGCATTAAGGTAATGTCATGTAGAAGCAGAATATTTGTGGTTAGCTAAAGTGACAAAAATACAGCTGCACTGATATTAATCCTATATTAATCTTGTAAAGAGATGGGATTTTAAGAAGTAATGGTCTTTGGAAGGGATCTACCTGCTTGCTCTGCATAGACTAGTTATCTCTTATTAGGCATTAACTGAACTTGTTATTCTGATTTTATTATTGATAACCCGACCAAGCCTTATTGCTCACTTATCTGTGAATTTTGTAAGTTTATTTAAAATCCTTGTAATAGCCCTTAATTCTACTAATCATTAGAAGTTCCAGTTTGAGAAATTCAGTGATATTTTCATAACTGGTCAGTAATTCAGAATGTGTTTTTAAAGATGGAGCCACTGGCTAAATACTTTTCAATTACGGTGGGAACATCTGAAAGGATATTCCATAAAACTATTTATATTCCATAAAATCCATTACAAAAAATGGTCCTAACTTAGGAAAAACTAAATGTGTGCTTCAAGTTATGTGAGTAGTTAGATAACAATTGAGTGCTTCTAAATCTATTCTATATATTTTATTAACATACTCTTTCTTGAAAGACAGAATCCCAGATGGTTCAATTTCATTCTGCAGAGGGCAGTATATATGTACATGTATCTAATACTTAAATATTTGCACTACTCTTTTTAAGTCACTTTCACTTGAAAAAAGCTGATAAATTGTGTAATAGGTAGCTGTCATTCAATATGGCTACAAAATTTGGGTTATTTGCTGACATATAAACAGGAAAATTCTAATATTTAAAGTAATTTGCTGTAGAAATAGGCTAATTTGAATCTAAGGTAATCCCATGCAATTTATGCAGTGCTATTACAAACTATAAAAATTAGATTGGAACAGTAAGGTATTTTCAAGTTCCAACTCTTCTTTTGTTGGCGTAGGAGAGTTGTAATAATCTGACCTTGAGAAGGGACTTTATGTATTTGGAACAAAATAGCAACTCTCATGTTTTTACTCTTTTCTAAGGAGTTAATAAGATCCCATTCTGTTGTCATATCTTATAATTTATTTTAGTTCTTTATTTCCCTGGCAAGTGCTTAGGTGAGAAATGTTGGAAGTGAAATGGAGACAGCTTGGGTAGGTCTAGAAACCCTTGAGCTTACATTGCTGAACATCAACCTTTCTAAGTAAATAACTACTGAGCAGCATTTGCACTCAGTGGAATTTTTTCCAATAGTAAAAGGAGAGGAAACATGATCTTGAAGGTGTTTATAGTTTTGGCCTGTGTCCTTTATCTCTCTTCTACTTTCCACTCATGCCACTGTGCCTTTGGAACTCCTTTCCCCAGAGAAACACACTTTGCAGTGTTTAAAAACTGTCTGCACCACCGTTCTTTGAAAAACTGGTGTCTGTTTGCTTCAGATCTTTTATTTTTTGTATAACTGGATTGCTGGCTATTGTATTCCTGGATTACAAAACCAGACTGGTGATGAATTCTGGTATGTTCATGATTTTTTCCTCCAGGGAAATACAGTGCTAAAATGTGATTTCCCTTTAGCACAGCAAATTTGCAGGTGTCTGTTGAGTTTTGAAAGGGAAATTACAGAGAAAATTTGGGACTTCACATGCCCACACTATCATTTTTAAAGCTGTCACACGAGTATCTTGCATGGATGTTCAAGTTGTATCTCAGGTATCAGTCCTCATGGAATTAAAGATTTGAAGGGGGAAATGCTGTTGAATTTGGAGTGTCTTAGACTGTAACTCTGTAGTTTAAGTGAGGTAGCTGGTGAGAAGATGTTGCACAGCCAGCTGTTTCTCATGGAGCCTCAGCTGCTCTGGGATGACACAACACTTGAGGTGGGGGATTTTCAAGATGATTCATGCTTTAGTGGGCTGAGAATATATTTTATACAGGTGTACAAACAGAAAAGTTTACAGAATTTTTTAAGGTGTTGGGTGCTGTTACTGCTACTTTCTGACCAACCATAGATACTGATATTTGCTCTGGTGGTGTCTTTCGAGTAGAAATCTATTTGATTTCTGAGTTAGTTTATTGGATATTCATTACTATCCTCCCTGGATTTTCACTTACAACACTGTCTAGCACATAGTCCAGTTTGGTTTTGGTTTGGTTTGCTTCCGTTAAATGATGTGCAAATTCTGGTCAGTACTGCAAATCCACCACTTATTTTTAATTAGGTTTCCTTAAAGATCAAGAAAAGAAGAAACTGGGTTATTCCATGTGGCTTAAAAATGCATTTTAAACACAGCAGGTATCATAGCAGATATCATAGATATCACAGCAGGTATCATAGCAGAAGCAGGGCTTCTCTGGTAAAAATGAGTATATGTAGATAGATAATTGGACTGCTATATTCCTTTTTTTTTTTTTTTTTTTTTTTATTTTTTTATTTTATTATTATTATTTTTTTTTATGTAGGTTTTGGCACTTGCCTGCTAGTCCTCTCCTTTTCCACAGGGCAAGAGAGGGCATTTCCCTGTTGTCAGTGTTAGCCACAGAGACAGGAGAAGAGGATGGTAAGTGGGTCTAAATTCATCTTGGGAAAAGATAGGTTAAATGGCTGCCTTAATATGGAGCTATTTCTTGTGGACCAGGTGAGAAAGAGAGAGACTAAGGACTAGCAATCAGGTAGTCTGCAAATTGGCTGAGTCTTCTGGAGGGAACATCCATTTAGAGTAGGTAAGGAATAAAATCATGTTCCTTGACCTCAGTGTAAATATAAGATAACTGATCAAGTTGCTGCTGGTGTTGGACTTTCAAGAGAAACACTTATTTGAAAATTGGAGGAAGTTCCCTCAGATTTACATGGTTAGTGACTGGTGATAAGATCTTTTTCAACTGTTGGACGGTCTGAGCTAGATTTAAGGTACCTATTTAATGTGTATCAAATAAGAATTTGAAAACCAAGTCTTGATACCAGCAGATATAAGAGATAAAAATAAAAGAAACCCAGCCCTTTGGTGTTACTTTGCTTTCCTTATAACATGACATAATATCCCAAACTGGTAACAGTATAATGTACTAGAATGTAGTTGCCACAAGGTAGACCGCAATATTTAGGTCTTCAAGTTTTCTAGCTGAAATATACTGAGATCAAAAAGACTGTGTCTTATATGTCATGTTGCAGAGTATTTAGTCATTGGCAAACATGAAATCAGTTAAACGTGGAGGGAAAGCAAGGAGAGTAAAAATGAGCATAGTTAAAAACAAGCTACAGTAAGTAACTTTAGAGTTGATTTCTGACTTGGTGGCCCAGATTGCACACTGGTTAAAGTTTTCTTGTTTAGGGTAGATTTCTGTTTTGTCTTTAAAGATCCTGATTTGTGCTCTTTATGAAATGTTTTATTTTCCAGAGCGATTGTCGAGGAGAAGTCTGGTATATTTCTTGTACTAACTGCATGGCAGACACCGGAGTCTCAATGCAGAATAATCTTCTTGCATCCATCTCATTACTGGAGCTTTTATGTGAGAGTGAGGCAGAACATGCAAGCCAGAAAAATTTCTATATTGGCTTATGTGTGGAGAGGTTTTTTGTAGTAAACAGTCAATAAGGAAAAGAGAAGATAACAGAGAAGGACCTGGGATTGAAAGTTTTATCACAACTTCCCTGACTTACAGAAATATATAGATGGTCCATGCAATGCTGACCTCTCCCTGCATTTGATGCATTCAGGTTTGAGGTAAAAGCCTTAGCAGGGGAGCCACAGGCCAAATCTGCACCCTCTCTGTAGCTAAAGGAGATGTTTTTTTCAGAGCTGTCAAGCTACTGCTGTTCATAAGCAGTAAATTTATACAAATTAATTATAAGAGGTGGAAAAAAGTTGGGTTTGCTCGCAGGTAATACATTTGGACTTGAACAATGTGAAAAATTTAAGAGCAAGTGAAAAGAAAGAGAGAGAGAGAGAGCAGGCTGTATTTTTTCCTTATATTTAATGAAGCACTGTGAATTTCTGGCTCTTTGGGAAAGGTGTATTACTAAGAGTCATTAATGGAACCTAGTCTTAAAATACACTCAGCTGAATTGCTGACTGAAGAAATGTCTATGTAAAACTTAATGTTTTCGTTTTTGTGAATATTTTAGAATCTTTAAAAAAATTTTGAAGAAAAATAAAAATCGGTGTTACACTTCTTACCATTTGCTTTAAAAAGGATTTTCCACTTGCTCATTTCCAGAAGGTCATCTCTGAGATGTACAAGCTAGCCCTTCATTTAGGTCTCCTTTTACATTCATATTTAACTTTCTTTCATTCTGTGGCCTTTATTAGCTGAGCTCAAGGAGCTTGTAGCACATTTTAAACAGCAACACTGGGAGGATGTAAATGCAGAATAATGTATCAGGACTCAAATTTGCATGGTCAAATGTCAAAAAAATTAGGCCTTCCCCAGAACCATGTCAAGAGAAATAACATAAGTGGCCAGCTCAACAGCAGGCATGCCATTATCAGTTAGTTCAACCTGTCATCACTGACTGGGAGTGGAAGCAGTGGTCATTAGCTTTAACTCTGCTGGGGAAGGTTGCACTTCTTTTTATTTTATTATATATATTTTACGCCATCTGACAGTATTTCACAGAGCACCACAATGTTATGGTTTCCTCCTTGACAGGGGAAGGAGGGGGAAGTGCAGGTGAGGGAGTAGAAGAGAACACTTGCAATCATCTGTTGTCAGCCGGAGGAGGCAGGAATTGCATTGCCTATCGGATAAATACTCATTTAGAGTAATCACTTTATTTCAGCCCTGTAATGACATTAACAAGCTTGGAATACAGGGAATTACATGAGTCAGAACAAATAATTGAATATTCCACTGCTGGGAAATGCAGCACAAGTCTGACTTAATGTCATGCCATCTCTGAAGCCAGCACCACCATGCAATTAGATGATAAGCTTAAACAGCATATAATTGGCACTACTAGTATGAAAAACATACTATTAATTGTTAACTTCTTACCTGCTTGTAACTTTCATGAAATAAAAGTATCTTGTATGTCTTTTTTAAACAAAAAGAACCAGAGGAAACACTTCAGTAAGTTTTATGAAAATAAGAGGGGAAGAACTGGAGTCCAGGATCTAGAAGGAATAACTTCAACAAGAAAAACATCTATACCTTTTTTGAGGGTTGGAGGAGGCATGATTTCAAAAGTGTTAGATTGAGAAAAGTATGGGAATTATTTAATATATCAAATGTTACCCTATTTGATATCCAAAGGAAAAATTCCTCATTTGTCCTTTCTTGGGAATGGTCCTGTTCAGGGCCTGGAGTTGGACTTGATAATCCTTGTGGATCCCTTCCAATTCAGCTTATTCTGTGATTTGGTCAGCTCACCTTTTTGTCTCCAGATATTGTTGCCTGGCAAACTCTGATCTCATAACTTTGAGCCCTTTTTTCACTCACTCACTGTTCTTAGTTAATAATGCAGAGGCCTTTTTATAGAAATATGCCAAAGTAACAAAAACTACTCTGGGCTCTGGTAAACAGAGAGTTGAAGGAATCTTAATGTGATTGATTAACACAACACCTTATAATCTGTTTGTTTTATCAGCAAACTCTAGGTTTAATTTTTGAGACATTTTTACAACATCCCAAATCAGTATAATTTGGAAAATTCCATTATTTTAAGCATCAATTAAACTGACCTAATCCTTCAAATTATACACTCTTGGACAGAATATTAAAAGGATTCAGTTGCATATATTGTATGCATTGAATTATTTGATAGCAGTTACCCAGGCAGCACAATTCCTCAAATATGTGCCAGTTCATGTAAAGATTAATGCTGGACAGATAGAATGCAAATGCAAAAGCAGCAACATCTCCATCACCTACCTAGATTAGCTCTGAAAATCACAGTCTTATCCAACCTTTAAAAACATTAAATTTGCAACACTTGAATTAAACACAGTGGAGAACTTCTCACATTTGTTATAAAGATTAAAAGATGATGCCATCTTAAAACTAAAATCCTTTTCGGAATCCTTGGCCACTGATTTTGGCAGCATTGGAACTTGCGTATAGTTAAACCAATAATTAGTACTGGAGTTGCCATTTGTTTTTCTCACAGCCTTTTGTCAGCCATCACTGACTCTTTCACTGAGACTTTCACTGAGACTCCTTTAGGAGCATGGCAGGCCTAGGGAACAGCTCTTTTTTTAGAGTTGTTTTGTGTGGAAGCCCAGGCCGTTTGGCACTTCAGGCTAGCAGATAGGTTTTTAGTTCGGAAGGAGAGAGGAATCCAAGCTGACGGAATTGTGGGTTCTGATAAGTGAAGATTTGCATGGCTAGCTGAGTCTCAGAGATCTGAGGCTTGTCATGTTGAACACTTATTTCTGTTTTCTTAACACAAGGGAATGACCCCACCTATTGCTTTCCTGAAGATAAGGTATTCTGGGTGATCGTACTTCAGATTATTGCTGGCATTTGGAAAACATGACCCATGTGTTTGACAAGTTGGCTTGAGGAAAAGCTGACTGTAAAGTAGCAAGCACAAGCTTTAGATTAGAAGGTCAGGTGAAATATCTACTACAAAGGGATGTAGTTGATCCCTGGATGGAATCCAGGTGTGCTGCTCCTGCAGTGGTATAGCTTTGAAATACTGAAGTTTTTCTAAAAGGAAGTATTTGGTGTATTGATACTAATTAGTAATACAATTATATTTATATTTATGTTATGATTTTTACTAACAGATGGCATACTCTCAAGTAATTTCATTTATTCTATCAATAAAAATACTTGCAAACCTCTTGATTTTAATAGTGGTGCTGCTGTTACAGAATGCATTTGCATTGACTTTTTAATCAAAATTTATCTTACTAAAACAATATTAACATTTAAAAACATTACAATTACGATCATCAATTAGAACATTTATATTCATCTGCTATAATTTTCTACCTGTATGTATATATATTTTCTACCTGTATGTGTTAATTCCAAGAAGACAGTACTTCTAGTATATTAGTATTATCCATGCATATGTCAGGGTTTTATATTACTAGGCTGTTTTGGTTCTTTCACCCTAGAACTGTAGTAGCAGTCCTGAAGCAGCAGCTAAAAATGTTAATTTATGCCAGAGTGCTAACTTGTGGATAATATTTCTTAAAACCACAAAAATATTAGGAGATACTTACTGAAGAAAGATAAATTAATGCTGCACTGGTTTCCATGTAACGTTCTATGTATTTTTCAGGTATCCAAGTGCATCTATTCCACTCTGTGGTTTTGGCAGCCTGGGTTTAAGGTCGGTGCAGCAGTGTGGCCTTAGGTCTATCAGCTGCCAAGGAAGACTGAAAAGGAGCAGTGAGAAATCTTGCTGGTTTTTCCTATTTTGCTTGAGTGCTGTTTTTAAACTCAGACCCTTGCTCTTTGCTGCTACCTGACAATTGTTGCTGTTATGGCCATATATCCCATTGAGCCAGACACTGATTTGTGCATTTAACTCCCTGGTTTGGCTGTGGACCTGCCTCAATATTGGAGACCTGTCCATTGGTTTGAAATCTTGTTGCCACTAGACCTGCTTTGCTGTTCCTTTTTAGGTACTGCAGGTGTGTGCCCTTGCTGTCTGCCTTGCTCTCTGGCTCCCTTTGTGGAGACACCCACCTTTACTGCTCCCTGTTGGTTACTTTGCTTTTCTTGAGCCCAAAGTCAAACACCTGGAGCCTGGTCCTTGGATTTCAGAAAGGCCAGATGGTGCCTTTGTGTTCATAGATGAGTATACCTAACACGTCCCTTACACATGCCCATGGAACATTCTTTGCAAAAGCTTTCATGACTGAGATTCTGCAGCCTCTCCAGTGTGGGACAGTCCTTAAAATTTTGCTTGAAAGCTAACCTCAGTATCTTCTGCTACCAGCAGAGCAACTTTTATGTGGGCAAAGGAGGCACTGTATTCAACTAAAATAGGAGAGATTTAAATTCAATATTAGGAAGAAATTCTTTACTGAGAGAGTGGTGATGCACTGGAACAGGTTGCCCAGAGAAGTGGTGGATGCCCCCATCCCTGGAAATGTTAGAGACTAAGCTGGATAGGGTTTAGTGTGTGGTCTAGTTGGTAGCATCCCTGCATGTGATGGGGGGTTGGAACAAGATCTCTTTGAGGTTGCTTCCAGCTTGAGCCACTCTATGATTCCATGATACCATTGAAGCTGATTATGTTTTGTTTCCCTCTCTCTGAATATGAGAGAGTACTGATAAGGTTATGTCTTACTACATATCTTAAAATGGTGTTAGAGATTCTTCTCAGTACTTGTTTTCCAAGGCTGAACAATTATTCCTTCCACCTGTCTCCACAGGCCATGTTTCCTAAATCCACCACCATTCTTCTGAGCATTTATCTTATTTCTCTGCTTTCTTGAAGTATGATTCTGGGAAGTGGCTGCTGTATTCCATCCAAACTGACTGAACATGGAGTAGAATGATCTTTATCACTTTGATCATATATATGACAGTCCTACCAGTACAAGCTAAAACAGATGTTCCTTTCACAACAGCAGCATCACCAAGTTGAGTCTGTCAGTTTATGGTCCTCTATGCTCTAGCCATTCAGTTATTTATATCCTATTATGCACTTCTCTTATTCAGGCCACAGTTCTTTGCATTTGCCTGACATATTAGGATCATTTTGATATCACTTCAATCTCTGGTGTGAGGCCTTCAGACCAGTGAAGATCTGCAAACTGGTAATTTGGTTTTCTCTGACATTCAAATTTTAAATTATTGTGTTTAAAAGAGTTTGACCAAAGATAAATTCATACTCTATTCCAATTGAAATGTATTCCCAATCTAACTTTTATATTCCTAATATGCACATTTTCTATCAAGTAAGTGCTCACTCTATTTTAAATTAATCTCCACAGCCTTTGCTAGTCCTCTTACATGACTGTCATGAAGGAAAATACGATTTTTTTTTAAAAAAAAAAGACTGTATCACGTCTGCTGCTTCTTTCTTTCTATTAAGCCAGTTATGCTGTCAAGGAAGATAAGTAGCTTGAACTATGCTATAGATTCTTGATGTGTTGACAAATTCTTTGTCTTCTAAATGTTTAAGTGCTGATTGCTGAATAGGTAATCCTAGGGTCTTGAAATAAGGCCATTTTGTAGCTCCCCCTATCTTCCTTTTCCTTCTTTTTAGGAAGTGTTTCTCTTCAGCTGCTCTACCCATCTCTCCAAGTTCTCAAAAATTAGTGATTTAGACATCTCAGTGACTCCTAAATGTTGCAGGCCACTGATTACTCAACAGAGAAGCCAGTTTCTCACCAGATAGTGAGAGAAAATGTGGCAGGAATATTCCAAGACAGCAAAGGATAAGGTACTAATACCAAGAAACAATTTCCAGCACATTCTTGAGGTAGAGGAAGCACAGCAACCATACTGAGCCTGAGATAACAAGGAAGAAGAGGCAAGGAGCTCCCTCTGGAGAAGTCCAAAATGGTGCTAAATTTCTGAAATATGGCTCACTGTCTACATAATTTCTGCCAGGTTATTTTGGTTTTGGTTTGTTTGGGAGTTTGTTTTTTTTTTTTGTTTGCTTGCTTTGGGTTTTGTTTGTTTGTTTGTTTGTTTTGTGTGTTGTTGTGGTGTTCGGTCTTTGAGGAGAATTGTGCTCAACTTTTGGAAATTACTAATGTTAATGAAGAGGTAAACCATACTCCCTTTAGGGGAACTGAAAGGGATATTCCTGGTGAAGGATTGAATTACTCCTCCCTCCTTTAGTTTTGATGTTTTTCAGAGGAGAATCTTCTACGTGTGCAGTTGTTGAATGTTTTGATTTTCTGCTATTCCTCCACCTCTTCCCTTCAGTAAGCAACCAGAGCAGCTTTGCATCCTGCTTATCCTCTGATAATTCAGCATTCAGTGGACTAATAATATGGGTATTGAGGAAGCCTGGAACAGAAAGTCTGCTTGCTGACAAAGCATAAATAAGCTTTAGCTGGTACTTACAGGCAGATGTATATAGCAGCTGGATCTGAAAGAAGATTTGGAGTGCTCAGCACTTGTTTGAAGGCTGCATCCATATATGGTTTTCGTGTCTGGATGAGCAGCGCTTTGTGTTGTCAAATACTGCACAGGGGAGAGAGGGAGAAATTCTGGCAGCATTTGGTAGTTAGCTGTGAGCAAGCACTGATGTCAGAAAATATTTCAACATCAAAAATAGCTACATTTCTGTACAGGCTTGAATGAGACCTAAGGGTTCAAAACATCAGATTCTTATTTTCACTCTGCAACTTGTGCAATAGCAGAAAAGGGACACGAACACAGGAGAAGAGTAGTTTTAAATCTATAAATTAGGTTTTCCTTTTATTTGGAGTCACCTATACCATGATGTAGTGTTGGGCAAAATTCATTATGAATCTTCTCTAGCTATTCAGCTGTTGGCTGTCATAGATTGTTTTTTAAAGAGCAAGAGCTTTTGCTCTGCAAACTTTGCTTATTGCTAAGGTACCTCTGCCCTCATGAATGTGAGTATCCAGATTGATCTCATGCCACACTGTAAGCAGGGAAATGAGAGATTTTTATTTCATATCTAAAGACAGGATGGTTTTTGATGCAGTTGTGGTGTATTCTGCAAGAATTTCAGCATTATAAATTGCGAGGCGTGTTATCCTAGAGTGCTGTTAAAGCTGGGAGAGACAAGTTTTCCAAAGTTCTCTTTGCCAGTAAAGGAGGGAACAGACTCTTTTTTTCTTCTTTCTCCATGACGGGAGTAAAATCACTTTTTTTTTTTTTTTTGAGAGAAACTGAGGACAATAATTCTGAAAACTTAAGAAATCTTTAATGAAGAAACTTGAGTGATCCCCAAACAAAAAAAAAATAGCTGCCACTGGAAGAAGTGGCAGTTTCTGGAAGTGCAGCTTCCAGCTCATGGAAGAAGCATGCATGCTGTGTGTACTAAAGATCCACCCAGCTTTTGTCTTTCTTGCTGATAATAATAAAAAATAATAAAAAATGCTCCCAATAAGAAGTAGTTTCCAGCTGGGAAAGAGGAATAATACTTTCATACATTTCCAGTGCATCAGCAAAGAATTATATCAAATTACAACAAAAACATAGTCCAGTTCTGTGATAAAAACAATATGCTTGGACCTCTCTGGGCTCACAGAGACTTTGGATACATTTCTGAGGAAGAGCTGGCATTTTCATGGAAATGACAAATTTTCAGTGTCAGACTGGCAAAAGGCTGGTGAGATGAGAAGCCTTCCTGATGTGTTTGCCCAGACAGATGTTCCAGAAGAATACATTTCACAGACATCTGCATCTCTGTGGCATTCTGAGTTTGTGCTGGTTCATGGCTGTTCTGCCTGCTGGTCCAAAGGAGGCTGACAAGACAGATAAGTGCAACATTTGGCTTACTTGCTCTTCTCCTCATCTCATAGTTTTTTTAAACATTTCACTGACCTTGAGAAGGCTTAGGACAAGGGATTTTAAGTCTTGAAGGCCTCATTCTGTGGGGTTAAGTGATTCAGTGGATATTTCTGCAAATGTCTGTGATATATCATTCTTTAAAAACCTGTATATAAGTATCTTTCATGTCTGTACCTTAACATAGGTACTGTTTCTTCCACTTGGCAAATTTATGCAAAAATATAATGCCAATATAATATAACAACAACGAAAAAAAAGCCAGCTTTCTTGCTTTCTCTATTCCTCTAGGCAGAATTTTATAAACCATGTCATACTACAATCCCTGCTGTTAACCTACAAATTCTGAAAAGACATGATATTTGTTGTGTCCATAATTTCATTAAAGATTTTTTTTCTTCTCTGGTATAGATCTGTGAAGCATCAAAACTGCTGATATGTGAGTCATGGCCTGTTTTGTTTAAATTATCCCGGGTATTGCAAATTTCATTCTGTGGCAGTGTTAGTTATCAGTCCAAGGTTTGTACATGATTTGAGGAGAGTGGCTCTGCATAGGAACTCCAACACATCCATGGAACCAGGGTAAAAGCTGTTCAGAATATGGTGATTTTATTTAGCCTAAAATCCAGACCATTATTAAACTTGACTAGATTTAGCTGCCCATTACTGCTGTTTGGTCCTACTGATTTCAGTGTATTTGTGTTATGACGTGTTCCTCTTGAGATGCATCAAGTTACATGTTATATATGTTATCCTAGAAACCATGTTTACGGATTGTAATCCTTTCTACTCTACAAGTTTGAGTAATCAGATTACAATACATTGACTTTAAAGTGATCTCCAGTTTAGAACTGAACAAATGTGAGGCAAGAATTTGGGACGAAATTTCTATCAGTATTTTTCTATTGACTTGTTGAGCAGTTGTTGTAGACAAGACATTGCTATGGTGGCCACAAGGTGAATAAACCTCAAGAAAATTTTGCAGCTTGAAGTAGTTGCCTGTAAAAAATACCTATTTTTCCGTTTGATACTCCTGCACTCTGACGTAGAAGTGCTGTTTGGGAACAACAACAATAGTTCTTGGAGTTATAGTTTCTGATGGACTCATAGGTAAATGTTCCCAAAAAATGGATCACAATGAGCATCCAACACTGTGAATGTTTAGGTGATGATCTATTTACTCAGATGTTAATACTGAGACAAGACTCTTCCCTCCACTGCCCTTGCAGTTCCAAACAGAATTAGGACATCCAATTTTTTTAAAACCTTGATAGAACTGGTATCACACTGTAGGTGAGTTTTAATAATTACCATAGGGCCAGGGTCCTGATCCTTTAAGGTATGTACTATTTATTTTTGACTTTTGGGAAAAAAGAAAGAAAGAATACCAAAGCTCCAAAATTCTGTTCACGTTTTAGAAAGCATGTACAAAAACCACTATTTAGTACTGGTGATTTGCAAGCACAATTTTTTGTTAAGGATCCATGAGAAACTGAAACTTTGAGGAGGTGGAAATAAAATTTCTAATTAATTCTGAAAGCACATAAAGTACCTTTCTTTGTTTTTACAATTCAAAGTTTAACCCTTGGGGACTACTACTTTGTACATAGCCTTTTCAGTTGCTTTCACTGCAGTTATGGAGGCTGAAAAATGCCATCTTCCTTTGCTATAGCTCAGTCTTTCTCATTAGAATATGAGACATTTTTAGGCCATTATACTGAAGAAATTCAGGGATTTTACCCATGAGTAGCTTTAGACCGATGTTCCAGTTTTCAGAAATTAGTTCCTCATCAACTCTATTAATTATTAATTATCATCTTTTACAACAGCTGTAGTTTTCTGGGTTAGCATTAAAACGATCCTTACATTGTCTTTCTACAGTTTTGTTCAGATGATTAACTTGAACTGGTTTATTGCTATGCCATCCATTTAAATTAACAATCTGCAAAGAAAGCTGATAAAATGCTTTGCACATCCCATTACTGGGGTAGTAATAGTTACTCAATTAGGCACAGCTACTTCAGTTTCCAGTCTGTTCCTTAATGATCAACAGAACACTTTAATTTAAAATATTACTAACCAACAAGTCCATTTAAAGGGATGCGTTTTAGCAGGTAGAAACAACATTAATGGGGAGAAAAATGTTGTTTTACTTATTAAGCATCTGGACTACAACTCCTAACACATCTAGGAAGCAGTACAGTATTAAGAACTTTCCAGTTGTGACCTCCAGCTGCAAGAGGTTCACAACTGATTGATTAACTGATTAACTTTCAGAGGTGATGGACTAGGAATATATCTAACACTTTTCCCCATCACATGGATGGGGGTGTGTATGGGGGGAGTTGAGGATGGGGAATCTTGCCAGAAAGTTTATCTAGCATTTGATATGTTTTGGGAAGTTCTGTGAAATAATAAGTAATCTTTTAACAGTTATTTAAGCAGCTGCTGTGCTTGCTGCTGTGTTTGCTGTAGCAATATTAGTCATAGGAAACATAGTTCAGAACAGAGTTTAAAGACAGTTAAAAAGACCATTTGATGACTTATAGCCAGTCCTGTTCTTCAGCATTAGCATTTTTTACATGCTGGAGAAAAATATAATGGAACATACTGTAAAAAACTCTGACAATCTTTCAGTCTCAGGAGCACTACTATAGAGCTGCATTTGTACCTTAATACACTTCCAGTGTTCTCAGTGCTGCATTAGCAAAATGGCAGCTCTGACCTGAAGAAATGCTCTGTCTCTGAAATGCAAAAAGCATGATTCATTAATAATTTCAGCATTTAAAAAGTGGAACTCCACTCCTTTTTTACAACTTTGTTGATGCTGCAAACACAGGAATCAAATGTGTTGATACTTCCTACGTATGTGCTACTAGGATTCTGAAGCTGAGTACTTCTATGAAGATTGATTAAACATCATACTAATTTTGCACAACCAGCATGTTACACAGTTTTTGTAGGTGAGTAAGCCAAAGCATGGAGAATCTGCTTTGCCAGACATTACACAACTAAGTCGATACCCTTGACAACACCAGAAAAAGAGTAAAGTAAGGAAAAAGCATGTGGAAGTGTGAAATTAAAAAAAAAAAAAAATTGCCTCAGCAACTGATAACTGGAAAAAAAAGTTTGTGGTTTATTGGAACTAAAACATATAATGAAATTTTGCAATGAAATGGAAGGAAAAATTTCAGACTCCCTTGAAAAGACAGATATCAAATTTCCTTTTGAACTTATCTTCCTGTTGTATCCTGGCCAATATATTTTTAAAGTATGTTCTTTTCATCAAATGTCCTATAATACTTAAACTATAAATTGATTGATAGTATTATTCTTTACAATTTCAACAATGCTGTGCTTGTCAAAATGAAGGAACAAAGTACCCTCTGTGATATAGTATCCTTGACTTTTTTAATCCTGTTTGTTTATTTGCACGCTAATTGCAAAAATTGATAATCCATATGAGGCCACCTAGGTCCATGCAAATGAGTTTTTACTGTAGGTTCTGATACTGTAAATATTTATTTAGCTGCCCATGTTACTGGAACTAGCCGCTACAATTTTTCTGTAAAGGACAGGTTTCTATGTAAGAACTTCCTGAAGGGGAAAAGACATTAAAGGAAGATTTATTGGTAGAAAGCTTCTTTATAATTTTACTATGCAATATTGTGTATATTTTGTACAGTTACATAAATGTATAATAATAATATGACGTATACTATCATCCACGTACATCCTGGCATAATATACTGTGATGCAACCAGTCATATTTGCTGTGTTCAAAGAGTGAATTGTCAGTTCCAAACCAAGTTACAGTCACTTTGAAGTTTGGGGGGAAATATATGAAAATACACTTTAGCGTATTTCTACATTTTCCACTGGCTCACTTTTTAGGTGTTAGACAAGTATTTTTGCAATGGACTGACATAAAGGAAATCTCAAACTCTGAGGAATATTACCTTTATATCACAAAGTTGCTTCAAGTTTCACATATATTTGATGAACATACACTGGTTGTGTCAGATAGTATTATTTTTAATAATAAATAATGACTTCCAAAAGTCATTAAGCTTTTGTCATGCTTTTTGTCCACATATGTATCTTGAGAGTTCACAGAGTTCTATAGGAGATGTAGAAGTATCAAGACTTCTTTAACCCGTCTGATAATTATCTTTAACATTTCTGTTACAAATGTACAAGTTGAGTCATGCTATGTGTTTTGTGTCTATAAATGTCATACGCATATTCTCTCTGAAATGTTTCAGACTTCCTTATGTGTAACAATGCAGAATTAAGTGGGCTTGGACTTACACTTTTCTCTATATGGACTCATAAATGAATACTGGAAAGAATTACAGTTTTCCTGTTAAAAGGGGGTTTCTGATCTTATTTTGTTTCAAGTTTCAGTTTCTTTTTATTGAATATCAGATGAAGTTTTAAAAATTAACCAGAAAATAGGCTTGTTTAGTAATTACATGAATGAAAAGAGGAAATGTAGTTGCTCTGTAGTTCTGTCTTAAAATTCAGGGTTCTGAATCTACATCTTTGTAATAATGCAGACATTAACAATTGTGTGCTTCTGCCAATGAAAGCTGCAGGTATTCACCAGACATACAACACATATGAATTTACATATATGGATTCAAAATCACTTCTACATGAAAATATTTAAATACATGTATTTTTAAGATTGAGTTTAAGTTAATTTTAAAATTAAGTTTACAAAAGGACCTTCACTGCATCTGCATTAAAATATTATCTCTGTATGTACATATGCGTAGTACCTGCATTCATAGGCAGCAGTGTTCCCTCATTCTGTAATGTAACATCTGCAAATGGATGCATTTTAAGATCTTCCATCTAGTGTTAAAGAGACAAAGTGTGTGTAAATTCAGGTTTGCTCAAAGGTAGGCACACAAACAATTATGCAAACACTATCATTTGTGATTATGTTCCTTAATCTCTGAATAATTGCAGAATTGTTTATGGTTAGTTTTTGGCCTCATTTGTTGATAATGGCCATTCCCTTCTTCCTCTTGGCCTTTAATTTTTTTTAATGCCAAAAGTGTACCATATTTTCTATTGTTACAACTTCAAAATGTCAGATGTAATGTTCTTGGCATTTAAATCATGTAGTAATTTGTATTATTGACATACATTGGATTGAATTTCCTGTCTTTAATAAAAATTACTTCTTTTACTTTTTTTTAATTATTTTTTGAAACACAAGTAAATGAGATGCTCCAATCTTTTTCTGAAGTAATTTGCTTGATAAATATTATTTAGTCCCAAAAAGGCGTGGAATTTATCCTACCAAAATTGATGTCACACCTCTTCATCCCGGGACCTGATATAAAGCAACACGACTATCATATTTATATTAGTATAACCTTGAAACACAATCAGCAATGCAGTCCTTCTCAGAGAGGAGGTGGGGCTGGAAAATACATAGAAAAGAAAGCTTTCTGCTAAAATCTGCTGGAGAGAAGGGAAACTAAATGAGTAAATAGGCATCTGTAACTTCATGAGACACTGTTTTGCGAGAGGAGTGAAGTCACCAAATTGCATACTTCTTCTGCCCATTTTCTTGCCTTTCCTGGGAAGATTTTAACTTTTTCATCTTGAAGAACCATAGGATGATAGCTGTAAGGATGAGACTGTAGGTATTTCTTTTGCCATCTCAGTAATACTGTGGCATCTTAGTTTTTGCGTATTCTCCATTGACACCTCTTAAGTTGAGGTGTCAATTTGTTTTGATTCTGATTCTTGGTCTTTAGGTTTCAGTCTCTGCTTGACCAGAGATGAGTTTTGCTGGCTACCCTTACTTCTCCTTGTTTCTTTGCAGAGATACCAAGTTCCTTGAGAATAGACTTAGGCTCCTGTGTTGACATTTCCTTCTCTCAAGTCCAAATGCAGCATCAACGGTTCCCTTTCTGAAACTTCTGAAGTTAAATTCTTGGAAAGTAATAGTGTGCATAGACTTAAAATCCTCATCTCCACTGTTTCATAATTTAGCAATGTCTTAGGTCTAACATAAAGACTGTTGCCTCTTGTGTGAAGATCAGAGCTGTTCAGACTAATTTCTAACAGGGAATCTATTACATGAATTCTTATGCAAATTTCAGAGTGCAAGTAGCTTGTTTAAGGTACGCTTTGTTGCATGAACAATTTTGTATGAATAGTCTTGGAGAGTGAACTGTTGAACTGTTTGCTTCAGCTGTTCACCCTGTACTGTTCATTCCTCATGCTGCATGAGTAGCCACCTCAGCTACCAAGGACTGAGTTTTCTTCCTGACCGAGCAACTGAAACTTTCAAAATGCAATCACAAATGAATAATATATGATGAATGCTCATATTCACACATGGTTAGCCTCGTTTGCATGTAAATATTGGAATTCAGATTGCTCTTGGTGCCAAAACCCAAGAACTCTCATGGAGCATTCTTCCAAGGATCCATGCCCCATCACTGTTAAGTGTAAGTACGCTCCCCACCACACCTTTCAAAGTCATAGAAGTTTTAATGGACTCTTTGTTGCCACTTGGAATCCATGTCCCTCAATCCAATTAACAAGATTTCCTTCGGTTTTGTTCCATAGAAGGAGATGGTAGTAATTGCTCCATTGCTACTGGAATATAGGGAGGTGATGGCAGCACCAGAGATCAGGTGGAATCATGACTCTTTTGACTGGTGAATTCAAGGTGGTATGTTGAATTGTCTTCTTTAGCATGACATTGAGGGAGAAATCTGAATGATTACAAAGCAGTAATGAATTGAATTTTTCTACATCTTAAAATAGATACATATATATACAAATACAGAATCATGTATTCATAAATATGTAAACAGCTACATAGGCACATACATGCATTTGTCATGTTTTGTACATATTTTGTAGGTGTATCTCATAGTGGTGAGGATTGAGAAGCTCCTATTCCCCACCTTCACAGGTCATTTGAAATTCTTTATCTTCTGTGTAAACATCATAACTGCACTCTCCTAAGTACAGTGTTTTCTCCCTGGGTGTCTGTTCATTACAGTCCTCCTAATGGGCTTCTGGAGTTATGAAGCTGGCAAGGAACATGAGGGAAGGTACACTGTTGCCTTCCCCAAAGTTGCCGCAGTGTGAAGGTGTTCCCTAGGATGATATAGTTTCTGGTGGCTTAAATGTAAGCTGGTATTTTGTTGGTCTGAGCTGACCTTCAAGAAGCTGTACTAGAAATGCTTCATCCACTGTAAGTTTGTAATTGGTTTGTTTTGGAATGAGTTCTCCTGGCTCAGTGCTAGGGCTTAAATCAGCAGGGGAAGCCTGCAGCAAGTTAGAGAATTTCCCAACCAGTTTGAACCTGAACACTTCTCCATGGTCAGAAATCAAGCTTGAGAAAAAGATAGGAAAATGCATGGCAAGAGTTCCATTTCTAGAGAAGAAGCAACTGCTAAGTGAGCAACTGCTTAGATGAGAAAAGATAATCAGAGGTTTCAAAATTCTGGTTCAGTAGTGTGGCTGTTGCCTCCAGAAGCTGGGTATAATAATGTATATAGAAACTGATTCATCTTTTGTAAAAGTTTCACCTTCTCAGCTGAAGGAAGTAACTATTCCCTGAATGTTCCACATTTTTCAACATTGAGATGTTTTAAGTTGAAAAAGATAACTGAGTCTACCCAGAACATCTGCATGCCACATGGGATTCTTGTGGCCCTACCATCTTTCTTTATGAAGAAATCTACATGATGCTTTACATTATACGTACTTGTGTATGCATAGTGCCAAATAAAACCTTTAATTATATCAGCATAAAGAGGGATACAACAGCTATCAAACATCAAAAGTTTTTACCATCATGTGCATTCCTATCACAGCTATCTGTTGACTTCCTGGACTGTTTTTACTAAGTACAATATATCTATATTCCGTATGCAAATTCCACTGTGAGTGATTTGCCTGTTTTGTAAGCTAGACTGCACCTGTAACATGTGGGATTGAGTTAAAAATGACAAGCAGACAAGCACAAGGCACATTATCTTGACAAACTCAGCCTCCGAAAATTAGCCTGTGCCTGAATTATTAAAATAACAAGGAGTATTTCACTCAGCTGTGGAGAAATGCTCCTAATTGTCCACTTTAGCCAACTTCTTTCAGACTTCACGATCGGTCAATTTACAGTAGCGGCTTGCAAATTCCTGAACTCCCATTAGAGAAAAGTGCAACAGCAGTCCAACACACCCTCATTTATTTTAATAACCTGCCAAGCAGACATGAAAATGTTAAAGTTGGAAGGCTGTAACATGACAGGAACCTGACTTGTCACAGCCACATTATAATCTAGTTAAACTACTTTCTTTCTGCCTTTCATGTCTTTTCAGGTAAGTGGAAAACTAATTGTCAAATTACTAATTTTGTTGGCATTAATATCAATACTAAGGCTAGAGAAGCATGAACAGATAAGCCTGTGGGTTTTCTTCATATTGTGCTTGAACACTGGAAAGCATTCTGAAAATGCAGAAGGATAAAATTGGAGCCCAGTCTTTTATCAACAATGACCTATTTATTTTTAGAGGCATTGAAGCTCTATAAACAGGCTAGTTAAAATCTCTGGGTTCTTTTATTATTATTTAATGCCTGGAAATCTTGTTTACTTCAATCTTGTTTCCTTTGTGCATAATAGTGTACCTGATGTAACAGGGCCAGTATTCACATCTAAAGTATTAATGGCAGAGTCTGATCGTGTAGGAGACTACAAGGAACTGCACTACCGAGAAAAAAGTCTTCAACAATGCCAGGGTCACACAGTCTTTTAAAATGAATTGTAAGTAGGTCATGCTTCAGCTGCAGGCAGGGTCGCGAACATTACTGCACAAAGTGCCTGGGTTGGTTGAGGAGCTTGTTGAGAGAAGTGGGGACAGCTCAGGTGACTGGGACGAGGACCTAATTGTGATGAACATGGAGATGTGAATCCATCTACATGATGAATCCATCTACAGATATGCTGCTCGACCCTTTTACAAGGGGTTGCTTGCCCTACAGGGCATGAAGGTTTCCAGGTGCTTTCTCAAGGCAGGACAGAATCTATTACTTATGTCTGAAATCCATTTTTCTCTTTGCTGCTTTTCAGGGTGGGTTTGAGCCTAGGGTGAGAATGGATGGTGTTTGCTTGCTTTAATGGACTTCCTTATTGTTTTTCTTCTCTATTTGATGATAACTTTTGTGGGGAATTTGGTTTGGCTTCATAAATGTTTGCACAGATTTTCCATCGTGGCATTGATAGCTTCCTATCAGTGAAGAATACTGATATGCTTTAATACTAATGTTTCCCAGCAGTACTTGAAAGCTTTTCCTACAAAATACTTCACTTTGCCTTTATTTTATCTGGAATGGGCTCACTATTAGCTGTACTTCTGTGGGAAGCTGAATGCTCAGATTGTAGAAATGTTATAATTTCTTGTACAATTTGGGACAGAATTTATTTTCCATTGTCTTTTACTTGTTCTTTTTTTCCCTGCTGAAAAGAAATATGCAGAAGCCCATTTTCACAGCCTCAGCACATCAGTTCTGTCCCAGCAGGAACTAGAAAATGTATTATCAGAAAACAAAACTCCTGATGTTACTGACAAGATTATCAAGAGTGTGATTGCACTTGAGTGAGTCCCATGGCTATGTAAATACTCTCTTGTGGAGAACGTGAACCTAGGCAAACACACAACAGCACTGAGCACCAGTAGGTCTGAAAAATCATAATCTGAAAGATTCTCTATTCCTCTGCCCATCTTCATCCTCTCCTCTCTTCTGACCACTCTCACCATTCTTTGTGCAAAATGGGTTGGCAAGGTTTGCCAACAAACGTTTGCAAAGTATTGTTGTTGCAGTGAGCAGGAAGAGAAGACAGAAAGGAAGGAAGCAGGTCTGCTGGAGTACAAGCAGGGATGGGCAAAGATAAGAGGTACAATTAGCTTTTCAATTCCCAGGAGATAAGAAGTATCATAAGTATCATGAGCAAACTTGGGATGGTAAATGAGGCAACTGAGGGTATAAGAGCAGCCAAGCAGCACTGGGGCTGGGTCTTACAAATAACTGATTTTCTGGTGTTACCATCCAAGGAGGGAATGTTTCTGTGTCCCCTGAGAACCCAGGGTCACCTGAGAACAGCTGCTACAGGGCTTCACCCAGAGTGAAATAGTAGCTACCTTATGAGGTGTTAAACTCTCTTCTGAGAAAACTCACTGAGTACCAGAATGACTGATATATTGGGTAGGATGGAATTTTTGCAAAATCATTTTCCTGCCTAATTAAAGCTTTTTGAATCATTAGAAATTAATCAAAATACAATGATTTTTTTTGTCAGTTGACACTGCCTTTTTTTGTGACACATACTCTCCTGTACCTAGTTCTTCCTGTCAGCAATCTACAAAGTACTTACAAATGTGCTTTTTACTTTTCCCATTGTCTGTTTTAAAAATGTCTCCATTTTGGGAGACAAGAAGACATCTGTGAATGTTTAACTTGCCATTAGCGTCTATATTTTATGTCTGAAACATTTAAAAGCTTCTGTTTTAAATAAAGATAAACACATCCCTAAACATCTGTGCAATGCATGACACAGAACAATTGAGTAAGCATCAAAGTGCTTAATAGATAAAACAGTGCTGGATGTGGTAAAATAAACAGGACTTAATCCCTTTATAACTTGAGTAAATAAATACAGCTTTAATTCAGATACAGTTTTGCCGTTAGGTTGCTCTGTTCTGTTAACACCTATCTGTCAGCAGTAATACCATGTAAATGAGCCACTCTGAGCCTTTCCCCTTGCATCTCGTTTAATCCTCTTCCATTCTTCTAATCATCCTACACACAGAGGCCAATATCTATTTTCATCTGGCAAGATAGGATCTCCTAAGGAATTAAAGACGGTTTCCACTTAGCTCCACAGTAGGCAAAGGCTGGGCTGTGATCTAGGGCTTTAGGGACTTCTCATAATGCGCTGGTGCTCGCTAGATCGAAGAATTGAGTTCTGGCTACTGGATTTTTAATCCTCCTGTGGCTGATGTTGGGCGCTCCAGTGATTTAAGATCTTTGATTGCTCAGAGCTTGGCCCTTTGATTGAGTGAACTTCTGAAGACAGCGTGTGAGTGATTTCAAGTTAGTGGTTTTAAGTAACTACTGGAAAAAAACAGATAGGAAAAGCCCTGTGATTAAGATGCACCATCTCTCTTTTTAATTGACTTTCTGAAGCTATCTGATGCTTTACTCTCTATACACAAAAGAAAAACTGTATAGATCAGAGTTTGTTCTAATGAAGAACTCAAGTGTCACAGTATTTGTCTGTGCTTATTTGCAGTGACATGTCTGTTAAAACTGTAGACACTAAAGGATGTATTTTAGAAACACACTTCTCACAGGGCATGCATTAGAAGTATCAGAAAATATAGCCTCAATTCACAGGGCTAACATAAATAGTTAATATCATTTTGGTTTGTAATATATTTTCAGATACTATGTATTTGCCAGCCAAAGAATACATGCATAAAGGCAGGTGGGGGTCATGGAAATCTATTTATCATGGCAATCTGAAATATTAGCAGTTTGTGAAACTTTGAAGTGACCTCACATATTTCTTTAAATATGAAGCTAGGGCTTATAAGGTAAGACAGTGCCTGGGAATTGAACAACTTTGCTGGCTGGTAACTGAATTTTCCTACTCCTGTCTTACTTGCTGCTTAATTGTCAGGTTCACAAAGCCTTGCAGAAAGCTACTCCTTTTGCTTAGTGAGTCAGACACAGGGTAGTAACCATGTTTCAGGATAATCACAGCAGTTACAGATATCATTTCTGTACACTGGGTATATAATTTAGTTCTGTTTCTTAGACCTCTCTGCAAAGGCAATAGCATGGGATATTTGCCTAACAATAATTCAGACATTTCAGGCATGCACCAAGAACAGCTAGTTGTTTCAAAAAGTGTGATACTGCATCTCTTTACTGACCTTCTAGATAGAAGAGTTTTAGTGTATAGTTGCATAGCACATTTAGTATGTTTTGTATATAAACCATGGGTGCACGTCTCCTCACTCCGATATAGGTGTTTATATGAACATGGTAGCTTCAGGAGCTATGAAAATCATTAAAATTTCTCCTTTTGTGAAATAAGGTCTTCTCCTGTGAGGGTTTCTTATGCATTCCCTTCACCAAGCTGTCTGTTCAGAGCAAAATGTCAGGTTTTCCTCCATATTTCACTCCTTCATTGCTTTTGCTTTGGGTGCCTGTCTCACATTAGTTTTATGTCTTTCCCACAATTGTCTTTCACAAGCTAAGGTATACAATCCTCCCAGATTTCAGCTTTTGCATTGGAGCTGCACTGACTGAAGAATGGGAGTGTTTGATGCTGATACTCTTTTGTTCTGTGTGAACATCCTCTGTAATCTTCTCAAGCTGGCTTTAGGGAATGCACAACTCGGCTTTTGCACTCGAACTGGGCTTAGTGAATATGCTAATAAACTGTTCATGTGGGTTTGGGAGCCTTATTCATATAGCATAGACCGTTCTACTGCCATTTCTGATGGGCACATACTTGGTCATTTGGGCATGCTTATATGTGTGCACATGATGTGGGAAATCTGCATAGCCAAATATTGGGCAGTATAACACTGCCTGTATAATCATTCATTAATTTTATTAAAGGTGAGCTGGGACTGGAATGAAGATTAATTATAAAAAGTAAAAAGCATAATTAGTAACATACTTTTCCTCTTACAGCTTTCTTTTTCTCTGAATTCTTTTTCCTGGTGCCCTAATTATTTCCCATCTTTTAAAATTCACTTTAATTTCAATTTAACTCTCCCTGGGCATGCAAACTTGACAAGCATTTTTTTTCTCAAAGATTGATTGACAGCAGTTTCAAAACTGTCACAGTGCTAATTAAAACCTTGAATCTGTATTTTTATGAAGCCTGAAAGACTCTGCAGTGCTTCAGGATCCAGAATCTTGTGTCTTGAATGATTTTTTTTAACAGCTAATATGGAATCATTATTAGTTGCCTTTCCTCAGGCTTGATATCCAGCTCTCTATATGTCACTGATTTTAGAGCTTATGTCAACAACATGAGAAGTAGAAGCCCTTCCAGGCAATGATACCAGCTCTGTCTAGCCAATGTCATTTTACACTTTGCCTTTTCTGCTTAGCTGAGCTGGAACCTTACCAAATGGCAGCACAGTTTAACTCACAGTCCTATGCATTCTTGGGGAATAAATGGTAGGAATACTGTGGTCATATTTTACCATCTGTGGACTGACTGACTCTACTGAAACTGTGTTGCCAGGAATCTTCTACCTTACACTTAAAAAAAGAATATTGTTAGCAAAGGGCATTGAGTGCTGTATACATCAGAATTGGATCCTGATTTCTAGTTTGCAAGCTTTCTGGAGGCCATAGTATTTCCAGAATCTTAAGGTAGGCATATCTGGAAGCTAAGGTAAGCATCTGCCACCAAGCCACAATTGTAAAGGCAAAGTAGAATAACAGTCCTTGCATTCTGTTGGTATATGGCTGTCTTCCTCTCTCTAACCCCATATTAGTCACTTTTACAGTAGAGCGGGGAAAATTATGTGGAGGGTGAGGATTCAGCATTCCTTTCTTTGTGGCACTCAGCAGAAATGAGTAACTCTAAAGCTGTGTGAGAAGACATCGTGCAGCAAGCCTGTCCTGGTCAGAACATCCAGAACTGGTCTTGCTGCTTTTCACGGTCACGATAGCACTGTGTTACTTCTTCGTAAGTACAGTTCATTCATACAGTAACTACTTAGTGTGACAGTCTTGATTACATGAATAAATCAAGTGAAACTGGAGGAACTACTTCATGCTTTAAGAATCGGCTTAAATATGTTGCACAGAGACATTAGTATAAATAATCTGTATTATCAAGTTTTGGCCTGTCAAGTTTCTGGAGCGTCTTCATTGAAGACAAAGGCAGTGGGTAGTTGCAAAAGCAAAGTCTTTTATTGCATGGCTAAATCAGCCTCATGAAGGCAAGGTTGTTACAGTTCATGCCAGCAAAGTCCCCATGTCCCAAGCTGAAGCAGTAGCATCTTAGCAGCAGCAGTAAAGCCGACAGCAGCAACAGCACCATATTCCATGTTCCCTAGGCACGTTTGTTGTAATATTCTTAGTGCATTTTATTCTAATTTTGGCCAATCAGACTTAAACACAAACTCTTTACAAAAGTGTTGGATCTGCCCTAAGCTAAAATTGATGTGTGTTAATTTTCGTAAATTCTCACACAAATTCTGCACATATAGTTCTATCTGTTCTATCTCGGAATTTCTAGCAAGGCTACTTATTTTCATTATGACTAGAATTTAACTAACTGCAAAAGACAATATCACTGAACTATAAACTACGTACTAGGTCTCTTTCTTTCTTACTAAACACGGGCTCTTATTTTTAAGGCATTTAAAAATCCTCTATTTATTTAAAACTAAACTTGCATTTCTACCTCATGTCTGTGTGGATTTATGTATTTTAGATTTTTCTAAAGGTTCTAATTCAATCCTCACATTTCTGGGCCTGTATGGATTTGGACCATGGGGATTCATACTCCAACATTGGCTCTTTTGGGGGGATGTTTTTTTGATTGCCTGTCTGACCATGACAGAGGATATATTTAGATTTTCTGCAGTCTTACACAACACTTAAAAATGGGCTATTTTCTCTTTCCAATTCGTGACATAAGTGTTCTGATAGTTGTATTTAAAGACCTTTTTTTTTGTACTTTTTAATACAGAGTGATCAAAAATGGAAAATAGTACCCTTATTTAATGTAAGTATTCTTGTACTAAAATGTAAATGAAATGAAAATAGAAATTTCAACACTCTTTTTTTTTTGAATTAAGTCAATATTGCTACAGGTAATAATTCTTGCAGAAACAAAATCAAAACTTAAACAGTTTGGCTAGAAGTTCTTTCCTCTATCAGACACTCAACTTCTGGTATGTTGGCTTTGACATTCTACTAGTTGTTAGCTCTCCCAGTCACCACAGACCCTGATTTTTCATTTCTAGATATACAGCCTAATCATTAGGATCACCTGCTAGAGAAGGTGCTGCCTTTTCAGTGCCTGAGTCCTTTCTGAACACGATACACTACTAGACTCAGGTGCCTCACCTGTGGGCCTGAACACCCAGTGTAAATCTTTTTGTCTGAGTGCTTTTCCTCTCTGAATGGTTATGTTTTCATCCTCATCATCTTCCTCCACTGAACCAAGGTCAGCAAGACTATCCAGAAGGAAGGACAGAAAAACTGCATTGTGACAAGAGATAGCAGAGCTCAGTGTGAATTGATTGGTGAAAGATGATTTCATATGATCTCAGTTGCTGTAAAAACAGCCAGTAAAAAACCCAACATCTCCAGTTGATAAGGATGATCTGTCTCTTGCCTCTGCATCCACCACTTCATGCACACTTACTTGCTGTATGTATTTAGAATACATGCATTTCTTTAGTCCCTGCCTGTATCATTCCTTTGTCACAGTAATTTTCATGGGAAAATTTGCTGTCCATCAATTTGCGAACTGTTGGACTGTTTTGGAATACATCATAAGCATATCAGGGTATAGAGAAGAGAGGTGAAAATGCACTTAGCTAGGGAGGGCAAAAAGCAGGTGTCTCTGATACATTTTTCCCTTCCCTATGCAAAAATCTGTCTGGCAAAATTATCATAAGGAGCTAACAGTTTTCTTAAGGAGCTGCTTTTGCCACATATATTTAGTCTTGGCTAGAGGGGCTATTGCTTGCATTTCTGATTTTAATATGAACAACTGCAAGAAATTGCATCTGGTGATAGTGACTGCCTGCCATGGCAGTGATTGTACCTAATTGCAGACAAGAGATATCCATAGATCAAAAATTGCTAACTTGGGTAACCTCTGCTCATAAATATGGAAGGGATTATGTGATTTTGACTAATTTTTATCTCAGAGGAGCATTTATCAGTCCCTGAACATCACATTTTCAAACAGAAATATTACAATTAGTTAAATATAAAAAAAAAAAATTTATTCCCCCCCTTATAAATTATTGATAGCACTTATAAAAGTGTCCTGATTAAGAAGCGCTAGGCTCTGTATAACATGTTATAAATACTCTTGCCTACAAATGCTTATAAGGTAATTTTATGACAAGCACAATAGACTATAGCCAGCTATATACAGAAGGGGAAGGTGGTAGAACACAATAATGATCTTGTTTTGCATGAAAAGCAATAATTTTAATTGATCATGCTCTGAGACAGGCTACAGTTAAAAATATTATGTATTAAATAAGACAAAATATGGTAATTTTTTTTTCTGAGCAGCAGTTTCTTATCAGTGTGCAGACATTGTAGCACCCCTTCTCCTCTTGATGAGTATTAGAGTGCAAAAGGTCTAGCTGATAAAATTCTTTAATGATCCGAAGGTAACTTTGGGAAGTAAAGGATATCAGATATTGGAGGCTGAATGAACTATTGCTCTCTGTATAGTAGTGGGGGTTTATCTTTCATACAGTGAAAAATGTGAGCAAAGTTTGAGGCAGAATGACTGTCTATTTAGGCTTTGTAAATCTGGATCTAAACAACAGGTGGAAATGAGAGAATAGAGCAGTGGTTTTCATCTTTCCTAAATGCATCTATTTCTTGTAGTGTTTTTAGACTGAAAAATAATCCTGCTTTGTTATTAATAATATTTATTATTATACTGGTTAAGGGTCAGCCAAATATTGAGCCCCATTTTGCTAAGCCCTGTACAAACACAGAGTTGACAATCTAAATAGATGGGTTGAAAATAATGTAGAGCAGAAATGATGTAAGCTGGTCACGGCAAGTCTTATCTTGTCAGTTCCACAGTTAATTTTAGTAGGAGATGAATCATTCAAAAAGGGAAGCAAAGGAAGTTAGTTAGGGAATGATTGAAGGGCAGTAAAAGGAAAAAGCTAAGTATGTGTTGGAGTCATGGAGCTGCTTATAAATGAAGAACTACATTGTTATTAAGAGACAGTTATCTACTATCTCTCCTCCAGAACAGAATGTCTTATGACTGACATCAAGTCTGTGTTCAGAACCTCAGTTATGCAACAAATAATTGAAAGCAACATACTTTCTTTTGTGTTAGCAGTGTGCAAGTAATTTGTTTTCACCCATTTTTACAGCATCATTTGGTAGCATACAGAAAGTTGAAGGGAACCTGGGTCTGTTTCCAGCTTTACAGCTCCTCTCCACCCTGGTCTTGTTTCCTGCAATAACAGCATAAGGCAGTTTCTAATATTCCAGATCAATTTTTGGGTATCACTATTATTCTACCCCTTCAGACTAGGGCAGACTCAGCCAGCAGTAAAAGTCTTAGGTTCTCTTGTAGCCAGGAATTGCATGTGGCCCCAGAACCTTGTGCCCTTTAGTCTTTGTGGAAGTCTCTACACCTGTGTGTAGCCCACTTCTTGGGAATCCTCTGCCTATGCAGTCCTACATGACATTGATAGTATAGGGTTAAAATGATTTCTGTAGAACTGCAAGTGGGTAACTACAGGGGTTGGTACTTAGGCAAGGTAACACTTGGGAAGAGAAAGGCCTGGGCTTGCTGGTCAACAGGGCCTTGAGAATAGAATGTTAGCTTTGCTATAGTTGCCATAGCTAAGGCCATTGTTTCAACTAAATCAAGTATGACTTTGCTCAGGGAATTGCATATGATCACTGTTTGGCTAAATTAGAAGGAATTTTGCTTAGGAACAGTCCAGGGTAACCAATGAATACGTAGCTGTGTGGCAGAGGGGTATAAAAACGTGTGTGTTGTGATCACTGTCGGAGTCAGATTTGGGTTTGTCTGTGTACCCCGGCTCCCAGAGCTCCTCAATAAAAGCACCTGCACATAATCATTCCGTGATTATGTGTCTCCAACGCTAACAACATGGAGCCCTGTATCACTTACTGCTGGAATGAGAGGAGATCCTTAATGTCCAGTGTCTGTCAGACACTTCCCATTGCTTGTAGTTTTCATAGTACGTTGCTGCATTAATGCATTGGAACAGTTTGTATGGACAAGTTGTGAAATGCCCATCCTCAGACAGCTTCAAAATGCGATTGGACAAGGCCCTAGGCAATCTGATCTAGCTTTAATGTTAAGTATACCTTGAACCATATGTTCAACTGAATGGCCTCTCATGACCCCTTTATACCTAAATTACTCTGTGATGACCCAAATTACACTGCCAGTACGCCTGTAAAATCTCTGGGCAAAAATTCTAATTTGATCATCTTTTAAGTGTTTAGGGAGGGATGGAAAGAGGAGTTGCCTCCAAATAAAACCACAGATCTTCCAAAGCTGTATTTGAAACAGTTGCAGCTGCTCCAAAAAACTTGTCATTAGTGCCAGAGGCTTTTATTGATTTAGTTTTATTTTGTGGGTTTACCATTTCCTGTTCATAGAGTTTAAAACACCTGGTGAACAATTCTTCGTTAAAGATGATGTCTTATTTAAGGACTGTGGTGGATTGAAAGAGTTCCCAAAAGAACTTAAGTTTATGTGGTCTGTTTCATGGGACCTTTACTGCCACTTCTCTATGCCTCTTTCAGGACTTCAGGAAAGACATAATGTGTTTTACAGTGCTAAACTTCACGTACTGACAAGTAGTCTTTTGGCACAAAACTGGCATCATCTGACAATGGATATAAATTTGTAAAAAAAATCTATCTTCATTCTTTCCTCTCCTGAAATAAATCAGAAAAACTTTTGTGGTTTTAACTGAAACAGCTTCAGGTTCATGCTAACTGCAGCAAAATTTGGTTGTTAATTATTCCCAGCTGTTCAGCACTTGTAGAACCCATCTAGAGAAAGGCAGTGATAAACTGGAGTAAGGTGCAGATGGACTAAGGGATAATTTTACTTCTCTTCCAACTTAACTGTTCCGTCCTATTCTATTCTATTTTGAAGTTCAAAGGGTGTAGAAGGTTGGACTTGAGACCTCTTGAAGCCTCTTCTAACCTGAGTTATCCAAAGAACCATTGCTCCTATGCTAAGAATCCTTTTCACAGTGGACAATCCCAAACACCCACAATACATGTGCTCTATGTGAATGCTCCTCCTGTGTGTGTCTTTTCCTCTGAGGAGGATGAAGAGAAAAATAGTGGTTTTTTAAATGCCTTCACAAAGATAAATTTACTGTTCTTCCTGTTTGACTTAATGGGGATCTGTGAAATCTGCAGTTTCACTGCCTGAGTAAACTTTTTTTCTTGAGTCCCTCAAAAATAAGTAATGCTATAAATTTTCATCTGAATTTGCAGTTACTATAAGCAAAATAATTATGAGATACAAAATAGGTAATAGTTTAGGCTGAACTCTTTGTTAGGCCTATCGGCAATTTATAAGTAATTACTTGCACCAAGAAAGCTAAAAAAAAAAGAAAAGTAAATATTGTGTTTCTTTAAAAGCTGTGTAATATGCAAATATCTATTTGATAGATCTCATTAAAGAGTTTTCTGAAGGTGTACTAAAAAGAAGTCTTGTTTGGCTAAGATCAAATTATTTTCTTGAATAATGAACTGAGGCTCAAACTGTGAATGTGGTTGCAAAAGTGAGAGAATGACAGCTTAAGCAGGTGCTGTCTCTTGCTTCCTATCAAGGAACATCACTTGGTGTCAACACTGATTGATTAGTCTAACAGCTGAAACTTAGTCTAAACAAGATCTTTTGGATTATCAGAGAGGGAGGCAAGTGACACAGGAGGAACTTACTCTTTTCCAACATCTTTCACTTCCCTTTAACTTTTTACGCAAAATCAGACCACAGGTATAGGAGCATTGGGGACAGAATAATTCTAGCTTCAATGAAGAAGGGCAGCATGGAGGATACAGATTTGTTTCAGAGGTTAATGAATAGAGGAAAATGGAATGTTTGATTTCTTTACAGATCTACAGGGTTCCTGGGCTGCTTCTTCCTGAGTGGATACTGAGTTATGCAAAAAGTGTTGCTTAAAAGCACTGAGAAGTTCCAGATTTTTTGTTGTGAAAAATTAGTAACAGTAAAACAAGAAGTTTCAGTTAGGTACCTAATTCTTCATTTGACCACCTAAATGAGTGTAATTGGTTTCCTTTATGTCACATAAGTAGACAGATTTCGGCTTCAAATGCACTTGTTAAAACAGGTAATTCTATTTCATCTTTGTGTATTTGGCACTTGGTGATTATGCATTATTGATCTGTGTAGCCAGTCTTCAAAATTGCTGTTAATAAAAAGAAGTCTTTGTATGGAAGTATTTTTTGAAAATACCACAGCTTTGCTCTTTTTAGTGAACTAAAAGTAAATTCTGAATTTGCTTTCTTATCATGTCCATACTCTGGGTCTGTAATAGGCTATTATTTGTTTCAAGTTCTTAGGGTTTTGGATATGGTAAGAAAAAATGTAAGTGTCACTTCTGGAGTATACAGTAGGTAGTTTACTTTGTAAAAAGCCAATAACTTAGCTTTTTTCTTCTCCTTCCAAAATATAGGTGACAGGTTATTTTTAAAACACATCTTAGGCAAGTAATTCACACCTCAAATTTCTATACTCCTTTAAGTGTCATTTTTTTTCCTAAAGGCTGTTATCAAAATAATCTAAATCACTTTCTTTCTATTAATCAAAGAATTACAGCACTTAAATTTGTAGTTGTCACTCACATAGTTTGTGCCTAAAGCATTTTGAAATTGTTTTGTGTGGTCTTTTCAATCACTCTGGGTTTTTTTCTCAAGACATTGTCAACATGCACAAAGAATGGGATCACAATGGTAATGAATTTCATTCCTTTGGGACTTACAAGGTGAGATGTAATCTGATCTCCAAGGGTTTTAACAAAAATAGTCATTGTTTCAGAAATTCTAACATTAAACACAATCAACAACTACTCAGTCAATGGAATATCTTTCCCAGCAAATTGGAAAACAAACCAAGACTTTCCTACTCAGCTCAACAAAGCCTAATGAAATTCACAAATTAGGATCTTCAAGAAAATGTCTTTAGTTTTCATATTGAAAGTTCAAAGATAGGTGTCCTGGGTTGACGGAGCCTTATATCCCATATCTGGACTGGGTTGTTATGTCTAACAGCCAATGCTTTGCTGGCTGTGGCTTCTACTGCGCTTGCTGCTTTTGGTTTTGCTGCTGGCTGCTTGCTTGCTTGCTTGCTCCTGCTTGCTAATTTAGCCGCTTCTGCTTTCTGCTGCTTGTTTTTGTGCTGTTTCTGTTTTTTTTTTTCCTTTTCTCCCTTTTCCCTCTCC
The DNA here is from genome assembly GCA_027886175.1 of Phylloscopus collybita. Classification (NCBI taxonomy): domain Eukaryota; kingdom Metazoa; phylum Chordata; class Aves; order Passeriformes; family Phylloscopidae; genus Phylloscopus; species Phylloscopus collybita. The sequence continues at coordinate 62,537,032 of JAJNNQ010000075.1, forward strand.
CCCCCCCCCCCCCCCCCCCCCGAAGATTTGGACCGGCTCCGGACCTGAGGACCTGACCTGAGGATCTTCAAGGATCTCCGAGCCTGCGGAAGAAGCTCTGTGCCCTCCCCCCACAGTAACTTGAGCCTTTTCCTTTTCTCTTGTGGGGGGAAGAGTTCTTGTTAATAAATCGGTTTTTTCCACTTGTCTCCTCCAAAGAATTTCCTTCCCAAACCCAGGGCTGGGGGCGGGGAGGGGTGGTGGAGGTTTGTCTTAGGGGACTTCCTCTCGGAGGGTCTTCTAATTTGCCCAAACCAATACACTTTTTGGTGCATTGGCCGGGAAACAGGAACCAAAGCAAGTGGAAAAAAACCTTAATAATAATAATATTGGTGATTCTAATTGTTTGTGGGTGCATTGGGATGGTTTTTTCTAGACTCATAATGTCATTTGGGGTGAAAGCCTGCCAATATTTTTGGTCCCTAGGGTCTTTTGAGACTCTATTATTTCTGTGGTACCTAGGGCTATTTCCTTACCCGGAGATAGCTCTGGTATTGCTCCTCATACGTAGTTCGTGTAGCCGTGGGGCACTAATCAAAATATTCATTGGGCTGGGCTTGTTTGTGATGATTTACAGAAAGGCTGTAAATATGTTTGATGGTTCGTTATTATGGTTGAGCACTCAGTTTGTTAGGGGAGAAGCGGGGGAGGAGTTTTTTCAGCCTCTGCTTTCCCTCTTCTCCTATGAATTGTTTATATCCCTGTTAGAAAATGTTCAGTTTCCCCTGAGTGTTAAAGAGTCCATCTTTCTGGTATTTAATTTAGTGAGTGTCCTCTATACTGTCTGCAGCTTACATAAGATGAAAGCTGTGATTTCCAAGGGGGCTAATGAGACTTCTGATTCAGGGGCAAAACCAAGTAGGAGAAATCTTGAATGGAGTGGGAAATGGGAAGATATAGGCCAAATTCTAAAGGAATTTTCTGATCCTATAATCTGGGACCTCCCGTCTGAACAGATTCAGAACCCAGTTAAGGTGGCAAGGTACTTGAAGGAGAAGTGCCATGGTAATACTAAGGAGGAAAGGATTATTGCAGTGAGCTGGGCCTTGGCATATGTTTATCGTACTCTGCTAGATACTGAAGGACAGCAGATAGAAGACAGGGAACAGGGAGATAAACTAGTTACCATCCCAGTCACTCAGGCTGCAGCTAATATTCCAGGCTCCAGACCAGTAGTTAAATCAGACAGCAGGCCTCAACTAAGGGCTGTTGCTGCTAATACAAAAGGTGGAAAGTGTACAAGGAAGACCGATCGCAAGGTGGAGGATGAGGATGATGATAATCCAGGAGAAGGACCTTCACCAAAATCAGAAACCACATCGAGGGGTGTAGATTCTGGAGCCAATATTGATTCCTTTTCTCTAAAGGACCTTAGGGGCCTAAGAAAGGATTACAGGCGACAACCCAATGAATCTATAATTAGTTGGTTAGTTCGCCTCTGGGATGCTGCAGGGGAGGCTACAGTCCTGGATGGCACTGAGGCGAGGCATTTGGGATCACTGTCACTTGATCCTGTTATCGACCAGGGCATGATGAGGGAAGCCAATGCTCACAGCCTCTGGGAACGGATTCTGTATGGTGTAGCACAAAGATATCTGTGTGCAGATGACCTCTATCTGCAGCAGACGCAGTGGAGGACCATAGAACAGGGGATCCAACGTCTGAGAGAGATGGCAGTAGCAGAACTCATTTTTTCAGATGATGTAACAACTAGAAATCCAGACCTGGTACCATGTACACCTGTAATGTGGAGAAAACTTGTGCGACTTGGGCCAGCTGAATATGCTTCTGCTCTGGCAATAATGAAGCGAGAGGAGACACATGAGACTGTGCTCGATATGGCAAAAAAGCTTCGAGCATATGCTGATGCTGTACATGGCCCAACTAATGCCAGAATTGCAGCTGTGGAAACACGACTGCAGAAATTAGAAGACAAACTAGAGGAGAATCACAAGAAGCTCAGGGAAGAGATTAAGGAGGACTTCCTCCAAATCTCGGCTGTGCAAGTTAGAGGTCCTGGTGTCCAACGCAGGCGTCCCTTTGATGGGGAGAGAAAGTACACCCCACGAGCTGAGTTGTGGTTCTTCCTGCGTGAGTCTGGAGAAAATATGAGGAAATGGGATGGGAAACCTACTGCTGCTCTGGCACAACGGGTGCGCAATTTGAAGGAAGGCAGGATTTACAGAGGAAGTCTCACCAAACAGAGAGCAGCTCCAGTTGTTCGCAGCCAGGATGTCAAGTATGATGTCGATGGTGACTTGTCCGATCCCCTTGAGGGAACCTCTAAGACATATACCCGAGGAAAGAAGGATAATCAGGCTTAGAGGGGCCCTGCCTCTAGCCAGGTAGAGGTTAGGGAAAATCGTGTTTTTTGGACAGTGTGGGTTCGTTGGCCTGGCACATTGAAGCCACAAAACTATAAGGCTTTGGTTGACACTGGCTCGCAGTGTACATTGGTCCCATCGAGATATGTAGGGGCAGAAGCGGTTTCCATCGCTGGTGTGACTGGGGGATCACAAGACTATACGTTGGTAGAGGCAGATGTGAGCCTGACAGGAAATGAATGGAAGAAACACCCCATTGTGACCGGCCCAGAGGCCCCATGTATTTTGGGCATAGATTACCTCCAAAGGGGGTATTTCAAAGACCCGAAGGGACTCAGGTGGGCATTTGGTGTGGCAACTGTGGTGACAGAGGGCGTCCAACAATTGAGTACCGTGCCTGGACTGTCCGAGGATCCACTGACAGTAGGACTCCTGAAGGGGGAAGAACAACAGGTACCAATTGCCACTTCGGTAGTGCATCGCCGGCAGTATAGAACAACTCGAGATGCCGTGATCCCCATCCATAGGATGATCCGGGAGCTGGAGAGCCAAGGGGTGGTTAGCAAAACCCACTCACCCTTCAACAGTCCCATTTGGCCTGTGCGTAAATCTGAAGGAGAATGGAGATTAACTGTGGACTATCGTGCATTGAATGAAGTGACACCACCACTGAGCGCTGCCGTGCCAGACATGTTGGAGCTCCAGTACGAGCTGGAGTCCAAGGCAGCGAGGTGGTACGCCACTATTGATATTGCCAATGCATTTTTCTCCATTCCTTTGGCAGCGGAATGCAGACCCCAGTTTGCTTTCACCTGGAGGGGAGTGCAGTATACCTGGAATCGGCTGCCCCAGGGGTGGAAGCACAGTCCCACCATCTGCCATGGACTGATCCAGGATGCACTGGAAAAGGGTGAGGCTCCGGACCATCTACAGTACATCGATGACATCATTGTGTGGGGGAACACGGCAGCGGAAGTCTTTGAGAAGGGAGAGAAGATCATTCAGATTCTCCTGGAAGCCGGTTTTGCCATCAAGAAGAGTAAGGTCAAAGGACCTGCCCGGGAGATCCAGTTCCTGGGAGTGAAGTGGCAAGATGGACGGCGTCAGATTCCCCTTGAGGTCATCAATAAGATCACCGCCATGTCCCCACCTACCAGCAAGAAGGAAACACAAGCTTTCCTAGGGGCCATCGGCTTTTGGAGGATGCACATCCCCGAATACAGTCAAATTGTGAGCCCTCTGTACCTGGTTACTCGCAAGAAGAACGATTTCCACTGGGGCCCGGAACAGCAGCAAGCCTTTGCCCAGATCAAGCAGGAGATCGCTCATGCGGTAGCCCTTGGCCCAGTCAGGACAGGACCAGAGGTGAAGAATGTCCTCTACTCTGCAGCCGGGAGCCATGGTCTGTCCTGGAGTCTGTGGCAGAAGGTGCCAGGTGAGACTCGAGGCCGGCCACTGGGATTCTGGAGCCGAAGCTACAGAGGGTCCGAGGACAACTACACTCCCACAGAGAAGGAGATCTTGGCCGCCTACGAAGGAGTTCAAGCTGCCTCGGAAGTGATTGGCACTGAAGCGCAACTCCTCCTGGCACCCCGACTACCGGTGCTGGGATGGATGTTTAAAGGAAAGGTTCCCTCCACCCACCATGCCACCGATGCTACCTGGAGCAAGTGGATTGGTGTCATTACACAACGCGCCCGAGTTGGGAGACTGAATCGCCCTGGAATTTTAGAGGTAATTACAAACTGGCCCGAAGGTGAAAGTTTCAGTGTGGCAGATGAAGAACAAGAACCAGTGACCCGGGTGGAGGAAGCTCCGCCATACAACCAGCTGCCAGCAGAGGAAGCCCGTTACGCTTTATTCACCGACGGTTCCTGCCGTGTCATAGGGATGAGTCGGAGGTGGAAAGCAGCTGTATGGAGCCCCACACGACAGGTCGCAGAGGCCACTGAAGGAGAGGGTGGATCCAGTCAATATGCTGAACTCAAGGCCATTCAACTGGCCCTAGATATTGCAGAGAGGGAAAAGTGGCCAAGGCTCTATTTGTATACTGATTCGTGGATGATAGCCAACGCTCTGTGGGGATGGCTGAAGAAGTGGAAAGAGGCGAACTGGCAGCGTAGAGGCAAACCAATTTGGGCTGCTGAAGAATGGAAAGATATTGCTGCCCGGTTAGAGAACCTACTTGTGAAGATTCGCCATGTAGATGCCCATGTCCCCAGAAGCAGAGCTAATGAGGAGCAGCAAAACAATCAGCAGGTAGATCAAGCTGCAAAGATAGGGGATTTGAAAATAGATCTTGACTGGGAGCACAAGGGAGAGTTGTTCCTAGCACGATGGGCCCATGATGCCTCAGGTCACCAAGGTAGAGATGCCACCTATAAGTGGGCACGAGACCGAGGGGTGGATCTAACCATGGACAGCATTTCTCAAGTTATCCGTGACTGTGAGACGTGTGCTGCCATCAAGCAAGCCAAGCGGATGAAGCCCCTCTGGTACGGTGGACGGTGGTCTAAGTATAAGTATGGGGAGGCCTGGCAGATTGATTACATCACACTGCCTCAGACCCGCCAAGGCAAGCGCCATGTGCTGACCATGGTAGAAGCCACCACGGGATGGTTGGAAACCTACCCTGTATCCCATGCTACAGCCCGTAACACCATCCTGGGCCTTGAGAAGCAGGTCCTTTGGAGACACGGTACGCCTGAGAGAATTGAGTCAGACAATGGGACTCATTTTAAAAATAGTCTTATTAAAAACTGGGCTAGGGAACATGGTATTGAGTGGGTGTACCATATCCCCTACCATGCACCAGCTGCAGGTAAGATAGAGAGGTACAATGGGTTGTTAAAAACCACCCTGAAAGCATTGGGTGGGGGGTCCTTAAAAAATTGGGAGCAGCATTTAGCAAAGGCCACCTGGTTGGTTAACACCCGAGGTTCTACCAACCGAGGGGGTCCTGCTCAGTCTCAGCTCCTTAATGTAGTAGATGGAGATAAAGCCCCAGTGGCCCGTGTTAAAAGTTTGTTGGGAAAGACAGTATGGATCAACCCTACCTCGAGTACAGGCAAACCCATCCGTGGAATTGTCTCTGCTCAAGGACCGGGTTGTACATGGTGGATAATGCAGAAAGATGGAACAGTACGATGTGTACCTCAGGGGGATCTGAATGTGGGGTAGGATGCATATGTGAAGTGTCAAAGGTTCGAGCAAGTAAGACAGATGGAAACGTGTAAGTGTCGAAGGTCTGAGTAAGTGAGATGGAAGTTCTTATTGTGTGTCCACGATATGGGATAAGGGGTGGAATGTCCTGGGTTGACGGAGCCTTATATCCCATATCTGGACTGGGTTGTTATGTCTAACAGCCAATGCTTTGCTGGCTGTGGCTTCTACTGCGCTTGCTGCTTTTGGTTTTGCTGCTGGCTGCTTGCTTGCTTGCTTGCTTGCTCCTGCTTGCTAATTTAGCCGCTTCTGCTTTCTGCTGCTTGTTTTTGTGCTGTTTCTGTTTTTTTTTTTCCTTTTCTCCCTTTTCCCTCTCCCCCCCCCCCCCCCCCCCCGAAGATTTGGACCGGCTCCGGACCTGAGGACCTGACCTGAGGATCTTCAAGGATCTCCGAGCCTGCGGAAGAAGCTCTGTGCCCTCCCCCCACAGTAACTTGAGCCTTTTCCTTTTCTCTTGTGGGGGGAAGAGTTCTTGTTAATAAATCGGTTTTTTCCACTTGTCTCCTCCAAAGAATTTCCTTCCCAAACCCAGGGCTGGGGGCGGGGAGGGGTGGTGGAGGTTTGTCTTAGGGGACTTCCTCTCGGAGGGTCTTCTAATTTGCCCAAACCAATACAATAGGTAACACCTCATCATTGCTTTGGGCATTTTATGTTACAGAAGAATTCCTAAAACAGTACCTGCATTATTAGATTAGATTAGAGTGTTATTATTACTAGGAATCATTTTCTCAAATGATAGAAAGGTGGAAAAGCAGACATTGCTATACTAAAGACTGCATGATCTTCTTGAAGTATTTTTGTCTAAAAGTAACAGGGAAAGATAAAAAGTAATGAAGAGTTCAAAGACTGATGGATTACATTCACATATTGGAGACTCATGCATAAAATAAATGTAAACATAATATTTCTAATATGGGCTACTGCAAACAGTGTAGTAATTTTAAGTTGATTCATTAATCAGCTGGACAGTGTTGTGGTCTGTATTCTTTGACTGTGTATGCTCTTAATTAGCTCAAAATGAACAAACAGAATTTATCTAAAGATTTATGGGATAAATCAACACAAAATTTAGCACAGCATCATAGACGTTCTGGGGTGATATACACTTTTTTAAAATTACCTTTAACTTTGTTAATTAAACCGCCATGTACAAAAGAGAGGAATATTAATTGTAATTTATTAATTCAATATTATCTTTAAAAGTCTATTTAACATTTTTACACTTTGCTTAGCTCGCTGTAAGTTAAGACACTTAACAGAAACATAATTCATAATAAAACTGTAGTTATTAATATTTAACACTTAGCATGGCATGCTGATGTAGAGAACAATATATGGAAATTAACCATTGGAGTTGACCACGACTTGTGTAGTCAGAACATCCAATGTACTTATTAGTGACATGTAATCTCCTTAAATTGTATTGAATTCATTTAAAAATTAGGCAATAAAATCGACACTGGTAGAAAAAAACAAGAATGAATTATGTTTAGAACTGGGCAGGCACATTGAAAGAAATAAAAATATAAATGAAGGAAATAAAAGTGTTCTTTTTTTCTTGATTTTATTCAAGGAACAGACAGAACTCTTGGGTAATTTTCTTCACCTTTCTGACAGCCCTGACAGAATTGAATGTTGTGGTTTGATGCCTTTTTTTTTTAATCAGTAGGGCAGCAACTAAGAATTTTACCGATGACAGCCAAAGAGTCAGAACAAGACAAGAGAGGTAAATTTCCTCAGTTACTTTTGTAAAGTTGCAGGCAACTCTGCAAATGCTTGAAAGATGTTGTTTTGTTTTGTTTTGTTTTGTTTTGTTTTGTTTTGTTTTGTTTTGTTTTGTTTTTCTTATGATTGTTTTGTTGAGAATGTAATAAAATTGTAGATTAATGCAATGAAAAAAAATTCCTGGATAATTTGCACATTTCTTTTAATTCTGGGAATAAAAGGGTGTGGAACCTAATCAATCACTTTTTTTAAATGGCTATTTTGGGGAACATTTGATGTACTAATGATGGGAGGATTGTTCCACTTCCCAGTTCTGACTGAGGCACATCACAATCAAAATTTTAAGGACATCTTTTAAAAAATAAGTTAAATATTTAGTTTGCTATTTCTTCTTGTTTTAGTAGCTGATTTGATTTTTTTTAACAAGGTAATCTTGCTGTTTATCCTTTACTTTGGAAGTGGGGAGAAGGTAAGTGGGAAAGAGGAAAAACAGGAAAGTTTAAGTATTCATTGAGGAGGAAAACAGAATTTGGTAAACATTTGAACAAACTGTGTTTAGTAGGTGACTTGCATCATGTTATCCTTTCCCCACAGAAAACCCTGGACTGTTCTAGTTTATTTTAAGATAGCTATCTGAAATCACACAAAGAATTGAGAGATCAATAGACTAGCTTAGTTGCTCAGGCAGTAAAAATCAATTTTGGGGTGTCTTGTTTTCTAAGCAAAGTTTATGGAATTATACTGTAATTATGGACAAAGTATGCAAAAAATTAACTTGCATGAAAGACAGAAAAAATGCAAGTATCTTTTTTTCTTTATAAAAGAGTACTAAATTCAATTCCTTAATTTTTAAACAAAAAAGCTTATCATTTAAGTACAGTTATCTATCCAAAAAATAAAATAGTTCATTTTCTTCTAATATGTATTTTGTTTTGATTATTACTCAATCTGTATATAATAATATATATTCTTCATCCTTTGGGTGTAAATTGGAGAAGAAGAAAGAAGTGTCTTTGATTACAGTATTTACTCTGGTTTGAAAGACAGATCTTTCCTGTCATGAGTGGAACAGATCTGCTAAGGGGCGTAGCAGCCAATTTATTCTGATTTTTTTTCAGTAAATCAAGACTGCATCCATACCAACAACAACAAAAGAGAATGCCCTGTCACATGAGAAGTCTGGATCTCAGATTGTTGTGTTCAGTGAGCGGCTAGCCAGTGACCAGGATTCAGGGAACGACTACAGTGAGCTCCATTTTTATATTTCAATTTGATCCCCCATTGAAGAACAACATATGGAAGGGTTAAACATGCCTCCCTTAATTTGGGTGTGCATCATGCCGGTTTGTGCATGTGAGATAACAGATGCTAAGTGGCCAGTGTGGATTTGAAGGATTCTGGGTATTTTCATGGTAAGCAGTTAAAACTCACGTCACTTTTAGGTTCATCTTACAGTAGACTACCTAGGAGATACAGGGTCTTGTCCTTAGGTTGCATATAGAAAAGGTCTGGTCAGCATTTTAGAAAGGAGATGATACCGCACTTTTTAGGATTATTTTACAAAATTATGACCGAGCCTGCCCAAGAAGAGGAAAGACTGACTATTCTTATCTCTGTAAGAGATGAATGCTACATCTGCTAGGTAAATTGGATAGATATTATATATACAGCACTTGCCATTATATATATTACCATCTTGCCATTGTGATTTGTATGACTTCTAAGAATACAGAAATAGGCTAGAGATGCACATAGTTTCAAATTCTGGCTGGTGTGTTTAGAGTGGCTGCAAAAGTCCTGTATGCCTTCAGAAGATGGGTATCTATGTTCATGGCTAGTAGGAAAGCAATTAGAGAACAGTATTAGGATTGCTGAAGCCCCAAGGGACTTAGGAATGGTTTGATTTGGACAGGACCCTAAATATCATCCAGTTCCAAACCCCTGCCATGGTAAGGGATGCCACCCACTAGATCAGATTTCTTAACCCCCCTTCCAACCTGGTTTTGGACCCTTTCAGTGGTGCTCATGATGCTTCTGTGTCTTCAGCTTTGACACCAAAGCTAGTGAGTAATAGGTAAATTTAGTATATTGTAGACATCGTGATGTTTAAAAAGTCTTACTAGGCTTGTTGCTTGTGTTTTTAGAATTTACTCTACTTAAATTAAACTCCAAAGAGATTTTAACAGAATGAAAGATTCACAAGTGGTATTTATCAGCATTTAGTATTAAAGTGGCCTGCTTAAGCCAATGCACTGATGAAAAAGAAAAGCCAAGCTTGCCTTTTAGAGTTCTTTAAACAAAAAGACTTATTTTGATTGCAACAAAAACACCCATAAATCTATGCACATATATATTGATCTTTCTTTCCTCTTAAAAATGACTCTGTCCCAGTAAGTTGGCATATTTCATAAACAAACCAACAAATTATTGATCTATCATATACTCTAAAAATCCTGTGAAGAATCTAGGTTGCTTTTAAGTTCATGCTGTACCAAAGGGAATGAGAAACTACAAAATAAAAAATAGATGTTTAAAAAGAAGCACAAATATTAGATGTATAGCTACTTTTACTCCTGCATAACCTTTCATTGTAATTCTTTCAATGTAGTTAATTAAAAATATTATTTATGAGCTAATAGATTATGTTATTTGGTAATATAATTCTTTGTGGTGATTATTAGTTACTACATTAATTATATGTCTCTGCAGATATCTTTGTTTTTGGCTAAGGCTGTGATAGCATATATTTTCTTACACAGGAATCATACAAAATTAGGATTGCCTGGCATCTGATTATTGAAAGCAAAGTTATATTCAGCTTGGATTAGAATGGATTCTGGTCAAAAATCCTTTTGAAAAGGAAATAATAAAATAGATTACAGATGTTTATTAGTACTAATTTAATGAACAATGCTGTGAAAAGACAGAGCCATCTAGATTTTCAGTTATTCAACCTATCTTTCTTACAGTTTTTTGAGCAGCTGACATGACACTGAGTCACCAGGAGCTTAATTGTGAATGACTTCCTAGAGAGGGATGGCAGCAAACTGACATGGTCTTTTGGAAAGAAGAGAGAATTAAGGATATTAGTTTGTGGTAAACTACTGTTAGTGGCTCTTTATTTAGTAATTTTTCCATTAATTACTGAGATGCAATTCTCCACTAAGTGTAAGAGTGGGGTTGCACAAGCTGTGAGAGTTTCTGCAAAATACTTGTGAAGTAGCTGAAATCCTTGTACTTATGCAGATACCAGAAAATAAGGCTTAGGTACCTCAGTGCAAAGCTCTGGTCTGAAAAGGCTTCCCTCTGAGCAGCTGTCTAATACTGGTGCCATTTTTCAGGTAGACCTGAAAGGTCCCAAAAGCAACACTTGATAGAAACACTAGAAAGATGTTTCCAGCAGCTAAAAAGCACCAAAAGGATTAAATATGTTTGTAATCATTTAACAGCACACCAGAAACACATATCACAGAGCTACAAACTAGAGAATGTAATAGTTGTTTGCTCCCCCTCTCTTGCACCACAACAGCATAGAGCTGTGCAAGGAAGAAACCTTTATGACTAATGTCCATGTAAAATGTGAATGTTTACTGTTTGTGTAAGTATTTTATGGCAAAGATTGCATGAGTACTATGAAACAGGAAAAAGCCTCTTACTGTAATTTTAAGTGTCAAGGGACTTAACAGAGTTTTTGGAGCTCTTGTTTGACTTTGCCAGCTTGCATGTTGAAGAACATCTCCACCTTCACTCTAATGTACCACTGCTAAGAGGGCTGTAGACAGGCGATTCTGAGCTGTGATGTTGAACTGAGAAAACAAGTCGTCTTTTTCTGGCCTTACCGTAAGGCCCGGCTGAAATTTTCAGAGAACTACCGTGGAAAACTTCCTTTAAGCCAGATACAGACTCATTTATATGAGGAGAGAAGCATAAAGTTTCCCCTCCCTTCTCTGATTGAGGGGGAAAAAGAAATCTCAGCACAACAAACAGAGAGATGTATTATTAGTATTCACCCCACCAGAGGGATATCAGAATGACTCATACTGAGCTGCTGCTCTGAAAGCTGTTTTATATTCTCAGCCCAGCTGGTCTAAGATCAAGGCTTCTCAAATAGGAGTACTTTACACTCATAGGCTTAACATACTTTATACTTGCACTAACTTTTTAAAAAACAGGATCCTAATGTAAAAAAAAAAGAAAAAAGAAAAAAGAAGAAAGAAAGAAAGTGAAGCTATAAACACTATTAGCTTCACATTCAGAAAGTTATACTTAAAATGTATTTGTAGAGCTGTTGCTATGTAGTCAATGTGCTGGGTATTTAAAGATAATAGTAATATATTTATTTATATATGTCATTTTGGTTTTAAGGGACATGATACTTTGAATGATTAGTTCAGTACGCCACATATGGTAACGTGTGATAATTGATATGAAGCTGCACCTAGGTGTTATTTAGGTGTTTTGATTGGTAAATGAGATGAGAACGTATCATAACTCCGACAGTAAATTTAAAAGAAGTATTCCATCAGTCTTTCTTCAAAAACAAAAGAAGACTTCTTTGAACAAAAATAACTCAGGGGCTGCAGAAAATTCAAAATACAGAAAGAGCAAATGTTCCTGAGAATTGTTCTGCATGAAATAGCCAGAAAGTATAAACTACTTTTTGCTTGATTATTTTTGAGAAGAAATGCTGCATTATCCACAAGGATGAACAAATTATTTTTCATGTCAAGGTTTAAAATGATTGAGTAATAGTTGTTTACTTCTTCATGAAAGACTGCCAGATGCAGAAAAAGATTGCAAACATAAGTAATAAAAGTAATTTTTATATAGAGGACACAATTCTTGAAACAATTTTGCTACTAAGAAAGTTTTCTTATAGCATATGAAACATATGCTATCAGAGTCACTCCTACACAGGATTGAAGTATGACTACAGTTTAGTGAGTGCTCTAAAGGTATATTTAAAACAGAGAAAAATCTGTATATTGTCAGCAAAATGCCAGTTCCTTTTTCAGATGAGAAAACAGTAATTAACTTGGTTGAAATGTGCATGTTTCTGTATTGCTGCTAATGCTTCAAAACAATCAAAATATGTAATGTTTCTGAAAACACATAAGAATAATCCACTTCTTTCCTTTTTTGTTTTGTTTTTTTTTTTTTTTTTTTGACAGCAGGCAAATTTCATTAGAAATATTTGGTATTGTAATAACTTTAAGTTAATTAAAGGGGTTTCTTGGCAGCTTTTCATTATTTAGTGCCTACTGTGCTACTGCTAATTCAGGGAGGAAAACAGTTAATGATAAATAATGAAAAAGATTTGCTTCTATCTAATTACTTAACTCATATGCTGCATAATGCAACAAAGTATATGATAGATTAGTTATCATTTGATCATATAGAAAACAGAAGGTTTCAATTACACTGTATGGCAACAAGTTTTCTAGTTGCTGGAAGTATTTAGTTTTACTGTCTTAAATATATATGGAAATATTGAGCTATATCACCCTAAGATCAGCTTTATTAGGTTGACAGACTCTTGATTATTCTCCAGCTATTAAAAGTTAGCTATCAAATGTCAGAAGAAACTAGATTTTTCTATTCTCTGAAGATGGAGCTATGGGAATGGTGGATTCACCTGAATACTTATTATTTTTCAATGTATATTAAAAGATAAATTAGGAAAAATGTAAAGTGTCTCCATTTAATAATGTACAATTGGTCTCAAATATGTGACTCCAGTTTTTGATTTGGCAAACAAAGCTATCCTTACTTGATCCAGTCTCCTTTCGGAAAAAAAAGTCAAATGTTCTCAAAGGCTTGGTAATGAAAAGGACTGGGTATAGAGTGCTTGTCAGGAATATTGTAATGAGATGCTTAGTAGAGCATGCATACAGCTGCAGAAGTGTTAGGAAACAACATTTCAATCTTTAAATTTTGAGTATGCTAATTACTTAAAACCTGTGGCATTTTTGTTCACTCTAATACAACAGTAAGAATAATATTTCCTTGAGTAAACAGGATTGCTACGAATACAGAAATTTGATAAACATGGATTCTGTAGAGACTGTTTAAATTTAAATTTTATTTCACTTATACATGACAAAAGTTTCACGAATTGATTTAAAGCACCTATTTGCATGGAACTGCATTAAGCAGGTATCACTTAACCTTTACAACTACAATACTGAATTGTATGTCTTGAAGATATAAATTAATATACTCTTGTACATATTAGTTGAAAAATGATATTTAGATTTATATGTAGTTAATTTCCAATGAAATTATAATAGTAATTACCATCTCCACAGATAATGGATAGGTATTAATACATTGAGTAATAATATTGTTCAGAAGCCTGTGCCTCCTTTTGTCACCAGTCTTTGAGTGGGAATCTAGTTGGCCATCTTTCAGTTCTTTCATATATGTCAGTGGTGAGTGACCAAAACATCCACCTGGTTCTTTATTGCCCAGTAAAGAAATAGGACTGAATGCGAAGTGTGAGGTTAGTACTTCAGTACCAACCAACTAGTCTAAGGGGAAAACTATTACATGTAGGTGAGATCCATTTATTTAATAGCTCAAAATAATTCAGCCCTGAAAGAATGGTGGGAAGGCAGCAGAGGGAAGCTCTTCACAAGATTATCCTATTGGAAGGATTTTCAGTACATGGGATTATCTGTAATGAGATTAACCACTGGGAGATCAAATTCTGAATGGATGCTTCAGGGAGACAAAATGCCCACTAAAACAAAAGAGAAGTGGGAGGTAAAGGCTGCAGGATTTAAATAAAGTCTGGTCCTGAAAGTCCTGTTGTTCTGGCAAGACTGGCAGACAACCAGGAGACATGTCAAGTGCTCATCAGTAAAAGACAGTGTTAGGAAAAGGGTTTCTAATGAATGGAGCAATGCGGAGATGTAATAAAAGATGGCCACTGATTCTTCTACATCAATGGGCAGCTGAGAATCCTGTGAGCAGCAAGATGATGCTGCAAACAATTACAATGTATGTTACATTTTGTGTAGAGTTATAGAGATTGGATTTTAAATAAGAGCCTAGAATGGAGTACAAAGCTACAAGATGTGCAAAAAATAGGTATCATTTATGCTTCAAGCCATGCGGAAAATTTGAGAGACACATTTAACAAGTGTTTGGTATTTTGAGTAAACACTCAGTAACCAAATTTTGGAATTTTTTTTCACTGGTGCAATATTTAAACAAAACAGAAACTGGTTTTGGGGAGGTAGATATCAGTATGAACATACTGGAAAGGAAAGTCAATATATAAACTTAGGTCAAAAGCAAGATACTTTCCAGAAGGCTCATTCCAACTCAGTATTTTGGCATTTCCAATTAAGATCAGATGCTGCTAATGGGAAAGGTTATAATTTTGAGACCCAAAACAGACATTGAGATTGCACTTCCATCAAAAATGCAACTGTAGATTTCCCTCTCTAACTTTGGGCATTTTGCATACTTTGTCCTCCTCTTGGGGCAGAAACTCACTCCAGGCATATTTGCTCTCCAGTGTCATTAGCTTATCTAGAAGAGGCATCTGAAGGATACTTTAAAAAAAACCCAAAAAACAACATGGAAGACATTGCTCAGAAAAAGTATTCTGTAAAGGAGCAATATTTTGTTCACAGACATATTTACATTTCCACAAGTTGTAAGATATATGACTTTTGTTTTAGGTGGAAATTATATCTAACAGCTGGCTAAGCAGCCGTGTCTTACCTAGACTCATCACCATGCCTGGTGTCCATTTTCCCGCTCTCACTCTAGTGAGACATGTCAACACAGCTCGTCTGTTGAAATGTCTTGAGTTATTATTCTACATGCCACATGTAGGAAAGGATAGGATGTATCTATTTTTTGTGACCGGGTTTTGGTAGTGGAAGTGGGCTACAGGGGTGTCTTTGTGAGAAGCATATATTTTACATATCTTGATGTGTAAATAGCAGTGAAAGTACAAGTTTAAAGCTTTGAGCAGTCCGCTTTCCTGCGCAGGTTGTCCAGTTGTAACTTTACCTGGGAACTGGAGAGTTAGTCAAATAGCATAAAGCATGTATCAAAGAGCCAATTTTTGTAAACAGACTTAATTGTCCTTAATTAGGTGATGTCTTAGATTTGACTGGAATTTAATGGAGCTTGTCAAATACTTGAAAAGAATTTTCCTCAAATAAATTGCCCAGCAAATATTGCTATTATACAATAATTAATTTATTCAGTAAATAATATTCAGCCAGCTACACAATTGGTCAAATGCTGCTAAAAGCTGTTTGCTGAAGACCAGTTTTGATGAGTAACAGCAGTACTCTTTAGATAATACATTTGGCAAAGACTACCTGACCATTAGATTAGAGACTTTGAAGACTTTCAGCTGACCGCCCATGGAAGCTCTAGTTACACAAGACCAATTTGAGACCCAGTTATTAAATATGTCTTGCAAATACATTGAATTCTGGAATAGTGAATATTTTGCAGTGGTTCACATAACATTAATATTTTCTGAAAGCTGAGTTTGCAGGACAGCTGAATCCACAGATAACTGGTTGTTTTGGCTATTTAATTTAATGCTTAGTAGACATTTTGTTCTCTGATCTTTTTTGCCTTTGTAACATGGCTACATCCTTCAGGAGATTCAGAACTTCTGTCATCTATCCAGCAGCTCCGAGAAGACAGTGAAAGCTGTTGTATTCGTAATTTCAAAAAACTTTTGAAAACCAAGGGCAGCTCTAGCTGTTCAGATCAAGACTAATCATGGGACTGACTTCAAGCTCTTAAAAAACAGTGTTATGATTGTGGAAGAGTTAGGTCATGCCTCAAATGGTGAGAAAGCAAGCATCATAGACCATGAGATTTAGAGTGACTGAAATTGTGTGAACGAGCAGGTTTTGTACTGGCCTTGTCGAGTGGCCTTGTTTGAGCTTCATTCACTCCAAAACATCAGGGCATTAGGTAAATTGCTACTTTCAGAGCAGAAGCAGGGTTAATTAATCCAAGCCAGTTCAGATTGTGATTGCTTGACTATTCAGCCCTGTGCTTTTATTTAATTGAGAAGTCCAGGACTTACGTTTCTCTTCCTACTCTGGAGGTTCATCCTGCTCAATACTTGGCAAGGGACTGACTACATGTGCTATGTTCAAGTAACCCTGTACAGTCCATTTGAACTACAGTCAGACATTGTGAACTCTGACTGAGGAAACTAGATTCAAACTATAACATAAAATAAACATAGTAAAACACAACTGGGAAGTAGGGTACTTGGACATGGATCTATGCCTTGCTGGGCACCATTAGCCCAGGCTCTCCTGTTGTTATGTACAACACTCTGCTGCTTTAGCGTTATGAAGCTATATAGTGAAGTTGAAGCATGTCAAGATGATATGTTCTCAGAAGTTGGGCCTACAGGCATGCCACCACAAGCTATGTAAATATTAACCAGTATATCAGTCCAGCATAACAGCAACATCCTTCTAGGGCTAAAGGATCTGACTTCCCTACTGTACGTGTCTCCATAGGATTTAATTTTTTCTGGTTCTAGTATGATTCCATGGTCTGAATGTCCAATTTCATCTGGTATGCCTTAGGTGTGCTGCTGGGGAGTGAGCACTTTCTAGTTTAATTTCATCCAAATAGAACTCTCTGAGACTACTGCACAACACAATGAAAACACAGTTACTTGGGTGCATACCTCAGTTGAACAAAACACTAACAGACATGCTTCTTATTGCTCATGGTAGTAGGTTTCCAAAGTGTTAGATTTTAAATAATCATGGAACCAAATTGGAGTTTTATTACACTTTCTCATTAAAAAGGACAGGGAGAAAAGCAGTCACATTTTCAGATTTCTTTAAATGAGCTTGCAGTGGTGAGTGAGTTAAGCAGAGAGGTGAAGTGAGGTGTTGAGGATTTGAGAAATATATTTATTCTACTAATTAATTAAATTTGGAATTACAAAAGTGTTAGTGTTTGTCAAAGCCCCACAGCATTACATATAGTGTTAACCATGAAAATATTACAAATCATTATCTTCTCTGAGCTGCAAAACAATATTGTTAGGCTCAGTTACAATGCCAAAATGAATATATAATTTAAATCCTCCTTCCTACAAGTTTTGATCTCTGTTTATTATTATTATTATTAATTATTATTAACTGAGAAAATACCAAATGGTATGACAAACAAAGACCTTTAAATCTGCACTCCCTATGGACTATAACAGTTTTACTCTAACTGCATCCATGAGTTAGAAATATTATTGGTCAAAGGCAGGCCTAGGAGGCCCTCAAGACTGACCTAATTATCTACAGTACATTTTCACTTCTCTGTATCTGGAGGCCAATTAGTTTTCACGCTATGTACAATGGAGCATATTTTTGTGTCTCTTGTAGTCACTTGAGCCTTAAGAATACTATAATATTTCAGTATAATAATGGAACATAATTGAGATCTGTGATTTAGTAATAGAATAAAGAGCTCAACATCAGAGCTAACTACTATATGAACTACATCAGAAACATACAACTATATGCCTAACATTTTAGACAGAATTTGGGGTAAGGAATAATAAAAGCCAAGCCTCTTCATCTCAAATCTATTTTTTTTCCATCTTGACTGTGTTCTATGTACCATAACAATTGCCATACTGCAGTGTACTAGCATGATAGCCAATGTCTCAATCTAATCTAAATGACTTAGAAAATCATTAACTGTTTTTTTTCATTATTCTGGTGTGCAAATTGTTGTAATTTAAACCTTCTGTGCCTTTATTTCCTTGTGGTGACATTCAATTCCAATTTTGCACTCCTTTGACATAACATTATGGATTATTTCAAAACTTACTAGTAATTCATCCTAGGTTTTTCTCTCTGTATTAAAAAATACGAATCCTTCTAAGTGCATCCTCCTCTATTATGAAGCTTCCTTTCCTTTGTGGAGTGAGTTGAAGAGGGGACTGGTCCATTTTGCGACCATTCTAAGTTCACCTTGAGTGTAGCCTTGGTCAGGCTCTTGTCCTGCCCGAGGTGTACCCTGAGGGCCTTTCAATAAACATCTATTTTATTCTCTGTCTCTGTCCAGTCTCTGTTTCAGGTCAGCCTTCTCAAGGCATCAGTTCAGCCCACAAAGGTTGTCTATCTGTACATGCACCCTGACCTGGAATCACACTTACTCAGTATTTTTTTAGAATTCACTGAAGAACAGTGTGATGAATAGTTGAAATATTTCTTTTGCTCACTGAATACAGACTGTGTGCTCTGTTCTGTTAGCAAGCCTATGGCTGAGCAGCCCATTCTGTTCAGGATCAGGAAAACTCTCCAGATAGAGGAGAGGTTGTGTACTTCCTTGAGAATAATCTTGTGCAGCTGGGAGAGGCATCTGGGCTATGGGGTGACACACGTCGGGACGGCTGGAGGTGAGGTGCATTTTAGAGATGTGGATTTGTGTGAAAGGAAATGCAACTGAGCTTCAGGTAATGGGAGTGATAAGACATTGCTGTAGAGCTTCAGAGGTTACTGTGAGGTTGGTGCATGTTCGGAGTTCAGGGCTAAAGGGAAGGGCATCCCTTCAAGGAAGAGTAGATAAAGGGCTCCACATCTCTAGTTTCAAGCTGTTTTATTCGGCAGTCCCAAGAGTTATCTCAGAGCTTTTGCTGTATTAACCCTACACTTAGAGTGTGGGTTCCTTAATCCTTGCTGTGGGGAGAGGGATTCTCTTCTGAATGTTGCATTGGGTGCTGCTGCAGTTGGGTCTAATTCTGTGTCTGGTTCTTGTGATGACATTGTGGGAGTTTGTTTAGTAGGACTAAACAAAGGGACTTTAAAACTTGCTTATTTTAATGCTGGCTAGGTTTTTTACTTCTCTTAAATAAAGCTGTTATTGATTCCTTTACCACAGCTATTTCTGTTTACTGTATACTTACTGAAAGAATCAAAATAGTGAGTGAATGTTCTTGGGTAAATCCTATGATAAATTTCTGCTTCCTAGCTCTGTAGATACCAATCTTTTAGAGAGGGATTTCAATGTTTATTTTTCCTTTCAGCTTCTGAGTGGCCATCAGAATAGTTGTTGGTAAAAGAATTAAAAACTAAACAAGTGAGCATATAAAAAAGATAGGGTTTTTTCTATTCATACACCTATAATCTCTATAGGAGAAAAAAGAATGGACTATTAGAGGCAAAAGCCCCAAAGGAAGTGGCTGCTGAGTTGAGGCAAACTCTGCCTAGAAAGCAGGAGATTAGAAACATGTAGGTGACAGACCTTCACCTAGGAAGCTATATTTCAGTTGTTCAGATCTAGTGAAAAAACAATAAAATTGGTGACAGCTGAGAAAATAGTGACCAATGTTGTGCTGTCAGATATTTGGTGAAATATAAGTAATACTAAGAACCTGGGGATTGAATGTTATAAGAACTTCAGGATACCCAAAGCAGTATTTCAGCAGTACTGGAGAGTCTGAGGTGCTGCATTCTAGGGATGATGACTCCATCAGCTCCCTGGGCAGCCTATTCCAGTGCTTCCAAGTCACCCTTTCTCTAAAGAACTTTTTCCTAATATCCAACCTAAACCTCCATGGATGCAACTTTAGGCCGTTTTCTCTTGTCCTAATAAATGCAAGCTTGTAGTCAGACCAGAGCATACCTGAGTAAAATGTAATGCTTTGTGTTAGACTGACCCTTTTTCTGGTTCCTTCTGCCTTTAATATATGTAGATTCTGATGTTTTTGACTGTACCAGGTGCAGGTGCTGCAGGGGCCTCTGTGAGGAGTGGCTGGACACAGCCCATTCCAGCCAGCCCCAATGGCTCCACCATAGGGCGTGACTGGGCCCTGCAGCCAAGGTCCTGGCACCCTCGGGAAAACTTGGATAAGAAAGGGTGAAAAAATGCCATACAAGCAGTTCCTGAAGGTCTGCAGTCCTTGATGGAGCAGTGGAACAGTGTGAGGGGGAAGCAGGGACAGAGAGGAACTCCTGTGTACTGAACACATGCTTCTCCCATTCCCTCTGCTGCCACTCCAGGAGAGGCAGTAGAGTCTGGAGTTCTGGACTTCATACTGTGCAGGGGAAAGGGAGGAGGACGTATGAAGTCTTTGTTTCTTGCTACCTGAATCTATTTCTAATTCTCTTTATGCAGATAGGAAAAATGTTGGTCCTATTTTCTTACCTTGCCTGACTGAGGAGCAGGTGTGAATGAGAAGCTGGATGGGTATTTGGCTATTGTGCACAGTAGACCCACACACTGACACTCAGAAGTGAAGGTCTGAGTATGCTACATCAATCTAGAGTATACTTCTGTGTCATCATCTTTTACAGGGTTTGCTGCAAAAACAATGTGCATATAATGTTTCATTTGGTCAGATTTGAAACACACATCACCTACTGAATTAAATAGGATAAAATATGATGTTGGAATTTTAGGTTCAAGTAGAAGTAATGTTGGCAGACATCCTAATAGAGGACTTGCATAATTCTGAAGCTAGACCAAAACAGGAAAGGTCTAAAGTTTTCCTATAAGATGATGCCAGAAAAACCATTTCTGTGACTATAATAAAAGTGGCTGGAGAATACAGTAAAATGTATTTTGTAAATATGCAAAATTTTGTAAAAAATGTAAAATGACCAGTGCTGCAGGTCAGTGCATGTCTATTACCATGTAGGTAGATGAGTATAACTATAATCTGTACCTAAGGTGGGTGAATTTATTTGAGAAATTGGAAAGAAAAATGAGAAACTGTCCTACCTGCATGATGTGGAGGCAATGACATAAATTTGAACATATGTGGTTTTGGTATCTTTCCACCTTGTCTCTTTGGAAGAGGTATTAATACACATTTCTGTTGTGTTTTATCTAAGTAGAACCAAAACAGTAATGCAACATGGGCAATTTAGGTAAGGAAACCTAATCAGAACACAGTTTAATTGGTGAAGTAGTGATCTTATAAGCACTCAATGGAAAACCAGCCCAAAACATTAAGAAAAGTTTGAATGGAGTTTTAGTTAGTTAAATTTAAGGTTATGATTTGTTGGTTAAATCTATATGGCTTTCCTGATAAGTGGCATGGCCACAAAAGTGTTTGTGACATGATGTGTTCTGCACTCTGTCCACCTCCTGGGCATTGCAAGCAGCTGAGGAAAACCTTGCCTGGGTATGCCTGGCAGCATATTAACCATACAAAGCTTTCCAGAGTCCTTAGGGAAATAGGCTTCTGCATGTTTTAGAGCATGGCCTTCTGCTTCGCCTAGGGCTTCATGTCTGGGGTTGCTACCTAGATAGATGGTGACTGTGGAATCGAGCGGAGAGCTTCTTTCAAATGACAGTCTGCATGTACTTGTGGGCACCAGATTTTCATCTGGCCACACTCGACCTGGGAAGTTTGCAGTAGTTTTGAATAATAAGCAGTGCTGGGAATGTGACACTGAAGGTTATGGACCTAAGACAGAGCATATTATGTTCCAATCACAGCCATTTATTTTACAGTGTTGACACATGAGGCTGTGTAAGGTGCATGTTGTGCTTAGCGGCTATTCTAAAGTTATTTTGAGTTTCCTCCCCCTAAAAGATAACAACAGTAATATGTTGGCCAGCTGATGTACATATGATGTAGGAGCTGTAGCAAAAGACATTAATGGATATTTAGAAAAACAGGGGAAATGGAAGATGGGATTCCAGGTGCTAGAAACAATGTTAAATATGAAAATATTATTACTGTGGATTTGAGGCAATTTTGCCACCAGAGATGCATCTATAAGGTATGCTTCTAGGGCATATACTCAGCCTCCAACTTTCATGAGTCCTGAAATCCAGCAAATTTTTGATATTATCTCTGTCAGACCTCAGTGGTCTTTGAGGAAGAAAATTCTTTTTAGCACTGTAGCTCTTAGAAAAGGGATAAAGAAGAAATGTTCAAACGCCTTTAAGTACCTGTCTCAAGAGGGTTGAGCTTAAACCATCATTTAATCTCTTCTATGCTGAGACTATAGGTCTGAGCAAGAATTTTTGTTTAAAGCAAAATCAGTGAATTTCAACTTCTGTTTTCTGTGAGGACAAAATTAGTCTATGCTTCCAATGATATTGTGGAAAATAAGTCACCTATTTTGATGGTTGGAAATATGAAATTTAGTTGAAATAAAACCAGTCTATTCCGGTAACAATAAAAGGAATAATTTAAAAGGCATCTTAGGATTCAGGTACAAATGCAGTCTTTATGACCCTTGTCTTTGTTAACAAAGATTTCCTCTTCCCTTCTCCTTCAAATATTGGAGTTTTGTATCTTACCACTTTCTTGTTTTTATATGAATGACTTTCAGCATAGTTGGATCCCAGAGTCAGGTGGAGTTGGGATCGTTGAACTAACCTGAGTCCCACGAAAGTAGGTTTTATCTGCAATACTAACCAGAACCCAGCTTCCTAGGGACAACTTCTCTGTTGCAACTTTTTATTTTTCCCCCTGGAGAAATTTTTCCAGCTTCCATAAAGTAAAGGAGTTTAGCCATTAATAAAACTCCTTCTTACAGTCACTGCAACAGTATTAGTGTGCAAAACCCCTTTGATATAATGGTAATAGATATGTAGATTTCCTGATCTGTACCTAAAGATCACAGACTGCGGAAATCTCTAGTACTTTGTGGCTGACAAGCTGCTTGGGTGTGCTCTTTAATTACTCGCAGAGAGGAGCAGTAGCAGATGATGTCATGCAGCAAAGAAATTGTCAGGTACAGAATGGCAATAGTGGCAAAATAGTGACTGGTGCTTGAGAAGCTCTAAAGCCCTTGTCTGACGGATGGCTCCTGGCTCACTGTAAACCTGGCTGATAAACGTTCACAGGTGGGAAGGCAGCCAGCTTGCAATGTGAAAGCAGCACTAAGGTGGCTCCACTATCACTACAGGTGGGACTAGGACACATGAGATTATGTGTCACAGATGATTGTCAACAGCAGAATACAAAAGGGGCTAAAGATTAAAAGATAGAGGAGGCTGAGAGACTGGCAAGTCATGCAGCACATACATATTTGGAGCACTTGCTGAAATGCTCCAAATCACAGTTTTCCCCCTGACCATCTCTATGGCCAGGCCAGGTATTTATGGCAGATAATTTGAGGACGTTCATTAAGTTTGGCTCGTTTCTTCTGCCTGTTTTGTGGGCATCAGCTTCTAAAGACGTGTTAATGGCTAAACAGACTTTAAATCCATCTGGTAGCAGTGACTGTCTGCCACAGAGGAGGCTTTTTAAAGCTCTGTTCACACTGTATGCATTGCAGGCATGCTGGACCACAGAACATCGTGCTTTGTGACCCCCTTAATCTCTGTGAGAACACGGATGCGTGTGTGGTGCTGAACTGCCACAAAATAGTCAAACCAGCTGGACTGTCCTTGTACTCCTCAGGCTCCTTTCTTCCTAACCTGCTTTTAATTTGAAGCTCTTGATGGCTCATTCACCCTCAGTGACCCTCAGCGACCAAGTATGGGAATTGTCACAAAACCAGATCCTCCTCTGTAGGATTTTTAAAGCTCTGCAGAGCCTCTGCAGTGTGTTTGTTCTGGTGTGTGGACACATCCACCCATGCTGGCATGCAATGTGCCAATGAACATGTGTTTTAACAAAAAGTGAGAAAATGTGGTTTACTCTTAAATGTAGCATTGTCAAAGTTTTTTCTTCTAAAATCAGTCTTTAAATGCTCTGCTTTTATTTTAAAGAAAATATGAGTAAGGCACATACTAGGAAATTCTAATTGTAAGAGGTTATTATTGAACTCTCTGTAACTGAAATATTGAGAACATATTTGGAAGGACTATTTCAGCAAATTTTAGTTAAGTAAAGCTTAATATTTTGGAGCTTTTTTTTTTTTTTTAAAGCTTCTTAGGCTTTCCTAGTGTATTCTTTTCTTTGATCTTCTTTTGTAATAACATGATAGTCTCACATTTCAATAAAAAACTGGAACTAAAGTATACATGAAAAACTCCATAACAGCTCTCTTTCTGTTTATTTCAACAATCTTAATTAAAGAAAAACCTAATCCTACAACAGACTTGTGATTTGCCTTTTCTTTGAAGCCCAATTAGTTTTCATTCGTATCCCTTGATGTCAGTGAGGAAAAACTATTGGTGGGCGCATCAGTGCTGATGGGGTTCAATTAATACTTTTTCTTTTTTTTTGCCTGAAACGTATCTCACAATACACATGCACTCAACACACATGCACACACACACATAGGAAAGTAACCTCTGTATTCATGCTGCCTGCAAAGCCATGTCTAAGTCTCTCTTGGCTGCTAGCCAGAGTCTCTAAAAACCCATTAAGGCTATTACAGAAATTATTTCTCTTCCTTTGTGAGCTGGGTAAATTTCACAGTTATCATTGCAGAAGGAAATGAATTGGGAATATATCTGTCTGGGGATGGTTGTCCCTTCAGTGGGAATTAAGCCAACTCAATGCAGAACAGCAGCTGTGTGTCAGTGCACGTACTTGCAGGAGAGAGTCAGTGGATGGCACTGTAATATAACTATTGTGCCAGAAATATCCGAAAATTTTAAGTGCTGTCTGGTATTTGTGAATAAATTTATATCTTTGCAATTACAGTCTTTATTGGAAATCAGCTTTTGCTTTAAAATTATATGTAAACCAATATTTCCCATGAGGTGTGCTTTCCAGGTGCAGGAGAAGTAAGCAATTCATTCCCAAAATGGTGCTGCAGCATCACGTTGAATGGTGACCTTGTCAGATCATGCTAACAATATAAAAACATACAATACAAATTCAGGAGATTTACAAAGATGGAAGGATTTGGCCTGTCTACTCTCTTATACTTCACAATATTTGCAGTTGGAATTACCAGTACAGGGAAGGTTTTTGATCAGCGTGGAAGTTGGAAGCAGCAGAATTTCCTTTTGATTTGTGAGCTTAGGTAAGTACAACTTCTACAGTCTGCCATTTCAAAGTGCACAGAGAATAGAATTGTTTCTCTTTTTTTAAAAAAATCCACTTTTCCAGTACTGTGAAACTTCAAGTTTCTGGAACCAACATATAAAATAGATGTGGAACAAGTACAGTAATACAAGATAAACCTTTAACTTTGCACTTAGTCACACACACAAAAAAATAATTTATTTACTGAAACAAGTGAGATATGTTTCCCAATTTCTTGCTAGTATTTTTATTAGTGATTTGACAAAGGAACTTTCCTTCTCCATATCATATACTCTTTCTGAAAGTGTTTATCTTTTTACCTTTCTTTTAACTCCTTGAAATCTTAGTCTACATTCCCCATCTTTTTGTCTTCCTAGTTGCTAGCAACTAGCAATGGTCCATATAGAAGATTTTTGCTACTTCTTTTAGGTGCTGCAGAGAACAAAATTATGCTGACCATCTCAAATTATATCCTGTGCTCCCACTGATCCACTAAGTTTTTCAAACCTTAATTATGACAGTTTCTTAGAGGGACTTGCATGTTCTCCAGCCTTCTCTCACAGACTCTCAGCTGCACAGGACTCAAAGGAATAGAACTGTGGCAACTGAGCACATGCAAAGCCCTCACAATTTACATTTTAAAACATAAATGCACATGGGTCTTTCCAAAGAATGGATACTGGTATGTGGAGTGGAGGCTGGTATAAAACATCTCTTTTCTTCAAAAGGACAGATATAATAGCTGGAGGAAATGAAATTAAATGTGTGAGGCACTTAAAAAAAAATAGCCACTGGTATTACCTTTTGCAATTGCCAAGGTAATACTTGGTATGATATTTGCCTTGAATAGTTTGTCTTTTTTGCTCTGCCTCTATTTTTCCTAAGCTTTCTCCCTTTCTCTTCTCATTAAAAAAAATTCTTATACGATTCACATATCCTTTAAAATAGAACATTACACTTATTTTCTCTCAGTATTTCATTGCTCAGTTAAAGTGGAGGCTGGTTTTTGAACCTATAGTTTTAAAAGATGTAGTAGACCAGTAAAATTTTCCAAAGAAGTAAGTGACCATGTCCAAATTGTACATATCCAAGAGTTTTTAAGGTGTTTTAAGTATGACTCAGCTGAATGTCTAACAAAACCAACTTGCTTAAAATGGGCTAGGTGATCAGATGATGACAGGATAGAAATTCTGACCATATCTTTTAAAAAGGTTTGAGAGGAGCTCTGTGGGACTACTTGCTGATAAATCTTAGCTGGAGTAACTCTGAAATAGAGAGTTGGAAGATAATAATCCATAGCTAATCATATAGTTCTTGAAAGCACACTTTGTCTAGCTACTGTTTAAAAATTCTTTGAGAATGTTAACAAATGAATAGAGGGGATATTAAGGATTTCTTTCACAAGATGTCTGACAGAGTATCAGAAAAGATACTGTTCAGTATTTCTAGATCTTGAGGGTTTTTCCTAAGGCCCATGCAACCAGATTTTGTTTCTTTAAAATTTTTCATTATGGTAATCAAGAAATGAGATGAGAAATTTTTGTAAAAAATAAATATTCTAGAAGCTCAGGAGTTAAAGTTCATGATCATGAATCAGGCTAGCTCAGAAATCGGACCCCAATAGAAACAGAATTGTTATTATGTCTTAATATGTCATGATTTGTAAGCTATCATGTGATTTTGAGGCTACTCATGCATGGTTTTTGAAGGTTGTGGATTGATACTATCTCCTCTAAAACAAACCAAGTAGCCTTGAGGCAGTGTAATATAGTGGATCAAAAAGTACCTGAGAGGCAGGAGACAAAGTGGGAACAAATGGTCCATTTTCATCATGGCAAAAGGTTATTAGCCTCAAGTTTCTGTCCTAGGTCTGCTGTTGTGTAATGTATTTCTTAGTTATCTGGAAAGAGGAAGGAGAAATGTGGCAACAACACCATGTTAGTGGTAGATAACCTCTTTGTAGGTTACTTGTTAATCAAGTCCAGAGGAGCCTTAAGGAGTTTCATGGACTAGGACTTGGTAACTGTGAGGTACATTCCTTTTTAGGAAATACAGAAAAAAAAATTAAAGTAATCACATGCAAAGTCATTGTATCAGCCTGCAGTGTGGTGTTCTATAAAATTTATTGGGTATTAGAAAGTCCAAAGGAAAAAAAAATATTGCAGAATTGGATAGGCTCAGATAAAAGCAGAGAGAAAGGCTACTGACATAAATGTATCTGAAGTGATTGTTTACCTGAGGACTCAGATGAGAGTGGAAGTGACAAAGTATGTGGTTGAAAGAGAAAAAAAGAAAATGGAGAGGCATGCAGCAAAGAAGAAAGATCATGAGACTACAGTTTCTTCCATCTCTTAAGAATAAAGAAACGCTTCCCAAAAGGCTCCTACATAAACTGTAGAACTCATTTACTCTAGATGAAGATGAAATCAAGAATTTTGTAAGCATCAAAGAGGGAAAGGGCATTTGTATGGATAACAAGGATATTCAGAGTTATGATAGTAATGCTAAAAAAGAGTATTTGAAAGGATAAAAACCCTCATGCATCAGGATTTAAGGGAATCTATAACTAAAGAGATTAGGATGAGACCTTTGAGGAAGACAGATTATCCTACATCTGTGGGGACCTTGTATCTTTCACCAAAGCATCTGATGCTGGCTGCTTCTGGAGACACTGTATTGGACCCAGTGGGTATCAAGTTTGAGGCAGAATGGCAAGTCCTGTGGTCAGGTCTGGATTTAGCATTCATTGCCTCTGTCTGGTCTTATTTCCACTACAGTTGTCTCTGTTTATTTGCCTCATGACTTTGCAGTAGGTCAGGCTCATGTTTCTGATGGTGCAATGTATGTTTGAAATCATTGCAGTGAAGAAGATGTGTGAGCTAATGGGCACCACGCAGCTTCTAAGAAACCACTAACATGGGATCCAAACAGAGGGGCATTCCTCAGTCTTTTCCTCTATTTCTCCAGCTGTAAATTGGAAAACTTAGATAACTAAGTGGTGTCTGTGTTGAGTCCAGGCACTTGGAAGAATTTAGCTTTGAGTAGTTTCCAGTTTTTCAATTTCTTCTCAGTGGCAGACAAGTACAACTTCAAAACCCAGTATCAAGAGAGTGTTCTAAAAAATTCCCCATCTGTCTTTATATTGGATTAATTCGGTTATTCTAACTACAGAATATATCAGTCAGAATTTTGTGTCTATAGCCCTAATTCTATCATAAAATGAATTTAATTCTTATTGCTACTTCATTTGCCAGTGATCCTTTACTTCTGTGTCTTCTCTGTTTCAGAGTATATTGCAATAATTCCTGATTAGGTGTTTTTTTGTGTGGTTTTTTTTTTTTTTTTGTTTCTGTTTGTTTGTTTGTTTTGTTTTTTGTTGTTGTTGTTTTTGTTTTTGTTTTTTAATTGACCTTCAAGTTTAGCATTTATTCCAAAATATTAGGACTTCTGTATTTCAAGGGCCTCAGTTGGCCCATGTGTCATGTGGAGCATGATTTTGGCTGCAGAATCACAAGAAATTTTTGGAATTCCACTCAAGAGTTAAACAATGGTGCAACCATAATTTGCATCACATTTTTATTCAACCATATAGCAAAATAAGTTAGTATTGACCAGGTAAGTTTTCTGTTTCCTGAAATTCGTGAAATTTTGTAGTGTTGACATTCACTGCGTGATGTGAATTAATTCTAAAAGTATCACACCTAGTGCAGAAGATAATTGTGCTAATTAGGCTTTTCATGAATGGCAGATAACAACGCAGTGCTATGACATAAGATCCTGAGAT
Organism: Phylloscopus collybita; assembly: GCA_027886175.1. NCBI lineage: Eukaryota > Metazoa > Chordata > Aves > Passeriformes > Phylloscopidae > Phylloscopus > Phylloscopus collybita. Next base: position 62,566,031 of record JAJNNQ010000075.1, read on the forward strand.
ACTGTAACATTCTGTGTGTTCTGAAGCATGTGTACGTATCTAAACTGTCCAGGTCTTCAGTCTGGGTTTGTTTTTTTTTTTTTTTTGTCTCATCTGCTTTAAGATTTTATGGCTCAGAAACTGAACATTAACCATTGCTAGCTTAGTCCTATTTTATTTTTAATTTTCTTCTTCCCAAAACCACAATGATTCTAGTTCAAACATAAATATTATGCCTTATTTTAATTTTAGTCAAACTGATTAATGTGCATAATGTATTTTAATCAATTTGCCTAAATGCTTTTACAGATGCCATTTGTGAATGAATTTGTATATTTACAGGCCTTATCTGTTTTAGAGTAGCAGAATTAGTAATATTGGAGTTAGTTTCACTTTTAAATCCATTCCAGTTCAGTGGTAAATTCAGGCATTGCAGCTTGCCTGGCAAAAATTTCTGTCTGTTCACTTTTACAGTGGGGTATATGACCTTTAAGCACTATTAAAACTGAGTCAAAAACTCGGTAGTTGGTGGTAAGATTTTAGGGTTATGCAGACTGATTTGCAGCTTCTTCTGCTATGGCTTAAACAGTATGTATTATATTGTTGATATAAATAATCTTTGGAAATATTGCACTGCTTTTGAGAAAGCCTGTTCAAACCTGCCTTCTCTTCCTAAGTCTTTCAGCTGTTTGATGAAGTCAGATAACTTCTCAGTAGATTGTGTTGAAAACTGGCAAAACAATTTTACCGAAATAGAAGCAACTTCACAATTTTTACGTTTAACATGATATAAGGTATAGTAATGTTTACCTGATTTTTTTTCCATTTGTGGAAAGCACTGTATACTGATGAAATAGCTACATCAAAAGGGTGTGAGCCTAACATGTTTTTTCCTCATCCCTATTTTTCCCTTGCATTGAAATTCATAATATCTGTGGTTTAGTCTATTACTAATTACTAATTACTAATTACTAATTACTGATTACTGCAATTTCAGAATCTCTTGCAGTTTTAGGAAGTTGAAGAATAACAGTTAAGAAAATGAGTAAAATGACACATTTTTTTTTTATATATTTTGAATAGGGAAAAAAAGATCATGATAGAAGAATGTCAAACTTTTTTTTTTCTCTCTCTGTGGCATAATTTCAATTTGAAACATCGTTAACAGCTAGTTTAACTTACTGTTTGAAAATCTGAGACCTTTATTACTCTTGTCAGAATAGTAGTAACAAAAATATTCAACACTATTTCTGCAGAGAAGTTTTGAAGCCATCCCAAGTGGACTTCACTGGATGACAGATTCTTTGCAGTAGATACAAGTATCCCATATTTCCCTTGAACACTCTCAGTGTATGTGCATTCTCTCTTGTGTCATCCATGTGGCAGAGAGTAAATCTCTCATGTAACTCCTGTAAAAATTTCTCCCCTTGCTGTGAAGTCATAATCATCTCATAGTGTAATTCTTTCCTAGTCAACACTGCTGTAGTTGAAGTGGTTTTAACCCCTTCTCTGGAAGCAAATTAAAATAACTTTCTTGAAACATCTTTTCGTAATTATTTTTATATATCATTGGAGTAATATGTAAACTGATATCTCTGAGAACCAAAGGGAAAATAATATGGAACTACTTCCCAAAAACCAAAGGTTAGATAAGGAATGACATTTCTTTTGAAGTTAAAATATGTGGGAGGGTGGGCATGTGGAAAGTGACATATGGTGTGTAGATGTTAAAATGTGTGTCTGACAGTAAACAGCAGTTAGCTACTGTTTAATGCTGCTCGTATCCTGGTTTGTAAAGATACTGGTTGAAGGGGCCTAGAGTACCCTGTTATCATTTTCTTTGCTGGGACCATGTTCTTACTCGTGGAGCAACCTTGTGATACCAGGGACTGGCTTATTTTAATAAAGATGTGCATCTCTGTGTTCCCTTAAAGAGGCCAGCTCACCTGTTGGCTACAATAGCATCAGCTTCACTACACACCAGCTTTAAGCACACTCCAGCAGCTTGGAAAAAGCACAGATGCTTGGGAAAATGCAGGTCAGAAATGTCCCCCAAGATGCCAATATAATAGTACTTCTTTTGGCAAATACTTGTTTTGAATATAACCTTCCAATCCCTTGTGTAGTCCAGGAGCTCTGGGCACCCTGAAAGAATGGGAATTCTTTTAACCTCACTTCATTGTTCACACTGCTGTTATCATGCCTGGTTTGCCCATGCTGACAGATGATGGTTTTGGCACATAAAGTAATCCTAACTACTGTTCTACGGTTCAGTCCTGTCCTCATTGCTCATGCCATAAGTGCCAGATTGTCTGTGTGCCACTTTGCTGTTCTGCTTCAAGTTTCCCTCCCCATTTTTCTGGAAGTGGTGGAAAAAAATCCTGTATTTTCACTTTCTTTTTCCTTGGGATCCTATGTTATCCTGTCTGTGACTAGTGAAAAGACTAATGACATTTTCTATCGGTGTTCTTTTCAATCAACATTGTGTGTTTAGGTGGACAATAGCCTAGTTGAAATTTTCCCCTTTTGAAATAGCCTTAATGACTCACAACAGAAAGAACAAACACACACTTCTGTCTTCTGGTGTTACTAAAAACTAAATCATGTTATTCAGAACAAACCCAAGCTTTTTCTGTATAGTAGACCAGCCTTTGGTCTATCTCTACTTACCTTTCTCAGCTGAGAGCCTCTGTTCATATTTCCTTGTTGTAAGGAGACAAACTGGCTTCATCCCACTAGTGAAAGCCAAAAAATACAGAGCTCTCCAAAGTCAACATGAAGATTCAACCTTCGTGGAAAGGTTCAAGCTGAGGGAAACTCTATTTTAAATCTGGAGCTATGTTTACTGTGATGTGCACACTTAAATCATGTCATGGGGCATGGCATGGGTTACCCATTGCTGGTGTCAAATGAGTTGGCTGCAGATGACCCTGTCAGTAGGACAAAACAGCTTGCACAGTGAGGCATGCTAATTCTTCTCATATGTTTATGGAGCAGTGCTTCATTTTATTGCACCAGATGCAAAGAAATTTGCAGCTTGCTCAATGCTTTCTAACATGTTCCCAGTTGTGCTGTGTGGACATGCTTTTTATCACCTTAAAAATGTGAATCTTTTTGAACATGTCCTTTTTTCTCTATAAATGTCTTTTCTGTTACTGCCTATTGCCCCTTCTGCTATGTGCAGAATTTTCCCGATTTTCCTGTGAAGTGGAAAAGAACCTGTGATTTTTCTTGAGGGGTGGTGCTTCAATTATAAAACCATAAACTAAATGAGAGCCTTAATTATAATGGAAAACAGATTAGAATATTGTCATCTGCCTTGCTGGGGAGCCAAGGGGAGATTAAAAAGCCAGTGGCCTAAATTTATGTTATTTGTATTTCTGTGAGTCAAACCTCAATCATGTAAAACAGCCAGTAGGCCTGTATTAATGGGAGAGGCCAAGAGAACTGAATCTCAAAGGGCTGTTGCCCTTAGGACATGGTACATTATGATAATGTGATGAAGAATAATTACCAAATGTGAAATATATATTGTCAAACATGAGAGCAAGCTATTCCTAACTGAAAATGAGGATGTGAGAAAGATAGTGAATGCCAAGCAGCCGGGGCTTGGTTTTTAAAGCGACCTCCACTAAAGCTGGTTGTTGAGGCATTGAATTGCCCTTCAGTTCCTGCAGGCTGAGGTAGATGAGTGGGATGAACTTGTCTTGGTTGTATTGAAGCCAGACCTTAAAGTTATACTGCAGAAATCATCCTGATGATGAGCATTGTTATGATAAAGTCCACTGAATGGCAGTGATGACAAAATTGTAAGACTTCACCAAATGATATTAAAAGATGATGTGAAATTGGAATGGAAGAATTTATATATGTATGAGCTATTTATGTTGGTTATTTCTGACAAAGTACATCAGTGCTTCCTCTCTCTTCTTTATGAGTGTGGTAGGATTTTTTTTTAACAGCTCTCTTTGTGGCCATTGCAGATGATGTTTTCTGCATTAATGTTGTGTTTGTCACATGGAGGGTGCAACACATAACATCAGCAGTCTTCTGGCTGCTTTTCATTCCATATTTGTGTGGTGCCAGGCATCAGTGTTGTATCCATGCCCTCCTTTCCTTGTTTATCTTCAGGCAAACCATATTGTGTTTATTGGAAGATTTGTTCTTGGCTCTTCAGTCGTTAGAGTAACCTTCTCTGTGATATGGTGTAAATGTGTGGCAGCACAGGACAACCTTGCAAGTTTGTGACTTCAGTTGAGAGGCCGCAGATGCCCACATGGGTGTAACTATGCATAAATACTTAGCCAGCTGGACTGAATTCAGTGACATTATTTTCATGTTTCAAATTATGCATGAATTAAGTGTTTCGCAGGACCAAGCTTTTTTTGCAGATATTTTTACAAATTCTGAGTGAAATCTGTCTATTAAAGACTCAGGTAACAGTATAACTCAAAATAGAAACATCTCCAGCTAATGAGGCAAAATGAATTTTTAAAGAATTTTCCGTCTTGGGAGAAAAGACTGATTTAACAACTGGATATCATCAACTATAGACCAAAACTCTTAGCAAATTTGTAACATGTGCTTTACTTCTTTTTTTCCAAATAGCATACTTGTGAAATAAGTCTTCCTCTTGAGATACTATCTGGTTTAGGTATTATATTATTGGTATTTTCATAGCTCTCAAGGCTGCTAGCTGTGTGTCTCATTTTATATAACATCATACCTACACACTACTAGTGCTCTGTAGGATGGAATTGTCAGCCCATTGTAAAGATGTTCAGGTTAGCTTAGTCAGGATCAAGTAGGGAATTTCTGAAGAGAAGACTCCTGACTCTGTGCTTTGGAGTACCACTCAAAGCACTGCTATCTCTACTTCATTGCCTATCAGGGCAATAAACATCAATAAATCACTGGAAAGAGCTTTTTCTGTTGTTAAACTACATAGCTTCTCATTGCTCCTTATGCAAATTTAGTATCCTAAAAGTGTTTTTGCAAGTCACTGAAAGAAGCATTTTAATAGTTTGGGATTCCTACCTCTAAAGAAAAATACAGTAATACATATCAGTATATGGTGATCACTAATCTTGGATTGCCCAAATGTATGAAACAGAGGCTAGACATGTAAAATAATGGAACAATCAAAGGAAATGGGCACTTCTCAAAAGTACTGCCCTGTTAAAAGCAAGAGACAGAAATGTTTAGGCTAAATAAATACAAACAAACCTTAAATTTGCACTTCATACTTTGTATACTATAGGCAAACCCAACAAACATGAGATTTTAAAAGACTGTATCAAGTATATGTCTTTTGCCTCCACCCACTTTTATGTATTTCCTTTATAAATCATAGCCATGTGACTAGCAGCTAAAAGGTAAAACAGTAAACAGTAAAAGATTTTTCCTCTGTTTCTCTTGAATTTTGTAATGGTTTAAAGATGAAGGAGGGGTAAATCATTGCCTGGATCCAGTCTTACTTACTTCTGGGATATAGATCAATTCCTAGAGTCATGTTTTAGAAATGGTATTAGTTCTTGTTTTCCTGAGTTGGATGGGAAATAGGGCTTTTCTGTTTCAAAGTCTTACAAACATTGCCATACATCTGAGAGAGGTAGATGTTGAATAAAAACATCAAGGTTCATGAAATTCTTTCCACAAACCTCTGTATGGAAGTGTGGTAAAGCAAGTTATAGTATATGCTTTGGTCTGAAACCATCTCCCTCGCTCAGTTTGCCCTTAGGCCAATGTTAATTGCTGAAAAGCCAAATGGTATGAACAGGTTTTCAGAGTACAGAACTGCTGAAAAATAAATGCAATAAGAAAACAAGATAAATACCCACTGCTAAGAAATGATGATTCTCTAGATTTCCTCAGTCAAGCAGTATTTATCAGGTGCATTGATTTAACTAGCGGCTATTGGCAGTTACAAATGGATGATGACAGGAAACAAAAAACCACCTTCATTTGCCATAAGGGGGCTTTTCATTTTAATGTAATGCCTCTTGGAATTACCAGTGTCCCGACTACATTTCAAAGATTAATGAACATCATCTTGTCAGGTTTAATATATCATACTTCTCTAGTACGCTTGGACAGGAGAGTGTTCTCATACATTCCCAGAGTATTCAGCACACTTAGCAGATTTTTTTTTTTTAAAACATAGGTTCTGAAAGGAACTAAATATTTAGGGTTTAAAAGAGAGCTTTCATTCCAATCTGGATACACAGTAAATACTATAAAATTAATTTATGTCTGTGGAAAACAAAAATGACTTAAGGCATTGTGGGATCATGCAGAAAGTTGCATATACCTATGTCCCATTATCCTGGAAGTAGTACTATACCATGTAAATGTAAGGAAGCAAAAAAAAAAAAAATTGCTCTTTGACATCAGGAATCATGTAACAATCTCATTTAGTCTCATGGGTCTCTTACAAAAGTGGGACTGAATCAGGAAAATGTGTTCTTCATTTTTTATTATTTGAAGAATAGAGTACATTGGATTAAAAATTTGATAGATGACATTAATAAACAAATCAAATTGAAACATTAGTAATCCAAAGTTATAATGATTTAGGCTTAAATTTATTTTGTTCCAATGAGTTTACTTCATTAAGATTAGAAAATATACAACCACAATTTTATGATATAAACCACACGATGCTGTTATGATGAAATAACATAAAAAAAAAAAAAATTTTCTCTTTCTTAAAAAAACCCCTTTGAATTGTAGTCTAGATGGCATTAACCATTACTGATTTTTCAACATACATGGAATATATTCCAAAATTTAAAAAAATGAAATAATTTTATATATTATATATTTGGTCCATTATTCAGTATATATTATACTCCACGAGCAAACTTTCTTCTTTTACACTAGGGAAAAATCTTCATTTTTGAGGTTAAATGGGATTTTCTTGACTTGTTATGTATCATGGGCTTCATTCACAAATTGTTTTACCAGTGGAGTACCTCATAGTGTAATTTGATCTTAGAAAAACATTTTCCAGTGGATGGATAGCTTTCCATAATTATTATAATAAATATAATATTGATTGTGTTATATATGTGTTAATTTAATTCACGTATGATTTATCCATTTCATATAGAATGTTCCTGTAACCCATAAACAAAATAACCTATGGAAAACAGGAAAGGCATATGCCACTTGACATTAAAATTAGTCTTCACATCAATGTTAAGATTTGGTTTCAGGGTGCATTTTCATGTCAAAGATGCACAGAGCACCTTTGATGCTGTCTTCTTTTGATTTGTATAAATATATTCCTACTGCTCTTCTAAAATTCTTAGACAAAATTTTAACAAATTCCAAAAGGTAGAACAGTGTATATGGGTAAAGGCAGCAATGGAAACTACATACATAGTTTTAAGTAAAATTAAACACCAGCAAATACCAATAACTGCGGTGGAATATTCGTCATTAGGTTCTTAGATTAAGGTCAGATATTTTATTAAAAACAGATTCCATCTAACCACAAGTTTCCAGTCTTGCCTCAAAAATGATTCTGTGACATTGTACAGCTTCTCTTAGGCAGGAAGTTGAAATACAGGATCATTGTGACTCCTGATTTTAAATCTCTGAACTGTTCCTTTACTTTGATTAGCAGAATATAACTGTCCAGATGAACTAACAGTTCTAACTAGCCTCTCTAGTTTTTTATGGTAGTCTTGGGACAGCAGCAAAATAGTGACATACTTGGGCTGATTTTTTAATTTTGGCATCTAATATTTTTGTGCAAAATAAGTTGTTCATGAGAAATGAAAACCTGTTCATGAGCAGGAAATATTTTTCTTTTTTTAAAGAGTAAATGTGGTGGGTTTGTTTTTTGTCATAATTAATATTGCCATAATTAAACAAAAATGTTCTGTGACCAGAATATCTAATGCAGCTGAAACTAAACAGTCTGCTGTGTTTCATTTCAAAACACTTGACATAGCAACTTTGCTCTAGACTTCTGAAATTGCTAAGGAAGTGCTATAGCTAACAAAAATGCCTGAGAAAGAATTCTCAACCTGAACAAGGTGTTTTGTGAGCTGTATGAGAAACAAACTTTGTGAACTTTGGCTACAGCACCGTGCCTTATATAAGCAGCAATGCAAAGTGAAGTAAGACTGAATAGAGCTGTGCAGTGTGGGAAGCACACAGCACTACTCAGCTTTTTGGGTGGAAAACCACTTGATCATTATTCCTTTTTACATGCACTGATTTTTAAGAAGACTCCTTAGAATTTTCACATTGAATTCCACTTCCACATTAGCTGTTTGAAATGGATGAGAAAGAGGAATCTGATAGTGACTACTCATAAACCTGATTTCTTTAGATTAAGGAAAATCCTAATGCATCCAAATGCGTTTTCATTTTTGCAGAAAATTTTGAGGAACAGACCACGCCTTGGTAGCAACACAGGTTTTAGTTAAATATATTTTAATATCTGGGATCAGTTTTTGGGTGTATCATAATCTTCATAAATTCCTGGAAATAGCTCTTAAATGTCATTTATTACTTCTGCTGTGTAAGGCTTGCTTTGCAAGGAAAAAGTATCAATTATTTATTCCATTCCATAATTGTCCAGGAGATTTCCCCCAACCACCTCAGGCCTTCCTCCTTAGCCATACCTCATTCACCTCTAGTCTGCACAGGTAGTGTTATTAGCTGTGATATCAGCGAGGAGCCCCTTCCTACGCTGTGATGCTGTGGCGTTTGTCGGGCTTGCGTTACTAATCATCCCAGCTGCAGAAATCCCTGCATGCTCTGACTGGGTAATATTGCCTCCAGGAGGTTTAAGTCCTGCTCTCAGTCCTTCCTTAGTTTTCCTTCATTTGCCATGGGCAAATCTTGATCTGATCCCTCTGAGGTTAAAAAAGGAGTTAAACTTTAGATGCCAATCAACTCATCAACATAACGAAGGAGAGCAGGCAACTGAGTCTTACACTTTTTCTACCATTTCCTTCTCTCTTGCTAGGAAGTATTTGTTCCTTTTACCCAGAAAAAGAAGGCTATCTGCTCATGTTTCTCAACTAAATTGTTAAAAATCTCCTGTGTAGGTAAGTGACTGTTTCTAAATTTTGTGCCTTGAGCTAGTGTCCTGTAAATTCTTCTGGTGTCTTACAGCTTTTGTCATTATGGTCAACCCTCTCAGTTGTGTGCTGAGACTCTGAACACCTAATTTTGTCAAATTAATTTTATTAGACTTTATCAAGCCTTATTAAAGAAAAAAAATCTTGAAAAAATTTTAGACTACAACTCTGTTTTGTTTCCTGGACTGATTTTGAAACTTTCATTGTCTTCTGCAGAGTTCTTTGAGATTTCAAATTTGGCCTTCAGTAAAACCTTCTTAGAGCTGGGAGAGCCAATAGAGAGCCAGTAGATCCAACAGAGTGGCCCAGAGGAGGATCATTTTCAAATCTTTTTCTTGATATTGCCATACTTAACTGTGGTATTATAAATTACTTATCTGGGTTGTATGTTTGTTAGAACAGTTGCACTCTGTCTTAAGTAGTGTTTAGAGCAAGGATTTTCATTGGAAGATCAATGGGAGGCATGGTGGGAGGACGAGCAGCAACAAGCCCAGGCTGAAACATGAGAGTCCAAGCATGTATAAGGACAATCTTTTTCCCCATAAGTTCAGTCCAGCTTTGGAACAAGTTGCTTAGGGAGGGTGGACAAACTCTATCCTTGGAATTTCCAAAATTCAACTGTATAATGTCCTGAGTAACCTGTTCTGACCTTAGAGCTGACCCTGCTTTGAGCAGAAGGTTGATCGGTAGATCCCCTTAAGTTCCTTTTCGATATTGGAAAAGCAGTTTTTCAGTCCATTTATATATACATTTCTTACAGGACCAGGAACTGTTAACAGTTTTCTAAGTTTTCATGCTAAGGTTTCATCCTCTAGTTGCTAATTTAAACATTTAACTTACTCATTTAGAATTTTTATACAGTTTTGAAAAAATACTAAGCAAAATGCCTTTTCCTTTGAGCCCCTTTTTCACAGAAAGCTGTATTAAAAACCTAACCAGAACTACATACATCCAGAAATACTTTGTTTGGGATCCTGGCCCCTATAAACCAAACAAAATGTTCCCAGATTTAGCTCAGAATAGACAAGAATATTTTTATGCAAGCTCAGACACTGCAGTAAATAATCTGTGTGGAAGAGTTAAATATATCAATTACTTCTATCTATACTGTGTATACTGCTGTGAGCCTAATATTAATAGTGATTGGAATGAATACACATGTGTATATGTAAGTATCCATAATTAATTTAGAATATGTGACTGTATCACTGCAGAAAGGTGGTGCATTTTGTCGCTGTATGATTGTTCAGCGAGCAGCCTCATTTGCTTATGGAATTGACATTGTAGCATTCTGCTTTCAAATGCATTATCCACCCTGAGCAGAACACAAACAACATAAAAACCTAAGAAAATGATTCTTCCCTGAAAGATAATACCACATAATTGAGTCTCTGTATAGGTTGTTTGGAGACAGTAAGAAAGAAATGTAAAACAGGATCCCTGAAACTGGTACAGCTTGTAAAATCTTGTTAAGCCATGTTAAAAAAAATACATTAATGCCCCCATTAGAAGCTGCAGTTTATTTATTGCATCCTATTCTTTAGCTCTGGTAGACATAGGCTCTTTTTTAATCTTCCATCCGTCCTTCCCCCTCCCCTTTGAAACTGCACTCATTGAACTCTTGGCAATTAGTGTAATTGAAATTTATTGACAATGCGGCCGTCTGCTGGAGCTTCATTGTTCCGAGTGCTTAGTGCACAGTGCTATTGAGCAATGCCATGGCAGTGTCAGACAGCTCATACCTTGCTCAATTATATCAATGGACCAGTGACTGCCAAAGGTTCCTTTGGGGGTACGAATGTTACTTAGTGATAAGAGCCTTTCGAAACAGAATCCCTGGGCCCCATCTCTAGTGGGAGATGGAAATGAAATATGTATTTCTCTGCTGTGGAAAATTAATGTAATTGGCTCCCTTAAAAAGCTTTGACAAGTTGACCTGTTTGAAATCTGAGGAGGGCTTATACTGCAGTATCATATTATCTCCAACATAAAACCCCTCCTTTGGTGGCAGTGACAGTGGGATAAAATGGAATTTGGATAGTAATATTAAACTTCAGCTCTATTGAAGATGCTCATATGTTTTTCCATTTATAGTTGCAAGATGGGGTCTTATAGAAATCCCACCTTTTTTTTATATTCCCATCAAATCTCTTTTTTTTGTTTTGTTTTGTTTTGATTTATACAAGTCCTGGAGAGAAAACAGTGTGTGAGTAAGATCTCTATAATTAGGTTTTTTTCTAAAATGTCTGTTGATGGAAATCTAAATAATATGTCAAAAGAAAATATTTGTTTCAGGCTAATTCTGAAATCAGACTTAAGCTAACAGAAAAAAAAATCAATATATTCCTTTCATGCATAAAGGTTTATACACAAAAAATAAATAAGAGGTTTGCACAGGAGTCAAAGAACAAAACTGAATATCCAAATATATATTTTATCTTGTGCCTACAACAGTTTTGTCTTGTATTGGAAAGAAATTATCATGAAGGAAGAGGAGACGGTTGCAATGGACTATATTCTGCCAGGCTTAAGCATGATGCATTTCTACTAAATTCACTGTAAAAGTATGTTTAAAAATTAGTCAAAATTCAAATAGTTGGGTTTTTTTTTATTTTTTTCCAGATGATGTAATGACTTGACATTTTATTTAAAAGAATATATATTAAAAAAAGAACTTTGAAATGGAAACCTCCACATATAAGTACAAACTTTTATTAAATAATTATTTCTTTTCCTTTTTTTCAAAACCAGAACAAAATGTATTTTTAGTAAGAGATGAGAGAGTAATTATTCACACCGTAAATTTTTACATTACAGTTGCCTTTACCCTTCAGCACATAGATGAAGATCTCTTATTCATGAGAGCTCAGAGAATATAGAATTCTGGTTCTCATATGTGGGGGTTTTGGGCTGTAAAATCTTCTTTTGTCACCTAAAAAGATTCTCCAGTAATGAGAAGAGGCATTTCTGGAAGACTCAAGCACCTGAAGTGGCAGTCTTGGGTGAGAAAAACTTAAAACAGAAGGAAAGCAGGAATTTAACTGAGATAAAGAAAAACTGCATAAGAGATAACGAGGTAAATTATTGCTCTTTAAAAAAGAGGAAAAAACACCCCAAAAAGGAAAAATCAGATTGAAAAAAAGATTGAACAAGTCTACTTTGATTCTTGTGGAGGCAGAACTTGGTCCTTACCTTGTGATTCAAAATGTTTCATCTGACTATATCCCTGTGTCTTTGCTTGTCATTGCTTCCTGCATTGGAAGAGCACCTTTGCTGGTTTCAGTTTGGATGCCGTCAAAATTTCTTGAGGGTATCTTTCAAGATGTAGAGTACTCTTAAATCAGGATTAAAACATCTATCCAGTATTTGGTCTCAGACCTCAGATGATGCTAGTTTTCTTCCAAAATTACTCAGATTATAGCTCTTCAGAACCAAGTAACAGTTGAACTTCTTGATATGCTTCTGGTAGTGTTAAAAGTTTTAGAAAGTACTGTAGGGCTAAGTAACTTAAAATTTATCCCATCAATATTTCAATATACTTCAATAGTGCCTGTTGTCAGACAATAGTCAGCCCAATACTTCAACAATGTCCAGAGTCAATTCTCTCTTATTTCTGGAAAAAATTATAGGGAAGGAATGCAAGAGTTTAAGAATTAATGTATCAATATTTGAATGCAGATATTTTAAGTCAATTTGTTCAAATAAGGAAATAATTATTATTTTTAAAATATTATTATTTAGTAATACCAGTATTATTAGGATTTAGTATTATCACAGAATACGTTTGTATTTAGTTAACTGGAATTCTACCTTGATAAACTAGAGTTTTTGTATGGAGTATATCTTACATTGAGTGATTTCTTTATGTAGTTATCACCCCTTGATTGCTGGATGGTAAACTAGTTCATAACAGACTAATCCTTTATATCTCAGACAAAGATGCCACAATCAAAGCTCAATCATCAAACCCATCCTGCAGATCTTCGAACCGTGATCATCTTTCTTCTGTTTCTCTGGAAGAGAATCGTGCTGAAGATAAATATATATAATACTGGATTATTTATATAACTTTAAATAATTTCCTTTAATTGCATTAAACTTCAGTGAATGTTGTACATGTGATGAATTTAAAGCTTTCATCCTAACTTCATAAAAGTTCTTTCAGAGCCTGTACTAGAGAACGATCATTCTGAATTGCTACTAACTAATGAAGGCATGCAATTATTTTAAATGTTCCTCCAAGGGATTGTCTTGATAAAGTAGTTTAAATTCATATATAAAAAATTAATGACAATGTGATTTTAACTTCCTCTGCATCTAGGCTGACTGCAATCATTACATAGAGAAAATTATTCAGATATCTTTATTAAAAGTATAGCACTGAGCTGCACACTTCTTTGTGCATCATTAATTGTACTTCTGGACTTCATAATATTGCCATACAGTGAAATACACTTTAACTAATAGTTGTTTAAATAGTCTGTATTTAGTTTTAGGAACATAAATTACTGCTTTTTTCTCATGCATTCTGCATACTGGTGGATGTTAAGATTAAGCAACTTGCTAGCAGCTTTAGGGGTAACTATGGTCTGAAACAATATATAGTAGGCCTGAAAGTACTTTAAAGTACTATTATTTTTTTAAGTCCCTCACTGCTGAAGCCATATTAAATTATTTTAGGCATTTTTGTGGATCATCCAAAATGCCCATGGCATTATCAGCTCAAGAAATGGATAGGCAGGGGGGAAGAAGGAGAGAGAAAGATGAAACTAAGTATGAAACTCTTGTACATGAGTACATGTACATCTGGAGGAAGAAAAGGATCCCCATAGCTCTAAACCTGGTTACATCTGTTCTAAAACCTCATAAATTTCTGCTTAGCAGTCCAGCTGGGCAGAATCTTAAAAGAACATCAAATAGATACTCATCTTGATAAAACAATTATGTTGTCAGTTCCCTTGATCAGCACAAGCTTGACAAAGCATGCTCGAAACTTGTAATTTTAGCCTAGAGCTCACAGAACTTGAAGAGGTGATCTATGGAAAGGAATGAATTATCTGAAGATTTGGGTTTTCATAATTCGCTCCTTAAGCACCAAATCTTGGCCTGCAGTTATTTGAAAGCTGGGCTGTACCAGCCCTGGGGTGGAGAGTGAGAATAATATTTAGGCAGTGAATGTATTTTTGCTCCCAGCTGACAGCTCCATACCATAACTGTCAGCCATGACATCTATCTTAAGAGCATAGCACTTTTCAAGTTCTTTTGTGTCTGTCATTCAACTATGGACATGCTGTGTGAAACTGTGGCCTGGCAGACAAAACTCTTGCTGACTGCCTGGATTTCATGCCCTCCATATGGAGTGGGGGAGAGGCTCTTTCTGCCATGTGTATTCCTTTCTGCCAGAAATTGCACCCCAGGTCTGAAAGGCCGGTGTCTAGAACCAACATGAAAGGGGACATGAGTGAAGCAGTTTCACAGTAAAGAGAAGAAGAAAATTTTATTTGAATCTTTTCTTTTGTGCTTGGACTGGGGCTGGGATAGGAAACTTGATGTAGTGCTCAATGAAAGAGAAAGGAAAATTCTAAGAAACACTGTGCATGAGGTATGTGTAACACAGCAAGAATTTATGGGGAGTATCCACATACATAATGCTTAGTCTTGGTTGTGTATCTAAAAATATGACAGTTTTAATTACAGAGATTCTGTTGTATTTTTTTCTTATCTTCGTCCTGGAAATAGAAAATAAATTCCTAACAGCTTTCAAATTAAAAAAAAAAAAAAAAAGGCTGTACTGTTAAAATTCTATTTTCTAAGCTGACATAATTGAAATATAATTTTCTAATTTTTATTAAAGTCTTTTTTAAAGATCATGAAGATGAAATATTTATAGAGCCAGTGCATTATGTTGTGGATTTTGAGACACGTAATGTGTTGTTGAACCAACGAAAGATGGCAACTTGATGGAGATACATGTATTAGATCGGAGCAGTGCTGAGTGTTTTCCTTGAAGTTTTGCTAGTTCACTGCCTGGTGCTTTTTAATTCATGCTCACACATAAATTTGACACATTGAAATATTGAGTATTCAGCATTAGGTTTCTGATAGAGCAAATGCAGTCCCTTGGCTGTCCAAGAGTATAAGTGGTTTGAAACATGATCACAACGCCTGGGAGAAATCTTTCTAATAGGCACTAGAGAGAGTCGACATTTTTAAAGGATAAAAGCATATGGTAGTCATACAAGAAGCTGCTCCTCTGAGACAGAATTAACATGAGATATTGATAGTAGTTATTTCAGATTAATGTGTTGCATAGTCATTACTAGTTTCGTTTGCATTTACTTAATGCATTTCTTCCCAGGTACTTACTTACTCAATAGGGACTGTCTTCTAATAAACACAGTGATGTGTGCTGTTAGATATGTTCAGGCATATTCTCTAGAAAACATGCTGGGAGGGCTGGAGTACTTTTGGCTGAAATGAAAGGGCAGAAATAAGTTGTTGAAAGATTTAAAAAGGGTTCTTTGCTAAGGCATATTGAAAAGCCTACAGTTAAGCAGCCTAGATTTGTAAGAGATCATATCTTCTGGCCTCCCATCGTTGGAGTAGTTTTTGCATGTTTGCCTGTGCCTTTGCAAGCTCCCTTGGAGCATGCCATTAGAGTGCTCTTTGGCAGTGGAAAATGAGAGATACAAGATACACCTTGCAATTTTTACAACAAAATAAATGATTTGTTTCATAAAAGGTTAGTAGTATTATTTAAGCAATGAATTTTGCCTTCATGCAGGTACTTAAGAAATATTTCATTGGCCTCAAAAATAGCCTGATGGCTTTATGACAAAAATTGAAATGGGAAAGGTGTGTATAGATGAGTTTAAACAATGCATTGGTATTGAGATAAAAGTACTTCTGCAGTGCTGGGCAGTATTTCAAGTTTGTCAAAATACCAAGCTATTTTTTTGGAACTACTTACAGTAAAAAAAAAAAAAAAAAAAAAAAAAAAAAAAAAAAAAAAAAAAAAAAAAAAAAAAAAAAAGTCTAAGAACCTCAAAAAAGTGTACTATATTTAGTGGGCTAATTTTGAAATGATTCTATAACTTTCTGCTAGTGAGAAGGGTTTATTTGTTTATTTTTTGCCTCTTTTTGCCTTTGTTTCTTTTTGCCTACAGATCCTTTGGAGGTCTATCCCGAGTTCCTCTCACCTACCCTGTTTTGGACAATCAGTCTTAAAACCCTGCTAGCACAGAATCCTTAACTTCTGTTTGTTTTCACAGGGCAAAAGGAACAGGAATTTCTTTCCAGATAGGTAATATCATGCATTATGCTGGGTAATGTGCATTATGGACTGGAAATATTAATAGCTGGAAAAACAAACAAACAAGCAACCCCTCCTAATACTCATAAATCCTCCTAAAACTAAGCCACAAAAAAAAAGTCTCAAATCAGCCAAATAATAATAATAATAATAATAATAAACAAACAAAAAAGTTACAACAAAAAGTGATTGCATGTTTCCTTTTTAGGACGTTCAGGGACATTCTATTGTGTAATAACTGAAATTTTGGTCAATCACCATCTGTGGTAAACCTGTGCAGTGTGAAAAGCAAATCTAATGGTATTTATTTTTTCTTAGGAGTTCTTGTCTTTTGTTTAGCTAACTCTGATAGACCCTGAAATAGTTTTCTTTCCAATTTTGTGCTGAGAAAAAGAAAGCTGTTCTTTTGCTGAGAAAAAGAAAGGTTTGCCGGACAACTACATCATCACGTTTTCTATAACTTTGTGCCATAATTTGAAGAATCTATAGGGTGTGTTTCATGCCACATTGTAAGTAATAAAACTCAGTGTTTCTTTAGTGTTATTATTTGCCTGTAGTGTTATATATGCCTGTATTTGTTATTATGGAGGTGTTGGCAACATAAGAAATCTTATATAAATATTATATATTTTCTAATATATGAGGCAACTAATGTTGTTAGGTGGCATTCCTTTTTCTTTTTTTTAAGAGGATGGAATTTGTTGGGGAAATCTGAGAAAAATGTTAACTGATTAATCTTGATTTGTAAATTACATCCACTTAGAAATGTTTTATGTAGTCCTACTCTCACTAAAGCAAGTCACAATGATGATTGCTTTGAGGGGAGGAGAAATAGGCCTTTATATTTTCAGCATGTTTTCTCTTCAGAGTCACTAAAGAAACAGCAATAGTTTTTAAAGAGGCAGGTGAATTTAGAAATTCCAAAGAGAATATTTATAGACATTTCTTAGTATACAAGATTTTTATATAAATTAGTGTAAATAGTGCTGTCTTGCTGAGACATGGATTACAGTAAATTTACTGATTTTATATGTAAGCAGGCTCAGTTATGTAGGAAAACAAATGCATATCAATGTGACTAACCTACTCTGAAATTTTTCCATGTCATTCTATAGGAACTATAAATACAAAGCAGAATGACATTAACCTGATTTTTTTAATACCAAAGACAGCAAGTGGAAAAATGTCATAAAATCAGATTTTGTATGACTGTCACAACTTGTCACCTACGTAATTTATGCTGTAAAAATATGAATAGAGCAGGATGCTATACATGATTTATAAAGATATAAATAGTAAACAGTGCTTGAAATGTATATATTTTTTATTGCTAGCTATTCTCTACTCTATTGTGTAATGATGAGAACTGAAGTTTTTCACAATTTTTAACTTTTTTTTTTCTTCAGCAAATTAGTCACATTGGAGAGGGGCATTCTGAACTGGCAGGCCAGTGAGACCAGCTAGATTTCTGCAACCTAACAATCAGGATAAATTAAAGAATCATGTAAATACAGCATCAGACTATTAATAGATGGCATTGTTGTCATATTTTAAGCTAAAAAATATAGAACATGTGGGGGCTTTTTGACAGGTGATATTTTGTCTGCGTTGAAGAATTCTGTGGCTGTACTTTTGAACAATGTGGATTTCCTAAGTCTTGAGAGGAAATAGAAAAAGGTGTGCTTTGAGGGTGAGAGGCTGGGAGAAGAAAACTATCATAATTTTTAGGGGGCACAAAGCTTTGTTTGCTACCTATGAAGGTCATCAGTGAGGTGTGAGTGTGCTTTTTTGGCTATTAATTGAGAATTTATTGATATTTATAATGCAAGATTTAGTCTCTGTAGACTGATATACAGCTAGTGATACAGTATTGATCATGAGATCTTTCGTAGCAGGGATATGTAGGCATGTCATGAAGTAAAGTTCTTTCCCTGTGGTTCCCATGTGAGTCTCATTACTGATTTCTACCCAACCCTTAAATGGCTTTGTTACGCTTTAAGAGCAAATCTTGCTCTTAGACATAGGGTCATTTCACTAGCTTTACTTAATCAGTCTTTCCAGACATGGGCTGCCTCCCAAGACACTCTGACTATTATTATTGTTATTATTGTAATTGTTTATTTTTATTTTGGAGTAGGTTTCTTGAGCTAGGGTATCAAACATTGTATTTCTTGGGGAATATTTTAATGTCATGTTATTTCCATCTCTGGGTAATCATCTGTCACTTTAAATACCAGTGTCAAGTAAAGACTCCAAGTCCCTGAGGCCAAAAACTCATACTTTTCTCCACTATAAATTAGGGCACATTAGGACTCACCTTTCTTACAGTTTACATTTTATCCCACTCTTGCTGCTGCAAACCACCTGGACAGATGGTCTTCCTTGACACAGCTAATATTTAGTTGTTTAATTTCTGGAGGAGGCAAAGGAGGTTTGGATGGTACCATGGAATTTGGAAGAGGTGTTAAGAAAACCTACTGTTAGCTGTTCAACTGCTGCTTCTAAAGGCTTGAACTGCTCCACAACTACATTCTCAATTATTTGTTCATTTCTAAGGAACTTCCTTTCTAATGTAGCTGGAATTATTGCCAGGTGTCAGGAGAGGGGTGTTACTACAAAGGGGATTACTCACCTGAGTAGAGGACAGTTGCAATATGAGGAGGATCCCAAGGTCACTCTTTTCAGACATCTCTCTAATTTACATATATTGTGTTGAGAAACCATTCAAGAGTCATTGTGAAGACAAGCTGGAACTGTTACTGGATAATCAATGTTGGGGTTGATTGGATATTGCAGATTAGTGGAGATACTAAAATTTTGTCAAGTGTGTAGGCAGTGAGCCTTGTAAACTTGTTCAAAGCTGCTTATAAAGGAGACTTTTTTTTTTCCACATGAGAAAAAAATCCGTATTGACAAAATTCAGGTGAGCTGAAGACAAGAATTTACATGGCTGTGTAGAATCCTAGGATCAATTAAGATTGGAGAACACCCCTAAGATTATTGAGTCCAACCACCATCATCATCATGTTCACCACTAAACCATGTTTTCAGTGCTATATCCACATGTATTATAAACACATCCAGGGACTAGGACTCCACCACTTCCCTGGGCAACCTCTTTCAATGCTTGAACAACATTTTCCATAGAGAATTTTTTTCTAATATCTAATGTAAATCTCTCCTGGCACAACCAAGGCTATTTGCTCTCATCCTGTCATTTGTTACGTGTGAGAAGAGACTGACCCTGACCTGGCTACACCCTCCTTTCAGGTGGTTGTAGAGAGCAATAAGGTCTCTCCTGAGCCTGCTTTCCTCCAGACTAAAGAACCCCAGTTCCCACAGCTGCTCCTCCTTCAGAAGCAGACTCTCTTTGTTTGCTAACATAATCTCTTTCTCAGCAGATAGGATCTGTCAGAGTTGACACGTTGCATAACTTTAATATTGAATTCTGCTTTGGGTACCATCAGAAGAGAGAAGCAGCAGCCTTCATGCCTGGAAAGACCCTTCATCTGACTTCTTGACACCTCCAGTTCTTCAGCTTTTGTGGAAGGGAAAGGCAAGGCAATGCAGGTCATTGCACAAAGCAAATACAGGTCATCTTTTCTTTCTTTCCTATTAGTGCCAAGCCAAGTGTGGGGAGGAAAAGCAGATAATGGAGAACCCCCAAAAATGTAGGAGCTGTAAGTATATTGCTCAAAGAGGGGTGCAAAACCTTTAGTAACTGTGAAGGTTGTATTAATTACAGATCTTTGATGTGTGGATGAAGAGCCAAGAAGCTTCATGCAGCTAGTAATTAGTTAATTAGTTCAGATTTGATAAGAAGTTGTAAGTTGTATACAACATGTTAGTCAGCAGGAGCTTCTAAAGCAGGGCCCAGGCTTATCTTTGTATGTCAGTCAGAGCTGGCACAGTGAATTGAACACGCCTTCCTTAATGGGAGGTCAGAAGACTTGCCAAATGTGTAATAGGAATACAGTTTTTTTCAGTGGTATTTCGGCATCAAGGCCATTTTTTTTGTCTTTTTTTTTTCTTCCTTTTTTTTCTTTTTTTTTTTTCTTTTTTTTCTTTTTTTGACTTACCTAAATGTTTAAGACTGCTAAGAGCAATATCAAGAGAGAAATGTTAAGGCTTCCAAATTTAAGAGGAAGCTCAAGAGGAGCTGAAGCAATACACCATTTATGCAAAAGATATTCTTTAGCTAAATGTCTCATTTTATACAATAACAGACAGCAATTAAGTACAGTTGGAAGGCCTGGAACATGAAATAAAACATCTGGTTGTTTCTTCAGGTTTCCAGCAGTTCAAGTGTAGTGTGGATTATGTTTTGTGGCCAGGGTTCTTCCTTTTATGAATGTATATGGTGAGAGGTCTCCTTTGATGCATTTTTCTGGTTGGATATTTAAAGTACAAATGTTAGTTTTAGGTTTTGTGGCATACTTCTGTCCTGAAGCAAAACGAACTGCTCTAATAAATAAGACAGAGGGCTTCACAGTAGACTAAGGCAAACAACTGGTTATGAGGAATCTTAAGAGCTGAATTCATCCCTTCTCACTTTCCTTCTTTGCTTTTTGGCTGCTCTATAGAAAGAAGAATGCTGTGTCTGGAGTTCCTGAGAAACTAGCTATGTATCACATCATCACAGGATGTGATTTAAATATCAACAGTGTTGAAGTAAATTATTTATGCTATTAGACAAAATTATTTGTTGGTGTTTAAGAGGAATTTTGCATCAGAGTATTAAGAGCGAAGGCTACTTCTGTGGTGACTGAATACAGTGTACATTATTTAACCCACCCTCCCACACAATTACACAGTAACACACTGCACATGCCTGAAGGAGTTTGTTGTTGCATGAATATGCTAACATGTTTGTCTTGAAGTGCCACAATTTTCTCAGCGTGGTGCTGAGTGTATAGTGCCTTTTTTTCATACTGTCTGTACCTGATCTGACTTTTCCATGGAGCTTCTCACAGGTCTCTATCTCAGACATCTAGGGCTTTCAGTAATGTTGCCAGAAGACAAGTCAAGACAAATAGGGAGATAACGTACTTTTGTTGTTTCCAGAGAGTGTTAATTTCCTGTTTCTGGGGTCTGGAGAGATGTACTTTCAAAAGTGTTGCTGGTGTCAAAGGTAAGTTGTCCAAGTGGCTGTTTTCATCTGTTCTTCTTCTGATGTTTCCAACTAAGTTGTTGGAAGGGATTGATAAAAACGTCTCTTTGAGGTCAACCATGAATTTGTTTTCTGACTCATCAAACCACTGAGGCACTGTTCAAATTTTAACACCACCATCTAAAAATGTATCAGCACGTTAGAGATGCATACTGGAGGCAGTACTTGGAAGCACTGCAGCTATGGTGAGGAGATCCTGGATCAGTATGGTTTTGATCCCATAGAGACAAGTTGCTTTCTCCACTGATGGAGAAGTTTTTATTTGTATAGTAAGGAAGATAAAATTAGCAATTCCAGGTTAGCTGATAATCAAGACTTTCATGTCTGGATCCAAATTTTTAGCTATCAGTAGACAGGTTGGTTCTGTGGTCCATGATTTACCTGGATAGCCCAGGTGGCTGAGGTGCAAACTTGTCTCCAGCTAGGCAAGGTGTGCCCATAAAGGCAAGTTCAAGTCTGCTGTGTTTACAACATGAGGACAGGAGGCATTATGCATGCAAATGACAAGGACTGTACTTCTGTGCATTGCCTCTTGTAGGGCTTGTAATACAGTCACAGAATCATTAGGTTGGAAGAGACCTCCAGGATAATCAAATCCAACCCAACCCTAATCTCAACTAAACCGTGGCACCAAGTTCCACATCTAGTCGTTTCTTAAACACATCCAGAGAGGGTGAATCCACCACCTCCCCAGGTAGACCATTCCAATACTTTATTACCCTCTCTGCAAAAAAAATTTCCTGATATCCAGCCTATATTTCCCTTGGCACAGCTTAAGACTCTCGTTCTGTCAGTTGCTGCCTGGAGAAAGAGACCAACTCCCACCTGACCACAGCCATCTTTCAGGAAGTTGGAGAGAGTGATAAGGTCACATCTGAGTCTTCTCCAGGCTAAACACCCCCAGCTCCCTCAGCCATTCCTCACACGGTTTGTGCTCCAAGCCCCTCACCAGCCTCGTTCCCTCCTCTGGACACACTCAAGCATCTCAACATCCTTCCTGAACTGAGGGGCCCAGAACTGGACACAGCACTTGAGGTGTGGCCTCACCAGTGCCCAGTACAGGGGGAGAATGACCTCCCTGCTCCTGCTGGACACACTATTCCTGATACAGGTCAGGATGCCCTTGGCCTTCTTGGCCACCTGGGCACACTGCTGGCTCATGTTCAGCTGCTGTCACCAGAACCCCCAGGTCCTTTTCTGCCTGGACACTGTCCAGCCACTCTGTCCCCAGTCTGTAACACTGCAGGGGGTTATTGTGGCCAAAATGCAGGACTCAGCACTTGGACTTGTTAAACCTCATCCTATTGGATTCCACTCATCCATCCAACCATTCCAGGTCTACCTGGAGAGCCCTCCTACCTTCCAACAGATCGACACATGCTCCCAGCTTAGTGTTGTCTGCAAATTTACTAATGAAATACACAATACCCTCATCCATGTCATCAGTAAAAATATTAAACAGAACAGGCCCCAGCACAGACCCTTGAGGGACACCACTGGTGACTGGCCCCCAGCTGGATGCAGCACTGTTCACCACTCTCTGGGCCTGGCCATCCAGCCAGTTCCTAACCCAGCAGAGAGTGCTCCTGTCCAAGCTGTGGGCTGCCAGCTTTTCCAGGAGTGTGCTGTGGGAGACTGTGTCAAAGGCCTTGCTGAAGTCCAAATAGACATCATCCACAGCCTTCCCTGCATCCACCAGGTGGGTCACCTGGTTATAAAAGAGACCAGGTTGGTCAAACATGACCTACCCCTCCTAAACCCAGGCTGGCTGGGTCTGATACCCTGGCCATCTTGTAAGTGCTGCATAATAGCTCTCAATATAAACTGCTTCATTATCTTACATGGTACTGAGGTCAGGCTAACTGGTCTATAATTACTAGGATCCTCCTTCCCACCCTTTTTTATGAATGGGAATCACATTGGCCAGTTTCCAATCATCCGGAACTTCACCAGTGAGCCAAGCCTGTTGGTAAATTGTGGAGCATGGCTTCGCAAACCCATCTGCCAGGTCCCTCATCACCCTGGGATGGATTCCCTCTGGGCCCATAGATTATGGACATTTTTTTCAAACAGCTCAACATTTCTCTGCCTGCCTCCTCCTGGATAACAGGAGGACCATTCTGTTCCCTGACAGAGCAGACCACCCATCCACCAACCCAATTATCCTGAGGACAAGCCATCTTCCCATAAAGACTGAAACAATAAAAGCATTAAGCACTTCTGTCTTCTTCTCATCTGCAGTTACTAAATTCCTTCCTGCATCCAATAGATAACAAAAGTTGGTCTCACCCTGCCTTTTATCATTAACATATTTGTAAAAGGATTTTTTTAATATCCTTTACAGAAGTTGCCAAATTAAGTTCGAATTGAGCTTTGGCCTTCCTAATTTTCTTCCAACATGTCCTAGAAACCCCCCCTAAATGCTTTCTGAGAGACCTGACCCTCCTTCCAGAGATGATACATCCTTTTTTTATTCCTAACTTCTTTCAAAATCTTGTTACCCATCCAGGCTGGATGTTTGCCTTGTCCACTTGTCTTTCGGCACACAGGGACAGCCTGTTCCTGTGCCCTCAAGATCTCTGTTTTGAAGCATGCCCACCTTTCCTGGTGGGCAAAAAAACTGCTTCCCAAGGAACTCTGTGGACAAGCCTCCTGAATAGATTAAAGTCTGCCCTCCGAAAGTCTAATATAAAAGTCCTGTTGATGCTCCTCCTAACTTCACCAAATATTGAGAAGTCTACAATTTCATGATCACTATGCCCCAAGTGTCCTCCAACTACCACATCTCCTACTAGCCCATCTCTTTTTTAAACAACAGGTCTAGCATAGTCCTACCCCTGGTGGGCTCACTCACCAGCTGCAACAAGAAGTTCTCCTCAATACACTCTAAGAACTTCCTGGACTGCCTTCTTTCTGCTATATTAAGTTCCCAGCAGATGTCTGGTAGGTTAGTCACCCACAAGAACAAGAGCTGGTGCTCCTGAAACATTCTCCTTCTGCTTATAAAATAGGTCCACTAATACTATAATGAAAATCAGCTTTGTTTTCTAGAATGAACAAAAGTTTGGGAAGCCATTAAATCAGCATTCAGTTTTTCTATGACTATCTGTAGCTAACTAGTACAGTAGTGCTGTGGAGCTCCATTTTACATGTCTGTTTGGCCCACATTTTGGCCAATTACATAAACAGCATACTAGTTATCAAATGTTTAGTATAGATTAAGCACAGAAGATATTTTGAGCTCTTCTGGAGTTAAGATTTAAATATATATTTAAATGATTTTCACCCCTGGATCTATGTGTGGTTTTTTTTAGGAGATATAATTATAAGTCAGTTTGAATTTTTCCCTTAGGAGTTTTAAAAAAGTTAACACCTACTGAAAATGTATTAAGACCCATTGTCTTCATTGTCTGACTATTTTGTAATCTGTCTGGGCCAATTTTCCATTTAAGGGTGGTTTATTTTGTACATCTAACATCAAAAGAGGTTTCTTTGGTAATATTTAAAATATGCGCTTTGCTTTTTTGTCTCTTTTTTTTTTTTTTTTTTTTTCCTTTCCCACTGACAGTGTTTTGTATGCTAAAATTATTTCAAGGGAAGATCTTTGCTTTAAAAACTCACTCTTCATACATATGCCTGAAGTAAAGAAAAACATACTACTGTTTATTCCATGAGATCACACAGCCAATTAATCAAGATTTGAATGAGTATCAAGATGTAGCCTTCATTCTGTCTGCTTATTAACTTTCATTATGTGTAAATCTAAGTTGTAATTGTTAACAGGATAGATTATGCTCCAAAGTTTTTTTTTCTTATAACAGCATTCCTTCACAGTTCCCCTTATTAGAATGTACCCAGGGTGATATATTATGTTAAGAAGGTTTAAAAAATAAGGTGACAATGACCTTCCCTTTAATTAACTATGATGGAAATAAAGGTGAGAACAATGATGATGAAGCTCTGCTGGAGACCATAAATCATGTGCTGTACTAGTTAGACAGGACACAGCTACGAAAAATAACCTTGCATTTCACAGGTTAAATGGCTCTTCCATTGTGCTACATTCACTATTGTTTTTATTTAAATACATACAGATAACTTTCGCTTCATGGCAGTGTAAAAATTGCTCTCTACTAAAAATTAGTTATTTTCTGAATACGTTTGAAAACATTTGGATATTTTTTTGATTAAAATATTACTCAATATCCCAGCTTTTAAATAGCAAAGTGGCATATGCACCAGTGGAAAGTTGGGATACTTCTGTGTTTTCCTCTATAAACCTGTGCTGTCAAGGACAGAAGATGGCTTAATGTTTTGTTCTAAAATAGTTCTCTGTTTCTCCAAAAGATTCTGGACTTTCACCACGTGAGATGAGCTTGCCAACTATATTCTTCAAGGTCTGAAAACATTTTCTATATTAAGTAGGTTTTGGAAACTATTACATGTTCTTCACAATAAGACTGCTTCTTTTTCTAAATACATCCCTTTATCTGTGAGTTGTAGTCCAGTCCTCTACCATTTAGTATACAAACAGAGTTTGCAGTATAATGGGAGCAATTAAATTTGAATTGCAGTTCAACAGAAGTCATAAATACATTGACTGGGGTCAACTACTGCCCAATAAATTAAACAAGACTTCTGTCACCTTGACTATCAACATTGTTGTAAGGATATTAAGGGCTTCCTAGTCAAATTCTCTTGGATAATCCTGTAAGATTAGAATATGTTCAGAAGCTGCCCTTTTAGATTAAAAAAAAAAAAAAAAAAAAAAAAAAAGGGCAAAAAAACCCAAACAAACCCACCCCAGTGAAAGTTCACAGACAATTTTGGATTCCTTTATGGTTTTTTATTTGACTTCCTTTATGTTTTATATCTCCTGATTTCTCCATGCAGGTGTGCTCTCAGTCTTTGAGCCTGTTAAACCTAAATGTGGAAAACAAAGTCTGGTGGAAAAAAAGTGATAAAAGAGTTCAAAGCAGATGTTAACAGGCATTAAGCAAGAATTTTGTGATATTTTGCAACCGGTAAGAAAGAGGTAGGTCTTCTAAAACTGAAGATATCTGAAAGAAATGAGTATAACAAAAGTAAGTCCAAAATTAGCTGTCCACTCTTTTCTGTGTTGTAATGCCAGCAGTCATTGCGGGGGTAAGTTTTGGGTGGTAACTTTTTTTTTTTTTTTTTTTTAAATTTCAAGATAACAGCATGGAGTTTTATCTTATGCTCATTCCCAAGTGCTTCAATTTAGCATTTAAAGATAAATCATCAGAGAAGTTTTGGCTTTTTGAAGTGCAGAAACACAGATGAAGGGATGGTGGATGGAGAGCTAAGTGTCTGGGAATTACTTTCGAGTATACTAACTCCCTAGGGCAGTGAAATATTTTATAGTTAAGCGACATTGGTTTAGTTGATTGTCCCTTTATGTGGTTAAACAGAGTGTGTAAGAAGGGGAATAATAATTCTCACTGCTTCAGTGTGTCTTGTACATAACACTTTAAAAGAACATTTTTTTTAAAAGTATGCAGTCTTCATTAGTCCTTCCTCTATGTTGCCATGTGGGTGGCAATGTGCAGAGGTTTTGAGACACAGAAATGTTACTGAGTTTGAAATCAAGTTTCTTTGTGTGCTGGGAGATCTGCAAGTAATGCATTCAGAATTCTGCATTTTTTCCCTGGGTATCTAGTCCACAACACAGTGGGAACATTACTACAATATTTGTTTCTCTGGCACCTTGCTTTACATGTTGAGCAAGTAACAAGAGCGAGTGGGATATCATCAGTTCCAAATGTATTAGCAATATTAGAGAAGTGATGAGTCAAGATACTTCCAAATGATCACTATATTATTCTGTACTGGGTAGTCCTGTAACTTCGATGACCATGGTGAAAATTCCTTCTCTACAAACCCTTAATGCTGGTTATGATGCTTGCTATTGATCAAGAAATATTACACTGTTGTGGGCAGTGATGGTCACCACAGCTCATGCTCTTTCACACTTCTCTGTACCTTGACTTGAGCAGTAGAGGGTGTCTGATGGTTCTAACCTGTCCTGACCTCAACACAGACAATGAACGGGTTGAAATGTCTCTTCCAACTCTACAGGTAATTGACCTGAAAACAGAAGACTTGTTTTCATGCTTTAGTGTTGCACAGAATGACAAATGTTCAGGGCATCTTCTGGACAGGGAAATAATACAAGAGTATGTATTTAGGTTAGGCAGAAAAGTCAAAATATTGCCCAGTCCCCAATGGAATAACCTCATTCCAACATTTCACACTTAATGTATCTCAACACTTTTGGTTGCTATTGACCGCCTTGAAAATCTGAATTTTTTTTTTAATCAACAAATTACTTCAATATTTCTGGAAGATCATCTATCTCAATCTGCTTTTCATTCTTTGAATCTTATTTTCTCTCTTAATAAATGTTTCCCATGGAGAATATTTTTTGTTAAACCAAGATACATACCAAGGTTTGTACAGGATTCTGGTGCTGGTGCAACACACTCACATATTTTACCAAAAGGACACTTTTTGAATCACTGGACAAAAATGCTAATGTCAGGGTATTGGAGATTTGGTGATGCGGTAAAATGCTCTAATAATATAGTAGAAGTGTCCAGCATTGAAGGCAGAGCTGGTAATAGCCAGAGACAGACCCTAGCATGGCTTCTTCCTGCAAGAATGGCAACAAATTCCACAGTTTCAGGCTAGAACGCAATAGCAATTTCCTTAGTTTGATTTTCTGCGAAGTAGCTGGTCAATAGTCAATCTTCCATAAACAATAATAAGAGGAAGTCTTTGAAGGAAAGTGAGAAATTACTTTGCTGCTGCTATTACTTTGCTGCTTCTCTTGGTCTGTAAACCTTTTGGCTGTTGTAATCCAATCTTTCTAGGAAATAAAGAATTATTTACCATTGGTACTAATTCATAAGATTACTTAGGTGGAATTCCCTCCTTTTATTTTATTGCCTTTTTGGTAGCTCTTTCTAGTAGAAGAGATAACTTTCTACAAGATACTTTAATTACCTGGTTTTCATAATCTTGCATTCATGACCTAACCTAATTAAGTGGTGAAATTCCATAACATTTACTTGGTATTTCATGGGCCTCCCACAACTCCTTACTAATTTTTTTCTTGTCTGTACATTGTCTTCACCTGGCCCCCAAGCCTTTCCCCGTATTTCATTTTTTCTTTCTTATTAGAATAATAAGTGCCTATTATTGGGATAAGAAATACTTCAAGACTCACGCCCACCTTGGAGCCGAAAGTCATTTGTGATTAATGTTCTGAAGCTGAAAAGTGTATTTTTTTCTCAGCACTTCTGATTTCCGTATTTTTAGTACAAAGGCAGAAGTTTTTAACTTCTCTATTACAAAGTTGGAAGAAAAATGGATAGTACTGAACATATTATAAGGTAAACAAGAGACAAAGACCAGAAATTATGCTACTTCTAAAAGTATCAGATCAACTTATTCATGACAAGGAAAGAGTAAAGAAAGAGAGAAGGAAATTGCTGCAGGTTTACTTGTCTAATGACTGTTAGACACTTAGGAAAAGCTCCCATGAAAATGCACAGGTCTACATTTAAGAAATGCGGTTGGGCATGTTAAATCTAAAATAAACATTGCTTATTTATTCTCTGTCAAGAGAGAAATGTTTCTTTTTGGTTACTGGGGTTTTCTGATTTTGGTTTTGGTGTGTGTTTGATTGATTTTTTATGCAGTTGAATGGAATTCTCTTTTCTCACACTGAAATCCCAAATTATTTTAGTTTGGGGCAGCCAAAATGAATATTTAGGACACATTTAACATCCAGAATTTTTTTGGGAAAAAACTTTGCTGGGAATCTGATTTGCATCATGCCATCATTTCTTCCTTTGGAAACTGAAAGAACATGAGCTGCATATACAGTTCAGTGGCAGGAGTCTGTTTTCATAGTAGTTTTAATGAAAACCCCTTTTACATTTTTAGAAGGGTGTAGAAACAGAAAACAAACCTTTTGGTGCTAAGTATCGGGCAGGCACAAAATGTTATCAAGCAATTCTGAATTTGTTGTGATCCCTCTATAAAAGGGGGTGGCAGCCAGTGGCATGCATTGTGTGCTTCGTCTGCACATCTGCAGGGGACTGTGCACTGCACACCAATTGAGAGTAGATCCTTGGTACATGGCATGCATATACTGCATATACTGTATCTGCATCCTCCTGATTAAGATGAATTAGATATGACCACTGTTTTAATACTGGACTAGGTTCAAGCACATTTTTTTTCATGTAGAATATCACTATCTCAGAAATGCTGTTCACCTTACAGAATTCTATAATCTAGGCACATATTTAGGATTGAAAATAAAATTAGAAGTTGTTTTTAATATTGTGGAGGAAGGGAGATAACTATGAAAATCTGATGCTGGGTTTTTTTTTTTTTGGCTTCTGTTGAGTCCTATTTAGGACAGAGGGCAAGGGGAGTTGATTATCACAGTTTAAAGTCCAGATATCACAGTAAGAAATTTTGTGAGTAAAGGGTGATGTTTTATCACAAATAGTTTTAGATTATACTTAATAATAATAATAAAAAATTGAGGGTTAGTATGTAAATCAACAGCTACATCTTATCCCCATGAGCTTTCTAAAGTATGATTGTGTTTGACTGTAACTTTTTCTTTAATCCACACTAGGATGAGAAGAAAGATTTGTGGATTGTTAATAAAACGGAAAATTACTGAAATCAATGACTTTTGATTAACTTCAGATTTCAAAGTCAGAAATTTTGGGGGATTGGCAATAAAACTTCTTTAGTAAGGAAGAGGGGAAATGGGAAAGACCCACTATTATAGCCTAGGAAAAGGTTACCTTTATAGGAGCTCTAGTATCACCATTTCACATGGTTTCCAGATTTTGGGATGAAAAATATTCTTCTAGACTCTCTAGAAGAGAGTACAAGAACCTTGGAGTTTTTAAAGGAAATTTTGTGATTTGTGCAAAATGGAGTTAGAAAGCCTAGTTGCCGCCTAGGTTAATTGTTGACCATTTTCATTTATATAACTTTTTTTTTTTTCCACTCAAGTGGTTTAGAATGAGAAATAACTGCATGATTAGAAAGTCCAGTAAATCAAAACCTCCCACACAAATACCCAGTAAAATTAGCTGCACTATATTATTAATATCTGCCATGGTACCTGTGGGTTGATAGGAAATTATATTCTGAATCCTAATTACAAAAAGTCTGCAAAAGAAAACAAAGCTCTGAGCAACTTGAATTTGTATTTGAACAAGTGAAAGTCAAATCAATTTGACTGGATCTTTTTAAAAACAGATTTTACTTGGTTTGCTACCATTTTAATTTTTTCCCATACTTGGTGCTAATCAGGCATGACAAATAGGCTCACCTTTGATCACACTTTGCACTAATAATGTCATAAAGTAACTCCCTTTAATTGGTACCTCAGGCTACTCTCATCAAACAAGCTCATAAAAACAAACTAGTGACAGCTTTCACTTCTACTAGATTTATGAAATACTTCTCATCTATGCCCAGACTGTGTGTGTTTGCATTGCTACTCTAAGCCTGACCTCTCATCAAAGAAGTAATATAATTTTTTTGTTCCACAACAAACTTGCACCATCACTTCCATTCAGACATTTATTCTTGCTGTTAGTGGCTATTGTGAAAATTTTGCACTTAGAAATACAAAGGGCAGTCCCTTTACAGTCAGGGTTACAGTTCATTATAATGTGGCAAATATATTTTAAAGACAGATATATAATTTTATTTTTATATTTTATTCTAGAATTATTTTATTCACAGATTGTATAAGTAAAGACTCTCATATGAGCTCATTATTCAAAACTGTTCACCCAATAACTTGTGTGGATAATTCTTGGTCTTGGTCTGTAGCTCATTCTCAAGGATCTCATTGTGAATTTTTGATCATTGAAATTCCAGCTCAGTGGCTCATCACCTAAATCATATGGTATGCTTCTGCCAGGATGGAGGAACACAGCCCTTAATTTTCTACTTAATGATTCAGAAAGCGGAGAGCACTTGTCCTCTGAAAGTCAAGGCCCTTTATCAAATACCAAAACTTGAGGTCTTATCTTAGTCATTGATTTTAGCAGATGTTGGAGGCAATAGCCTGTAAATGCAGATTCAAAATGAATTTTTTTTAAACTATTGAATTTTAAATTAGATACTTTGATGGGTGCACCTATTTTATGTTCTTCTTTTCTGGCAAGTATTTAAGGCAACTAATTGATAAGACTGAAATTATTAAAAGTGTGTTTCTGCAAAACTTAGGATCTATAGTAGCAGAAATTTCTGCTAATGTCCAATAATACATGCTCAGGAACTGAGTTATGAAAAGTCTATTTTCAGCTATATAGTACATAACTGTCCAGTCTATACTGTAACTGTTGCAGCATCATCTATAATAGGGGTAGTTCACTATGGATTTTCTGATCTTGATTAGTATCAAATTTCAGAGAAAATCTAGATTTTAGTTTCTGGATTTATATGAACATTCTTGTCATCATTAAAGAACACTAATTCTTCCAGTGATAATATGTTTTATGATGTAATTTTGTGTGAACTGCCTTTTGCCTGCACAAGTATTTTTTCTTAGTAATGAATATTGTTAAGCTAAACATAGATTTATTAGTTTTAAATGAAGATGTTTTATTTGATCTGTCCATAATGCCTTGATATTAGATTAATTTGCCCTTTTCCAAACCAATTTATGTCAGAGGTTTTTCATTATAGCAGAGAATTTAGAATGAATTAATTCAGCAATCAGTGATGTTTATAGTTCAAAGAAATGTACATTAAGAAAGTGTTTGGAGTATAACTATGCATCCATTTATAATTCGCCCAGATCTTTTTAGGTGACTTTCCTGTATTTCAGGCTCTCTGAATTGATAGGGACCTAAGTTAGTACACTATGAATGGTATCAGAAGGGAGTTAATGACCCTCAGAGTCCCAGTTCTTCCTCTTTTCCCTCATTACTATAGCAGCAAGAAAGTTATTTTAGTATTTTCTAATTTACCTATCCATCTGCCCTTCTCCTGACAGTCTGTATAGATCAGTTCAACTTCGGTGATACATAAATGTGACTCTATTAACCTCTTTAGGAAAAGACAGTCCCTGTCAAACGCATAAATGTACTGTCAAAATGACAGGTTGGATACTGTTCTGAATGTTGTTTATAGGGTTTTATTTACCACTGGTGACTTCTGTTTTATAAACTACCTGGTGCTGCTTTACTCCTATTTACTATGTGGATAAACTGCACACCCATCAAATTTAGACCTAGTTTTAAGCAGAATATGTCTGTTGTTAAGTTATATTATGAACTGAGGAATTTTAGGCAGTCTGCAATCATGTAAAAAGAATTCATTAACTCTTTGTGAGGAACATGTATATTTGAATAGATATTTTTGTAATATTCTAGGCCCACAGCGTTTAGAAAGAACAAGATTAAAAGATTTTGCTTTAATTTGAAACACGTCTAGTTGGGTTTTAATCATATTTGGAGAAAAGGTGACATAGTAACTTTAAAATAATACAAAAATATCTTGTAAGCTACTAGCTATTCAGCATTACTACAGCTTTTATTGCTCCTTTTTTCCCTGTAGATGAAACTTTTACCTAGAATGTTATCACTTTCCTAGTTTATACCTGATAAAAGTTTCAAGCAATACTTATCCATTTTTGGGCTATGTGCAAAAATTTGCAAACCAGTCAGGTACTGATAGCAGGCATGGCAGTAGACGCATTTGGGAAAAAACCCTCTCGATAACGGCACAAAATATTATTTCCTAATGTGCTCTGAGTTTCAGAATTCAGCCATCCAAATATGTGAAAAGTCAGTGTGGAATAGAAATATCTAGTTTTTCATACTGAAAAATTCAAAATATGCAGTTAAATAACAGTTGCCCTTAGCTAGATGAATTCATTTGAATAAGTTCTTCCTCAGATCCAGTAATTCCCAAGTGGGGCTTTTGGTCTGTTTGATTTATGATAGATTTAGTGAAAAGACTGGAATAACTTAACAACTTATGTCTTCCTTTTCCTAATAACTTCCTAGCTCAGTGTTATATGACATTGACTATTTTCCATTGATCAACACTATTTTCACACATGGAGCCTGTCCTCACCTTCTAGCCAAATGGATGAGAGCCACTGAGGGGAGGATGATGCAGAGCTTCTGTTTTGGATCAGGGAAAAGGAAGAATAGAATGAACAAATTTGAGGTTTAAATTCTCATCACAGGAAGTAGTACCTGTGCCTATCAGTAGAGAAAGTGTATGGCAAGCAGCCTGAAAGTGACCTAAGTGGTTACTTCCATTTACAAATGCCATTTGCCTCCTAGGGCTGCTTTCTAAAAAAAGAGAGGATGGGAAAGGACGGCTAAACATGAAGAAACTTCCTGCAAAGCCACCAGACTGGAAAAGAGGTAGTTTTGCCTGAATCTATCCTGCTTCACTAAGCCAAATGGCCTGAAAAGGTACATTGTACTCTGACGTTTTCCTGTTCTAATTTATTCAGTTGACATCAGAAATGTGATAAAGAAACCAGTCAAGGATGCCTTGCTTTGTAAACAATGCAATAGCCAAGTGCCATTAAGAATTTAGAATTAGAAGGTAGTGCACCAGATTCTTGTCTCAATTAACAGACACAGTTCTTACAGTGAAATCTCAGTCTTTATTAGATATACAAAGAACTAAATTTGTGCTAATTTAAAGAATTTCCCTGAATTCTCCAGGTGAAAGGGGATGTTCAAATGTTAATATACTAAAAACCTAGTTTTCAGATATGATTCAGTAGAGATTATTATGAAAGAAGGATATTTGGAACATGAAGTTAACTCAAGGTTAAATCTTTCCCATTTCCTACTCTTATTGAATCTTTCCAGAATTGCTTTTTCTGCTGGGGCAGATGGTTCCTTAACTGCAGGGCTGATGCTGCTTCTGATCACAGGGGAAAGGTTTTTGGACTAAAAAAACACCAAACAGATGGTGAACATTAAAACAAGAGATGTTTGCAAACATCCTGATGTGTCTGCAGTACAGTGACAGAGAAAGAAGCTGGCATGGTCAGGGCTGACCTTATTCCTCTGACTGGGGAGGAAGGATTTGATAGAATGGTTCATAGATTTCCATCTTTCCCTCTTTTATGGCAGTGTGCAACTACAGGTGTGGCTTCTGCACCTTGGTAGCTTCAAAATATACCTGAAGGAGAAATTCCTTTCTTCCAAAGCTAGTGTGTTCTAGTTTTCAGGTGGTGTCCAGAAACAGCATATTTGCTCTTTGATGTTTTTTAATTATATGTACTTTAAGTAATGCTTTCAAACTCCTTAATTGTAAGATTTCTTGCCTTGAGTATATAAAATTGTTTGGCTTTGATGAATGCAAATGTGATAAAAACCTTAAACGCATGTTAGCATGCAGAGGTGCCATAACCTTGCTTAAATACTGTTTGCAGTGAATATAAGTAATTTTATGTATCAAAATGTATAGTGTGCTGTTTAAAAAGGTGGTCTTCATATGGTTTCACATAATTTCTGCCTATTCTGCATCCCCACACTTGTTCACACAAGTGACGGAATTTACACAATTAAACCCATTTATTCCAGTGCAGTACTGTGAGAGTTCTGTATCAAAACTACTACTTTGTATCCATTATTTATAACTACTTTTTGTCTTTTCTGTATTTCTGCTGCGTCATAAAGAAACTCAAAATACAGCTCTGAGTGCACCTAATTAAACAGAGAAACAAAATCTTGTTAAAAATGATTTGTTTTTCTTTTTTTACTCCTCCTGCTAATGGCAGATATTTTGAATAGTTTTTCTTGTTTACCATCTCTAGTTGCCTACCAATGTTGAGGGAAGTGCCTTTGCCCAAAATTTAACTCTTTTTCTGAATATGTTTCTAGGTTTATGAAAAATACATGTTTAAAAAACCCAGGACACACAAAATCTCTCAGAATAAGCAAAATAATTGCTGATAACTTGTAAGATTTTTTTTTTTAATCTGCAACCCAAAGAATAGTGTGAAGGAACAGGTTTTAATGGGTTTAGTATTTTTTACTGAAAGCTTGTAGAAATTAATACCTTTGTCTCCGCAAGTGTCAAAACATTAATTTGTGTCAAGAACATATGCTTTCAGTACTTAAAACAAGCTTGTTTTTGTGCTGTGGCTCTGCCTTGTTAGCTCTTACACTTCGATTGTCTGGAAAGGTTGCCCCTCTCTACTATACAGCAAAAGGGCCAGGCATAATTTTGCCATGGATTGAATGTGTGTAGCGAACAGTCATTCCTGGTGGAGAAAGGCTGAGCCTCCTGCCATTGTTCTCTTGACAAATAGTGAGTGTCCTCCCTTTCCACTGTCTGACCTTGACTAATTGTGGAGAATTGGTGCAGCTGTCCCTGGCTTATTCTGTGCTGCAACACAAGGGCATGTAAGAAACTTTAAGCTGCCATCATAAAACTCCAGTTTGAGGACTTCATCACAATGCATAGTGCTCACTTGTTTTGTTGTGTGCTGTTTAGTTTGTTGCTGTTTTCTTCCTCTGATAGCATGTTTTAGTGTCATGCTGTGTTTTCTTCTGACTTGCCCCTGTATGTATTTCAGAAATCTATACTAAGAGATTAGGGTAACAGGGTATTTCTAAAGTAGCTGGATAAAGTCAGATGGAAAAATAATTATAAAACCATCAATTAAAAAGTTATGTGGAAAATGAAGCTTATCTAGAAAGTGAGTGGAAAGGCATGTTTGTACTTTTCTTTTTCCTTATTCCCATCACAATCTATTGTTGCAAATTCTTTTGGTAGAAAGCTTCAGTATATGAACTTGGAAACTGAAGAATATAATCAGAAATATAAGTACCATGTGCTTATTAATACAGGGATAAAATTTTCTGGTGCTGCTTTTAAATATTAAGCTTAACTGAATATTTTAATTACTGTGTATATCAAAGCAAGCAAAATGTTTTTCCTGTACAGGTAATTTTCCATAATACAGAAAGTGGCTAAATATATTGATAGCAATATAATATGCAGTAAATGTAACTTGCAAATTTTACTAGAAATCTGAGAATTTTCAGTTTTATTAGCTTAATTAGGGTAAAAATTTGTTTTGTGAGGAGGGCAAATTCAGTATACCTACACCACTTTAAAGTCACACTTAGCTTTTAGAATTAGGGGTAAATCGACTCGTGTTTGAATGGTAAATGCGTCTTTCATTTGGGCAAATTTAATTCACACAGAAAGAACTACTGGCTTGATTTATTTAAAACTGAACCTAGTTCAATACAGTTCAGTTTTCAGCTACCGTGCCTTTTTTGTCACACTGATTCTCAGTGACAGTCTTTTTAAAGAATAAGCAGATTTCTATTAAAAAAAAAATCACACAGAGGTGAGGGGCTTTATATGTCTGCCCAACATATTAAGTCTCTCCAGAATAAAGAGAACTTCTAGGTCCTTGGATTGTGTTGCTGCCAACAGGATTACTGTTCAAGGTAGGCTCATGAAAAATATAAGGAAAAACAAATAAAACCTCCACTAGAAGATCTGCAGAAACACAAATTTCAGATCTGGTGGCAAAATACCTATTGAAGGAATGCAAGTAGTGGATGAAGTTTCAGAAGTGATGAGTATTTGGTGGTTTACATCATCTGGGCATGTCTAAGTCAAAAAGAGTCTGGCAATGTAACACCTTACCCCATGGACTGTTTCCCTAGATCTGCTCCAAATTGTGATTTGCTACAGAGAATGGGAAGACTGACTAAATTTTGGTCATGAGATCTTTCTCCCACAAATACTCTGCCGTTGTTACCTGTGCTGACAGGCAAATCAAGTGCTCTGCTTGGTATGTTGCTTACTGCAAGAAAAGAATGGCAACACATGGCCTAAAGTACTGCAAGGAGACATTTCAAACACGATTGTTTCAGGTTCCTGGTAATGTAGTAGAAAACAGGATTCCCTTTAAACTCCCTCATGTCCCTGCTAGTCAGACCTCTGCTGGGACAGCCTTTAGTACCACTTTATGACCTGCTTAAAACATTTTCAGTGAAAATAAAATTTAGGAAATATCCGGCCTGAATTAAACTTGGTACAACTGTGATGAGCAAGTTTTTCCTTGGTTTGACCTTAAGACACGATGGCCATTTTTCTCCTCACCCTTCATAAGAGCTTTCTGATGACCTCGATCCCTCCCTAACCTTCTGTGTAATGGATGTAACAACCTCATATTACCTGACAGCCTATTTTTGACCTCTGAAAATTATTAGACCTTGAAATTTGGAGCAAGCCATCTTGAGAAATACTTTGCCAGATGTTGAAGGTGGTTGAGTCACATTTTAGTAGTCCATATGTAGAAAACAAAGCTTGTTTTAAATCCTATAACTTTGGCAAAATAAAACACGTATAAATAAAATTGTTGTTACTGGTGACTAGGTGTTATCCCCCAGGAGCAGCGATGTACCAGGGCTCTGGTGTACCCATACTGCTGGAAGGGAACTGACAGCCTAGGGCCACTCTGAAATGTGGAGCTCCCAAGATCTCGAACTCCAACCTAGCTACCCAGTAGGCAGATAAACCCTGTGGCCCTGGTTGTAGGTCCCCAGGTACAAAGTCCTTCATCAACAATGCCGGTTTAAGTCCAGCTTGAAGCTGCAGGGTGCTGGTTTTGCATGGCAGCATGCTGCCTTCCTGCTTGTGTCAGCACTGGCTCAGGGACATATTAGAAGCTCAGTGAGCTATTCTCCCATTTTATGTAGAGTTAAAAAGATAAAAGGCTGCAATATGCTCAAAGACAAGGAATATTTTCAATCCTGTTCACACTGACAGTCTAGCTGTTGCAAAGGCACTGCAGGTGCATGTGGGAGTGTTGCACATGGATAGTAATTGGAAGGTGTTCTGAAGAAGAAATCTTTAATCCGACTTTGTGGCCAAACACTTTATTCTGTGGAAATGCACACACTGGATGATTTTAAGTGATTTGGATTTTCTTTTGTGTGTAGATTAGGACATGATTAGTAAGATGCCATTGTTGTGCTTCCTGTTTTCAAGTACTGTGTGGATCTTGATTTCAAGCAGAGAAACAAGCTGACTCTGAAGAGAATGTGCAGGGACAAAAAAATACAGCATGCCAGTTTTTTAGTCTTTTTTCACTTCTGTCTGCCCAACAGAGAAGTAACATGTGGGAGAAACAAAGGAACAGAGTGATAGTATTTCAGTGTTGTGTTTAGGTATGGCCTTGCACACTTTTCACTGTGCCCAGCAGTGTAGTACTGGCTGAATGGTGTCTGATTCAGGCTCTCCTGAATATTGTTTCCTAGCAGTATTAGAGATGTGAATCATCAAATGGGGCCTGCTGGCTTGTGTCTGGAGTATGGGATCCTTGGGATAAGTATCCTTGGGATACTTACATCTTTTTGTTTCTTCATAGAGGATATGGAAGCTTAAGAGAGGTAGGACTTCCAAGAAAACTTGCAGATCTAAAATAATGTCTCTTCTGCTCCTTTTTCCCTGGATATCTATTCACTAGTTCTTTTCATTCCTTCATTTTCTAATATTCCCTCTCTGCTCCAGTCAGAGGGGTCAGCAGGTATTTTTCGAGCTTTTCTAAACTCTCACTTTCACTCAAACTCTCCTTCCACAGGAAGGAAAATAGAATCACTGGAGGCCTAAATCAGAGCAGCAGTGAATGCAGGTTGTGAGCAATGTTGGAACATCTACTGTGTTTTACAATTTGACACAATAGAAATAAAAAAGCCTTTTAAAAAATGAACCCAATTTAAATACAGGTTTTCTGTGGCCTGTCTCATAAAAGATTGATTAATATACTAGTATCTTGTCTGCTTCTGTTCTGAGTGCATGGCTTCACTTGTGAGGAGTATGGAGCAGGACTACAATCATTGCATTGCAGGGCTTCAGACAGCCTCCCCAAATACTCTAGATATATTGGGAAGTGCTGGTGGATAATATTCCATATCTGAATTCTGGTTTTTGTGTTGAATAATCCTCCTGAATTCTGATTGTACCATATGCATGTGTTCTTTATGTCAGGAAACACAGCCAGAATGGCTTTCAGAATGCGGCACAGAAGTTGAAAACTAAAGAGCTTAATATTTTTTTATTTTTTTTTTTTTTATTTTTTTTTTTTTTTAGGAATGAACACTAGCATTAATTAGTTAAGCCTTGAATAAAATAGCAGGTTTTGTGAGATTATCGTGCAGCTGGGCACATCCAAACTTTCCTATCCTGAGTGTTTTGGAGCAGCTTTATTTATCAAGCAGAAGCGAAAATCAGGAAGATCACATCTTTTCTCAGCATTACACTGCCTGAAGTGTTTATGGCATCCCATGCACAAAGACAGATATGCATACAAAAGTAGGGATAACATGGAAAGGATTACAGAAGAGCTAGCTAAAGTATTTGATTTTTGTATGTACAGGCACATGACAGGACATGACTTTAGCACAATGAATCTGTTTCTTAAAATCCTATGCACCATATTAACTAGAAATTCAAATAAAGCCTTGCCTTTGCTTTCAAATAGAAGAGGGATTGGCATATTTAGATTTAATGCTTCTAAATTCTCTTCAGGAAAACAAAGCATCAAACAGAGTTGCAGTGCAATTTTTCTGAGTAGGAAGACAGTTCTGCTCAGAGACAGAAGACAAATTATTATGTGTCTGGTTTCTGCAAATCTTGCTTCACGGGAATTGTAAAAGCCAAGTGCCGAGGAAGACATGCAAGGGTTAATATAATTTCCATTCCGGCGAGTTTTGCTTGCCATTATTTTCTTTTTCTTTTCTCCCTTTTAACTGATTCATAGCATAAAATCTTCCTGGACACCTAATTATCAAGCCAGCTCACAGTCACAGCTGTCTGCTTGGAGAACCCATTAGATGCAGCAGTTGAAGCCTCCATAATTCCCCAAACTTCCCGGTTGTGAATATTAAGAAAAGATTTTTACATGTCATATGCAATTCGGAGGTGGTGTGAATGGCGTTGGAAATGACGAGCTCTGAATGCTTGTCCATCACTCCATTCACTGGTTACAGGTGGTCTCATTTTCCACTTTCAGATATCGGCTAGCTATGACAGCAGGCACTTAATTTGCATGTTCGACAGACAACAAACGGCCCTGTGCATGTCAAAATAGGTGGTGATGCGTGACAGTTCCTACACAATACTGTCTCCTCTTTGCTTGACCTTTGACCTCCCTGCATGTCTTCTTTCACAATCAGAAAAAAATGCACTTTTCGTCTTTGGAATAAATTTGATACCAAATTGATTATTTTCCTTTCTTCTTTTTATTCTTCTTTTTCCTCCTCCTCCACTTTTCAAGTATGCATGCATCCAGGCTTTCATCTTAACGGCTACAAAACTCTGCCAGAAGAGTCTCATAAAATTTAAAAATACGCAAGCAGTGAGAACAGGAAGCGCCTTGTTAAAATTCATTGTAGTTAAATTGCTTCAAAGTTCTTTGTAAATGCAAATGTAACCTTTAAAAGAGACCTTAAGTTGAGTTAATATTTGTTAAAAATAAGACTTTTTTAAAAAATCACAAAGTGCTTTATATTCATTTTTTTTCCCCAGGCTGTATATCCATCTTTATATGTGCAAGTTGAGTAGTTTAGTACACATTTCAACAAAACATTCCTCCAGTGATTTTTATGGCTGCTGTGACTTGTATTAGTGTAAAGTAACAAGAATTAGTCTTCCAGCATCATTAGAAGCACATTAGACTTTAGAGTTTTATTTAAGTTAAAATGCTAAGAAGTGATTAAAGTGCAAAAGTGTTTGAATGATGGCAGCACTGTGTACTTTATGGTGTTATTCAGTGTTTGGTTCCTGGAAGCTGCAGCTTTTTGTGTGTTCTACCTCCTGGTTAAATAATATTAAAGGGAAAACTAATATGAGGTGGATTCAAGCACGGCTTAGCATTGCAGAGTTCACCCAAGAACCTGAATTTTAATTCCAAAGATACATGTTCCCCCTTGTCTAACCAAGAATGACCATAATCCTCTCACAGATCTTATCTGAGCTGCAGCTCTTGTTTTAATTAAGAATTAAAGCATGACAGCAGATAATCACACCTCTGGGGTGTTATGAGGCTTGAGATGTGGTTGTGTACCTAGTATACCAAGGGTGTGATTATTCTGTGATAACTCCACCCCTAACGAGTCATCCTGTCTGGGCCTCAGTAATGGGCAAAGCACCGTTTGTTGCTGTTGGCTTCAAGCATCAAACTGGATCAGCAGTGCACAGTGGGCTGATCATAGGTGATAATGGACCAGTATGTCTTTTCTGTTGTTTTGTGTTGTCTGACCTTTAGGGTGTTTAGACCATGAGAAGATTTAGCAAGTTGTAGGCATTCCTCCCCCAACCAAAGTAAAATCTCTTTCATGAAACAGCACCTGGTAAAATTTGATGGATATGGAAATTCAGTGTTAATTTGAGATATGAGATAAAAGTGCTGAAGTGCTTATATTGCTGCCTTAGTGAGTTTGTTCTGACTTTCTTGTCATTCCATAACAACTTTGCTGTCAGTTTGGATGGTAGCTGAAGCCATCAGACCAGCTAACGCTCCTCAGGAGCATTGAAATACTTGAACATTGTTGATCAGCTGAGAGCTTAGGCCATAAATACAATTTACACGTGAAGTTAGTTACAGCACAGAGCAGGGCAATTCTTTCACTAAAATGTATTTCTACGAGTAGTAGTGATCATGACATTGACAGGTGGGCTCAGAATCATGCTTTAGGTATCAACTCATGCAAGTCCTATGTGGGAAATGAGGGAGTATGCTGAGACATGAG
Organism: Phylloscopus collybita; assembly: GCA_027886175.1. NCBI lineage: Eukaryota > Metazoa > Chordata > Aves > Passeriformes > Phylloscopidae > Phylloscopus > Phylloscopus collybita. The sequence continues at coordinate 62,608,421 of JAJNNQ010000075.1, forward strand.
GCAGTCCCAGCTTTTAGCTCCAAATGGTGCTGTGACAGAACTGCATCGCAACACCTGCTCTGTGTGTTTCTGTTGGTGTGTGCAAACACTGGTTTTCTTTCAACAGGAAGGTTTGTCAGGAAGATAAAAATGAAATGGAAGGAAGGATGGCCATATTTCCTGTCAGTCAGATTGTCTGCTGATAGCTCAGGAAGGCATTTTAGTCTTTACCTTTAGTCTTTACCTCTATCCACTGGCGTCAGCCGAGACACCAACTGAGGAAACAACTGTTTTGCTTAGAGGGAAACAGTTGTTCAAGCTGCACTGCTCTTCGATGACATTAACTAGTTGACTGAACTGCCAGCTCTGCTCTAGTCCAGGAAGAGACTTATTTCTGAGGTTAGATCTTAGCCTTTAAGGTCTGATAACCTGCAAGGCTGCAGCAGTTTGTGATGGGGGAAATTTTGTCGAGGAATTGGGTCCGAGTCACCTGGAGTAGCTTGTTCTGGCCACTGTAAATATAGAAAGGCTTGAATTAAAGTAGAGTGGAAAGCAAGCTCTCACTTACAAATCTTTTATATATATATATTTTTTTTTCATATGTCAAAGCATTGCTAAACAAGGTGGTTGATCTGATGTTTTTACTGCTGATCATGGATTTTTCAACTGACATATCATGGGTGCCAATATTAGCTTAACAGGCTGTCCAAGAGCAGCTGATGCACTTCTGTGAATCATATTGTAGACTGAGGTGGAGCTGAAGTATCTGCCCATGTGCACATAAACCAAGAGTCATTAGTTTCTCATGGGACTTAGCAAGTGAGGCTCAGGGCTCTGCTAATAGATACCCAGCTTCTGCATCTGACTTTTTGTCTCCAGTCATCTCAGAGCACAGGCAAAGGAGGGAGACAAGCACATGTTGTGCAGTGGTCTGCCTAAGTGGATAGATTAGAGAATTATATCTTTGGAGAGGGCAAGGTATATTAAGAGACATAAAGAAGGGAAGAGGGATGCAGCCAACTTTGAAATCATGAAAGATACTTTATTTTTCTCCCCTCTCTCCTCCATCCTATAGTAACCTAGCCAAAGTTGAACTATGTGCAGCATTAGTGATGAAATAAAACTGAGACGAATGTGCAACAGCTCGTGCTCAGTCAGTTGAGTTTTCTTATGCATTTGCTTTTGGCATGAATCCTGGCATACTCTGGATGGATACTCAGCTTTCCCATTAGAAATTCACACCTCTATTTGTAAGAATGTGTAATGAGAAATTGGAGCCTAAGTGAAGTCCCAAAGAAGAGAGGAATTGCTTTTCCAGAAATTGTTTCCTACATGGTTTGATGACCAGCTTGTTTATGAAATTGTATTTCTTCCTTGATTTTTGTGAAAAAACAGGCCAAACACTCATCTGTTCAACCCTTACTTGGGTGATCATTGCTTGAAGTTCTACTTTTACATGAAATTTCCTTGCTTGTCATTTCTCATTTTCTTGGGAATATCGCACTCACTAATGAAGGCACAGGTTTTTTAAAATTTTAGCAGTGGAGCTCTGATGAGTTGTGCAAGTGTCTCTTGATGTCTGAGGCTGTAAGGTAATGAATTTTTCAAAACTATTTCTAAACTTATCATTTTAAATGGAAACAGAACTGAGAAGATAAACTTACTGTTGACTCAATTAGTAGAAAGTGATATAGTAAAGCAATAGGAACCAAGTGTAGTTTAGTTTATTTCCTCAGATCTCAGGAAGGTAGATATAAGGCTTGAAAGGTATTGGTAATCTTTCTGTTACAAAAAAGACACCTTTATAGTAATGTTGCATTTGTTACCACTTAGTGCACTGAAATACAACATTTAATAGCATTCCATTGCCCCTGAATATACTTGTATGGGATTGCTTTTCATTGCACAGTTTTCATTCTCATTAAAAGGGGGTAAATTTTATGGTCTGCTTACTACAATTTTTTTTTTTATTGTTACTCTTTCTAATGTAACTTCTCTGGATAAATAAAGAGGAAAAGAAAACTTTGACAATTGTTCTTGGATCCATGGGTGATATAGTTCCATCTACCTGTCTTCGTCCTTTCAATTCAAGGATGACTATCAATTAATGATTGATTGCTAAAAGCTCATTAAAACGTCTTTTGCCATAAGTTTGCCATATTTCTTTTTGATTTCTTTTTAATTGTAATTGAATAGTAAATTTATATTAACAAATAGGAAATTTACAGTCTGCTTACATACTAAATGCAATGTACAGATTCTTTAATATGGAAGGGGACAAAAACAAGAGAGGCAACAAACATAACATCCAGAAAGAAAGCAAAGCAAGGCTTTGTTTTCATTCTGTTTTGTGAGAGCTGGTATAACAAGTGCAACACAGATGCATCTTGTTTGATGTCAGATTTTATGTTCCCCTTTCAGGGATCTGGAGTAGGCATCATCTGATCAGTATCTACCTCATTGGAGCATTTTATAGATCTTGAAAAACTTTTCTTCAGTGAGAACAATCTCAAAAATTTCAATTTGCCTAAAGCTTATTTCTGTCTCAAAAGGAAAGTTTGGGTTTTTTTTTAGTTGCTCTAGCATAGTTGAGGTTTGTTCTCACTTGTTAAAATGATAAGATCATCTTCCCTTGTCTTTATTTGTATCTATGGCATGAATGAAGGAAGTACTTCTGTTCCTCTTTCTTCTCTCCTCAAAGAATTTGACATAGAAGCCCTGGAGCATCATGCTCAGGATACCAAATCTACTGTACAACAGCCTTGGGAAACTGAACAAGATCCAGAATTTGAGTAAGAAATCTGAACCATGCATAGGTGGGACTTATCTAACACACTTTAGATTCCTGTGTCAACTTTAAGTTCATTAAGTTCCTTCTGTAATCAGGAGATAGTGTCGTTTGTTTCAGGAAAGGATCAAAGAGACCTGAGGGAAATCTACCGCTGTCATGTGAGAGAGTGTAGAGCGCTGTCCCTGACTAGATGCCAAACGTTCAGGTGGAAGTTAGGTCAGACAAGTTCTCTTGCACATACTTATTTTGAGTGTACACAGATAGTACTCCTCTGTAACAGGAAAGTCCTGAACAGAGAATGTGAGAGATGGAGCTACATGTGACCATGGAATCACAGTAATTTGTTAGGCTGGAAATTCACATTCAGGCCATGGGAAATGCAATCACAAAATGGTTACTAAAGAGCAAGCAACAGGTTGTTGTAAGTTGCATTGTTACAATACATCTTCTAGGGTTGTTATGATGTGAGAAAGTCTGATGATGTCTTGATTATAATTTCCAAAGTACATACAGACAAAGAACTTTACCCTTCTCAGGTATGCTCCTTCATGAACGGAAAAAGTGTTGCAGGTTGCTCTTTCCAGTTTGACTCTGTTCTGTCTGAAACTTGATGCCCAACTAACTGAGTTAGCATATGCAATTATAAGAGCATTTCACCAGGGTGGTGGTTCATATGCATGAACAATGAAGTCAGCTGCCAGATCAGTGAACTTCAATGGAGCATTTCTGAACCTTCATGTAAAAAGCACCTTGAGTGTCACCTATGGCCTTGTCATTTTGGGATTTCTCTTTTTTTGCCTACTTTTTGAAGTAAGGTCTCCCTCCTAATTTTGACAGTACATTTATATTACCTCAGCTGTAGAGCTAGCCCAAACTAAAGTGAAAATATTCTGCTCTTCCTTTGTTTACTGTTTCTTGACTGTTGATGTTTCAGCTGTCAGCATACACATAGCATGAATATATTTTTGTTTTCAAAGTTTTGAAAAGGAGATAGAAACCTACTTCTGGTTTCATTTCTTTTTTTTTTCTTAAGTGTGATATGTGATGACAAGTAGACCATGTAAAAGTCAATCTGTGGTCAGCCACATCTAAAACTGAAAACCTTATGGCTTCACTTTGCAGGTGGCCATGCTAATCTTACTGAAATAAACTTTAATTGTTCTGTACTACTGGTAGTGACTATGCTATTGCTATAATACTAGTGACTGTATAATGACATGAATAGAGTGACTCCACTCTCCAAATTTGGTAACGTGTTTGATAATCACTTCATGAAAATTGAGAGCATGCGCAAAAAATTTAGAAAAGGTCTCTTTCTTATATTTAGTGCTCTAAAATGTACAACTGTAAATTCCTGGCAGTTTTAATTTTGCCATTGCTATCTTGCTTGATACATTTCACTGTGGGTTGTTATTCAGTCAGTGTCGATCTTTCATTTAAACTTATGAGAGTTTTTTATACCAATTATTTCCTGAATTTCTAAAATTTGAAAAAAAGAACTATACACATTAAGCATTCACAGTGTTTTAGTGAAATAAAATGGAGAAATGGTGCCATTTAAATTTTTTTCTTTGTTTTTGTTCTCTTTGGTTTTGGGTGGTGTCTTTTTAGAGACACCTTTTTGCACAATTATGAACCACTTGGAATAAACTCAAGCCTATTTTCTTATGACTCTAGTAGAGCAAAACCTTATTTCTTCTGCTTTGCTTCACATTTTCAGTCTAGCCCATAATCAGTGAGAGCAATCATGAGCAGTCTAAAAATTGTTTATCCTCTATCTTCTAATAGAGAGCAACACAAGTTGAGAATTTCTCAAAATGAACAGGTTTATATAAAATCTACATCCGTATTTGCAAACCTGATCAGACAGAGAAAAGGTGCTCGTGAAATTTTTTTCCAGAGGTCATTCCTAACCACTTCCTTCAATGTCAGATTCAGACAGAAATCCAGCCTTTCAGAGTTAATTTGTAGCTTAGTGATTTCAAGTAACCACCCAATCTTTTGACATCAAATCACCTGCAGTATAGTTTGTCATAGCTAGATCCTGATTTCAGAAGAAAGGTTTTGTGATTAGTCCCAAGATGCTGCAAATTGGTGAGCTCTGATTTCAACTTTGCCTCTTCAAAGACTGTTAAAGTCAATTCTCCTTTTCACAGGTAGTGTTATATGATTAACGTTTTTATACCAAGACGTGGAAGCTTACCTACAGGAAAGGCATTTTTTTTTTCTGCTAACCATTTTACATCAGTGTAAATTTTAATACGATTTAGAAGTTGCCCCTCTCCTTACATCAACCAAGTTGTGAATTTCCATTTTTCCATGACATGTCAGACCTTATATATATGACCCAGGGCAGAATTTGAGCATCTGAGATGGGATCCATACGCAAACTGTCTGTGGCACCGCGTCACCTCAGATTTAGATTTCCTCTGCGACGTGTCCACTTCTGTTCAGAGTGGAGTTCTTGACATTGCCAGTAAACTCTTACTGGCACACATGGGGCCTAAACTAGATTCCTAAATCTCTGAGGTAACCATATGGCTGATGAAAAAATAATTTGCTATTTAGTCATCTTGGTCATGTAGCAAATAATTGTAGGAAATTTGAGAAGGAAAAAGTAATCAAAATAATTGTTTAAGACTCAAACAAATACCGAGGAGAAAAAAATCCTACAACTCTCCTCTAGAACTTTTAGTGTTATTTCTTGCAGTTCTCCTGAGCAGTGAAACTGTATCACTGACAATTAATAGTTCTTCCATAACTGTTTCTATCTGCTCCTGCAATGCCAGGATTAGCCCCAGGGCTATTGTGAAACAAAATTATGTTTAATTGCATTTCATTATAAAAAGTATAAATAATTTCCAAGTGGAAAGCTGAAATCTAATAATATAAATCTAAGATAAAACAGAGATCTTAAAACATCAGGTATTTTATACTGCTGACAGATAACTTGTGTATCATGTTTGAAGCAGAAAGAAACAGTTTTCTTGATTCTCCAGTTTTACTTCTTTGTGTCTTTTTCATTTTCATATGAAGTGTTGATTTTCCTATCAGAAATTTGCTGTCTTGTTTTATGGAATAAATGCAGTAAATGCCTGTCATTATATCTCCCTTCACCCCTGCCTCTAGCTTCCTTTCTCCAAAGCTAAAGGATGTGCCTTTATTGGAAAATATCAGTTGCAAATTCTGATATTAAAGTAATAAAGATAATTGTCTAATTTCCAATGAAAGTATTAATAAAATATCCAGAAGCTCAAAGTAGGGTTACAGTTTTCAGGGCATTTTAAATAATTAATGGCTGTGTGATAACACAGACAGTAGCATTGCAGACATCTCCATGATCTCAGCCTATGAAAGTGTTTTCTGTAGGAATCCTGAAGCATTGTTATGTAGAGCTGTAGGACAGACTGCCAAAATTTTTATTACATACCAAACATAGAAAAAAAAAAAAAAAAAAAGATGAATGAAAAATTTAAAGGCATCATAAAATTGGTCCAGACACAATTCTGGCCAATTACCTGTTGTTGTGTTCAACAGCAAAAAAAGGCAAAACAGATGGTAAGCTGTTAAACTACTTAAAATATCATAAACTTTAGTAGGTTACTGGTGCTGTACCTCATATATATTATAGGATAACTTTGTAGCCATGCTTCTGTTTGTTTGTTTTTTTTAATTTGTAATTTGTGCTTCTAATTTTTTGTTAGACCAAGCTGGGCCTTTTTTGTCTCTTATAAGCAAAATTCAGACAGAGAATATACCTAAATTAGGCAGAGGTGAAAAGTTAGACCACTTGAATCACTTTCTTGAAATGAAAACACCAAAAACACCAGAAAGGAGAAAACTCAACTGCTTTTGTTTCACTTCAACACGATTTGGAAAAGTATCTTTGAAATAGAATTCCCATCTGTGGGAATGGAGAAGAGATATGGGCCAGATAAAACCCCAAACCATTTTAGTAATTAGATTTTGGGGAAAAGAATAATGAAAATCTTTGTTTTATCCTTTTCTTTTCTGTCCTTACCATCTGCAGCTTTTTCAGTCTTAGTTTGGGTCTTATACTTCAGACTGAGATTGTGCTGATTGCAATTAAATGAATAAATTAAAGCAAGACCATAAACTTAGCTAATTGCATCCTTAAATTACTGTTAGTTTATAAAAATGCTATAAGGACAGACTTTTTGTTCAGTGCTAACTTTGATAAGTCCTGATTGTACCTACGGAATGTACAAAATGGAAGAAAATTCAAGTGCATGCACTCAAAGCTATGAAATTATTCCAGAATATTTTGTACTAAATAAGCTGTATAAATGGCAGCACTATTTTTAACATATTTTTAAAGTAAATTTAGTTCTCCTTCTGTTAATCAAATTATAATATTTAAAATGAATGGTATATTAAAAGAATTAAAATAATTCTTAATTTGGTTTTTTGGAAGCTAAGCAGCTATTAGTTTCTAAAAAGCAAAATTAAAGAATGAAACTCAAAATTAGCATTTTGGACCACAGAGCAGCTAAACGTACATGCTCCTAAATATGTGTGTAAAAATAAATTGAAAGAGTTTGTTGTAAAACCAGTCAAAAGGATCACTTAAAAACTAGAATGATTTCATCTGAGATCGCTAAAAATATTAGGAACTGCCAAGTGAATCAATCTGACTTGGAAATGTATGTAAACTTTAATATTTTGTACTATTATTGGGCAATGCAGTGGTGTTCTTAAACCCATAGTGCATGAAGTAGTGGGAGTAAGTGCAGAATTTGACACACACTGGGGTCTCTTCAGCAATACTCTTGACCAGTAACTGGGGAGATGAGCTGAAGGGGTTTTATCCTAGGAAAAAAACCTTTTTCAGATAAATAGAGCATTACCTGCAGAGTGGGTCAGTGTGGAATGCCAGGGTGGGGTGGAGAGGAGTTCAAGTAGTAAGAGAGTTGTGAAAACAAGAAATTACCAAATATTTGCTGTCTTGACTTCAGCAGGTACTTCTAGACACCTGGTGGGAGTCTGATTTGTCTTGTTCACTCCTGGAGTGAAAGGAGGCCAGGTAAATTCTGGAGGTCAAATAGTTCTCAGCAATTTACACGGCAACTCCCTGTCTTACGTGAAAATAACCTCAGGCTTTCTTTCTGCTTCTGTTGTCATGTTGTTACCTGCATTTTGATTACAGTGTACCATGACAAGGCTGAAATATGAATTATCAAAAGGTGCAATACTTCAAGGCTTTGCTCTTCCCAATCTCTTTTTGTCAAGTGATCTGTATCATTCTCATCTCATGAACCACTCCCTTGCTGGAGCTGGTTACCTGCTGCTGTTTACTGATGGTAGTTGTGGTTTTCACTATCATTTGTTGGATATATCAAAACTACATAAACTTAATTTGTTTGTGCAGCTCACCTCTTCATATGCCCTTTCATAAAGCCAGTTAAACAAACATAAATTCAGCCTTTTGATCTCTTATTTTGTCTAATCCTAAATACTTTGTCTTCATATAAATTTGGTAAAGATTTATTTTTATTCTTAGTCTTGCATATTCCACTCCTTTGCTGCTGCTGTCATTCACTGTGATTTCTTTTTTTTAATTATTATTTCATTGAAGGTTGTTATATGACCACTCTGTTCCTTTCCCTTATTTGTACTTCTGTGTGCACAAATATTAAATATTTTGTTCTGAGATAGCACTACCTTTCAGAAACTTTCTTTTCACTGTTATGCTGTTCTTTCTGCACTTGAAACTCCGCAGTGCTGCACCCCTAAGAATGGATTGTTTGTCTTGTTTGCCCAGGCTCAGAGATATGCTTTTAGGGGAGAACATGCAATATTATATAAGAAACACATTTATTTCCCATATCTTGTATGGGACTGGGGTAGCAGGTAGCAAATGTGTAGATAGTTTGCATAGTCTCTCCATCTTCTCCAATCTGCTTTTTCCTATTTACTGTAAGTTATCTGAATGGCTTACAAAATAATCTTTTTCCAGCTTGATACCAAGGACAACCATTACAAGCCTCAGGCCCAAAAAGCCTAAACAACGGTGGACTGAAGAGAGCAAACAAGGAGGATGGGACTTCACAATCTGAAGCTCTAATTGGAAAATTTACCCAAATATGTAAATGGACCAAAACTTATAAAAGTGTGAAACCTTGTGACCGGTCATCCATTTTGTGACCATTTTGTGTTCATCTTGGGTGTAGCCCTGGCCAGGCTCTTGTACTGCCCAAGGTGTACCCTTTCAGGCCTTTTAGTAAATACCTACTTTGTTCTCTAGCTCTGTCCAGTATCTGTTCCAGATCAGTCTCTCAAGGGTTCTCACTTGTGGCTACTGGCTGCCAAAGGTACAAAGATGGTTTTGCACCAATTTACATGATTTCAGCAGAGAGGGTTTATCCAACAAGACTTGTTGCCTTTGCACTAAATCTTCAAACTGTGAACATTTCCTATGTAAGGAGATGAGATGTATGGTCCCTAGAGCATGGCCGCCCTGATACTGACCTGAGAGGCCTCCCTGAGTACCTCAGCAATTTGCGTATCTGTTACTCTTTTACTATGTCTGCACAAAACTTTACCTCCATGTGGCTGCTACCAAAGGAAAGATAGCAATAGAGGTACTTCAGATACCTCCTTGGCATTGCTAATGAAACAACACTTGGCTATGGCTTCCTCCTCCCAGCTGACTTGAAGGCTGTCAGCATTGCCTATCAGGATGGCAGGAGCAGTGGCCGTATTTCAGCTTTGGCAGGTGTGTTCTTCTGATGTAGTGTCCACTCAAACTGTCTCTCCCACTCCTCTGAGTCTGCTGTGACTGCAGTTTGCCAGCCCTTGGACACAGCCATGTGCACAGCCAAGCTCTCTGTGGGCAGGGCTGATGGATAATTTTGGCTTTGCTGCACTTTAGCAGCAAAGTTGTAGGGAAGAGGTGCATGCAGCAGACTGTTGCTGTAGCTTTGGAATGTCTTTCACTGCACTCTCAGCTTTAGGACTGACTTACATGCCAGCAGTGGCTGAGAGCACTACCTCATAATTTTGATTCAGAGCATTTTGTTTTGTTTTGTGTTTTGTGAGGTGCATCTAGGCAACATTCAACAAAAAGACCCCAAACCTAAAGACTTATCATATTTTATCTATTGAGTGCAGAAAGATTTTTGTTTCAAGGATGGGGCACATGTTTTTCTTCTTATCTACATTGAATCAGAATGGTGAAGAATTTTGTTCGGATAATATTTTTTTACTCTGGTGTCTGATATGAAAAGGTATCAGGTGATCAGGCAGCTGTTTTCAGATGTCCTGCAGCACAAAATCTTGACTTACCTATTTGTCTTTGTTGCTAATTAAGATGTTGCTGAAGAAATTCTAGAGAAATAACTCCCTTTCATAATTTTATTCCCAGTTGATCATTCTAAAATTTCTTTAATTTTCTTAGAATTCAAAAATTTCTTTATATACATGGTATTTGCAGAAAGGAGCATCTAAAACAAATGTGGAAAACCAAGAAAGTCTATAAAGGAAAAAAGTTAGGTAAAACTTACATTTCCAAGAGAAAAGAATCTTAAAAAGAAGGATAGTTACATGAGAAATTGTAAAATGTTGTATTATAGAATGAGAATTTGTGACAACTAGCCCAGCCACCATTGTTTCTGCAGATTAGAAGAATTTCAGAGGGTTGTTCAGTGTGTAGATTGGTTTGGAAGCTAGCATAAGATGATTTTTTTTTTTTAGTTTATTTTCTTCAAAAATATTATTATTTTCAGATTCCAACAGGACAGCAATGTAAGAGATGTGCCAAATGTAGGAGGCATATTTCAGGGAAAATTAAAGAGCATAGGGATGTGTTTCTAATTGTTATAATTTTAGGAGAAAAAATTAACTTAAACGTTAGTTGCTGACAGCTAAAATATTGTTGTCTGTTTCCTACCCAGTTACGCTGAAAGTGAATACAAAGAGATTAAACTCTATCATAAAGCTGTGAAACTGGGGAAAATCCCCACACCATTTCAGAGGGAACTCTATGTTACCATAAATCAAAGCTGGTACAAGGAAATTATGGTTGATGATGAAGTCTTCGGAGTTCATTTGCTTGAAAAGAATGAGCGCCTACTGTTGATCTGACTGTTTTTACATTGATGTTGTGCAATGAGTCATGTTTTACACTTCGGTAGTTGTGGCTCTGCACAAAAAAATTATTTGATCCTCATTTGCCATTAATTAAGAGTTATGTGCATATTCCTTAAAAATATATTTTTGTATTAATGTATATTTTATGTCTTTTCATTCTTTGATATTTTGTAGAATGTCAGTCTTCATTTTATTTAGCCTTGGTAGTTGCTTAGTGATGGAATTTTAGTTTTCAAAGCCTCTTCTAAAAGTAGATTACTTTGCCACATGTTTTAATGCCTTTCTTTACATGTTTATTCTTCCAAAAATATTTTGGAAGCAATTCCAGATATCTTCCTAGAAAATGGTTAGAACACAGTGCTATTCAAATACGTTTTTTTCTTCGTGTTCACGTTACAGGCTTGTATGTGTATATAACTGGTATTCTTGTTAAAAAAAAAATTTGGCTGTTTCCATTTATAGGCCTGAAGAAGAGTTTGTGTGCTTGAAAACCAGTCTGTTTTTTCAAATGCATAGGCATTGTAATAAAATACATTGAAACAGAGCTTGTGGCGATGGTATCCTTTACTCGAAACTACAGGGTAGTGCATTTAAAAGTAAATCAATAAAGGAAAACTACTGAATTATACTTCCAGCTTCTTAGTGGGCAACAGTGGGAACAATGAAGTCAGAAATACGTAAACATAAAACATCAGCAATTCTCTTATGAAACATTAAGAGATTTTCCTCACTAAGTTCATTATAAAGTTGGAGACTTTTAAACTTTACCCATTTTTACAAAGAATGGCCTCCCAAACTATCTGTACAAGACACTTTCTATATGCATTAACCACTGAATTAACATCTTCTAATCAAAATAGAAAACAGCAATAACTAGTGGGTTCTCTTTGGATATAAGTTCTCACTCCTCTTTATCAAGTGTGTTTTCCTTATCAATGCCTGTAAATATGATGTATATGTGTATGTCTTACAGCATCAAATTTTCATCAAGATTTGCCTGTGTATAAGGGACATAACAAGTGAATCAGAAGTTACATAAATCAACAAATGATTCAGAAGTGCTCTTTTGAAAACAAGTACTCAGAACTTTTAAATTCTCAAGGCAAGTGATTTTGCCTGGCTCTGTATGGACAACTTCCCAGGCTTGAGGTTTCTCAGGGGCTCAAAGGGACAAAAAATATACATAATCTCTCAAAGAAAGATGTAGATTCCACCTTGAAAATATATACAGTGGGTTATAGATGTTACAGAAAACCAGATTTTCTGCAGCTTCTAGTGTACAGAAGTCTGGATTTTATTTTTCAATGAACTGGACCCTTAGCTAGTAAAGAAAAGCAGTTTAAAATGTACTTTTGGCAGCTTTAGTATGCTCAAAATGTACACTTATTGCCATATCATATCAAACACATTTGTAGCCTCTTTCACGCTAAACTTTCCTTAATGTGCTTTACAGAAACAGATCAACATATTAAAGGGACACTGTCAAGGCTGTTAGTCTTAAAAATTGACCTATTTTGACTCTGGTCCCATACTGAAGCTTTTACTTCTGAAGTTTGTTCTGTGTCCTTCTTCCCAGATAATTGTTCTACACAAAAGCTAGACATAAAAATATACAGTCAAATAAATTTTGTTTCAAAACCGGCAATTTTAGAAAATATGTTTTGGGAAAATTCTGATTTTGTGTTTTTTTCTTAAGATGCAGGTCTAATTGCTGTCAATGTCAAGAGGAGATGCCAGTGCTAATATAATGTGTGACTCAGAGGGCTGAATGTTTATGTGTTGGCAGGTTGATAGATACAGAAGTGACCAAGATCTGTTGAAGTGCTGTGTGAAATAAGAAGTTCATTCAGCCCAAAATTTTTTTCTGGCTCCTCAAACTTAATAGCTGTCTTCCAAAGGTGGCTTGCATTTTCCTGGAGCAGGCTGCTTTCCCATAGATTAGGCACTATATTAAAATGAGTTACAAATTAACCATTTAATGTTTTGGTAATGCCAGGAAGTTAGCTGCATTGATTCAGTAAAACTATAATGTAACTCACTGCATGCCAGGCTGATAAAATAGCACTACAGACTACTGAATTTATTGCCATGACTATCTTGATAAAATCCTTACTTTTCTCTAGTGATTTATATTCTTGGGAAACATTAATTAATAAAACCCCATAACTTTGATACAAATTCCTGTAAAGAAAATAAATGGTGTGATACCCCAGCAAATCTGGATTACGCATGAATACCTAGCTTATGTGGTTTGCTAATTGGCATTCTGAAGTACAGAGCAGAGATGCTTTTAAATACAACATGTCCAAGATATGGACATACATTTCAAAATCCAAAATTCGTATTTCTATTCTGGGCAATTGTGTTACAAAAATCCAATTTGGATTGCATAGCTGCACATGACTGACATCTCATCCCATCTCTATTTGTATTGGCTAGTAATATTAATAAGAGAAATAACTCATAACTGATGTTTTCATGACAACAGAGCTGGTGTTTTTACAGGAAAGCAGACATTTGTAAAGTCTTGTACCAAATTCCATGCCAAGTCCCACATTTCCCAGGAGGTATGATCTGGCAGTGGTTTTTGCTGGATCTATACCAAAGAGAGAATTTAACATCCTCTTGCAAATAATTTGCAAGCCAATGCTACTGGGAAAAAAGAGAGTAGTACCTATTCATCTGCATTAATTCATTTAATGTGTTTGATAAAGAAACATTTTATTCCATTATTCAGTCATATTTCTTCTCTGTCATACCTGTGTAGCTTACAGAAACACATTTTGTTTCAAAAAATCTAGTTCAAAGAAATAGAACAACATTGCTATTTATTCTGCTACAATATTTCTTCAGTGGTTCAATATCTAATAATGCTTCATGGTACTAATATTTGGGGATTTGGCTGTCATCAGAAATGAAGTCCTTACTTTAACAGAGATAGCATATTGAGAAGGTTATAGACTTGCACTTCATTTTGTAATGTCAGAAAAATTTGCTATGTTTGATTTTTTTTCCTTTGCTCTCTTCTTTGGGGAATTAATTTCTACAACAAATGGACGTTACTGTTGGATTTCAGAACTGATTCTGTGCAGTTTTCATGGACGCCTCTGGCTAGCTGAAGGCTGCCATCGTATAACTGTTGCTACTGGGCACGCGATGTGGTTGGTCTTAACTCCCATTTCCCCCTTCCCCTCAGGAAAATTCACCGAAGTTTGTATTCCTCCTGGCGAACCCTGTAGCTGTCTTAATAACCTGAAGCCTGTCCCCAGGCTACCTGTCTTGGTGCTATCTCATCCTCTGTCTTGCAAACCCAAAAGTAGTTAATGTGACTTCAGCAGAGGGTCAGGATTAGCCGCTGTCGGCTCTTCAGTCTTTCTGAGCTGCTTTTGGTCCTAACCGAGGCCGCTAGCAAGAAATGTGCCTGTTCTCTGCATGCCACTTCTGACAGCTTTTCTGTGTCCACCTGGAGTGCTGCTTATCACAGGGAAAGGGGAAACTGGTCAATACAAGGTTCAGATATAGTTACAGACCAAATATTTAATGTGAACCCAACACTTCACTTCGTTTATCTCAGCATGAATAGAGTTGTGTGGCTGTTTATGGCACAGATGTGCGTCAATGTATTATTTAGCTCTTGTTACCACTTCTTTGAAAACCCTGGTGTATACTCTCCATAATTTTCAGCACTTTATAATATACTGGTAACTGAACAATTATTTGAAACTCAGATAACTGAAGGGCATTTCTTTGAGATCTGTTTCCAGTTATTTTCATTTATTATCTCTAATTTTTGTAATTCCCTATAAGTACTACAGCATTATCATTTCTGTCTATACTCTGATTTCTCCTGATTTTTTCAAGATTTTCCAGAAAAACACTTTTTCTTCTTCCACGTGTCTGTAAACTGGTTTGTAACTCCAATACACTGCATATGAACTTTTAGGTATGTCTCATTTGTATTATATTTCTCCAGAGCTTAACCTCATGTATACAACTTAACTTTTTTTTTCCTATGCTTTTAGAATATTTTGTTCTACAGTGATTGCAAAAGTTAATAATTATGTCAAACATCATATGTAAGAAATCTGTAGCAGGGCAGAAGAGGGTTATGGATTCAAGCTTTGGTCTCTGGGTGCTGGGAAAATCATCGCTGCCATCAGCCCCACAACTGTAAGATCATGTTGGACCCTGTTGCACCAACGTCCCTCAGCTACTGGTTCTCAAAACTGATCTCTACTGGGGAACAGATCACGAGGTGCTTCACAAGGCAGGATATTTGCATGTGGTTTACAAAAAAAACACCATCCCACCTTAGAAACAGGGAACAGTTAAGGTTGGAAGGGAACTTTGGAAATTTTCTGGTGTAACATCCTGCTCAGGGCATATATGACTTCAAGGTTAGATCGTGTTACTTCCCATGTTCTTCATATTTCTTGATTATATACCGTTTATGTGTATAGCACTTTACGTGTATATATTGTTTATCATGTTCCAGAAAGCCATAAGAGTGCAACTGTACATTTTTAGTGTACATGCAAACATTGACACACCTTTCAAACTGTGGTGTATTCCTGTGAAACTATAAAATATAATTTAATATAATATAAATAAATGATTGGTTTACTCAGACTGTGAAACATGATTACAATAATCTTGGATGTTACTGCTCTAAGACTTTTCAACTTATTTAGGCAATTTCCCTGCTCATTTCATGGCCTGAGGTCAGTGTCCTTTACCTCAAAGGATTTCCAAAATGTAGGAAACTGCATTTAATTACTTGTTTGTTATTTTTTCCTAATACTTTTTGAGATACAGTTAGTAATGGCATTTCTCTTCTATTCTGTTTAATAATTTCTTATTTTAACTTTTGTCTTTGTTAGTTTTGGCCAATGTAATGTCTGATCTTCCTCTGGTTTCTTGTCTTAAGGTAGAACACTTTGCTGATTTAGCTTCATTTCTCTTTCTGTCATTTAATTATTCACTTGTCTCAGTTTTAATGCCCTTTTTCCAGATAGACTGAAATTTGTGCTCTCCTGAAGTGGTCAGGGTGCTGTATCTCTGCTACAAACATATTTGGAGGGATTCCCAGGAAAAGATAAAATATTCTCAGGAGCAGGAGAGAAAGAAATGGCAATATATTTGCAGTGATTCTAGCTGAGGTATGCTTGCTTCTCTTCATGTATTTCCAGTAGAGAGAATTTCCATTGATGTTCCAATGGAAAGGGAAAGTGTTGTTCCAAGCATGCCATTCAAAGACAGATGTTTCTCTTTCAGTAAAAGGGGTCTGGTGGCCCTCTGTGACAGCGATGATATAAAAGTGCTATTTACTTGATTTTTAATGAAAGCATCAAGAACTTATTTCACATCCACTCAAAAAGAAGAGCTGTCGTATTTTTTCTGTCCTGTGTATTCACAAGGAAATACAACTGCATGGTTCTGAGGTCTGACTCTGCACTTTTGCCTAATCAGAGCAATTTTCCTGCTTGTCATGCATAACATTACTACAGCTTCAAGCAATTAATTGGATAGTTCTGTACTAAGATATCCACAAACTGAAGACTTGTGGAGCATAATAGATGAGCTGTCTGCATCAGAACTGCAGTCTTAAAGATGACAACCTGCAACGTCCAGCAAAATTTCTTTCTTGAGTGGCAGTCCTTATTACTGACATACATTTGATGTATGCTAAGCATATCCATTGCATGCCACTTTACAGACCTTTAATTCTGCAGACTTTTCAAATTTGTTTTGAAATTCTCAGTACGAGTTTTAGGATAAAGCCTCATAGACTGAGATCCCGCACAGCTCTGCTTGAAGATTACAACCTCATTATAAACCTGATTTTGTAAAAAAGTGGAGTCTGGGTGCCTTTGACAAAGTTTTCTTGACTTATCATGAAATGTGCTATGCACTGACTGGCTGTCATTTTCAGCATGAAGGAGCTGATTTTGTTTAAAGTACAATGTAATGGTTTTGGTAGAGAGAGGTAACAGCACATGAGTAATGATGAAAAATGTGGTATAAAATTATCCAAAGTGTAAGGTTTAATTCCTCTAATAGCTCAGAGTTTCAATGTAAGAAGCTTATGGCAAAAATTTTTGTCTAAAGATTTATACAGCTACTGAATGGTTTATCACTGTGGTGCCTGCTTGTATATTATCAGCCTTTGAATCATGGACAAGAATGGAATTGTGTCAGAAAGCAAACCAAGTTGGTACGTAAACCTCTTATTCAAAAAGTGCCAAAACCAAGTGTGGAGCATAACTTGAATACAAAAAATTATTAATCCAGATTGTGCCCAATTATTATTATTTGAATAATCTTTTTTATTAAAAATTCTCCTTTGACATCCAGCTAGCCTTACTAAAACTAGATGAAAATACACATTCTAGAGATGGTAAGTGTGCTGACTAACTTAGAGATCAGGGAAGGCCAAAATTATGGATCTGTTTGCAATACTTCCTAGTCTTTAATTAAGTTTGATTGTATGGATTAGGATTCTGTGCTTCCATTATAATGGGTAGTATAGTAGTATGGTAGCATAGTAGCATAGTAGTATAGTAGTATAATATAGTATAGTATAGTATAGTATAGTATAGAATAGTATAGTATAGTATAGTATAGTATAGTATAGTAGTATAGAAAAAGTATAACTTTCTCTGTCTTCTCTCATGATTTACATAAAATGGGTAAAAGTGATGAAATATCTGTATCTTTCCAATGAGTATTATGAGATGTGCATTCAGATTTACATATCCATGCATGAAGGATTGCATTCATGTTCTCCCACTAACTTTTTTAGGTCATGATATCATATTTTTTATTGTAAACCATTTATATGATAACAGCTATAGTTTGTTTGTTTGTTTGTGTTTTTTTTTTTTAATTAAAACACCATCTCATAGCATCTTTTAAACTTAGTAGTTATTTCAACTTCAACAGTTAAATAGCCATGAATATATTTTGGATACCTATACGAGGGCTTTCTCCTTTAATTCTTAGATCTGTGGGGTGTTGTGCACTTGCTCAGTACCGTGAGCTTTCTGTCCACATCCTTCACATAATCGATTCAAATCATGTTCAGGACAGACTACAGCAATTTAGGGAGCAACATGAACTTGAAATTGTTAGCTCACTACTTTCTCCTCTTTTGTCCAGACTGGTCATGGCTGTTCCAGGATAAATGGGATTGGGCTGTGGCCAAGTAGATGCTGACAGTGTAGAAAAGAATCTAGCTGGACTGCTGAAGTCCTGCCCAGAGAACTTAGAGCTTGCCAACATCCTGTTGTAATTTCTGAGTCAGGTAATATCCTTTCTATAGCAGCCATTTAGGAACAAAAAATCTTTTGAAACTCTTGATTGAGGGCAGCCATTGTCACATTAAGTAAAGTTCCTCTCAGCAATTAACAAATTGCATGGTTTCAGTAGTGCCAGGGCCTTACAGTCTTGTTTTTTAGGAGTTATAATGGTGTTTGCTGTCATCCAGGAGGAGCAAAAATGAGAAAATGTTAAGAAAATTTGGGGTTTTTTCGGGTTTTTTTTGTGAATTAGATGCATCAAACAAACACAACAAAAAGGCTTAAAACATTAAAAACAACAACAAAAAACCCCATTAAAATAATAAATGTTAAAGGTGAATAAAGGTATCTTGGAACAGAATAGAAGCAAACCTGCAAATCCTACACACAAGGACATATATTTGTGGGGTGAAAAGATGTGGGCAACATTATTTGAGGTGATTTGCTGGCATGAAGTTTAAGAGAAAAGCTAAAAAGGGGGAAACCCCACCTTGTCAGGCTTTGATAGTACAACAATAAGCAGCCTTTGTTACCAATTCTGTGAATGTATGTAGCTAAAATGCAGTTAATAGTAAAGAGAAGCTTTCCATGTCAGTATTAAATTGTAGAACTAGTGCTTTTTTGAGAAGGTGACCTTCCCCTTGCTGGTGTCACCAAATCCTTTGCCTTTGCACATTGTCATAAACGACATTTTTCTCCTCCTGCTTTGCTCTGGCAGTATTTGTCATGTATCATTTTTTTTCTGCCCCTGCTTCACAGGAACAGGGGTTCAATCAATTTGCTATTTTTACTTGTGCACATTGTCCTCATCCAGTCACTCTGTAGCACCTGACACTTTGCTTTTCCCCTTCCCCTTCCCCGTCTCTCTTTTGTAAAGGATTGAATTGTGTTTTATGCCCTAATCCTTTCAAAATGCTGTGTAACTTTCTAAATGATGGCAACCTTCTGACAAGGCAAGAAGATGAGAAAGCTGGAAGCCATATCAGGAGGACCTGCTATGTTTGCTGTGACAATAGGGAGGAATACACTGTCTCCATTTAGGTCTGAAAACACCTCTGCTGTGTTTCTGACAGAGAGGGAGAGAAGGTGGGGACCCAGATTGCTGGTCCTCTTCTGTGCTGCCAGTCAGCTCAGCCCTCATCATTCTCCCTCCCTCCCCTTCATTCCCCTCTGTCCCTTCTGTCTTCCTAACAGCTGAAGAAAGTGTAAAATAGAGAAGGTTTTTCTGAGAATTATGCAACTCGTAGCAAAATAGGAGAATTACACTTTCCTGACTGAAAAAGCAGAGAGACTAAGAAAAGCTAATTTGTGTCTATGTGTGTCACAGGCACTGTGTTCCTGGATTCCAGCCTGGATCGGTTGTTCAGTTGTTATTTTAGTCCTGAATTCTTTTTTTTTTTTTTTTTTTTTCTTTTTTTTTTTTTTTTTTCTTAGTAAGGTCCTCATTTACATGAACCTGTCAAGTGTTATGACATTTAATGTTAAATAATGCCACTTTCATTATTTTACTATGGGTCTACTGCACTCTGGAAGAACCACTGGTATGAAACATAAATGTTTCTGATGGTACTGTCATAACCAGGGACACGGGAAGGAACTCAGCAGAGAAGCCTGATCCAGGAACCACCAGAAGGGCAGTCTCCCTTGCTTTCTCTATCACTCCCTTCAAATACTCCAACCATTTGAACTTGCATTGCAATAATATTCTCTAACATCATCCTCAAAATCATACTTTTTCCAACAGTTGTAACTACAAAGAAAGCTTAAGCTGAAGTGCTCAGCTAGTGTATAGATGTTATTGCTTAGGAGCAGGAGACCAGGTTCAAGACTGAAAGGCAAAATCATAATCTCAAGGATTTTAGTCAACCTCCAGTGATAAAGGGAACTTTGAGGTCAGAACTTAAATCACAAAAATGGAAAATATTAAATACATGCAAACCTACATGCTGACAAAATTAGGTACAGTTTTCCTACTGTTATTATAAGATTAAAAAACGTAGTCTCCTTACACTGTTTTCCCTTTTTTTTTCTGCACTGTTCAGTCTGGAACTTCTGGTGCTGAAATACATTAGGTGGTAACAACATATCACGTTCATTCTGAAAAGTAATGCATATGCAATAGGTTGTGAATTAAAAACTGTGACAGCTTTCTTGTGATGGATAAGTAATTTAATCTGTTTCATCTTACAGAAAGAGATGAGACAGGAGAATGGTTGGAAAAGTTTTTTTTTTTCTCTTCTTATTTCTTTATTCACTTTAGGACGTGTACTAAACTATAAGAGAGAGACTGTCCTCATAAAATTCCAGCTCAGGTTTGAAAATCTAGGTGTCCTGAATAAGCATAAAATTTTGTGTGCTCCCTTCTAAGGAAAAGTTCAAAAGACTGAGAGGTTTAGTTCTATTTGGATAAGCATGAAATCTTGTTGCTTATCCCAATTACACAAAACCTCTCAGTCTTTTGAACTTTTTCCTTAGAAGGGAGCACAAGTTATAGAGACGGGAAGAGGGGCTCAAGGAAAGAGAAAGTATAGAGAAAAGAGAAGGGGTAACTATGTGTGTCTGTGTTTGTCTGTGTGTGAATATGGAAGTCTCTTTTGCAGAGGTAAGGAAGATATAATTTGGAGGCAGCAGAAAAGAAAAATATCATGAAAGTATTGCATGTGCAGTTCAGCGTTGTGTACAGAATTAAACTTTAAAGTCCAACCTTTCAAAAGAGCTGCACTTGTATTGCAGCACAGCACACGCATATTCTTGGTGTTTATCAAAGTGTTTGAATGTCACTCCATATATATCACAATAGATTGGGATCCAGCTTCTAATTCTGCTTCAAATTCTGCTATAAAAATAGATATGAAAATTACAAAGTAATAACCTCATTTTCTTCTTTTCATTGAAAACAACAAAGTAATTGTGTTAAGACATGCTGGTAAAAATAACTGCAGCTAAGGATTGCTTGGCCTTTAGCATATTTCTCACAAAAGCAGATTGTTTCAATGAAATATAGGCTTGATGACTGTTCATCAGAACAGAATTTATAATAAAGTTGTTATACGCTCATGTTTACAGTGGCTACAGCAATAATTTCAAGACAGGATGTAACAAGAAATAATAAAAAAATGGAGTCAAAATTATTTTAAAAGGCAAACATGTATCTGAATGTTGCTGCTTTTCTGAGCTCTTTATTACTTTTCCAGTCAAATTCGAATGTCTAATGGAAACTGTATCTTCTCTATGGACTGAGTAAGAGAAATGAATGTAACTCAGAAATTTGAAACTAAAATTTAACTGAATAGTCATTTAACTGACTTGAAAACTCTTTTCCCAAGACGTATTTGTTCACAACTACCCCTATTAGTGTCATTCATTAGTGCTATGGGTTAGTGCTATCCATTAAATATTTACTAAGAATCTAATTCTGATTTCCTTTATTTGGATAACAAGGTTTTTATTGAATTCAGTGATGAGAAACTTAGGTACTTTTAATATTCAAAACAGCTTATAACATATTTTTGAGGATATAAATATAAAAGGCGTGCTAGGTGTTGTCAACTTGTTTGTCACAAGTCTGTGTCAAATCAGAGAATTCTTAAATTAAAACTCACAGATGCAAACTTAAATCTAGAGAAGCTGATAGATTCATATGACGTTGTGAATTACCATCACAAGAAAAAGCCCCTGGCTTCAAACTGCTTTAAAACATGGATACTCTCAGTTATCTCTTTTGTATTGTTATGGTGAGATAATTTAACTGACTGTATTTGCATCTCTGGTACTTACTGATTTTAAAACATTAAGGTTTATGAGTTGAAACTTCTTACTGAAATTTAGGAGTGTGCTATACATATGTTAGACTAACTGTGCCATCAACTCAGTAAATTAGTCTAGGTAACATGCCTTCAGTTTGTTGCCCTGAGCACTGCAGGCTCAAAGCCTGCCTGAGAAACTCAGGAAATCAATTGCAAACAATCTTTAGGATGCTGTGTCTAGGCTGGTTCTGGTGTTGGTGCTGGATAATGCAATATATACTTACATGTCTCTTCAGTACTAAGTGCAACTGCAGGGGAAATACACTCTTATGCATGGATTTTTAAAGGAGTTTAAGGTATTTAGACACCCAAATGGTTTTAAAATTCAATCAAGTTTGGATTCTTATCTGCACAAGGATTTAAAAATTATTATTTTTTAAATACCTGCAACTTAGGTGGCCATTGGTGGTCAGCCAAAGTATCATTCTTTTTTCATTCGTGGTGGTGGGTTGTGAAAATCTAATGATAAGAGTCAGTCAGAATATCACGTAAGCTTCATGTGAAGTGACTAGACCTCAGTCTCAATACACAAATCAATTTATGTTCCAGCTTCTCAGAAAGAAGCAGGAAAATTTTCATCCTTTTTCTGACTCCATAGTGTTGCTACAAATCTTCTAATAATCTAATAATTTAATATCATGTGATATCTTGCTTTGCTTTCAAAACATCAGCAATTTCTGAAAGTGAGAGAATTGTTATGAATAATCCCTACTGGAATCTTGCATTTTTACCCACTGGGTCTCTGTCACAAAATTAAAGTGTTTTGTAGTGGACCAGTGGTGTAAACTTACTGTAAATTCTCTCTAATTTGGAAGTCTCTCCACCACCATGGGTGGACTGAGGACAAGAAAATCCTTGATCCAGTCAATGCAGTCAAGTCAGTTGATCAAAAGTACTGAAGAGTTCTTCTTCAGTGCACTGATTTGAGGTTTTTTTCCCTTGCCTAAAAAAGGCCTCCCTTGTCATTGCAGACAAGCTAAAGTATCCCAACCTGCTTTTTGCTGCCATCCCAGAAAGATTTAGCTTTCCCATAGGACCTGTGTCATATCTGACTTACAAACATCCCAGATAGCCCAAACAACTCTAGATGCCTGCGTTTAGACAACTGATTTGAGACATCAGTCTCCACTGACAGGAGCTTAGATGCTCATTCACTAAACATAGACTCCTAAATCTAAACCAACAAAAGAAGTCCACCCAAAATGTCATGACAATGAGTGTTTTACTTCAGCTGTTAAATGGTTAATGAATGTCTGAGACAGATAATCAACAAAGTCAAAATAAGTGGCATATTGAATTCATACATGGAAAAAACCTTCTAATGTAGATAAAGACAGGTCTTGGTAAATAAGTAAAAAATGTCAGCCCTGTTGAATCAAGGCTCAGGCATCACTGATTAAAATTCTGTACTACTTCACAACTTACAAAATAACATCAACAAAAATCTGCAGATACTTTATATGTGTAAGAAAGCTTACCTTTTGGGTGATTCTTTCACTTAAAGTGCTGAAATTTTGAGAGGAAATCAGTATGTCAATTATTACAGGATTTGGGGTAAAATTAATTTGTGGATTTATCTGTTTCTTGAATCCCTTTTTTTTTTTAATAAAAAATGTTCTTATTTAGATGATCTTGATAGAGGGTAAAGGTTCTTGACCAGGTGTAGTTGCTCTAGCTTCAATTTACTAAACAGTAAATAACTGCACTTAGGAGTGAGAGGGAATCATACCAGATATTTCACCTTTTCTTCCTTGTTCCTCCAAAACTGTACTTGGTGAAGACAAACCTTTCAGATGAAAGAAGTTAAGTGTGTTGCTTCATAATTTTATTTATCATACAGTCTGGTGTCATTTTTAGTTGTTGCTTGTTGTTTGATATAGTAAGAGGAACCGATCAAACCTGAGGCTGTTCTAGACAGTGTGGAATAAATGTAATTCCCTACCTAAAGAAGGCACGTCCTTAGTATAGAAGTTAAATAATGGCAAGAAGGATAGGGCATCCACTTGATGGTAGTGTTTGAGGGTCATTCCATCTCCTCAATATGAAAAAAAACTTATTTTGTTTTGTTTTTCAGGGATGATTAGCTGAAGGGAAAGCAGTAGAGTGAGAAAGAAGGCAGGAAGTGGAGCAGGTTAGAAGAGGGAAGGGATCTTTTATATAATTTTTCCTCAGGCTACTTGGCAGTTTTTGGTTAAGAGGTTTTTTTTTTTTTTTTCAGATTCATGCTGAAAGAAAAAGTACTTTGCAGGAGTTTGCTTGTTTCATAACAGTATCAGGGAACTTTGAACATCTCTCTCTGCCATATTGCCATTGAATACTCATGCTTCCTTGTAGTTCTTTGTGGAAGCATCAAAGAAATGGTTGCAGCATTGCTTTTACTTTTCTCCATAGTGCTTCAGCAGAAATCATCTGTGTTTCTTCCTATCTTGTTTTGGAAACGAGTGTGCAACTGGGACAAAAGTTATTAGCAATAACAGTCCAGTCGTGTATTTTGCTTAAAGTATCTTAGTCCCCCCCTTTTTCTTTTTTCTTCAAAAGCTTGAGACTCTGAAGGTCTGATCCCTGTGAGATGGAACCACTCTGTGTTTCAGTATTGGGCTCTGCTCTTACAAGGCAGTGCTTGCATGGAATGAGAATGCTATGAGACATCTGCTGTGGTGCAGATAAAGTGTCAAAATAACATAGATGTAGATATTTCCACTCAGCCAGGAATACTGTGCTTCCATGGTTAATTTGCACATCTTCTAAACAAGAGTGCCACATAAAATTGTACTGTCTTGCTGAAAATATATTCCTATAGGAGTAGCATCTCTTTGCAATACTTGTAATAATGAATAATTATTTAATTGATTTTCCCACTTTGGTGGGGTTTACAGACAACCATGTCAGTCACAGTGTATTCAGAAAGAAAAATCATAAGGAGAATGATAAGGTGCAAGAAGGGTAAATTTATAGTCAGATTAGGGTATCTGAGAGTTTACACAAATCTAGTCTGCTGAGGAACAGAAATTTGCTTCTTTGTTACTAAGATGTGTTGGGCATTGCCATACCTTTGTTTCACTTATATTTCATCCATTTTTCTCTCTGGATGTGTGAGAAAACTTGCGGTGACTTAATAAATAAAATAAAGATGCATTGATCTCCTATAATTGCTTGTCTGAATTGAAATGTGTTTTGCTGAGATGAGGCTGTATTACATGTACTGGCAGAAGGGGTAGTATCTGCCTGCATCAGAATAATATTCAAGATGGAAGGTTATGGTCAAATGAACTTATATAACTGTCTAACTGTATTAACATTCTCCTTCAGCCCCATGATTGTTCTAATGAGTAATGCAAACATTATTTAAATTGTATGCAATATATATTACAAGTTACCATTGTTATCCAGATTAATGCTTTCTACTGTATTAAATAAGCTGAGCTGTATTCCAGCCAAAGTTAATGCTTATATATCCTACGAAATAGGTTGAATCCTTCTCCTCTTGTTCTAAGTCCAGTACACGTAGCAAGAAGCTAAACCATTTTCTGGCTTTTACAGGTCGGTAGTAGCTCCTGAAGATTTGCAAAACATAAAGAAAGGGACATCTGGGCCTTGAAGTTGCTCAGCACCCAGAAAGTCATGGGAGTTTCAGATAAGTGGTTGCGAAGAGATTTGCAAAGTTTGCAAGAGCTTGCAAGAGTTTACACTCTTAATAACCCCTATTTTTTTTCTTGTTCGTTTGATTGTTTTTATTAACTTTCCAATCTCCTGGCTCCCAAGTATGAAACTGATTAGTGACCTGGCCTTACAAGTTTATGCCCTTAAGACAGCATTTCCAGTAACACAGATCTTCTAGTACTTTCTAGCAAGCCTCACTGATAACTTTATGTTAATTTTAATGAAGTCTAAAGCCACAAATCCAAAATTCTTTGCTTCTGTATTATTTTAGATCTGAATCTCCTTGAGATTATTTTTTTCCTTTGCTGCCATTGGCAGATGAGCTAATATCCCTTCGAAGCAAGCAAAGCACATAATTACTCACATGAAAAGCAAGCTCTTTGGGAGAATTCTCAGCTAAACCCACCCCTTAGAGGAAGATACGAAGGGCACTGGCAATTAGATAAGCTGCACTTCAGACATGAACAAACACATTTATCAGATAATTACTAGATACTTTTCTGTGTATTTCTGGCACCAAGATCCAAAAGCAGTGCTTAGGCAGGTAAGCTCATCTGCTGAGAAAAGCCCTGTGGCTGCAACAGACTGCTAACTTGAGGGGGAGAAATGTCCCGTACTGTTATTCCTTGCATGCTTCAGACACCCAATGTTCTTTGTTGGGAGTCTTCAGCTGGTGTCACCTCTTCTCCCATAAACCGGAAGGCAAGTACTGTCACATACAGAGAAAGAGCAGCCCTCTGAGAACTGTCTACCTCTCACAGGGGAGAAACCCTATCCTAAAATCTGAATAAGGTATTTTGGGCAGAGTGAGGTGAGGCAGCAGAGATGCTGAACAAAATTATCCAGAAATAAATTCCTAGTTCCAATTGCTTCTTGGAAATGGAAACTGGGTACCCTATCTACAAACAGGCTCAACACTTTTGCTTTGGCAGAAGCTGGTGGATTAGCAAATTTACTATGGAGGTGGATGGCTCCAAACAGTATGTAGTGATCTCTGGACGCCCACAGATTTCTCTCTGGACTACAGGGGACCTTTAAAAACAAGACCTGTAATGCTTTTTGAAGGAGAGGAGAACTAATTTGTTCCTAACGATGGGAATGTTCTGACAGTCAGAGAAGATAATGAGAGAGATGTTGTGTACTCTTTACAATAATTAAAAGTATAAAATATACTGCAAATCACTTGCAATTTCTATATTCATACAGGTACATAGATGTACATATAGATGTGCACTTATCTATATAAACAATACATATGAGAAGTCCTAGTCACCTACTTCCATAAATTAGAGAATGATCCTTTTTATGGTCAAAAATGCTAAAGTATTGCACTTGTAAGTGACAGAATGATCTGATGTTTTCATTCAACAAATAAAACATTTCAGCCTAGTCAATATTACTGTGATTAATTTTCTTTTTCAAAATACAAAGCACTAGTGATATGTCAAGGAAAAATTTATGAACAAGTTTATATAACATATGGAAATGTCCTTCCTACAGTGAGTTATATGCTTGTAAAAATGTATTAAAACATTTCTCAATGATCAAAATGATAAACCACAGTCTTCTGAAAATTTTAACACAGTCTCCAATATTACTGGCTTTTTTCCCCAGAACCTCTCTGCATCTGCATATATATTTCTAAACATGCAAATTATATAATATATAGAATACATGATTACCTAATAGCATACAACTATAAGGTGGTTTTGACACATGAAATTAAATGCATTTTTTTTCCACAAGTACAGGTGCAATATTTTTTTTAATATTTCAATAATAATTTAAATAATTTTAAATAATTATAACAGTGATTCAAAAATATTTTTATTCTAATTCAGAATAAACATTGTGCTTAAAGAATAAGTATTTCAAAAATAATAGTGATAATTTTTCCCAACTAGTTCTATGATAGACACTCAACATACTATGTATAGTGTATTATGATGGATAGGACTATGTCATATTAATCTGCAAACTTTCCTCCAAAATGCCATAGAAATGTATTTATTCATTTGACAAGATTTTAGAGTATCTCAGCATGTCTAATTTTAATCTTCTCTTTTATGAAAATTGCTAATCACATGTTGCACAAAAATGAAGGACGGTTGTAATTTTGGCACTGCTGCCAAGAATAATTTCCTCCAGAAAGCAACTTTCAGAAGGCTTTGTTTCATAAGCCTTAAATGAAACTTTTTAGTTCTCAAGCAGTAGAATCCCTCCCATGTGCGCTGCTGTGGTTCCAACAGCTGTATAAGAAACACAATAGAACTATTGCTCACAGGGAAGTTAAATTCATTAATGTTTGTAAGACAGTCTGAGAGCCACACACAGAAGGTGGTAGGTAAATGTCCATGTATGAAAGCAATGACTATTGCTCTAGTTGTGTGGCTTTATATATAATATAACATAGAACTACTTTACTCAGACCAGTCAATGAAATAAGGATTATCTAGAATGTTATGGAAAGTTTAATGGTGTTGGGAGAGACCCATTAACTTTGCATGCATCTGTACAGCAGTTTTATTCTGCATTTTTATTTTCATTTTGGAAGTGAGATCACAAGAATTAATAAAATACTTACATCTAAATCTCTATTCAGAGTGGTATTTGTTTAATGTAAAGTTAGCTATCTGAAAGCTAGACACCTAAATTCACTAGTCATTTATATTTTCTCTATAATCAGCAGAGAGAAACATGCATCTCCTGAGGGCAGTTCTTCCTTGGTATACATCAAAACTAGGTGGGATGAAACACCTTCTGGAGATGTGTATCTGCATCCATTAACCCTAGGGGGAGCCTATTTTAGATTAGCTTTATCTATCTAGAAGTTAAAGATCTAACAGGGCTAAGACTCTCCCTTACTGCTCCATTAATGAAAGATGCTGCCAACCCCTCCAATAATTAAAAATAAAAAGAGGGAATGAGACCCTAGCCCTACTAAAATCAGTGACTCCACAAACTTCAGCAAACCCAGTACTTCTGCTGCCAGGTACGAGTCTGTTTCTGTGTGTGCAAAATACCCAACTTCAACCTAGTATTTTTCCCCTTGAATAAAGGCTGTGACTGTATAAAGCTATTTACCATCACAGCAAGCCTCTGCAGCTGCAACGTACTAATTCTAGGAAGAGCTACAATCTATGTAATGTTTGACTTTCCTGAAGTGAGTGTTTGTTTACTGCATTTAATTCTTTGGTTATACAGTTCAAGTAAATTCCCAAATATTTCATGCCTTTTTTCAGATATTTAAAATCCTGATAGTATTGCAAATGAAGGCAAGAGTAGAAATGGTAGGCAAATAGGGGTAACTGCAGCCATCTTTAAGCAGAAACTGGGCATGAGTAGAAGATGGCACCTGCTCTGCTGCAATTAAAAATGAATGTTACCACCCTATACATGAAAACAAAAGAAGTTTTTTGTTCCTTATCTTAAAGCTGGCAAATTTAGTTGTACCTGTGCTACTGAGGAGCTTTGGGCAGGTCCACAGATCTATGGAAACTGCTTTGCTTTCTGAAAACCTGCATTTGTGAAGGGTGTTGGTGCCTGTGAGCAGGAGGAAACAGAAAACGTCTTGACTGACTTTAGGACGTCACAAACAACGGTTGGACAAACAGCAGGAGTTAACAGACTTCTTCAGTAGTGGCTTCTCTTTCTGATTTCCATAGAAATATTTATGCCTTTACCCAGCATAGATCACTTCTTATATTAAAGGATATCTCTAAAATGGGAAATATTCTTGAAACACAGTAAATAACAATGTCAGATGAAATGTGAGTTAATAACAGGAAGTTTAGAGAAGAAGTTCACGGGAGTTATTGAGCAGGCAATAAATACCAACTTCAAGAAAAAATTGCCACAGGAAGAGGTACACCCACTATTTCCAAAGAAAGAATTCTCCAGTAGTGTGCCCTGATTTCGATAGTTCATTAGCTGTGCAATAGGTATCAAGATATGTACAGTTTTGAACACAGACAAATGCAGACTTTCTTGACTTCTAGGCTGTTCTCTCGAATAGAAATAAAGGAACAGTAAAAAAGCAGGTAATGAACTCTTAGTTCTAGAGCCTGACCCCACTGTTGGTTCCTGGCTACTTATTCCCTTTCTTCAGCCCCAGGAGGACTCATTGAAAATATTTGGAAAATGCATCTATCGTCTTCTAACACATCAGTTATTCGATATACAGTTATCCTTAGTCAATGCATCTCTTAATCAGTGTTTTAGAAGTTTCTTGAACCAACTGCCTTGGTGAGTTTTTGAATAGAGAGCAGTGTGTCATAGCATCCAAGCAGGCCTTGATGAACCTGTAGGTAGCTGCTCATAAAAGGTATTTGTGACATGTATTTGTGACACAGGCATCTAGTCCTATAACAGCAAGTACTGGTTGCCCTGACAAGTGGTGGTAACAGTTCCATCTATCCTTAAGCAAGCTGAAGTTCATAACCACTCTGTATATTTTAGATTTACACTTCCTAAAGCAGTAAAAACTCTTATTGTCTTAATGTGGCAAACACATTAAGGCTAACTTAGTAACTGAAAGGAAATGTAGAGCAGGCATACATTTATTGTAATTTCTATGGGAGCTTTATTATGTAGGAAAAATTCACTTTTTTGTATTTGCAACTGCTGGGAAATCTCAAGGGGCTCACATAGTGTTTTTGAGCAGATTTTGCCTTTTTTATCCAAGTGGATTTTATCTTGTCTTTAAGCAATACCAACAATAACTCTCACTTTTGGTGGTGGTATTTACTTTCCATCGTCCTCCTAAACTGGGTACTCTGAGAAATCCAGGGTAGTTATAAGAGTCCTTTTTTGCTTCTCTTGTATGGACCTTGTGAGGCTCTTTAACAGGCTGTGCTCTTCAGCCACAGATTGCATGGGGTCAGGAGGGTCAGGATGATTTGTGAGCTCTTCCTTGTGTGACAAGTTAGTTTTAGCCACAAATACACTCAAATAGAGTATTACGCCTTGATGGCTTTCCAAAGTTGTTCTGCCCCCACACCCTGAAGAAGATGGATTGCTCATGATCTGTGTGTAAGATGCCGCTGCTGTAGTCTGTCTTTAGCTCCAGCTCACATATCTCACCTCTGGGCAACAGCACAATGTAATTGATGTTCAGTATGCCTCAAGGGGTTAAAAGATTAATGCACCACAGCAGTATCCTGGAAGCTGCAGTTTGGAGGAGCTAGATTCCAATCCGCAGTATTAGGTTACATTAGGAGGTTAAAAAAGAAGTTGCACCAGAATGTGTATTTGGCCAGTAACTGTAAATAATTGAATGGAATCATACCATACCTTTCTGAAGGTTTTTTTTGTTTTGTTTTGGGTTTTTTTTTGGGTATATGATTTCACCATAATAACCACTGAGTAGGATTATATTTGATAACAACGTTTTCTTCAATAACATAATGAACCAATATACAACAATGGTTATTTTTTCAAGAATTTCAAAACTATTTATGTAATTGAAAGAATTTATAAACCTGACTGAATCCTGAAGCCCTGATTTCCCTGCGTAGGTTATAGTGACTTACATGAAGCTTTAGGACTTCAGTAAGAAGTTGCAAATGTCCAGAGTAGAAAAAAATCAGCTCCAAGAGCATAGTATACACACAGATATTAAAATATGTACATATCCTCTTGGCCTCATTTCTAATTTTTTTTTTCTGTAAATGATTAGCTCTGCGAACATTCTGTCAAGGACACTCATAATAGGCAGATAAAGTGTTATTGCAGTGATTGTATGGAAAGCTGAGTAACATTAAACTTTGAATGTGAATGGATTTTTTTCCCAGTAACAAGCTTAGATTTCATATCTGATTCAGGCTTAACAATAGCAGTATAAGGCAAAAGAGAAAAAAACCTTTTATGTATATTCTGTTTAAATTAAGTGTTCTACTTTTTAAATTAGATGTGTAGAAGTTATTTCACTGAAGCTGG